>CM056500.1:45033645-46233645 GCA_029783415.1 Anisodus acutangulus | reverse complement strand
AGTTAAGGTGCAGATTAATGGAGTTTTAACGCTCCAAAAATCAACTCAAACGGCAGACAGAAACTTTCTGCATTCCGTCGTTCCCAATTTCATCTTTCCAGAAACTCCAGGGATCAAACTGTAAATATTAAATAATTTGGGGTCTATCAGAAGAAGCCCGTGACCGGACCGGACGGGCGGGCGGCGGCGCGTGTGTGGGCTTAGCCTCGAACCCAAGCACACCTAGGTCCTCCCTCCTTCAAACACATGGGTTACCTCTTGGGGTCCCAAACCCTTAGCCAATTTTGAGACTTATAAAGAGAACAATTCTTCCTTTTCCCACCGATGTGGTATATTTGTCACACACCATATTTTCATGCCTCAAACACCTTACTTCGTGGATCAATATTTCTTTCATTTCTCAATGAAATTTGACGATTCTTAGCCCTACGGTCATCTACTCACTTAGTAGATTATGCACGTGTGAAGAGACAAAGCCTCCAACATACGGAATCCTAGTGTTTAAGTCATTAAATACGGGTGGACGCACCTCCCCACCAAAGGTAAATTTCCAACAAATATTTTTTATATCTTGGCTATAGAATTTAATATCTTTTTATGGAATGGTCAAAAATATTAAAAGTCCAAAACAAAAGCTTAAGAATTGTTTGGATGGAGGACTAGACGGATTATTTTGGTATTAAATTTATTTCATATTTAATTGGAGGTATTATCTAACTCAATATTGAAATCAGAACTATAACATGCATGGTGAGATAAGCTATTCATGTTATAGTGCTCATTTTAATTTCAGAAAAATAATCCTAAAATATCCCGATACAAACGAAACGGCCTATAGTATCTACTTGTGATATTTGGTAAATAATCGTAGCAATCTGAGTAAAAGTTTATTTGCATTGATATTTACATTAAGTTAATAGTCGCAATTCGCATGTTGTTTATAGATTTTTACTTAATTATGTTTAATTTAAATATACCTCTACCTCGTTAAAGCACCTAACAATAATGAATTGACAGACAGAATGGTATCATTGTCTAGTGCGAGTAAATTTTTATCCACGTCTACCTATCTCTAGAACCTAATAATTCGGTTTCCAGCTAAGGAGTTTCTCTCCATTTGGATCCTATATATGATTTCTACTTTGCCGTCTTTCACTGTTAAGAGTACTATTTTAGTTTTTAAGAAAATGATATAATTAACAAATTTAACCTTTAGTGTGAATCATACTATAATTCTTAAGTTCACATATCATTAAAAGAAATATTAGTTGCAATATATATATTCTATAGTTAAAATTATTTTAAATCTTTTAAAATAATATGTCAGAGAAAATTGTTTGACACTTCAAATAATGTTGACTCTTCAAATGAACGTCATTCTTTGTTACTCGGAACAATATATAGTTTCAGATATATTGGACAAATTCAATAAATAATAAACAAGAAATTTATGTATTCTTATTTAAGATTAAAATGTGTGTGTGATTATTAAGATATACGGCGGACGCTCAATATTATTTAACATTTTTTATTTTTCCAACTTCTAACTGTGCATAATTTATCTTTATATGAAAGCTAGTAATAAATTTAAAATTCAAATAAACTAATAATTACATAGTATTATATTTAAATAAAACATAAATTTTATTATATACCAATGTTGTGAAATTTCTTTGTTTAATTGAGCAACCTCTAAAGACGAGCGATAATATAGGTAGCAATAGTAGTGATAGGAAACAATATAGTTGTGAGCTGATGGTTGTGCTTGGTGAAAGTAGTTTGTTTGTAGTGGTTGTGTGCGATAATGGCTGGTGGTGTTTCTGCGATGTCTGGCCAGTTATTGGTGATCATGGGTCTGCTGTGGAAGCTTATCTTGAAGATGGTTGATGATGATTATTATAAAAGTATATAGTCGTGAGGGTAGCAATGATGGGGGTATATGGATACTAATGGAGAAGATGATTGGTGGTTACTGATAATAGAGATGGCTTTGTGAAGGGGAAAGTCCTCAAGGCGAAACCCCCCACATGTATAAGAGGTCTCTTGACCAGGTGAGATGTAAATCGAGAGATATGCGCGAATGACAGCCCTGCAAGGGAGAGGACCAACGGGACACGAACCCAACAACAACCCTTGTAATATTTCAGCAAAGACTGTCACCACACGGATTCGAACCCGCGACGTCGGAGTGGTTGTACTCCAATCACCTTGCCACTTACCAACTCGTTTGTGCCCTGGGGCACTGATAATAGAGATTGCTCATAGTAGAAATGGTTGGCGTTGGAAATGATTAGTAATACTGGTTGATGGTGGAGCTGATTGGTGATGAAAGATTACACCAAAGATACTTGGATGATAGTCGTATAGTTATGGCCAGAGATTATAATGGTTGGTGGTGATGTTGGTTAATATGTAAGCGGATGGTGTGATTGTCGCATGAAAGATAAAGTAGCAGCTCAAGGTTATCTTCATACTACGTCTTAATTATTTTTAAAAGTTGTACAATAATAACTATGTTCCTATTCCAAGCAAATTAAAGTAGATGTATAAATATTCGATTTAAATAAATCATACTAAAAATAAGTGAATATTAAAAAATTACATAAATTAAGATTTGAGTAATTCTAATTTAAGACTTTCATTAAGTGAAAACGAATTTGATCTAACGTGTAATGCAAACGAAATAACTCACCTTCTGTTTCTTGAATTGATAAGTCAAATGAGTAATATTTTTCGCGTTTCATATTCATCTTTATCAAAGTATCATTCTTGTGAAATGAATAATTGTACAACAATGTATTTGAAAATGAAATAACTGTTCCAAAATCATTTTTGGATGTAGGGGTCCAATATAATGTCACTCTTTTGTCTGGCTGATTGAAAAGCATGTCCCATCTCTTTAATTCAGTGGAAATTTGTCTCTTCTTTCAGAAATTGGTAGAAAGTAATTAAGGAAATTTGAAAATTAAATAAAAGTGTCTGGCATTTGTATGACTTGTTAAATACGGAGTAGTAAAGAATTTCTCGTGTTACGCACGGGCCCAAGTTCAAGAAATGCTATTTTGAAATACGTTAATTTTAATATTTGTTTGAAAGTTGTTTATTATAGTGCATAATCAATTTTTTTTGCTAATGGTGCTGGTAAGGTGATTCACATAACGATGGTAACCTAAATTTTAATAAATACTCTTTTTCAGTTTCAAAGCAAATACTGTCTAAACACCTAGCTCTAAAGTTATACAACTACAATTTATTTTTTACCCTTTAAAGTTATGGTCAATGTATACCCTCAGATCATGAATCTATTTTTTTTCTTTGACTATTTATCTGCAATTTGATGTCTTATTGGTTGCTAGGATATGAGTCTAAGTAGGCGTTTGGTTATGGGTTTTCATATCATGAGTTTTTTTATAATTTGATTTTAAATCACCGTTTGTTTATGTAATTTGGATAAAATTTCAACTTCAACTTCATATCATGATTTGAAATCCCAAATCATCCAAAGAGGTGTGATTTGAAATTCCAAATTATGATTTTAATATTTTTTAAATATAAAACTTGACCCATAAGTTTTTATAAAAAAGATCCATAATTTGATAGATATATTTATTAATCATGTTTACCAATCATTTTATCAAATATTAAAAGATCATCATGATTTGGAGCTGTTTGGATATGATTTGAAATCATGATGGTTTGAAGTTGAAGTTTAGTTTTTACATGCAATTTGTATTTCTTAAGTTGTATTTTTTCTTATTGACATAAAAATCCCACAAGTTGTGAAAACCATAAAAACTTTCCTAATTCTTATGCAATCTTACCAAATGAGCAAGTCATACTTCATAACAAAATTAATACGCGGCTAGACGACTTTTCTAAAAATACAACATCAATTGATCAAACTTTAGTTCAATAAAAAGAAAAATTAAACATGAATAGTAGTGCAACTACTCTTTAATAAAATCCTTCCACATGGTATAGACAATCTCTTCACGCGAGCATGCATCTCCCAATAAAAGATCGATCAATTGGTATATATCTACTAACTTATGGATCTTTTTTACAATATATAAACTTATGGGTCAAGTTTTATATTTAAAAAAAAATTGAAATCATGATTTGAAATCCCAAATCACACCTTTTTGGATGATTTAAGATTTCAAATCATGACTAAGTTGAAGTTGAAATTATGTCCAAATTGTATAAATAAACGGTGATTTGAAATCAAATTATGAAATCATGATTTGAAATCGCATGGCCAAATGCCTACTAAGAGATTGTCCATACCATGTGAGAGAATTATATTATAGAATAGTCACACTACAACTCAAGTTCAATTTTCCTTTTTATTGAACTAAAGTTCGATCAATTGATATTGTGTTTTCTAGAAAGTCTTTCTAATGCGTATTAATTTTATTATGAACTATGATTTTCTCATTTGGTAAGATAGTATGAGAATTGGAAAAAATTTGATGATTTTCAGAGCTTGTGGGATTTTTATGTTTACGAGAAAAAAATACAACTTACTAAATTCAAATTGCATGTCCAAACAAAACTTCAACTTCAAATCATCATGATTTCAAATCACTGATTTGATGTCATAATTTCAAATCATGTCCAAACGACTCCTAAATGTATTCACAATTTAGATACTACTGCTTTAATGAATTTGCTTACATTTTAACTATGTGAAACAACTCGATTTGGACCAAGTAAAGTGCATCAAGGACGAAGACGATAAATTACTAATGGAGGAAGCACTCATTAGTCGGAGATTGCAGTCATACTTCAATAAACTCTTGAATAGTTAACCGAAAATTTTAACAAAAACAACAACATACCCGGTGTAAACCTATAAGTGGGGTTTGGAGAGGGTAGTGTGTACGCAGACCTTACCCCTACCTTGGGAGGTAGAGAGACTGTTTTCGATAGACCTAAACTAAAAAAAAATTAATATTGAAAATTGTAAACATGATATAGAAATGAAACAATGTCAAATATATTAAGGCATCTCGAGTTAGAAAGTATAACATGTAAGTTGAGAGGGAAACTATTAATTTCACACTACCAAAGAATGCGGTGGAATGGATGAAACCCTGTTGCTTTTAAATCGACATCTCGGGTTTGAATTCTAACAATGAAAGCGCTACACGGGCCAATACGCGCTATATATTAGTTGAGTAAGGGAGTTTCGAGAGTCGGATATTTTGTAGGTTTGGCCATAGAAACCAAAAAAATCTTTTTTTTTTTGAAAATTTTGAAGTTGGAGTTGGAGTTGGTCATAGTTTTTGCAAATAAAATTTTGTTGTTTAAATGTACTTTTTCAACAAGGTTTTGGTTGTGAAAAAAGTGAAAAACAAGATTTTGATTATTTTTCAAACTTTAAGTTGTATTTGAAATTTGAAATTTTCATGGCCAATTACTATTTTTTTTAAAAAAGTGAAAAAATTTCCGGAAAAAGATGAATAATTCTTATAGCCAAACGGGTTTATAAAATGATGTTACTTTCACACTTATCTACACAGGTGATATAATTGTTAATTAAGTTGTTGAATTGTTTAGTGAAAATTTTGACAGTTACTCAACAGCTTCACTGACAAAGGCAAAAGGGTCTTTGTCACTAAGCAAGTGGCTTTGCCTCAAAGCTAGAGAGCAAGATGGATTTGATACCTAATTTTGGCAGCAAGTATGAAATAATAAGAAATGACCCAAGTGACAAAGAAGTATAATTAAAAGTGCCACATTTGCTGCAGAGTCTAATTCAGATTTATTTTAGCCCCTACTTTCCCTCTTTGATGTCTTACCCCCTATGTATCAAGCACTTTTATCTAAAAAAGAAATTAAAAGATGACAAGAAAATAATATATTTACATGTACATATCACTTGACAACAATATTTCTAGATTAAACAATAAAGATAAGATATGAAGTGAAATAGCCAAAGTGCGTTTAAGTCGGCGCTGATACCTCCATATACGGCGGTTTGATAAACAGGTAGGCCAGGTCCAAGGGAATTTGGATCAGCTTTCACTGCCGAGCAAGTTACTCCCGATATAACATTAAAAGCAAGATATATAGGTAGATCGATTCATCAAATTTTTATTAAAATAGGATCCACACAAGAAAAAGCACTTGCCAGACTATAATTGTAACGGTGGATAAAAAAAAAATTGATTCCAAAATTCGAAAAGAATAAGTAATAAACTAATAAAAAAACTGAAACATAAGCTAAATACAAAAAAATATGGGGCGATTCAGGTGAGATCCAATGTAGATTCAACTTTCGATTCACTCCAACTTTCAAATATGCAATATTTACCGACAAAAATATTCGATTATTGAAGGCTAGGTCCAAGTGGATTTGGATCAGCACTGCTACTCATGCTATTGATGGCTCCAATCTCACAGCCATTGTTACAGGAGGTGCAAGTGGTGTTGGTTTGGAGACTGCAAGAGTTTTAGCTTTGAGGAATGTTCATGTATTGCAGCAAGAAATATGGAGGCTGCAAATGAAGCAAAACAGCTTATTCTCAAGGACCAATAATGCTGCTCGCGTTGTTATTAAGAAACTTGACCTAAGCTCAATAAGATCTGTCAAGGCATTTGCTGATAATTTCAAAGCACTTAACCTTACAGAAGGTGTCATATTCTGTCCATTTCAGCTTTCAGAAGATGGTATAGAGATTCAATTCGCCACGAATCATATTGGTCACTGTTAATGTTGGATTTAGTGTTGTGACATTTGATCCAACATATCTCCTAAGTATTGATATGAATGTGTAAGTATGTTGGAATAAATGTTGCACAACATTCGAACCAACATTTTCTGAACAGATTTTGCCTTACTTCACGCGATGCAGTAATATTTGTGTAAATATTACTATGAGGTGAAAACAACTTGGCAATGTAAAAAGGAGCTGGTAAAAACGAGTGAGGACTAAGTCAAAAGTTGTTGCTTGTCGTGAGGATCAAGCCAAAGCTGTTGAGATTATTACTCCCTGATCTTCTCCAACCAATCCCACCAGCAGTCCACCTTTCCCTCAACCTCCACAACTGATCGATGGACTTTTCAAGAAAGACTCTGTACTATAAATAGAGAGGCTACTATAGAGAATCGATATCCAGAATCAGAAAGTAAAAATACCAATAGAACTCTCGGGATTTCATCTCAGAAATCTGGATCACCAGTGTTGCCTGAGTGTGTTGACAACATTCTGTCTAACATTACAATTGTTATTTAGATTCTAGATTAGTTTTGTATGGAGCGATTGTAATGAGAGGTTGTTTATGTCTACTTAGTTAGATTTTTCAGACAGAAGTCATATGCGACTTGAAATTTTAATTCATTTCCATTTTATCTTGTAAATCTGTAAAGAAAAGAATTTATTTATTTGTATATAGTATATATACAATACATTTGGTCATTGACTATCATAAGTTATATTATATATATAACTTATGAAAATTTAAAACCTTTGTGTTCTTTAAATTTCCGCTACATTTACTCTTCAAAGTTTTTTTCTTTGCTAAAGTATTGTTACTGGTGTCGGACGACATAATTTTCGACATTCGGAAATAGAATTGACATTCGATTTATTTCATTTTGTTTTTATTATTCCATAGCCCCCTTCAAGTGGTATCAGAGCCGACACTTAACACAATAAGTGTTTGGTCCTATTGTCATAAGCTATGGATCCGACAAATCCAACTATTGGTAGGCTTCCTATTTTAGATGGATCAAATTATGCCTATTGGAAGATTCGTCTATGTTCTCACATCAAATCAATTGATGTTAGGGCATGGAGATCTATAACCAATGGATATGTTGTTCCAATGTTGCCACCGAATGAGAAATGTGACATTCTTGTTAAACTTGAATCCGAATGGACTACAGAAGAAATCAATAATGCTAGCTTTAATGAAAAAGTCTTCAATGCAATTTTTGGATGAGTTGATATGTATATGTTCAAACTCATTCAAAACTGCGCCACGGCTAAGGATGCATGAGATACTTTACAAATTCATTGTGAAGGTAGCTCAAGTGTTCCTCGAACAAAGCTACGCATGCTCATGAGTAAATATGAACGTTTAAGGATGGAATAAGCGGATGATATTAAATCTTATTTTGAAAAGTTGATTGACATATCAAATGAATGTCAAGTGCTTGGTGAACCATTAACCAGCACTCAACTTGTTAAAAAGGCTATTCGTTCTCTTCCTGAAAAGTTTAATTTAAAGATTTGTGCTATTGAAGAAGCTCACAATCTTGCCACAATGGACCTTCATACCTTGATGATCATTCTAAAAACTTATGAGATGAACATTGAGAATCAAAAGGAATTGTATAAAAGCAAGAATGTGGCACTTCAAGTTCAATCCTTGGAGATGTCAAATTGAAGAAGATGATGAGAATTTTGAAGAAATTGGTGATGGTGCAAATGTTGCCTTACTCACTCGAAAATACAATTCGATGGTGAGAAATTTCAACAATGAGAGAAATCAATTTAAATCTTAAGAGCACCAAAACCAAGTCTTCAATCAAAAGCCCACTAAATTCCTTCCAAATCTACAAAAAGGAAATCAACTAAGAAGAACCAACTCAGATCGTACCAAATTTGATCCCAAACAACTTGAGTCCGTGCAGTGTCATGCATGCTCGGGTTGGGGTTATTATGCTAACTAATGTGCAAACACTCTTAGAAAATTTGGTAAGAACCTATGAGTTTCTCTTAGTGATGATGAAGGAGAAGATGAAGGAGATCGTGAAATTGAAACACAAGCAATGCTGGCTACTATTTTCGAACATTCTCTATCGGATAATGAAGATATCGTATACAATGTTATCTCAGATTCCACGACATTTGCTCCAATATCAGTAAAGAGAACATTCATCATCTTCCTCCAATCTCCCAGAAAACCCATGTACAACAATAGTGTTTAAAGGTTTTGATGAACCTTTAGTTATTAGCTATCCTGGAGATGATAATAACCCTATAGATGTTGATGAAACTGTTGATTTTTAATCTTTGGGTGAAAGGCCAAGGTCCTCTACCTTCCCAACTCATCGATCGAGTTGAGTTTTTGAGAAAACAGTCTAAGAAGGATCGAGTAACAAAAGTTCTAGCTATGAAACATCTATACCCTCTTACTCGATGAGTGCAAGTGAAGATACGGACTATGTGCTTTCAACAGAGGAGAGTGAAGAAGAACCATCTGCTTCAGTGCATCCAAATGTGCCTTAAGAAAGGGAAATCCCAGACAACACTCCTTTAAAATAATTCTTTCCAAAGGGAGTTCCCTAACCTGCAAAGTCGAGTGCTGCTCCAAATGTTGTCACTGATGCCACAATATCTCAGGCTACCTTTCATCCAACATCTGCAGAGACTCATACAACAACATCCTCCAGCAATACCGAATCCACCGATTCAGATTTTGAGGTATCTGCTTACTCAGATAAATTCTATTCTAAAACTAACTATGATATGTGGGACTGTTACAAGAATAGAGTAATCAGGCCTGAGAAAGTACTTGATATTTCCTCTTGTACTGAATATGGACTGGTAAAATTCTTAAAGGACAGACAACTCCTAGGATCTGTTACTGAAAAAGGACCATATTTTGATAATGTAGTAAGGTTGTTTTACGCTAATCTGAGCCCTGTTATAGAGAAGTGGGAAGGCATATCTCTACAACAAGGTCTATCTGTTTACGCCTTCTATTATAAATCAATGTATGAGACTAGATGCTAGAGATAATGTTAGAAAAGCAGAACAAGTCATGGACAATAGGGATGAAGTGATTGAATATCTCACTGGAGGTATGATGAATAAGTGGATCCCTAGATGTCTAGCCTCCAAACTAACAACCCTATTTTCCACCCTCCACAAAATCGCTATTCACAGTTGGCTTCCTTCAATGAATGAGTCAATTGTGACATCTGAACAAGCCACCATGTTTTACGCTAATATGAGCCCTGTTATAGAGAAAACCTTCTCGAAGGAATTTGGGAAGGTATATCTCTACAACAATGTCTATCTGTTTACGCCTTCTATTATAAATAAATATATGAGACTAGATGCTAGAGATAATGTTAGAGAAGAAGAACAGGTCATGTACAATATAGATGAAGTGATTGAATATATGACTGGAGGTATGATGAATAAGTGGATCCCTAGATGTCTAGCCTCCAAACTAACAACCCTATTTTCCACCCTCCACAAAATTGCTATTCACAGTTGGCTTCCTTCAATGAATGAGTCAATTGTGACATCTGAACAAGCCACCTTGTTGTATAAAGTTGGAAAAGGTTTGAAAGTTGATTTGGGAAAATGATATTTCATCAAATTGCAAACTTGGCCGAGAAAGAACCAACTTCAATCCTTCCATTTTCCTCTCTAATCTACAAAGTATTAAACACCCAAGGCTTTGAGCCTAAGAGAGAAGACACTTTAGGGAAGGCTCATGAGCTTTACACTATAAACAACACAATTTTGAAGAGCAAGGACATATTCATCGACTTGCCCTGGAAAAAGAAAGTTGAAAGTGAAAATGTTTCCAGAAATGTTACCAACATTCTGGGCAACACTGGTCGAGGACAATCTATACTATCTACAGAATGGCTTGTGGATCAAATTGGAAAAATCAACCAACAGATTTCTGAGGTTGATGCTGCAAGAAATGCCCTGATACAAGCTAGAGACCATTTTATGATGCTACTTTCTTCACAAAAAATGGGAGATGATGCTGATGCGGGGGAAGGAAGGTAAAGGCTGTTGTGTAAAGGAAGTTGAAGTTGTTATTCAGGAGTAGAAAGCTGCTGGAAAATGTTGCTGTTGTATTGCTGCTATGTGATGAGCAAGGAGAAAACTGTTGGTGTTTGTCGATGCTGTATGATAAGCAATGATCGTTAACTTATCATCATTAGCACACCTTTTCACTTATAAAGAAGGAAATAAATTTCACAAAATCAATGACAAGAGTAGTTATCGCGACAAAAAAAGCATATGGTCAATCCAAATTAGCCAATATATTACATACCAACGAGCTTTCTCATCGATTGCAGGACGAGGGAGCAAATATATCTGTCAACTCTGTGCATCCTGGTTTAATAATAACTGAAAGAGAATAATCTCTTGATTATTTTCATTAATGAAGAGGTATATATACAAATATACAATATCTAAATATGAAAAATAACTCCACCTTTTCATACTATAATTGTAATAGCTTTTCTTAATACAAGACTAATACCATAATATAATTGTACAAGAATTCTACAACTATGGTAAATTATATACAAAATTGGCAAACTTAGTATACAAGGTTTTACCGTGATATACCGTGGAATTCACACCCCCGCAGTCATAGCGGGCGGTTGATATACGCTGAGACAGACTCTAAAATCTTCAAACAGAACCAAGGGAAGACCCTTAGTAAAAATGTCAACAATTTGGTATCGGCAAGGGACATGCAAGACACGTACTTGTTCACGAGCTACCTTTTCGCGAATAAAGTGAATATCCATCTCGATATGTTTAGTGCGTTGATGTTGGACCAGATTTCTAGAGAGATAGACTGCACTAACATTATCACAGTAGACCAATGTAGCTTTCTGAATAGGAAAGTGTAGCTCCAATAGAATATTACGTAGCCAACATGACCCAGACACCACATTAGCTACCCCTCGATACTCGGTCTTCGCACTAGATCGCGATAGAGTAGCCTAACATTTTGCGAACCAAGAGACCAAGTTATCACCAAGGAACATATAATAACAAGATGTCGAACGTCTGGTATCTGGACATCCACCCTAATCAGCATCTTTATAAGACACGAGAGTAGAGACAGATGATGGATATAAATGCAAGCCATAATCAAGTGTGCCCTGTATGTACCATATGATGCGTTTGAGCGCATGCATATGCTCGTCCCTCAGATAATGTATAAATAAACACACATGCTGCACTGCATAAGTAATATCGGGCCTCGTGAAAGTAAGATACTGAAGAGCCTCTGCAATACTGCAATAGTGGGTGGAATCCTCATATGGTGTGCCAGAATTAGCACTCAGCTTCGGTTTGGTATCAACCGGAGTAGAAGAGGACTTACACGAGGACATGCCAGATATCTCAATAATCTCTGCCGCATACTTCTTCTGTGATAAAAATAGACCACCTGCATGACGAGTGACATCTATACCCAAAAAATAACTCAAGGGCCCCAAGTCTTTCATAGCAAATTCTGAACTGAGAAGGGACATGATAGACTTGCGCAGATTATCAGAAGAGGCAGTCAATATAATATCATCTACATATAACAGAATGTATGCTAGAGAAGTACTACGATGATAGATGAACAGAAAATG
Organism: Anisodus acutangulus; assembly: GCA_029783415.1. Classification (NCBI taxonomy): domain Eukaryota; kingdom Viridiplantae; phylum Streptophyta; class Magnoliopsida; order Solanales; family Solanaceae; genus Anisodus; species Anisodus acutangulus. Next base: position 46,221,281 of record CM056500.1, on the reverse strand, counting down.
ATCAGACCGGCTGTGAGAAAACCCAATCGTAGACACATAATCTGCCAAGCTCTTATACCAAGCCCGTGGGGCCTGCTTAAACCCATACAAGGACTTCTTGAGCAAACATACATGATTAAGATGATCGGGGTCCCTGAAACCCAAGGGCTGGTGCATGTATACTATCTCCTTGGGATCACCGTGTAAGAAAACATTTTCATATCCAGCTGATGAATGGGCCATGCTTTCGAGAGATTTAGACTGAGAACAATGCGAATGGTTGCCGGCTTGACCACCTGACTAAATGTCTCTCCACAATCTATGCCAACCTGTTGAGTTTTACTATCACCTACAAGACGGTCCTTATGTCTCTCAAAGGAACCGTCAGAATTTTCTTTATAAGTAAAAATCCACATAGAATGAATAATATTAACATCAGGCGGACGGGGCACCAACTCCCACGTCTTATTTTCAATAAGAGCATTATATTCATCATCCATGACCATTTTCCAATTCGGGTCATGAAGGGTAAACACTGGGTTACGTTGTAGGGTGATCTAGTGACATTAGAATTGAGATTAAAATATCATTTAGGTTTAAAAATATCATGTTGGCTGCGAGTAACGGGCCCTTGACTTGGAATAGAAACGAACTGGGATGGTTCTCGGGACTGGCCAACAGGCAGTGGGCCTGCTGGCTGAAACAATGGAGGTGGACAAGAACTTGGGCCAAAAACTATTGGGCTAGATCGAGAATCTGAAGCAGGATTCGGAACAGTACCGAGACTATGTGGGCCAGCAGGCAGTGGGCCTTCTGGCAGATTCGAATCACGGGAGTGTTGGGCCCACTGATGGATGATATACGGAGATGGCCCATCATCCAAAAAAGTATACAAACGAGGCAAGGGGCTATACAATTTAGCAAACAAAAATTGAGTTTCATAAAAAATAACATGGCGACTAGTTATGATTTTATTAGAAGATAAATCAAAACATTTGTAACCACGGTAATTAGATGGATAACCCAAAAATACACAAGCGGTAGAACAAGCTTGTATTTTGTTAATTGTAGTAGATGAGAAAAATGGATAGCACAAACATCCAAACACCTTAAGATGAGAATACGAGGGATCCATATTAAAAAGAATTTTTAGGGGTGATCGATATGCTAAACATTTACTAGGGAGTATGTTAAGGAGATAGGTAGCCATTTGTAACGCATGATGCCAGAAAGATGGAGGTAATGAAGCATGGGCTAGTAAGGTTCGGACAACATTATTAGTGGTATGAATTTTTCTTTCGGCCTTCCCAATTTGTGAGGACGTATGAGGACATGAAAACTGAAAAGATATGCCATGAGTGTTACAAAATTCCCGAAATGGCCCATTACCATAGTCCCTACCATGATCACATTGAATATTTTTAATGCCCCGTTCAAATTGGGCACATATGAAAGCTCTAAATTTTACGAATGTGGTAAAAACTTGAGACTTTTTAGACAAAGGAAACGTCCACAAAAATTATAATAATCATTCAAAAATAAAACATAATAACGATGACCCAAAGAACTCAAAATGGGAGATGTCCATAAATCACTATGAATAATGTCAAAAGGCACCGACGTACTAGAAGTAGAGGCTACAAACGGTAACTAAACATGTTTCAGGACAAGAAGGACAAATATGAGTACTACACGTACTCTTACAATCAATAAAATTATTCTTTTCAGAGAAGAAATAATAGACGACCCCGGATGATCCAAATGCGCATGCCACAAAGAAGGAGCAAGAGCGGCAAATGTTGAAGGTGTGGCTTGACTTGTTGAAATGGTGGTGGTGGTGATGATTGGATAAAGCTCTCCCCGACTATACCATCTCATTAGAGGTATCCCCGTATTAAAATTCTTCACAGAAAATCCAAAAGGGTTAAAGTTAACAGAAGCTCAATTATCAGTTGTGAATTTTCAGACAAACACTAAATTTTTAATTAAGTGAGGGGAATGAAGGACATTTTTTAAGATGGGAGGTGGATGTGGAGGAGACAAATTTATGTGACCATAACGACGAATTGAAATTGAATTACCATTACCAACAATTATGCCACAATTTTTGCTCAAATTGAAATAAGACGAGAGATTACCTGGCGCAGACGTCATATGAGAAGTGACACCGGTGTCCATGTACCAATTTGCGTCCAGAGGATTTAATCCAAATGTATGCATAACGGCCTTAATATCTGTAGGTGTTAGAACTGAAGCTGGGCCCGCAGCAACGAAGGCCTGCTAAGGCCGAGGCCCAAGCAGGCCAGCTTGCTGCCAGGGCCCAGTCCAATTCTGTTGGTTAGCTAGCTACTGCTGTGCGTAATTGGGCCTGGCCCAATTCGGGGGAAAATAAGGAAAGGGTGGCGTGTGCCACTAGCCACTGGCCTAGCCCTACGACCACTGTGCATTGGACCAAGGCTGCGACCCAGATGGTCCACTGCCACCGCGTTCGCCCTACCGCCACCGCCATGACCACTATCACTGCCACTCCCGCCGCCTCCACGACCACTACCACTGCCACTGCCACTTCCGCTGCAGCGGTTCTTGCCATAATTTTTCCGATTTTGACCCTTTTTTCCGCCACTGTTGTTACGATTATGGCTTGAATTATCCGAGAATGAGTGAGGGTCATCGGACGTGGCCATTATCATGATAAATTTACTCCGGTAGCCGCCTTTTTAGCCAAGTCGGCCTTTTCTAATGTGAGAATAGAATGGGCCTGGTAGAACGGTGGGGGAGGATTACTTTGACGAAGAAGCGTCCCAACTCCATTATAAGCCTCGGATAGGCATGCAACCATCTGAAGAACAAGACAAACATTTGTGATGGGCGCACTAACGTTCTTGAGTTGATCCGCCAATTACTTCAACCTTTTACAATAGGCTGAGACATTCGGAAAATCCTCCATGTTTACATGGGAAAATTTCTTCTCAAGAGTGACAGCACAAGAATTTTTGTTATCTTGGAATATATCACGCACCCTATTCCAAGTTTCCATCATCGTGGTTTCGAGTTCAATAATCGCTGCAATAGGTCCGTAGAGATAGTGAAATAAATTCACTGGAGTACTGTAACATCAAGAGTCGTCCATAACGCAGGGTCATCCTCGGCGGTAGGCTCCATCTCAAGAACGATAGGGGTGCGGTTCTTGATGTTGGAAACTGCAAGAGCAAGATGAAACATGTTCGTTGAGGAAGACATGATGAAAGAACAAGAATTAGTGATTTGGAAGAAAATAAGGGAGAATTTAGGTGTTGGCCGTTGGCCGGATTCTCAAATTCCGAGGTGAAGTGGGCTGCGGAAGGTGATTTAGGAGAAGGAAAATTTTCCCTAGACTTCTGATACCATGAAAGAGAATAATTCTTTGATTATTTTCATTAATGAAGAAGTATATATACAAATATACAATATCTAATTATGAAAAATAACTCTACCTTTTTCTACTATAATTCTAATATCTTTTTCTAATACGAGACTAATACCATTATTACAATTATATAAGAATTCTATAACTATGGTAAATTATATACAAAATTGGCAAACTTGGTATATACGGTTTTACCGTGATATACCGTGGCTTTCAATGACAAATCTCATGAGACATTCTGCCCCTACGATGTTCATCATGAGGGCTTTCTCTAGTTTCATGTGGAAGAGTGTCCCTCAGGGGGCAGCTACAACTTGCTATGTTGCTCTGCATCCAAGTCTAAAGGGGGTCAGCGGAAAGTTCTTCGACGACTGCAACGAGCACGAGCCAAGCAAGCTAGCACAAGACGGAGATTTAGCATGTAACCTTTGGGATTTCAGCAATGACTTGATCAATGCAGCTCTAAAGAATTGATTAGTTGAATACAGCCTGCAAACTAAGCCTGGAAAGAAAATGTTACTTCATTCATATATAGTGAAACTATTATACAAATGTGTTATAAGCCTGGAAAGAAATGTCATTTCATTCCTATTAAGTGAAACTGTTATAGAAAAAAAATACCTCCATATACCACCATTATATACAAAAATGATAAGCGCTAGAATTTGAAATATTTCATTTTGAAGTACTAGACGATAGTATAAGATAAGAAAAGGGAATTCTACATATTTTATACATAATTAGTGTATATTTTTTGTATATTAGCTAGTGGCGGTGGTTATTTTTGATCGAGCGGTCAAATGTGTTAAAAGCCCTATAATGCTATTAAATGATTATCTTAATCGGTGTGCGAAAATCATAAACGACAAATAAAAAGGACCATAGGAACTAGGGCTGTCCAATGGGCCGGGTCAGCCCGCCCCGTCCCGACCCCCCCCCCCCCCTTCAAAAATAGTCGTTGCACAACGGCCAAATTTAGATTTTAGCCGTTGTGAAACGTCTATAACGACCATTTTGGCCCCCCTACCTCATAACCCCCCTACCCTCTTAATATTTATTTTTAACCCTTAAGTTAGTATATTTACACTTTAACCCTATTTCTCAACTGTAAATACCTCATTTTCCTCTTCATTTTCTCACAAATCTTCCTACCATCTCTCTATTCTCTCTATCTACTCTCTACAAGTCTATATTGCCTACTAAATATTTTATTTTATTTGCTTATTTATATCAAAGTTCAAAAATTGGGAGTGAAGTTGACAACTAGCTTGAGAATTATCCATCGAGTAAAATTTTAATTTTCAACCTTGATTACACGTCGGCGTTTGGTACCTTCATTCCTTCTTTAAATTATTATTGTTGCTTAATTTCAATTATCGTACTTAATTTTATTATCTTTAATTTTTATTTGCATAATTATAATGGAACGAATTGGACGTTTTATTTCTGGTAGAGGTACTAGGGGTAACAGGGGTAAGAGTGTATCTTCTAGTAATCTTATTCTTAGTCCCGATGATTTTACTCATATAGATGAAACTAATTTTTTAATGATATTAATATACCATTAGATCATGAGGTATATTCTACATCTGAACCAGACTCTAATTTTGAAAATGAATTAGACGATAATGTAGATAACACACCCACTAGTGCACCTCCACCTCAGGCTCAGACTGAGTCTCAGCCTGAAACTCAAACTGGAATGCTTTCTATTCCCCATAGTATGAGTCGAGGCCAAAGACAATGAAAATTAAAATCACCTGCATGAGATTTTTTGATAGGGACATTGACAATCAACTAGCTAGATGTAAAATTTGTCAAGAAGTTTATAAATTTAAAACCGGAAAAGGTCAAGGTGGGACGGAAGGTTTAATGAGACATGTATAAAACTCTCACAAAGCAAGGTATAACCAATACCTGGCTGAAAAATTGGGTATGCCAATGCCTTCTGAGTCGGGACAAGGTTCACATAGTGTCCGCGACCAAGTACAAGGTCGAATTAACCTGATGACAGAGGGAATTATAGGTTCTAAATATGATAAACACAAAGATAGGGAAAATTTAGCAAAAGTAATTGCGGTGGAGGGTTTGCCCTTTTCATTTCCTTCATCTCCTGATTTTATTCATTACATTAGAGAAACCTATAATCTTGCTTTTAACGGTTTTTCTAGATCAATTGTTAGAAGAGACGTTTTTAAATTTGCACATGAATATCAACAGTATTTACGTTATGCATTATTTCATTTTAATGATAAAGTGGCTATCACTTTTGATATAGGCCGTAGTACTAACAATAATGATTATTTAACTGTAACATGTCATTGGATAGATCAGAACTGGTCTATGCAAAAACGTATTTTATAATATAGATATATTGATGATAGGCACACTGAATATTTTATTACAAGAAATATTCATGAAATTTGTGAATATTATGGAATAACTGATAAAATTATAACTGTTACATTAGATAATGATACTTCTAATGATTATGTTGTAAACCTTTTAAAAACTCAATTAACTCCATCTTTTCCCGATAATTTTTATATAAGATGTGCATGCTATATTTATAACTTAATGTAAAGGATGACCTAAAACTTTTTGAAAACATATTTGATAAAGTACAATTTGCTATAAACTTTATTTTTAAAGGTAATAAAATACAAAGACGCAAAGAGTATAAAAAACTTGTAATGATTGTGGATTACCTTATAGAAAAATTCCAGAAGAAATAGCGACTAGGTGGAATTCTTTGTATGAACAACTACTTGTTGCTCACGAGTATAGAAGACCTATAACTTTATTATTTAACGTCTATAATCAAAATCCAAGGGATATGCTTGTAGGTAATGATTGAGAATTCTTTTTAGAACTTATTGGATTTTTAGAGAAATATTTTCTAGCTACTAAACAATTTTCTTGTATTTATTATCCTACTATTTCAACTATGTTATTTTATATAACTCTAATATTTTTGTTACTTAGTGAATATATGAAAAAACCATCTTACACTCCATCTATTAAAAAAATACTTTTTTCATATTCCACTATTTATATTATTGGTGCTATATTAAATCCGGCTATTAAAGTAGACAGTTGTAAATCACTTGTTGAAACGATTTATGAAAGTATAGAAATACTTCCACCTCCAAGTCCAACAGACCCAAATAAAGAACCAACTAAAGAAGAAGTTACATCTAGCATACACACTGAATGCAAATATATATATATATATATATATTACCAAGAACAAAGTGCAAATAATCAACCCGCTTCTATATCATCTTATTCTACTTCGCTGCAACCTTATAAAAGACATGTTGTTTCTGCCTCAAGTATTCAAGGCCTTAGAAATAGAATGTATAGTGGTTCAACTTCTTCACAAATTAGCGAGTTTGATGTTTATGTCTTGCAGGATGCTATACCGTACGAAACAATTGTCAATGAAGATGGACGTGACTGAGATACTGGAGGGAGGATGAGAAGATATTTCCGACACTAGCAAAGATGGCTCGAGATGTGTTGAATATTCAAGAGTCATCAACAGCTTCAGAAAGCGCTTTTTCTGCTGGAAGATTTCAAATAGGAGAGCATAGACATTCATTGACGGGAGACAGCTTGGAGATTGCAGTTTTGTTCAGAGATTGGATTAGAGCGGAGCGTAGAAATGTGCGGTCAATCAGATAACAACGAAGAAGATGATTACAACTACAACGAAATCTTATCCGAGGGAGCAGGAAGCGACGTCGAACAATATGACCAACAACTTCCAATTCCGACAGAAGATCCTCAAGAGATTGTGAGGAAATTAGAAAAAGTATGGTTGACTATGTAATTTTTTTAATGGCAATTTTACTATGTGATTTGCAACTTTTGAACTACGTAACAAAGTTGTAATTTTGAAATTGTATTACAAAAAAAATCACATTTCTATTAAATAATATAAGAGGCATAAAAACTGCCTTGGGATATTTTTATTCATTATCTTGTTCAATTATTTAAGTGGTTAAATATATATTTTTAAAATTAAGTGTCTAAAAAAATTCCCCAAATCCCGCAACCCGACCCGACCCGTCCCCCGAATCACGGCCCCTCTTCCGGCGGGATGTGGGACGGGACCTCTTACCATCCCACCTATCCCGGCCCACCAGTCCCACCGGATCCCAATCCCGGCCAACCCCTGTCGCGCCAGAATCCGTCCCGCCAGATCCCGTCCCGTCTCATCCCATCGCGTCCCACTAGCCAGCCCTAAGAGGAAGTAGTTAAAAAGCACAGAAAGATATTAAACAAATCAGAATCACTACTATTAAGGCTGTAAGATAGTGTTACCTACATAAGTCAGCTGTCATCTCTTTTGTTTAATTATTGTTTGAGCCAGTGAGCAAAGGTCTCATTTGTACATCATCCTCTTCAATGATTTCTGCTCCTCTCTGGATATGAATAAATTTCTGCTATTAGATTTCATATCAAAATAATTGATGGTAATTACTAATTTACGTTCTTTCTTTTTAGCTTTAGTTCAAAATATCTCATGCCTTTACCCGAAAGATTTGTTGTGCTAACGTGCCATTTAAGATCTGCTCATCAATTTGGAGCTTGATCAGTGCTGGTGCGCTTTCTAAGCCATATTTAGAAGCATCAGTAGCAAAATCTTTCATATTGTAACACCGCTTCAAAACCAATTCCTCTAGTGATGGTAGATCAATCGTGACAGCATCAGGACACAGCCGTTTTATGTGTACATTGCTAATGTGGAGTTGTTTTAGCTTGGGCAGCACAATCTTCAAGTCCTCGTCTTTTCTGTTCTCCTCATTGCTTATAAGCTCCTCCAAACGAAATACTTCGCTGACTTTAAGTTCCTTCAGTTGGAGTAGACTTTGAGCTGTTCTAACTGAAAATAAGTTGGTGACTTTTGGGCAGTACTCTACATGTACAACTTTTAGTCTTGGAAATGTCGGAGGGTTCTGAACAATATGCATCTCTTCAGATTCTTTTGAGACAATTCTTTCAAGATTTGGGCACTCAACCACCTTGAGAACTTCCATTTGCCTTAATGATTGGGATATAAAAAACGGGAATACTGATTTCAGCTCCCCACAACGCCTTATCTCAATGATGTTAAGTTTGACGGGCCTTACATGTCTGTGATGGCTTGTTGATGACAGCGGGTCAATCACATTCCATATGTGCTGCAATTTCGGCAGATACTTTAAATTGATCTTTCTGAGCTCCCACAAAAGAATATCAGGATCTTCTTCGTATTTGTTGCTTCCTAGGAACGGCGAATAAGGAGACAAGTGGTTAGAACGACCATGTATACCTTCATTGTATACCAATCTATTGCTAGGCCCTATACCAGTTGAGATAATTCCTTGTTCTTCTTCTGTGAAATTTTCAAGTGAAAATATTTGTCTCACTTCGTTACACCATGCTACGTGAACTTCTTCCAAATAGAGAAATCTCTGGACTAATGGGGAGTGACCAAAATAATCAATGAGCGACAATTTTCAGCTTTTAAAATCCGTAATCTCGTGAATGAATATGTTGAAATAGATCCATAAGGCCCATAACAGATGTACTGTAAGGAGTCCATACTAGAAAGATGCAATTCCTCCGAGACTTCTAATATTATTGGCGTATTATGTGGACGTTTGTCCACCAGAAAATAATCCACACAAGCCTTTACCTTGAGAATCTTCAACCTATTTAAACTTCCTTGACGAACGTTTATGATACTGCTAAGCAATCTGTCGGCCAGACAAAACAGTGTCAAATCTTCTGTCTTCTGAAGCATGTTTATGATTGCCTGAGGTATTTTGGTCTTGATTTCACTGAAGTAAAATGTTTTGCTGCTCGGATAACAAATTGTTGCATCACACCCTATAGTTATCTCAAGCTTTCGTATTGGAAGATAGAAATCCTTAGGGAAGCATTCCAAAAAAGCTACTTCTATGCATAAAATGGCCAAGTAACGCAACGACATAATTTCAGAAAGACATGCTTTGCAACACTCTTCAGGTGACCTGTTGCGAATTCTCCAAAGCTTAGAGCATCCTCCCATGTATAATTCCTCCAATCGTTCTAGACGTGAAATCAACTTTTCTAGAATTCTCTCAAAGACTTTGGCAGAATGTTAGGTCCAACAGCCTCAAGTTATTTAAGTCACCAATTTAATCCGGAAACTCTTTGACGTCGGAGCCATACAAACTTAATATCTCAAGTCTGCTAAGTTTACCCAGGATGGATATATCATCTAACTTGCAATGGTCTAAGCTCAGGGATCAACACAAAACCCTCATTCTCACCTAACAACAACATTTGGAGTTTGGGGCAGTTCAGGTCATCTGGAAGCACTGATACATTGTTACTCATTAGGGAGATAGCCACATGTTCAAATGTCTCCCTTCTTGGCCATTCATTTAAACCACGACCAGATTTTATTAGAAATCTGTGGTTTTCACCAGAGGCAATTGAAATTGCAAAGTCCCGAACCATGTCATGCATTTTTATGCAATCTTGTTGTAGGAAAGTAATTCCTTGATTAATATTTTTCCAATGATACAATATATATACAATCATATTATGCTTGATTAATGGAAGACTAATCTACCTTACCTAAAATATAAGATACGAATTACAATTATCTTAATTACAATATATTACACTATCAATTATAATTAATGAAAAATAGAGGTAATTATGGGATTGCCCATAATTACTCTAATAGTCCCCCGCAGTCTTAGTTGAAGGTTTTCGAATGCTGAGACTGTCCCTGAAATCATCAAAGAGTACACGTGGAAGACCTTTTGTGAAGATGTCAGCAATCTGATAACGGGACGGCACATGGAGAACACAGACTTGACCACGAGCAACTTTTTCTCGGACAAATAAGATATCCATTTCAATGTGTTTCGTGTGCTGATGCTGAACATGATTTTCAGATAAGTAGATTGCACTCACATTGTCACAATAGACCACTGTTGCTTTGTCAATCGGACAGTGTGGCTCCAGTAGTAGATTTTAGAGGCAACATGATTCAGCAACTACATTGGCGACCCCTTGATATTCCGTCTCAACACTTGACCGAGACAAGTTGTATTGGCGTTTGGATGACCATGAAATGAGATTGTCACCCAAGGACACACAATAACCGAAAGTGGAACGACGTGTGTCCGGGCAGCCACCCCAATTTGCATCTTTGTAGGCTGAAAGACTCGAGATGGAGGACTTATACAGATGAAGTCAAAAATGGAGAGTACCCTTAACATACCGCAGAATCCTTTTGAGAGCACCCATATGTTCCTCCTTCGGATCATGCATGTGTAAACAAACTTGTTGAACCGCATAGGAAATATCTGGTCTTGTAAAGATCAGATGCTGCAAGGCCCTGCTAGGCTACGGTAATGGGTAGGATCGCTGTATGGAGTTCCGGCATCCTTAATTCGCATTTGTGTCAACTGGAGTATGTGAGGGTTCGCAGGATTACATCCCTGCTTTGTCAATTATTTCTTCAGCATATTTCTTTGGACTGAGAAACAGACCACCTGCATATTGAGTGACAACAATGCCAATAAAATAATTCAACGGACCCAAGTCCTTCATTGCAAATTCTGCTGCAAGAAGGGACATAATAAATTGGCGAAGTGAAATGGATGATGCTGTGAAAATAATATCATCGACATACAATAGAATATATGCCATGTCAGCTCCTTTGATAAATGAACAATGAATGATAAGCCTTGATGTGAGAGAATCCCAATTTGAAAACAAATCCTGCAAACATGTTATACCATGCCCGAGGAGCTTGTTTCAAACCATATAAGGATTTCTTCAATAGGCAAACATGATCTGGACGTGTATAATCTCGAAAACCCAACGGCTGATGCATGTACACTGTCTCCTGTAAGGTGCCATGTAATAATGCATTTTTAACATCTAACTGATGAATTGTCCAAGATTTGGAAAGAGACAAGTTGAGAACAGTCCGAATATTTGCTGGCTTAACCACCGAACTGAATGTTTCACCACAATCTACCCCAACCTGCTGAGACCTGCCATCACCAGCAAGACGAGCTTTGTATCTCGCAAAAAAACCATCCAAATTCTTCTTATGACAAAAAACCAACATAGACCGAATGATGTTCACATTAGACGGACGTGGTACTAATTCCCACGTCTTATTTATAATAAGAGCATTAAATTAGTCTAACATGGCGACTTTTCAATTCGGGTCGGATAAGACAACTTTGGGATTTTTTGGTAGAGGTGATGGTTGAACGGAGGATAGTAGGTTAAAGTGACGTTTGGGCCACAAAATCTCGTGCATGGCATGGGTTTCAATGGTCCGAGGATGTTCCATCACTGGGTGGGTAGTAGGATTCTCGGGTGTGTTATTGGGTCGAGGGGATGGAATGTGGCCCAAGTGAAAAGATGGAGCAGTTTCGGTATTGGGCTGGACTCCTGAATTGGATTAGGTTAAGGGTGTAATTGAGGTAGTAGTGGACTGCCCCAATTTGGCCTGCCTACCACGGAAACTGGACTGGGTTGAGACCAGCGGTGACAAGACAGTGGTCTCCGATCCAGTCCCATTAAGTGGTTGGGCCGAAAGTTGTAGGATATTTTGTTGGGTTGGTTCCACATGGGTTTGGATATTTAGGTGGTGGTGTAAAATGAGATGTATTCCATTGTCTAAAACATCATATGAAGGTGAGGATGCCACATGAGACTTAGCAAACAGGAATGTAGACTCATAAAAAATTATATGACGACAGACAATTATTTTTCCATTCGTCAAATCATAACATTTATATCTCCTATGATTTTGTGGGTGTCCCAAAAATACACAAGGAGTGGAACGAGCCTGCAACTTGTTAATGGAAGTAGACGGAAACAAATGATAACACAAAATCCAAACACCCTCAAATGTGTAAAAGACGGGAAACGATGATATAACATTTGTGTAGGAGACAAATTGGAGAGCAATTTACTAGGAAGAATATTAAAAAGGTATGTAGCCATTTGAAGTGCATGGTGCCAAAACTTTGGTGGTGTGGATGAATGCACAAGAATAGAGCGAATCATATTATTAAGCGTTTGAATTTTTCTTTCGGCTTTCCCATTTTGTGGTGAGGTATGTGGACACGAAAGACGCAAAGACATCCCATTTTGGTGACAAAAATCATTAAAGTAGGTATTTATGAATTCCCCCCATTATCACATTGAAAACATTTAGTGCTTTTGTCAAATTGAGTTTTGATAAAAATACTAAATCGTTTAAAAATGGTGTAGGTTTGTTATTTATGTCCTAATGGAAAAGTCCACAAAAAATTCGAATAATCATCTAGAATGAGCATATACTATTTATGACATGTAGAACTCAAAACTGGTGATGTCCACAAATCACAATGCACAAGATCAAATGACACAAAAGTATGAGAATTAGAAGATGCAAAAGGAAGCTTAACATGTTTACCAAACACACAAGATTGACAAACAGAGGAGTCCAAAAGTTTATTACAAGAAACCAAATTATTCTTCCTAAAATTATTAAAAACTTGTGCTCCTGGGTGTCCCAATCTATTGTGCCATATAGTAGGAGAAATGACAGCAAATGTTGATGGTTTGTTCATGCTATTTTTGGAAACAGAGGTGATGGGATGCAATTCTCCTGTGCTATTTCATCTCATAAGTGGCATCCCCGTCTGAAAATCTTTCACAGAGAAGCCAAACGGATCAAAATTTACAGAAACATTGTTGTCAATTGTAAAACGTCTAACATAAATCAGGTTTTTAATTAGATTTGGTGTATGTAAGATATTTTTCAAGTGTAATGGTGGGTGTGGAGAGGGTAGTGTTACCTGACCAATACCACGAATTAGAATTTCCTGCCTACTACCGACAATAATATTTTTATTATTGCTCATATTAAAATAAGATGAGAGATTACCTTGAGATGTCGTCATGTGTGACGTAGCCCCTGTGTCTATGTACCATGACTCATCGGGAACACTTAGATGCATGTTGTTCATGTATTGTTCAATGTCCGTGGGTGAATAACCAACATAAGATGGTGCCTGAGCCGCAAATGCATGTTGTGGACAAGATACAAGAATACTGGGTTGACGATTTGAAGAGGGAGGAGGTCGGATATGGGCATGGAGGGGCAGCCCACTGTGGGGCCAAGGCCCACTATAGGTATTGCCCCCACTGATTTTCGCCACTTCCCGGAATGTCCACTGCCACCGGCAGGCTGGCCACCGCCTCTCCCCCGTCCCTTTCCACCGTTAATTTTTCCTTTATTGTTACGGTTTGAACCCCATTTTTTACCATTATTAGAACGATTACCGTGGCCCCCTGAACTAGAATTTTGGGGCTCCAAATCTGTGGAAGATGAGTTGGTGGAGACGAGAGCGGTTCCGGCGGTGGTTGCTCCGGAAGATGCTTGTTTTGCTTTCCGCGATTTCCTCGAGAATTAACCTCGAACGGGCCTTATAAAAGGGAGGCAACAGATTGCTTTGCTGAATGAACGTAGCAACACCATCATAGTGTTCATTCAACCCCGCAATCAACTGAAGGACACCTTTGATTTATCACGGGCGAACCAACGTTGGATAGTTGGTCCGCAAGTACCTTTAATTCTTGACAATAGGCTGAGATGTTGGAAAAGTCATCCAATTTTGTAACCTTTCCCACGCCTGGTGAGCCGTAGAATTTGGTTCTAAGATGGTACGAAGAAGATCATTCGAAATTGTGCCATAAATCCATTGAAGGACTATAGCATCTAATCGAGACCGTAGTTTCTTGTCCACCGTAGTGGTATCCGATGGTGACTCGGACGGAATGATATGGTCAATTACCTCATAAGCACGACAGTGAATTTTGAACAATTCTGCCCAAGAGGTATACTACCCTTTCTCAATTTCAAGAGTTATGGAGATAAAGTTCTTGACGTTATTAACGGCAAGAGCGGGATGAAATGCTTGTTTTTCGGCCATTGGTCCACAAGAAATCAAACTAGAGAATGAAAGGAGTAGTGTTTGATGTTTTGGGAGTGGAAAAAACCCTTAGGGTTTCGGATAGAAGGTAGCCGAAGATGGGGGGGTTAGATGGCGGCTAGGGTTTTGCTAGGTTGAAGAAGTGGTTTAGGTTTTTTTGGTAGGGTTGGCCGAAAAAATTAGGAGAAAGAGAGGAGGAAATCGTGTAGAGGGAGTAAAAAATTAGGGCTAAGGATCTTAGACTCTTGATACCATGTAGGAAAGTAATTTCTTGATTAATATTCTTCCAATGGTACAATATATATACAATCATATTATGCTTGATTAATGGAAGACTAATCTACCTTACCTAAAATATAAGATACGAATTACAATTATCTTAATTACAATATATTACCCTATTAATTATAATTAATGAAGAATAGATGTAATTATGGAATTGCCCCATAATTACTCTAACACTTGTCACACTCTAGGAACAGTCCTGAGGCTTTGAGTTCACCAACTCTCAAGTGTGCCCTGGCTCGTGCTTCTTCGATTTTATCTACATCCATGAACAATTTTTTTCCCATTCCATACCTGGCCAAGTGTTCAATTTGTATATCATGATCTTCAGGAAATAAAGAACACATTAGGAAACATGACTTGGTTTCTTCATTTTTTAGATGGTCATAACTCAAGGCAAGGCATGCGAAAACATTTTCCTCTGCATACTCTTCACTCATTGGTTGGGAATTTTTCAGCAGCTGAAGTGCTGGTGTCCACTCTATTGCAGATTTACCACGTAAAGACCTTCCAACTGCAACGAGTGCCACTGGTAAACCTTGGCATTCCTGAACAATATCAATTATCATTATTACCAATTCAGAAGAAACTGAACTGATCGCCAATTTAACATTTGTCATGAACAAGTGCCACGACTCTTCGAAGGATTGGATGTGTCTCGGAGAATGATTAGCAAAGAAAAATCTAGACCTCAATAGTACTATTTTGAAACTAAAAACCTCTGAACGACCATACAAATCTTGCGTTTTAACGACAGAGCAATGACAATTCACGAAGAGAAAATTTGGTCGCTAAAAGTTGGTTAACGACCGCATTTCTTGCCGTCGGTAACACATAGATCTGGTCGTTAATATTTAACGACGGAGCTTTCAGCAACCTTTGACGACTGGATTTCTTCTCGTCGTAATTGAGCAATAGCGACTTGATTTGGACTTTTAGTGACCTAATTTCTCCTCGCTAAAGAACGATTTTCTTGTAGTGAGATTTCTTAGAAGTGTTGGAAATTAGCCTTTGGCGGGAGTTGCGACCGACCAACTTTAACGGCATAAACACTAGTGTTACGCATGTTGGAGAATCCGGTTCTTCACACGTGCATGATCTACTAAGTACGTAGATAACCGTAGGGCCAAGAATCGTCAAATTCCATTGAGAAATGAAAGAGATATTGGTTCACGAAGTGAGGTGTTTGAAGCATGAAAAAGTGTGGTATTGTGCTCAATTCTCCCTCATCGGTGGAGGAAGAATGAATTGTTTTGTTAATAAGTCTCAAAGTTGGTTTGGGGTTTGGGACCCCAAGGGGTATCCCATGTGTTTAAAGGAGGGAGGACCTAGATATGCTTCGGTTCAAGGAGAGGCCACACGCGCGCCGCCGCCGCCGCCCGCCCGTCGGGTCCGGGTTCACGGGTCGTGGGCTGTGCTTCTTCTGATATTATCTTTTTGGGCCAGAGAACTTTGCCAGATGTACAGTTTGATCCCAGAAGTTTCATATGTACAGTTTAGTCCCTGAAGTTTCCAGATGTACAGTTTGGTCCCTGAAGTTTCCAGAAAGTTAGAATTTGGCAGAGAGATCAGAAACGCCACAACACTCAATTCATCCATTTATTTTGGCTGAATTACTCCTCCTATAATGGCCAATCCGTTGCATCTTCACCATTTATTTTGGTGGTATTACTACCTCCATAATGATCATTACTTGGCCAGTAATGACACTTATGGAGGCAGTTCAATAGCCCCTCCCTCACCTATATAAACAACCGCTTGCACCATTGTTGAGCTACTCACACAACACACAAAACAGACAGAAAAACAGAAATGATTTTCAGTTCTTCCTACAAGCTTCCAAGCATCATTTCATTACTCAAAATTCTTCACGGTAGCATTTGAGTTTCCTTTGCTCAAGTGTTCATTTGCTGTTTTATCTTGGGAGACAATTGTCCAGGACGTATAAATGATACATACGGGGCAATATTGTCTTAAAGACATAGTGCAACACTCGACTCAGCATACACAAAACAGTTTTCCAGTTTCAAGTTTAACTTCTTTGTAATTTCAATTTTTCTTGTTGAATTGTAATTTCAATTCTTATATTAGCAGTTACTTGTAATTTTTGTTTCCTGCCTCCTTTGTAACAAACAAGAAGACCATTTCAAAAAACTGCAATAAATCCAGGTACTTTAGCTATACTATTTTCTTTGTTCACGTTCCTTAGAATTGATTTTATCTTCTACGTTGCAAATCTACAGTTAAATCACCCTTTGGAGTGTCCATTTAATAATTTGTTTGTTTCATCGTGCAATAGTAATTACAAATTCATATAAGTCAGTTTTGGTCTTTTCTTTCCTCTATTTATTTGTTAAATCATGAGTGAATAGCAAACTCAGTAACTTTTTTTTTGTCAAATCCATTAACAACTGGAAAAATTGTCTTTCTTGAATTAAAAAAAAATACGGTTCTTTTGATTCTACCTATTTGATTACCATCTCAACGCACCAAACACATCCACAAGTGTTAAATCATGTACTTTTGAATTTTGGATGTGTTTTGATAAGTTCATAGCTTTTTATTTCATCTTCTCCAATCATTTGTTTATACAAAGTAGTTACATAAGTTTTAATATTTATTGTTAAATTTGGAAAATAGTTTAGGATACCAAAAAACTCAAAGGAGAAATAATTTTTTGGGAAACAATTAGTAGGAGGAAAAATTAATTAATTATCTTCTTAATATTTTAATATATTGCCAAATCTGAACAATATTTTGTGCTAGGAGAAAAAGTAAAAGTCGAGCTAAATTTTTTGGACCAACTTAGTATAACAAAAGATTAATTCAATTGTTGTATTAGTGATTGGTCCTAAAGGAGATGCAGTTAATTGTTTAACATTTTCTAAAAACTTAATTGTGTTAATTGAATATCTTTGTTTAGGAAAAAAGAAATTCTCCAGAATCCTTTATTTATTCATATGATTTTTAATTTTGTTGTTGAAATAGTGTCCTCTTTGTCTTTTTGTTTTCAACATAATCAGTAAGAAATGATATTTTTCAATAGTGCAAGTTTAATATTGTTATGTTAGAAGAAAAGAGAAACATACTACCACGATAATTGTCTATAAAAAAGTATTAAACAACATACTATCATATCACGTGTTTGTACTTGGTAACATAAAAATTAGTCTCACTACTGCCTAGCTAACTAAATTTAATTGTTCAAATTTTATAATTTCAAAATATATCTAATCATTTTGCGTTCAACAATCAAGTGACTCACCATTCATAAGTTCGAGCATGCATTTTTCTCTTCAAAACTAGTGTTACTTATTGAAAATATGCTTTAATATTATTCATGTTACTTTAAAAAATTTGTACTAATTGACCTAGGATACACGCGCACGTGTCCATACCCTAGTTATATTAAAAGTTAGATGCTCTTATATTCAAAATTAGATTACAATTTTGCCCTGTTATAAATGAAAATGTAAAAAAACATCTAATTCTGATATATTAAATAATAATATTTTAACTAAGCATTATTTCATGTACTTGACTTCTTACGTTTTAGATGGACTCCAAAAGTCATCTGATTAATTTCTTTTGCTTTTTCTCTTTTATTCTTTCCATCCGTTCACTATATTTGAAGCCCACAACTCTCCATATTAAATGAACGTAGAAGCTGCCGGTTTGCTTTTCCTCAGGAATCCGAAATGGCAACAGTTTTAGCAAAAAAACATTAATAACTTATTCTCCTGTTTAAGGCATGTAATTTAATTTTTTAAGTAATGGATGAATATGGAAAGGCCATTATAATAAATAATAACATTTAATTGAGGTATAGTATACTCTTTCTGATAGTATATAAGGATGCTCCGAGTCTTCTCCCTGTAACCATCCAAAACTGCTATATCATCTAAACTTGCTGAAAAATCCCAAGAATGTAGCGTTTCTTTTCTTGTGATTTTTGTTTTAGTTCGAAACTAATCTCATTCATAATGTCTACAAATTCACCTATTTAACGTTGGAGTGACTCTCTTGCCATGTAATATGCTTCAGTTTAGATGTCAGATTATATTTCATTTTGATGCTTATACATATATCTATTAATGGTCTACAGTTTAGAATGTCTATTAGTTTCGACACAATTTCACTTTCAATGCATTTTTGTTTTTTTATTCCTTTTATTGTTCGGACCATGAGTGTTGTAACGGTGAAAGTGGTATCGCAAGCATGAGCATTGAAATTATTTTATTTTATTTTATTTGTCAGATTTCATATTGGCTTATTTTGAGTTCAACTATCAAGTTGCTTACAAAGTATCTCATTCATGAATTTTTTGCTTTATTAATTTATCTTTTGTCGCTCAATAACATGTTAGTAATTTATATGGTTATGCAAAATTTTGTACTAAACCACTTAAAATACACGTGCAATGCATGTGGCCAGGAACTAGTGTATATATATTTCGGAAGAATTAGATTCGAATAGATTTCCTGGGATCCTCTTCCTTTCGAACAACAAATATGAGAATAATTGAAATAGCTCTTTGATTGAAAGAGGATGATTCCTATAATACATTATTCCAGTCCAGTCCAATGGATATATATATATATATATATAAATTGCTTTCTATGAATAATTTGTAGGTTAAGAGTATACCTTTAGACTTGTTAGCATCTCTTTTTATTTATTTTGTTGTTTGAATACTACTTGTTATCGGAACTGTTTTCATTTGTGAACTTGTTGAGGAAGATTGTGGAGTTTATTTTAAGGCTCTTGATGCCATATAAATGTGAATAAGAATCGTAAAGGCTTGTGAAGTTGCCTTTACCTCAAAAAAGAGAATTGTAAAGACTTGTGTTTATTGATTACTGGAGTGATGTTTATATACAATCACAGAAGGGAGAGGGGATAGAGTTATATATAGGAGACTTTTGAAAGTCAAGCAGCATACTGCCAGGAGGCCTTACATACCAAGAAAAACTAACTTTGACAGAAAAGACGTATGAGAAACTGAAAGAGAACAACCCTTGATGATCTCATTAATGTAATTAGCTTATATATATGATCTATAATAGTCATTTTAGGTTATAATTATGAAATCAAATATACACCTAACTAATATAAAAGATTACTACAATAATTAAAGATATACAAGATCACTAATGATATCAAAAGAATATACTTTTATATATTTTATCACACCCCCGCAGTCGTAGAGGGCGGTTGTCATACGCTGAGACTGTCCTGAAAATTTTTAAACAGAACCAAGGGAAGACCCTTAGTGAAGATGTCAAGTATCTGATAACGTGAAGGGACATGCAAGACACGTACTTGTCCACAAGCAACCTTTTCGCGAATAAACTGAATATCCATCTCGATATGTTTAGTGCGCTGATGTTGTACATGATTCCCCGAGAGATATATCGCACTCACATTATAGCAGTAGATCAATATAGCTTTCCGAATAGGAAAATGAAGCTCTAAGAGGAGGTTACGCAACCAACAGGACTCATACACCAAATTGGCAATCCCTCGATATTCGGTCTCCGCCCTAGAGCGCGACAAAGTAGCCTAGTGTTTAGCCGACCAAGAGACCAAGTTATCACCAAGAAACACACAATAACCAAATGTCGAACGCATGGTATCTGGACATCCACCCAAATCAGCATATGTATACGAAATGAGAGTAGATACAAATGATGGATATAGATGTAAGCCATGATCAAGAGTGCCCTGAATGTAGTGCACAATGCGTTTGAGAGCGTGCATGTGTTCTTCCCTCGGATCATGCATGAATAAATACATCTGCTGCACTGCATAAGTAATATCGAGTCTCATAAATGTGAGATATTGAATAGCCCCCGCACGACTACGATAGTGGGAGAGATCCTCATATGGTGTGCTAGAAATAACACTCAACTTCAGTTTAGTGTCAACCAGAGTAGGAGATGACTTACAGGCTGACATGCCATCCCGTTCAATGATCTTTATTGCATACTTCCTCTGAGATAGAAATAGACCACATGTATGAAGAGTGACAGCTATACCCAGAAAATAACTTAATGACCCTAAGTCTTTCATAGCAAATTCTGAGCTGATAAGAGATATGATAGACTTGCAAAGTTTATCAGAGGAAGCAGTCAATATAATATCATCCACAATAACAGAATGTAGGTCATAGAAGTAACGTGACAGTATATGGATAGAGAATCATCAGACTTGATGTAACCCAAGAGTACACATAATCTGCTAATCTTTTGTATCAGGCCCGAAGAGCCTGTTTTAGCCCATACAAGGATTTCTTCAACAAGCACACTGATTAAGATGAGCGAGGTCCCTGAAATCCAAAGGCTGATACATGTATACTGTTTCCTTGAGTTCTCCGTGGAAAAACATATTTTTCACATCCAATTGATGAATGTGTCATGCTTTTGAGAGAGCTAGACTGAAAATAATGCTAATAGTTGCCGGTTTGACCACTGGACTAAATGTATCTCCACAATCCACGCCAACCTGTTGAGTTTTGTCATCACCTACAAGACGAGCCTCATACCTCTCAAAACAACCATAAGATTTTTCCTTATGAGTAAAAATCCACATAGAACGAGTCACATTAACACCAAGTGGACGGGGCACCAACTCCCACGTCTTATTTTCAATAAGAGCATTATATTCATTTTCTATAGCAATCTTCCAATTCGGGTCACGAAGGGCAGACATGGGGTTACGTGGTAGAGGGGATTTAGTGCCATTAGAGTTGAGATTAAATTATCTCTTTGGTGTAAAAATACCTCATTGGTTGTGAGTAATGGGCCCTGATCCCGAAATTGAAGTGGGCTGGATTTGGGTGGAAGCCGTGGGCTGACCCAGTTTTGATGTAGTGGAGTCGGGTTGGAAGGGATGGGTTGGGTTGTGGTTGGAAGGAGTTCGGCCCGGCCGACGATGGGCATCTTTGGCGTAAGGCTGCGACCAGAAATATTTGGGCCGTGACGATGGGCTGGCCCTATGCCCGATGGTCTATGTGTCATGGTGTAGTCTGGGCCAAATGGGGGACCGCATACGGTGAGAGCCTATCATCTAAAAAATCATATAAATGGGATGCGGAACTATGCAACTTAGCAAATGGAAATTAGGTTTCATAAAAAATGACATGACGACTAATGATGATCTTATTATAGGATAAATCATAATATTTATAACCACGATGATTAGATGGGTAATCCAAAAAGACACAAGCGGTAGAGCGAACTTGAAGTTTGTTTATGGTAGTAGAGGGGAATAGAGGATAACATAAACACCCAAATATCCTAAGATGAGAATACCAAGGGTCTTTTTGATAAATAATTTTTAGTGGAGACTGGTAGGCTAATCCTTTCCTAGGGAGTATAATGTAAGTTGTCATTTGTAATGCATGATGCCAAAATAAAGGTGGTAATGATGCATGAGCTAGTATTGTACGAACAATATTATTAATGGTGTGGATTTTTTTCTCTCGGCTTTCCCATTTTGTGATGACGTATGTGGACATGAGAACCGAAAAGATATACCATTAACCCTACAAAATTCCCTAAATGACCTATTATCAAATTCTCTTCCATTATCACATTGAATGTTCTTAACTTCCCCTTCAAATTGAGTACAGATGAATGCTCTAAATGATAATGTAGAATAAACATGAGACTTTTTAGATAACGGAAATGTCCATAAAAAATTAGAGTAATCATCCAACAACAAAACATAATAACGGTGGCCCAAAAAGCTCAGAACGGGAGACATCCAAAGATCACTATGAATAATATCAAAAGGCAACATAGTAATAGAATTAAAGGCAACAAAGGGCAATTTAACATGTTTCCCAAACAGACAAGAAGGAAAAATATTAGCACTACGAGTGTTATTATACTTCATAAATTTATTATTTTTAAGGGAGGCTAAAACAGACGCTCCTGGATGACCCAAACGTGCATTCCAGAAGGAATGTGCTAAAGTTGCAAACGTTGATGGTGTGACTTGTTTTGTGGTGGTGGTGATGGGATAGAGCTCTCCCCGACTATCACATCTCATTAGATGTATCCCCGTCCAAATTTCCTTCAGAGAAAATCCAAATGGATCAAATTCAACAAAAATCGTGTTATCAGTTGTAAATTTTCGAACAGACACCGCATTTTTAATTAATTGAGGTGCATGAAGGGCATTTTTCAAGGCTAAAGGCGGGTTTGGGGAGACAAATTTGTGTGACCATAACCACGAATTAGAATTGAATAACCATTACCAATAATTATGTCATGATTTTTGCTCAAATTGAAATAAGATGAGAGATTACCTTGCGCAGATGTCATATGAGAAGTAGCACCAGTGTCCATGTACCAATTCGCATCCAGAGGATTTAGCCTAAGTGTATGCATTGCAGTCTCGATATCTGTGTGGGTCGGGGAGGCTGTTGGGCCCGCAGCAGTGAAGGCCTGTTGTGGCCGAGGCCCAAGCAGGCTAGGCTGCTGTCGGGCATGTTGCTGTCGAGGCCCAACATGAGATGTTTGTTGTTGTTGCTTTCCATTGGGCCTGGCCCAGTTTTGTGTGGGATAAAGGCATAGCGGGACGGGCCACTGCCCACTGGCCCAAGGAAAGCCCCACAGCCACTGCCCACCAGCCCAAGGCAAGCAGGGGTTTTGTGGCCTGGACCCTTGCTGGCCGCCACCACGTCCGCCACTCCAGCCATTACAGCCACCGTTGCCATCGCGGCAGTTTTGGCCACCATTGTTGCAGTTTTGACCCTTTTTGCCACCATCGTTGTTATGATTTTGACTATAATTTTTAGAGAATGATTGAGAGTCATTGGTGTCTCGAGACGTGGCGACCATCATGGTGGAATGTGCTTCTGTTGCGGCTTTTTTAGGCAACCCCGCTTCTTCTAGGGTGAGCATGGAACGTGCTTAGTAGAAAGGTGGGATATGGTTGCTTTGGCGTAGAAGAGTTCCAACCCCATTATATGCTTCAGTGAGGCCCGCAACTATTTGAAAAATGAGATGATCATTTGTGACCGGCGCTCTGACGTTCTTGAGTTGATCTGACAATTCCTTAAGCCTCTGACAATATGCGGAGGCATTCAGAAAATCCTCCACATTTGTGTGAGAGAATTCTTGCTCAAGGGTTATGGCACGAGAATTTTTGTTATCTTGGAATATATCACGCAACCTATTCCAAGCATCCATTGTCGTGGTGTCGGGTTCGATAATTGTATGCAAGAGGTCCGTAGAGATGGTGGAATAAATTCATTGGAGGACTGTAGCATCAAGAGTTGCCCATAACTCCATTTCATCATCGGTGGACGACACCTTCTCCTTGCCTTTATCCGGTTTGACGGTGTGATGGAGGACTCTATGAGACCTTGCGTGAATTTTAAAAAGTTTCGCCCACGTCGCATATTGGACGTTCTCCATTTCAATGTTGATAGGGATATTGTTCTTGATGTTGGAGACTGCAAGAGCGGGATGGAAGATATTTTTTGTGTTAGACATGATTGAGGAAGGAAAAAAATTTGGGCGGCGGAAGGGATTGCCGAGTAGGGACAGCGACGGAAGAGTGGTATGGAGAAGGAAAAAAATTTGTCCTAGACTGCTGATATCATGAAAGAGAATAATTCATTGCTGATCTCATTAATGTAATTAGCTTATATACATGATATACAGTAGTTATCTTAGGTTATAATTACGGAAATCAAATATACACCTAACTAATACAAAAGATTACTATAATAATTAAAGATATACAAGATCACTAATGATATCAAATGAATATATCAGAAACCAAACCACAAAATCAAGGTATAGTAGTAGGTTGAGTTGCAAACGATGATTTTATCGTTTACATGGTATAGTAGACTAAAGCCCAACCTCTTAAGACTGATAAGTATCCTAGCAGTTCATTTTTGTGTTTAGTCATAAAATATTGTCTATTCTGCTAAGAAATAACACACTATTATTTTAAATTCATCCAAAAGCTATCATTGTCTTCAGTAATTTTATTACACTGCACCTTTTGATCTCTTACGTACACAACCGACAGATCCAAGAATATGTTGAATCTGCCAAGCAACAGAGAAAACTAGCTAAAGCTCGATTTTGAGATATGAAACCAAAATTAGAAACAATCAATATAAGTTGTTATTCTTGTCATAGGGAATAGTCATTTCCAGACCTGGATTAATGTATATTTATAAAAAACAAGAGGGGGGAGAGGGGTGAATTGATAGGCTTAAACTCAGGTTCCTTAAACTACAGAAGATAATTAATTGTCAGATTCTTAGTTAAAGTAAGCAAGAGAGTAATGAGACTAGGAACCTTTATACTGGTTGGGCATTCTTTAATTCCTTTAGGATGGGCTGACTCGTATGATCGCCAACAAGTTGAGAGACAGGATAGAATGAGATGATTTGAGAGAGTTGAACAATGTTGCTTTGGTTGACTGGAACGAGGTTGGAAATGAAACACTCTCACAAATAACTTTTATTCAAACTCAAACAAATATTACAAGAGCAGTCTCACTCAACAACAAGATACTACAACTCACTCTTATAAGACTTTGTTTCTTCACTCACTTAGAAGCTCATAATTTTTCTTGATACCTAAAATAAAATGGAGAGGGTATTTATACTACTTAAGAACAATCCTACACCACACAAATAAACTAATAAAAAATTACAATAATCATACACCTCATTCTTCTCCATTCTTCTCAATCCTTCTAACAATATTTTAAATTATAAAATGATTCACATGCATAATTACCACACCCTAGAAGATTCTAGGTAGAAGGCTTGTAGTTTTGGACCTTGATTATGGACTTAGACTCCAATTTGATTGGGTTTGGGTTTGGGCTCCCATAATTGATCAAGTTTATGATCCAACACCCCCCCCCATAAACTTGATCTTGTGACTCCTAGTAAGTTCCTTAATCTTATGAAGTCTTCGCTTGTCAGTGGCTTGGTAAAAGTATCGGCAACTTGATCTTGTGACTTCACATATTCAACTTGCATATCCTTTCTTGCAACACACTCCCTTATATAGTGGTAGTGAATATCGATGTGCTTGCTTCGATCATGGAATACTGGATTCTTTGCTAAGGCAATGACTGACTTGTTGTCGACACAAACCTTGGTAGGCTCTTCTTGTATCAAGCCTATCTCCTTCAATAGATTTCTAAGCCAAATTGCATGACAAACGCATGAGGTAGCAACAACATATTCTGTTTCACAAGTGGACAATGTGATAATCAGTTGTTTTTTTGACATCCATGTAAAAGCAGTATCTCACATGAACAATATGAATCATGTAGTGCTCCTTCGATTATCTATGTCTCCACCCTAATCACAATCATTATATCCAACAAGCTTGTAATAATTAGAAACTGAATAGAACAAGCCAAAGTCAATTGTACCTTTCAGATAGAGAAGAATTCTCCTTGCGTCTTTAAAATGGGTGTTTGTTGGAGATTCTATGTAGCGACTAACCAATCCAACTGCGTGAAGAATATCGGGCCTCGTGTAAGTTAGATATCAAAGACTTCCCACCAAACTTTTGAAGAATGTTGGATCTACACTTTCGCCTTCTTCATGTTTGGACATCTTGATTCCGTATTCTGTCGGTGTGCTTATCGACTTATAGTTCTCCATCTTGAACTTCTTCAGGATTTCCTTTGCATAGCTTTCCTGTGAAATGAAAATTCCATCCTTTTGTTGCTTAACTTCAATGCCAAGATAGTACGCCATGAGCCCCATGTCTGGCATCTCGAATTCTTTTGTCATTACTTCTTTGAATTCATTGAACATGCTTGGGTTGCTTCCGGTGAAGATCAAATCATCCACGTAGAGGCACACGATAAAAATATCTCCATCTTTGATCTTGATATATAGAGCGTGCTCGTAGGGACATTTGTTGAAGCCATTTTCTTGGAAGTACTTGTCGATTCGGCTATTCCATGCCCTTGGTGCTTGTTTTAGCCCATAAAGAGCCTTCTTCAACTTCAACACCTTGTCTTCGTGGCCTTTGACTTCGTAGCATGATGGTTGCTGAATGTAGACTTCCTCTTCAAGAACTCCATTTAGGAAGGCAGACTTTACATCCATCTGATGTATCTCCCATTTGTTTTGAGCTGCTAAAGAAGTGATTAGTATGATAGTCTCCAATCGAGCAACAGGAGCAAATACCTCATCATAGTCAATTCCAGCCTTTTGACTATAGCCTTTAGCAATTAGCCTCGCCTTATGCCTTTCAATCTCTCCTTTAGCGTTTTGCTTTATTTTGTACACCCATTTGACACCTATCGCCTTATGTCCCTTGGGAAGTGAGGTAAGTTCCCATGTGTCATTCTTCTCGATGGCCTTGATTTTTTCGGCCATCGCATCTCTCCACTTCTTTTCTTGTACTGCTTCTTGAAAGCTCACTGGTTCACAATAGACAAATAGACAAAGAAATGTAACATTATCTTGTCATTCAGTTACCTCATAGAGATCTCTAAGGCTTCTTGTACGTTGCACAACTCTTTCACTTTGACTCCCACTTGATGATGACGAAGGTGATGAGTCTCCTTGAGTAGTTGATGTTGGTGAAGTGGGTGGAGTTGCAAGCTCTTGTTGAGGTTCACCTAGTTGCTCCCTCATTATATGCTTATCTTCTTCAAACTGAGGAAAGAAATTGAAGTCATCTGCATGAGAGTTAAACTCTCATTCTCCTTCTTCGTTGAATACCATATTTCGACTAATCACAATCTTCTTATTGTCTGGATTGTACAACTTGTAGCCCTTCGAATTAGCATCATAGCCGATGAAGATAAAGCTCTCGCTTTTATCATCAAGTTTCGTTCTTCTCTCGTCTGGTACATGAACATGAGCTATACTTCCAAAGGTTCTCATGTGGGAAATGCCAGACTTTCTTCCACTCCATGACTCTTGTGATGTCTTTCCCCATACATTTCTTATTGGAGATCGATTTGACAAGTAGACTACACACGCTACTGCTTCGTCCAAAAACTCCTTAGGAAGTTTCTTGCTTTTGAGCATGCTACGTGCCATGTTGAGGATTGTTCTGTTCTTTCTTTTTGCCATGACATTTTGCTGGGGGATCTAGGAACTGTCATTGGTCGACGAATTCCATTTGCTTCATAGAACTCTTGAAACTCCCTGGAAGTTAATTCTCCACCTCGGTCGGATCTCATGGCTTTGATCTTTCTACCGCTTTCTCTCTCCACTGTAGCTTTGAACTTCTTGAAAACTTCGAAAACTTCTGACTTTTGTTTCAATAAATATACCCATGTTTTTCTTGAAAAATCATCAATGAAGAGAAGAAAATAGTTATTGTTACCGAGAGAGCTAGGCTTGATCGAACCACACACGTCAGTATGAATAAGCTCGAGTGGCTTTTTGACTCTTGACTCTGACTCCTTTGGAAAGGTTTTCCTGAATTTCTTCCCGACTAGACACCCTTCACAAAGTTGGTCAGGATGGTTGGTGCGAGGTAGTCCCTTCACCATCTCATTCTTAGATAGCAGCTCTAGACCTCCAAAATTGAGATGCCCAAATCGAATATGCCAAAGCCTTGATGCATCTCTTTGGCAAACTTTTAGACACTTTTCAACATCGTTTTGTATGTTGATTAGGAATATTCTAGTCTTTGACATTGGCACTTTAGCAATGAAGTTATTCTTATCATCTTTTATAGAAAGATTATAATCATTCATATGAATATCATAACCTTTCTCTAACAGTTGTCCTAAACTCAAGATGTTACTTTTCATATTAGGCACATAGTAGACATTGGAAATAAACTGATGTCTCCCATATTTCAAATGGAGAAGGATGTTACCTCTCCCTTTCACTGCTATTATGGAATCATCTCCAAATGAAATATTTCCGCTTACTGACTTATCTAGCTCCACGAACATGTCTTTCTTTCCATACATATGATTGTTTGCACTACTGTCAAGGTGCCAGGAATTTGCTTGGCCACCATCAATTTCCTTTCATACTAGAAGAAGAATTTCTTTGCTATATGTCTTCTCCTCCATGTAGTTAGCCTTCTCCTCAATTTTGTTGTTGGGAGCTTTACATTCTGAAGCATAATGCCCAAACATTATAACATCAAACTTGAGATTTGTCATACCTTGAGTTCAGATTGATTTCTCCACGGCCTCGTGTTGATCTTTCTCTTTTCTCATAGTTGTTGCTGGAATTGTTGTTGTTGTAATTCCAACCTCGTCCACGACTGCGACTTCCACCTCGTCCATGGTCTTTACCTCGGCCTCGGCCACGTTGGTTTCTATAATTGCCTTGGCTTTTATGCATATCCTTGAGTTGCAGCTTGAGGAGTTGCTTAGTAAACCATTGCTTCTTCTTATGCTTCTCTTCGTATGCTTGCAATGATCCTTAGATTTGCTCGATCATCATTTCTTCCAAGTCTTTAGTTTCTTCAATCGTTACAACGATGTGCTCAAATTTGGGATCCAATGAACGGAGTATCTTCTCTATTATTCTTACATCTTCTAACTTTTCACCATTTCTTTTTAATTGATTAGAAACAGCTACTACTCTTGAGAAATAATCCGAAATAGACTCAAATACTTTCATGTGTAAGAATTCGAATTCACCTCTTAATGTTTGAAGACAGACCTTCTTTACTTGCTTGGATCCTTTATAAGAGGTTTGTAGCTTCTCCCACGCTTCCTTGGCAGAGCTTGCACTCGAAATCTTTTCAAAGCCATCATTATCTAATGCTTGGTAGATGATGTAGAGAGCCTTTTTGTCTCTCTTTCTTGAATCCTTCAAAGTTGTCTTTTGATCTGGTGTAAGAGCAGCAAAAATAGCATCATCCGCAGGCTTGTTATAGCCTTTCTCTATGATATCCCATACATCTTGTGATCCAAGAAGTGTCTTTATTTTGATACTCCAATTGTCATTGTTGTTGTTGTTGAGTGTTGGGACTTGGAATGATGCCATACCATTTGTCATATCTCTTAGTATAATGAGAATTTGCAAAATCCGATTGCACGGATGAATCCGAAACGCCGAAAGACCTTGGGAGGAACCTGGTTAAATTTTCAGTTTTCGATCAACGGTCAAAGTCAACGATCAAAGTCAACCCTAACCTGATCAACGATGAACGACTTTGATGGCTCAGTCAACTCGACTTGGACTGCTCGATCAAGCGGCTTGGTCAACATGCTTACAGCTTGGTCAACTCGGTCAACTCGGTGAGTCAACTCAATTTTCTGGAAGCACTTTTCCGGTGGCGCGTCTGAACTCCGATCGAGGAGATTCTAGCAGCGGCGGATTTCTATGGTCGAGACCTTCGATTTGATATGCAATAGTGTATACTTTCCAACTGGCTCTGATACCACTTTGTTGGAAATCAAACACTCTCATAAATAACTTTTATTGAAACTCAAACAAATATTACAAGAGGACTCTCACTCAGCAACAAGATACTACAACTCACTCTTATAAGACTTTGCTTCTTCACTCACTTAGAAGCTCTTAATATTTCTTGATACTTAAACTAAAATGGGAGGGGTATTTATACTATTTAAGAACAATTCTACACCACACAAATAAACTAATAAAAAATTATAATAACCATACACCTAATTCTTCTCCATCCTTCTAACAATATTTTAAATTATCAAATGATTCGCATGCATAATTACCACACCCTAGAAGATTCTAGGTAGAAGGCTTGTAGTTTTGGACTTTGATTATGGACTTGGACTCCAATTTGATTGGGTTTGGCCGTTTGGGTTTGGGTTTGGGCTCCCACAATGGATCAAGTTTATGATCGAACAAACGATGGGTAAGGAAGAGGTTGTTGAGGAATATTGTGGTGTTTTGTCGGCCATTTTAGAAAGTAAAAGGAAGGGAACTTGTGTGAGTTTATTTTAAGGATCTTGATACATATAAATGTGAATAAGAATCGTAAAGGCATGTGTATGTAAGACATGATGTTTTATATGTGTAAATATAAGATTGACTGAATGGTTTCGTATGCACATTTGATGCATTCTTTTGTGGTGCAGATTCAACCCCCGATACCAGCAAATTTCGTGTGGTGCAGATTCAACCCCCGATACGAGCAAATCTCGTGGGGCACCATGAGCTTGAGTGCGACTCTTCGAAATTGCGATGAGCGGCTTGATTGTTCCATGCTCCACTTTTCCCCCTATCTCTTTACTATTCTATCATTTTAGTACTCAGACAATATATTTTGATATTTTAGACTTTGTAATTTAGTCTCAGACTTGTATCGTATCGTAGTAGCTCTTGTACTTGTGACACAAATTTTGGAATGATGTTTTTTCCGCATTTCTATTTCAGACTTAGTATTGAATATTTAAGTCTCACGAGTGGCATTAAACCAACTACTCCACCCCCACTCAACCCACCCCCTACCACCTACCAAATCTCAATCACTCCCACCACCCCATGTACCCCACCCCTACCCACCCACCACCTCCACCACCCAACTCACCCCTCACCCAACCCCTTCAAAGTATTTTTTTTTGTTTTCTACACCCCCACCCTTACCCCACCCAACCCCTGCGCCCCTACCCCCTCCCGAATTTTCTAGTTCATATATTTTATTTTATTTTTATAATTTGTTTTATAGAAAATGAAACATATGGGTATATATTTGGTGTGGGTAGATTGTGGTGGGGCGGTACAAGAGGCGGGGTCATTAGAAAAAAAAATCTAATTTTTATAAAAGTAAAATAAAATATATAAAAGAAAAAATTTTGGAGGGGGATGGGTGGGGGTGACTGATCTAACGAATCTCAAGCAACAGGTCGATGAATCGGCTGTCAATTTTATCGAGAGATTCAGAAAGAATGTTGAGAAATGCACTGTACACTTCCCCAAGTCTGAATGTGCCCACATAATAATCAACAATATGCACCCTCAGTTAAAAGAGAAGTTGGTGGGACAATCCTACTTTGACATGAGCCAGTTAGCCGAAAAGGCTAGCCAAATAGAGCAGTACGTCTAGGAGAAGGAGCGAAGAAGAGCCAGCCGAAATCGAATCCATCATTGAAGCGGATGAGTCCGACTCAGAGCCAGCCGACTACACGGTAGACGCAATGGTGGCCGAGATTATTAGGGGTAAGGTTTACTCTTGCCCAGCCTTGAAAGTCATAAAAGTCAAAGAGACGAGTTCATCCGATGACGAGGTCGGTTACTCGTTTGACATCACGAAGGCAGATCATATCTTTGATCATCTGCTCAAAGATAATCAGATTCGGTTGCTTGATGGTCATAGGATTCCACCTGCCGAGGAACTCAAAGATAAGAAGTACTGCAAGTGGCATAATTCATACAGTCACTCTACTTAAAATTGGGTGGTCTTCAGAAAGGCAATCCAAAGGGGCATCAAAGAGAAGAGTTTTAAGATAGCCGACAAGAGTATGACTGAAATGTCCATTGATACCGACCCCTTTCCCGCGGCACCAATATCTATGGTATATTTTGCTAAACCCCATGAGTCAAGAGACACTAAAGGGAGACAACCGATGAAAGGGTATGGGTCCCAAAAAAACCTACCGAATGGGAGAAGGACACAAGGACCTCTGTGTTCAACCGGTTAGACAACCTACATAACATTATTGATGACAAGCAGCCAACTAGGAGCAGTTTTCATGGCCGCCCTAAATACTAGAGGGGCATTGAACGAGAACTTCAGGAACAACCCATGAGGTTCAGAAAGGGTCTCTATCGGCGCCAGGTATAGGCTCGGGAGGGCAAGTACGGATGCCAACCAACTGGCAGCCGAGCATGCCTCGAATAGATGAAGAGCCACTCCCTAAAACCAAACAGAGGGTAGTCGAGTTTAACGTAAATAAAGGTGTTTCGTCCTTACGTATCACGGTGAGAAATGAGGACCAGAAGAGATTCCGGAGAATGATTAAACCAGTCGTCAACACAAAAGAGGGGAAGTGCTCTGTCAATCAGGCTTCCGGAAAGAAAGAGGCACCACCGAGAGTCGCATCCAGGACTCAGAAAAGAAGGATGAAATGTGTCAAGGCCTTGCGTAAGATGCAACAGACATTGCATCTAATTTCCAACACTAAGGAAACCGAAAATCAAGAAATTCTTGAGTCTGCCGTAGCTGAGGCTATCGCGGGCATTCGGCTTAGTTTCTTTAAGGGCAATGTCGCCTGAAGGAGAGAAGTCGGGTCAACCAGAGCTGAATGAACATCCTACCGATAACCCGACGGAGGAACCCCATCAAGGGAACGTGGCCCCAGATAGACCTCTAACCGAGGCAATCCCACAGATCGTGCAGAGGATTCAGTCAGAGGATCCCCAACCGATCCCCATTTGTCTCCAGGAAATGGAAGATATGAGTTCCTGGTCAGCCGAATTAGATGAAGAAAGGGACTCCATCCTCGATTTATTCAGCCATGACCTGGTTAATGAGACGTGGGCAAATATTGAAATGGTCAGCCTAATCCCATGTGAGTTCTGGGCCAGCCGCTCTACGCTGGATAGCCTAGAAAGGGTGATGTTTGTGTAGAAGATGCAGAATGGGCAACAATAGCCGATACCCCTGCTAGGGACACTTTGAGCACCGTATTTGGTGCACCTACAGGATGTCATCTATTCACCCTATGTGGCTCTCATAGCCGTCACAGAGCAGTATGAATGTCATGACCCGACCCGACGGGCCGCGACTAACCGCCCTAATGACGTCATTATACTAACCTGACACACATAATCCAACTAACACTTAATGAGTCTGAAATCCGGCAGCATAACGCCGCAATAGCAACATATGCCAGGGTAGGCAAGCCGACGAGGCTGCCTTTACCCAAGATTGTACCTGTCTCCTGAGGAGTCACAACTAGCCAATATAACATAACAAGCAAGCCGACAAGGCTGCCACCAGATAGTAACGTATATATATGGGAACACCCCAGCACAGAATACAATAACATGACCGACCAAAAGCGAGTCATAACCCTTACATACGCATAACCCACCACCCTACGCACCTCTATAAGAAGAATAACGACATATGGCGGGACAGGCCCCGTCGTGCCCCTAAATACTGAACATAAGTCTAAAAGAGATTCGGTACCAAAATGACAAAGCCCTGGATCAAAGGAGCTTTCCAACCTGCTGAGTAGGAACCTAGGCATGAGGTTCACCAAACTGTAAACATGTACCTGCGGGCATGAAACGCAGCCCAGGAAAGGGGGTCGACTGAAAATAATGTCGAGTATGTAAAACATGAAGTCAGAAAAGAGATCATAATTAGCCAACGAAAGCAGAGATCAATATAAAAATCAACATCCAATCCAAGTGTGCCATAAACCATAAAAGTCAGTTGTGCCTTATAAAGATGAGAGTCAAGGCAAGAAAACATGAATGCCTGTCCATATACATATATATACCTGTAACGTAACCCGGCCCACTAGTGCGGGACTCGGTGGAATCATATCATAACCCGGCCCATCCTGGGACTCAGAATCATCTCTCATCTATGGATCCATCCTCGTAACCCGCCCTCTAGTGAGGGTCTCGTGAACAATGCAAGGTGCACGAGTCGTAACCCGCCCGGGACTCGGTGAGGTGAAGTAGTAACACTTAGCACAGTAGATATCATGAGTGCCATGCAAGTAAAAATCATCATTTGACTCTCAATAAAATCATTACAATAATGTCATAATAAACTCTTTCTTTGAAAAATCATAGGCACTTCTCATAACAATCCTCTTTAGGAATTAAACTATATAAGAATTAAGTACGTCCGCCACTTTCATTAAAGCATGCCAAAAGAAAGAAGTAAGGGTTTCACATACCTCTTAGGACGAATTAATCGACTCAATATTAGCGTCGCCTCGTTTTAGAACTTCAACCTTGTTGTCGAATTTTTCTAAGTTCCATGGTCCTTGTAAGCCCCTATGAATGCTTATCTACATCATACGGATGATTTAAATCATAATCGACACAACATTTTAAAAGCAGATTCTTAGGGATATTCTAACGAACACCTTAACGTAGAACCTATATTCCTTCTATATCGAAATCTATGTAAGTAGTGAAACATCCAACTCTATTAATCCTCCTTCTTATACTACTAAAATCTCAAACAAGCACCACAATTTCACATGCAAACCCGGTAACTCAGAACGATAGTCCGACAACACCCAACCCAAATTAGCATTTTCGACAATCGTCTTTAGAACTAATAGCAAGAATCAAGTCTAGAACTTGTACAAACTTAGAGAATAAAGAAGATTACCTCTCTTAAACGCAGTGGCGAGGGTCGTCGAACTGTCATCCCAACAAAGAAAATCGAAGCAGAATCCCCAACATTGATTCACCCCTAATCCTTTCGCATTCAAGGTTTCTTGTTTAGCTTCGAAGTTTCTAAGCTCGTTCTTGGCTTCGATTCTCTTTGAATCAAAGCCCGAACACTATGAGTTCTCCTCGCTTTGGTTATATGGAAGCTCCCAAAATCCCTAATTTTTGGTCAAAAATTTCGAAACCCATCAACCGAGCTTGCTCCTCTGTTGCTAGAAATGTGACCATTTAATCCCTCATGGGTTCTTGAAGAAGATGAAGGTTGAAGAAATGGAGTGAAGAAATGGAGAAAAAAATGGAGAAGGAGGGCTTACGGTTCTTTGTCGTCGATCGACGGTTTGAGGGCTTTGCCACCCCAAATCGCTTATAAAACTCCCTCTTACCAACTCCCACTATAAATTGTCCCTTCCTAATTAATTAATCCCACAATTAATTAATTATACACACCATTAAACTTCCGGTCTCCAATTATTTAAATCCAGCGATTACTAAAATCCTCATATGTCAATATCATACTTCCCGTAATAAAATACCACTATACTCTCTACGGGATACACAATTATTTAAACTCCGTCATACTTACTAAATCCCAAAATTATTTCGGGATCACGCCTTTTATATACTAATCCTCTTATTAATATATACCAAGATAACGAAATTTTCCGGTCCGGTCTACTTACCTACGCTACGAGTTCAACCGCTATCCGAAAATACAGGTGTTACATCCTTCCCCTTAGAAACATTCGCCTCGAATGTCGATGCACGACAATCTAACCTTCGACACCATACAAAAAGAATACACCAATTGTTATTCCAAATCCTCAAAACAAGTGGGTACGACATTCAGGGATTAATTCAAACTATCTTTTAAACCTGTGAGGAGATACATATCCATCCATAACTACTTCTAACGAAATAGACTCCAGCTTCATATGCGAACCAAAATAAACACATGGTGACTACATTCTTTAAATTCAAACAATAGGTAAAGGAGGTAGAAGGTCCTAATATCTAATTTTAGAGTTCTATACGCAACCTAGTTATTTATAAAAGCTCACACCTCAATACAATTAGCCATGCAAGCTTTTTATACCATTGCGGTTGATACTTTTATTGCACTGCTTTTTTTGGGCTAGCGCAATGACACAACTGCTGATTTTTCACTCGCCGCCTGCACTTTCAGCCTACACTTGTCTCAAAATAAAGGCAACATGTGTTTGTGCAGGCACAATTCCACCAAAATACAAAGAGTTGATTACAAAGCAAATAACAGAAAATAGCAAATCAACTGGTAGCCAAAACAAAGCTAAATAACAGAAAATGAGCTCAAATAATCCAAACACCCGGCCAGCTAATATCGGAGGAAAATGAGCTCAAATAACAGTCAAGATATCAGCCAAGACAAAGCGGCTAAATACAGCGAGCTCAAATAACAGCCAAGATATCACCAAGACAAGCGGCTAAATCTGAGAATCTGATCTAAGCCAAAACAAAGCAACCACAAAGGAGGTAAAATGCAGCAAAATTTGGTCACAATGCAGCCACTACTTACCACATGGCACAGAACCCAAAGACCCTCACTCACTATACCTCACACAACACATCACAATGTCTTCCTATAGTGTAGTATCCTGTCTTATCCTTGAGGAAAGGACAAGAATATCAAGATCATGTACTGCAGAAAATATATCGGCAAAGACCTTGGATAAGAATGCAGCATTTTGTAATCAAAATAGAATGGCCCAAAATTTTTGCAATAAGTCATACCCAAAGTAAAGTGTTAATGCTAAGGTATAGCAAATGCAAGGTCTAAAATTATCTCAAAATATGACAGGTTCGGCACTTAAACACACAAAGATTTATCACCTCAACTGCATTGCAAAGAACTATAATTGAATTCGTATTTTAAGAGCCACACCAGTCTTAACAATGAATAAGATAACTAAGAGAGCACCACATGTTTGAAAACAGGACCTTTGAGACTGAAAAAGGGCAGAACATATGTGCCAAGCGAGGCAATAATATGTGATTAAAGACCCACATAGACAGCAGAGCAAAGAACAAACAAAGATCTAATCAGCAGTAACAAGACTAGTCTAAACATGCTAGACATTTCATAAACAAGCTGGTCCTTAGGCAACATAAAAACAAGTAACTAAATGCAACCTACTCTGGTTAGGTGTGCAGAAATGGGGCTTGACCATGTTGAGCCTCTATTCCAAGCATAACCAGTCGGCACCTTAATTAATACAGATTCATTTACCAAGTTCAGGTCTAGATTGGTGGTGCCACTCACCTATGGACATGGCTATGTAAAGCCTAACATCAGGAAAAAAAAAAAAAAAACAACTCGAAATGCCAATACTAAGTCAAACACCCCTTTATACCATAGTTAATAGGCATCAAATACTTGCCGGGTTAATCTTGCTTCAATACCTGCACCTAACCTACAATCACACCATATCCAGGGCCACAACAAATACCTTAAGAGGCTGCATACCAACAGTTCATATAAGCAGAATTACAGGGTCCAGAGAAATTTTCTGAATCACCCCTTTAAAGGCCATCATGCTGAAATTAGCCTAAGTTTATCATTTTAACTTGTTAGGAGCACATGTCAACTAGCATAGTGGTTCTAAGCTTTTATTCCTACTTATACATGCACTTAACTAGGTGGATTGGTTTACACATTGGCAATGATAACATGGATACATGAATGGGTGCAGAAATACTCTTTTCTAGGCATTCATAACATAACTTCAACATTCAGACCACATAAAGTTCAAGTTACAAGAACATAGATACAACAAGTACATACCTAAGAAAAACAAATTAGGAACTAAACTTCCCTTTGGACATATCACAACCTCTTGGGTTAGTGTTAAGCTCATAAAGTCCAACAATAAACTAAAATAAGTCCTTTGGTTAAAAAAAAACTCCAGTTTATCTCACAGTACGCATCCATAGAAGTAACAAGATATTAATAGCACAGTCAGGACATCATGTAGTCATAATTGAAGCTAAACATGTCATTGGAGACCACATGTAGGCTACATCATTTCAAATTATTGGATACCACATGGAAAAACCAAAAGCGATGGCTAGACATATTCTCTAAGCTTATACTCAACCAAGGTTACTATTGTACTTATATGAAAAATGTAATAGAAGCCACACTGGTCTTTTACTATAACCAACAAGTCATGGGTTACTCCTAACTTTAGGTTAGATTCATATCAAGTCGGAATTGTATCTAACAACACTAATCACTCCAAAATCAATCCAAACAAGGTTATTATCGCTTAACTTATGCATACAATAGTTTAAAAGTCATTTCATGATTCAACTAAAATTACACCAGACTATACAACAACCTTATCAACCAACATGCAAAATCCACATATTCCTTTTTGATTAATCCAAACATATAACCATTTATTTAGGCATGCTTAGTCATGTCTTCTAACATACCCTCAAGTCGGTAAAGCAGGCTCGGAATCTAGGTAATATCCATAATTCACAATCATCACATAGGCTACCCTTTATCAATTCCCATCATAATTAACATCACATAACCTCAACCATATCAACACACTTAACCCATTCTCTTCTAGTTTTAAATTATCATATCAGACGATATAAGACAAGTTTTGCTAAATAGGACAACTAATCTTGCTCTTAATTAGTGGCGCTTGTCTTAGGTAGATAATATGACCAAACGCCTTACAAATAGCCAAACGAGTTTCCAAAATAATATATCGGTCATCACATTAATTTAAATAACCCATACATGCTAAACCCAACTTCAATCCAACCTGCCAATCCATGTCATGCTAACCTCATCACTACTCACTTAATAACTTAACCAATTCGACAGAGGCAAGGGAATGCACCTAGTTGAGGAACTACTCAGATATTCATTCTTCATTCATCTTTTTTTTTCCAACATGTGATCTAGATACCTGTCAAAACTCAAATGATCTTATATTGTCTACCAACATTACATGAAAGGAGAAGGGGGTAGACACACTGCAGTAGCGGACATGGGAATAGGTGGACTTAACAGTTTGATTTAATCAACACATAGATACAAAACATGGACATATACAATCAAACCAAACTGGATGCAGAGTTATGCACATGAGGAAGAGACAAGGTTATTTTAAATAGTTATGTTCAGATGAGTATTAGACCACCTAAGACTATTGGGACATGCCAAGGATAGATATGACCCTTTAACAAACAAAACATACACCACATAGGCTCCTAAACTATCATTCAGATCACGACAACACTTAAACAAGATACACATCCATTTCAAAGTCATTAGGTGATCCTATCATAATTATAACAACATTCTTATGCTAAATCTTAGTTCCCTTATTATAGGCAGATAAATAAATAAATAAAAACATTAAGCCCTTCAATCATTTCCATACCAAATGTGACCTTTACAACCAACATAGTCATTATGTAAGCATAATTTTTAACTTCAACAATTGGTGTTTAATTAACATAACTTGTGTATTGAGTCATGGATTAATCGAACATAGTGTCTAAGAGGTTTAATATACTTCTCAAGCCACTATAGCAACATACCGAAATAATTTGTTCAGTTAAGCAGGGGAACAAACCTCATGTTCATGTATTAAGCATACTAAATTAGTACATGTGCTAATGATGGGTTGACCTAACATACTATGGACACCACAGGACTTAAACAATCCAAGAGGGGTTACAATGGACTAAAACTAGTATACCAATTACTTCAAAGTCATTTAAACAGATCATACAAGGCCAAATAACCCTTAAACTTAACAAGACAACCACTTAACACACAAATAATCGTCACACAATACTCTAACAGTGTTTTCATCAACTGAACATGCTAGACATTAATAGAGTAGTCATAAATAGCCATAATATTCACATATATTACATAATGCTTGGCATAATATATTCACTGTTTAATAGTTAACTAAATAAGTAAACCGCTTATTAAAGAACAAGTCATTCCCTGGAATTATGTAAATACTCAATTTTCCACTCCCTTAAGCAACTATCGACAACATGTTTAGCATACGAATCTATTCCCTATTTAAGAGATAAAACGATGCTTGGATTATTAGAACATTTTGCATTCTACATTATGATACGCAAAGACAATTACGGGAAATTTTAATCAAACATAAAAGATATCTAG
Organism: Anisodus acutangulus; assembly: GCA_029783415.1. Taxonomy (NCBI): domain Eukaryota; kingdom Viridiplantae; phylum Streptophyta; class Magnoliopsida; order Solanales; family Solanaceae; genus Anisodus; species Anisodus acutangulus. Next base: position 46,181,079 of record CM056500.1, on the reverse strand, counting down.
GCAAGTCTAATTAAGCTTTAGAGGTAGTCCACTGAGCAAAATTGGCAAAGATAGGTCCTAACACAAGTGATTTATACTCAACCCACATACTGCATGTGACATTAATGCACTCACCTGTTAGAAGAAGTATGACCAAGACAGAATACATTTATACATAACATGGATAGCATAACTCATAAGAAAAGCTGGAACACATCAACTTAAATAGGATAATAATACAACATGTAGAGGACCATCTACTCCTAAGCCCCCATCCACAAGTAGGACAACCCTAACGACTATCAACTACATCTTGAACTAATTTCAAGGACTTATCTGCAGGACAACTTGCTCCAGAGACAACAAACCTTATATGTACAACAGTAGCAATTCCAGTTTTTGGCATATCTCATATCCCTTTTCATATAAACATAAGCATACCCAAGAGTCATCACAACTAATAGACTTCACATATACCATGTACTTTACCCCAGATCAAACATAAAATATTTTACTCAAGAAAGCCTTGTATATCTAAGGTCTCAACGATTATCTAATATTCTAAGAGTCTCAAATATTCCATGTCCCAAGCTTACATTATTTCTTCCTGTATACGAGTAAGATAGTTTCTCATAACCTCGAATTCGTATTTCCCTTCTCCTCAAGTTGGCCGCTTTCTTCTGAGGCATAGGTATAACACATTAATACGCCGAGAGGGAATAACCTAATAACATAGCTCTATCGCACGATCTTAGAGTAAGAAGAATAGAAACCAATCTCTAAATGTCCAAGTGACCTCCTCGCGATAAGTAGTATGGTGCACAACATACCCATACGCAAGACTTACTAGACACTGCTCTGTAGACATTCCGAGGACTAATCGCTTTGATACCACTTTTGTCATGACCTCACCCGATCGGGCCGCGACTAACCGCCCTAATGACGCCATTATACTAACCGACACATAATCCAACTAACACTTAATGAGTCTGAATCCGGCAAAGATAACGCCAATAGCAACATATGCCGTAGGCAAGCCGACGAGGTACGCTTTACCCAAGATTGTACTCGTCTCCCGAGGAGTCACAACTAGCCAATATAACATAACAAGCAAGTCGGCAAGGCCGCCACCAGATAAGTAACGTATATACAATGGAACACCCCAAAGACAGTATACAATAACATGACCGACCAAAACAGAGTCATAACCTCTACATACGCATTGAACCCACCACGCTACGGACTCTATAAGAAGAATAACGACATATGATGTGATGTACCCCGCCTGGTTCTCTAAATACGCAACATAAGTCTAAAGAGATTCGGTACCAAAATGACAAAGCCCTGGATCAAAGGAGCTTTCCAACTCACGAGTAGGAACTCAGGCATGAGGTTCACCAAATCGAAAACATGTACTGCGGGCATGAAGCAGCCGAGAGAAAGGGCCGGACGAATAATGTACCGAGTATGTAAAACATGAAGCTGTCAAAAGAGGATCATAATTAGCCAACAGAAAACAGGAGATCAATATAAAAATCAAGATCCAACTTAACCGTGCCATAAACCATAAAAGTCGGTTATTGCCTTATAAAGATGAGAGTGAGCAAGAAAACATGAATGCCTCGCCCATATACATATATATACCGTAACGTAACCCGGCCCACTAGTGCGGGACTCGGTGGAATCATATCATAACTTGACCCATGCCTTTGGGACTCTTTAAATCATCTCTCATCTATGGATCCATCTCACGTGAACCCGGCCTCTGAGCTGAGGGTCTCGGTGAACAATGCAAAGTGCTGCACGAAGTCGTAACTCTACGAGACTCGATTGAGGTGAAGTAGTAACACTTAGCACGAGTAGATATCATGAGTGCCAATGCAGTAAAATCATCATTTGACTCTCAATAAAATCATTACAATAATGTCATAATAAACTTATTTGAAAAATCATAGGCACTTCTCACAACAATCTCTTTAGAATTAAACTATATAAGAATTAAGTACGTCCACTGTAGTACTTTCATTAAAGCATGCCAAAAGAAAGTATATGGTTTCACATACCTCTTAGACGATTAATCGACTCAATATTAGCGTGACGCCTCGCTTTAGAACTTCAACCTTGTTATCGAATTTTTTTCTAAGTTCGCTGGTCCTGTAAGCCCCTTGAATGCTTATCTACATCATACACTGGATGATTTAAATCATAATCTACACAACATTTTAAAAAACAGATTTCAGGGATATTCTAACCAACACCTTAACCCAAGAGAACCTATATTCCTTCTATATCGAAATCTATGTAAGTAGTGAAACATCCAACTCTATTAATCCTCCTTCTTATACTACTAAAATCTCCAAACAAGTACCACAATTTCACATGCAAACCCAAGAACTCCTCAAGAACGATACCTACAACACCCAACCCAAATTCGTGATTTTCGACAATCGCCTTTAGAACTAATAGCAAGAATCAAGTCTGAACTTGTACAAACTTAGAGAATAAAGAAGATTACCTCTCTTAAACGCAGTGATTTGTCGTCGAACTGTCATCCTAACAATTGAAGAAAATCAAACAGAATCCCCAACATTGATTCACCCCTAATCCTTTCGCATTCAAGGTTTCTTGTTTAGCTTCGAAGTTTCTAAGCTGTTCTTGGCTTCGATTCTACTCGAATCAAAGCCCGTAACACCTTGAGTTCTCCCTCGCTTGGTTATATGGAGTTCAAAAATCCTTCCTAATTTTTGGTCAAAATTCCAAACCCATCAACTGAGCTTGCTCTGTTGCTAGAAATGTGACCCTTTAATCCCTCCTGGGTTCTTGAAGAAGATGAAGGTTGAAGAAATGGAGTGAAGAAATGGAGAAAAAAACGGAGAATGAGGCTTACTGTTGTCCGATCGACGGCTGAGGGCTTTCACACCCCAAATCGCTTATAAAACTCCTCTTACCAACTCCCACTATAAATTGTCCCCTTCCTAATTAATTAATCCCACAATTAATTAATTATACACACCATTAAACTTCCGGTCTCCAATTATTTAAATCCCGACGATTACTAAAATCCTCATATGTCAATATCATACTTCCCGTAATAAAATACCAGTCTATACTCTCTACGGGATACACAATTATTTAAACTCCGTCGTCATACTTACTAAATCCCAAAATTATTTCGGGATCACGCCCTTTTATATACTAATCCTCTTATTAATATATACCAGTACAACGAAATTTTCCCGGGTCCGGGTCTACTTACCTACGCTACGAGTTCAACCGCTATCCGAAAATACAGGGTGTTACAATGAAGAAGGATCTTGGGCATCTTGTAATCTTACCTCGCAAGGGTTCGAAATAAAATAATTAGTCGAACTACGGCTTACCTTGGAGGATTTAAATGGTTGAGGAAACCCAAATCATACGTGACATATGGCATCGGCTGACCGCCCTAAGTTCTGAGACAAGGATAGACGAGGCGTCGCAGATGGGGAACCACAACAAAAAACTAGATCTGGCGGCCAACAACATTCGAGCTGCCGATAGGCGTTTTAAGAATAACTTTGTTTGTCTTTGTTCTACGCTTGTACAAAACTCGAGTGTTATTTAATACTCCGTGTTGTGTATGTTTTGTGAAAAGTTTGAATAAACTCGTTTTACAAAGACATGTCTTAAATGAAATGGGCAATCAGAAACTCCAAATCTACAGCTACGGGGATGATATCCTTTCGGCCAAATCTATGGCCAAGATGCAGTGTTGTCCTCAGAAGTTAATATCATTACGGATGGCCAAACCAATTTTTCTAAGTTTGGAAGAATATCAACAGACCATGCTAATGGAGTTGGGTCAGTTAGATGAAAATCGACTGACAATCATAGAAATAGTCAAAGCCGGTAAACGTAAAATGGCCAAAGCATACGACAAACATATAGAGCCTAAAAAAGTTTGCCGAAGGAGATTTAGTTTGGAAAATCATCCCTCCGATTGAAATGAAAGATCGTAAAATCGGCAAAATATTACCAAACTAGGAAATGACCCTTCGTAACGAACACACGGGTTACCGGCAATACGGATCAAGCGATAAACATGCATGGAAAAGAAATGAAAAGGGTAGACATTCTTAAGAAATATTACCCATCGATTTTGGGGCATCCATAAGTAATCAAAAGCCACGGATCGACTGCCTAGTCGCAAAAGAGGTTAATTTCCCTTCGATTTGGGAAATGTACAGGCAAACGACTCTCACAGACCAGCTGCCTGGTCACAATAACAGACCCTTTGATTTGGGGTCGATACAACTAAGAAGCCGAATTGGTCGGTCTTGAACCAATTGAAGGCTTCACTACATCATCAGCCATTGAAGTCTCAGGATCAGCCGAATCAATGGTTGATTGGTCTTTCCTAATTGTTACAGTCTGTTCCTTATCACCAGCTGCAACAATAGCCACTACCTCAACTACTCCTAACTCTTCGGGGATTCCCACGTCTACCCAGTGCGATATCAGCCACACCAATTGACTGGGTCTCGATAAGAACATGTGTATCGGCTGCTAGAGTATCTTCTGGTTGTTGTTCATATCGGGTCGATGCATCTTGTAAGGTTGTAAGAAGGTTACCTGGCACTTGGACTGCAGGATCAACTGGAAACGAAGTAGTCGTAGCTGAAGAATAATGTGTTTTGGACACCACTTCGGAAGGATTAGCAGGTAATGACGACTTTACATAAGCAAGTTTGCCCCTCCATTCAGCACACTCATTTTCAGTTAGGCCAGCCGTTCATTACCCATCTTCAGATCCAATTCCCACACAACTTGTTAATAACCAAGCTCCCGTACCTCGTTATCCAGATGGAGGCCTTGCCGAAACAAAGAGGAACTAGAGGAATCGTTGGTTTTAATAGTTGAGTCCAGGGCACTTATTTCAGGGGTTATAGTCCTTATCTCTGCTTGGATCTTCTCTAATTCTTCTTGCAATTGGGACCGCCGCCCCTACAAATCACGCCTTCTAGCGACACTTCGCTGCATCTCATCATTTACCTGGGCGAAAGTAGCCTGAACATGATTCTTTTATTGTCGAAGAGATTCCAAGCATTGCAGAGCTGTGGCTGCTTCATCGCGGCTATCTTTGGCCGCCTTATGTGAAGAGAATAGGTCATTCAAAGCTAATCTAGGTCACTATAGGCGACCGACAGAGTTGGAGAGTCTATCGCTTTCTTCGACAACCGGAAAAAAGAGGTCTTCAATGCATGAAGTTCTTCATTGCTAGTGGGGATGCCCTCGGCTAGAAACTCTTCAATTCGCTCTTCATGAAACCCAACCAGCGAAGATGGTGAAGGTACGATGTCGGCTGAACCAAAATACTGCAAAAGTACATCATCAGGTATGACCTCGGCTGACGCCTCTGAGTCATCAATTGGGTTGGCTTCAATCGAGGGATCTTCCCTAGACGTCTCATGTATAGAAAATGATAGTTTCAGAAGAGAGGCAAGAGTCTAAATAACAATACTGAAAGGAAAATGAGATACCTCTACAGTTATGTCAACCTCTTCGACTGCCTCAACAGGAGAAACTCTGATATCGAGGCTAGCCGATAGAGAATCATGCGAATGTTCGGAAGTACGAGCTAAAGAGGACGTCCCTCCGACATGGAGAAAGGCATCATGTACTTTCCGCCGCCTATTGTGCCTTATCGACAGTGGCTCCTGAAAGAAAAAACCAAGAAACATGAGCAATGAAAGATAGCCGATACAAAGGTAGTCGAGACAGATAAGGGATATACCTCATCATCCTCTTCTTCAGAAATAGGGACCTCGGCTCCGCGAGATCTTTCTTCCCTACGCTAAAAAATAACAACCCTTTTACCTAGCCTGGGTTGCTTTAAAATGAATTGCCTAGGTGACGGAGATCCCTTGGTAGGAGTGGTCTCCAAATCAACAAACACTGAGGGGGATGAAGTTACTAAAAGATACATAAAAAATGTTAGCCTAGAATGTATAAGAAATTCTGGCCAACATATATGTAGAAAAACAATTCACCTTTTCTCTTCTGCTACCGCAGCCTGGCGGAAGACCAAGAGGCAGTAGGCCTAGCCGAATCGATGGAAACCACCTTTAAAGGGCCCTCTTTTATCCTTGGCTTAGCCTCTGATGGGTTTTTCTTCTTTGGATGGACCAGCCAATCACTCTGTTTTTCTTGAATCAGCCGATCGCAGCAGACTTCCAGGGAGGATTGGAAGAATTTTTCTTTGGCTACCTTCCACCAGTCAACAAAAACAACTGTGGTGTTGGACCTTGGGGAGAACGACTGCTAGATGAAAAGGACAAGCTTATCAAGATTGTGGGCGGCTACCTCATCTGTCTGCTTGGCATTTAGAGAGCAACGGTGGGTCGAATGAGCAACACTACGGTGAGGTCATGGTATGTGCTGAGTCAGGCCAAATTATCGTGCCACAAAGTTGGGTCGATAGGGCTCTGTGGTCAACTTGTTATGCCTAGAGTTGTTCTTCAAGCCTCCCAGAAGATCCCTAGCTGTAAGAATACGCCCCCACACTCGATTCATGACCTTCCGCTGAGTGAATGAAAGGTTGTCATCGGCTATTTGATGAACCCAATCGGGAGTGGCCCATTTTTCAAGGATCGGTTGCCAATCTGTGTAATGGTTTCAACACAGACCATGCAGGGTGGAGACTGCAGTGAAAGAATCTTGGGGCACAAGAGGTGTTCCCCGAAGAGTGTCAGCTAACACTAGAGGATCTAATGGAGAACGACTATCATTAAAATCGTCAGGGATGAACTCTAGGAAATACAAAGTCATCCACAACTGAAGGAACCACAGAGGATCGGCCAAAGTATCCAGATTTTGAGAGTCCCTTAACCTAGCTTGATCATTGCCTAAAGCCATGTGCAAATAAGCTAGGATGAGGGATGCACAACTGACATCTTCCCCTAAAACGACCAAAGCCACATAAATCTCAAACTTCTTGACAATTGCACAAGAGCCCATACAGACGAAGTAACGGCTAAACCAATAGAGCAGAAAAACATGATGCTCAGCATCATCGACCGGAAGAGGCAAACTTCGGCAGTTAGCGGTCATAAAAGAACCATAGCTGGAAGAATTTTTCGAAACAACAATCCCCAAGTCGAGAACTTTGATTTCACTCAGGGTAGGAGCTTCGACTCCCAATATCGGAAGGCCTAGTATCGCCGCTACATTAAGATGGGCGGGAGTCATCATCCGCCAGGGAAAAACAAAAGCATTGGCGGTAGTCGACCAAGAAATGCATATATGAGGTCGATATTGCAGGAGATATCAGACCACGATAGTACAATGACGTCGTAAAGACCCATATGCCTCCACTCAGTTCCTTTAGCCAGACAGCGGTCGGCAGTGAACCGGTCGCAGGTAAGGGGAACATCATAGGTCACCGGGCTAAGATGTTGAGATAAAAGAACGTCGCCTTGTTCCGGCCTACCATATGGACCTAGAACCAACTATTCATCAACAAATACCAAGGCATCGATTAGGTCTTTATCGGCTAGAGTGGTCCCATATATCTTCTGAGAAGAGAAAGAATAAGCCATGACATCCGAGTAAGGAAAGGGCCGAGATTAGGGTTTGTTATATAGAAGGGAAGAAGTCGGAGATGGTTGTAAGATCAAGTGAAAAAATCTCAGAAAGATGTTTCTTCTTAAGTAGAATTCGATGCGCGGCGAAAATCAAGGCTACCCCTTCAAATGAACTGTTGGAAAATATTGGAACCGATTTCGTGGTAATAAAGACACCTCGGTTGAAGGGGAAACCCAATCCAGAAGTAATCATCATTGCATGCACTGGAGACAAGACGATTGAAGTGACACGCGCAACTGTCAGACTAAAACGACGGCTACTTTCAGATACATCAACTCAACAGTCACACTCGAGTTAATGTAGGGGGGCAATTGTTAACACTCAAAAATAATTTAAGTGTTTAGCCGAATTCAGTGACAGTCGAACTGCTCCAGAGCCGAATTTACTCCTAGCCCTCGACTACAAGAACTTCATCAGCTACTAAGGCATCTTAGCCGAGTTGTTAGTTAGATGTACGATTGGGACCCACTCAAATGCAGACGCTTCAATGACCAAGTCAAAAGGGTTTCTGGACCCCTAAAAGCGATAACGGCCAACAACAGCTAAAAGAAAGGGCCATTATCCGAGCAAAAGGAGTAGAGGGTGAGAAAATTGGCACTACCTCCCCCATAGTCGGCCATTGAACTTAGTGGATTACTTTATGGCTGACATGGGGGGGATCACGTTGTACAGTTTTTTTCCTTTTTTGTACTATAAATAGGATCATTCTTTGTATATAGGAAACACACAATCAATCAAACAACTCAATTTTTATCTATCTTTATCCTTTTACTTCATTTAATCATTTACTTTACTGTACTCAACTACATTCATGTTTCTTACCTCTTAGTTTACTCACTCATCATCCTAACGCTTTCTGGAGTAGTTGGGGACTCGTTGCTGAAGTTAGAGTTCCGCTTCTGGCCCAAATCACTTAGTTAAGGAATCAATTTGTCAGCCGATAAAATGGTAAACACTTCAGAGTAACAGTATGTAATTGACAAGAATGCACAAATAAAAAGAGTTCACATAAAATGAGATTTCTTCATCTTTCCATGGAATTTTCAATTAACAGTTAAAATGGACTCTTCTTGAGTCTAATTGGTGATCTTATTCTTAGCAACATAATGAATTAGGCGCTTTATTAGGTCTTTTCAAGTCACTGATGACATAAACTTCGAAGTTAAAAAATCTAGCTCCATTCTCTATAAGTACAAATAAGTAAAATGAAAAATGACAAAATATCCCCTTATATTTGGGAGTAGGTTCAAAATAGCCTGATAAGTATATTTCCAAATAGTTTAAGTATTGGACGTGAAACTATACCCTTGTGGTCCGATCCTTCCTCAAAGGCATAACGGGAGTTTAGTGCATTGGTTGCACTTTTTTGTTTTTTTTTTATTTGGTGTGGAGCTAAAACTATACTCAGGAGCAGTTTAAATATTAGTGTGAGTATCTTTCTTTGACAAGATATGTAGCAGTTTAAATTATGAGACTATTTTAATCTCCATTAAATCTTTTTTGTTTTCACCGTAAAGAATAGATCTTGGGCCTAATTCAACCACAAAAGCTAGCTTGTAGGGTGAGGATTGTCCAAGTCCATATAAGGAGTCCATGTTCCCATTCCATATCCGATGTGGGACTCTTAACACTCCCCTGCACGCTCAGACCTTGTTAACTGGAGCGTGGATAATATAATTTGGGGGCCCAACATCGGTGAATAAAGAATTGGAATTGGCATGTAAAGAATGGATCTTGAGCCTAACTCAACCCCAAAAGCTACCTTGTAGGGTGAAGATTGTCCAAGTCCATATAAGGAGTCCATGTTCCCATTTCATATCCGATGTGGGACTCTTAACATTCACAGTTCACGTGACAGAGATAAAAATACTTGCTTTTATCAAACTTGGACTAAGGGTGTGTTCGGCAATGTGGAAATGTTTTCCTGGAAAATGTGTTTTTGGAAAATAAGTGAATTTCTTATTTATTTTCTCATGTTCATTTAGTTAGTGAAAACTAAGTATTTTTCTTACTTATTTTCTCATGTTCAGTTGGTTATTAGAAAATATTTTTTGAAAAATACTCATTCAAACCCCACTACCCCACCCAACAACCACCCTCGAAGTCACTTCATCTTCACCCATCCCAACCCCACCCCACACCACCATTGAGGTTGGGGCCAATAGAACCTATCATGGAAGTAACCTTCCATGTCAGCCCAGCTCTGTACCGAATCAGGAGCCAAAGAGGAGTATCATACGAAGGTCGTTCCCGTTAGAGAGAGAGGGAATAGCTGCAACTTGTGATACTCATTCTGTCCAGCCTCGCCGCATTGGGCAGTAAATCTACCAATATGATCGATAGTGGATTTGCCATCGTTGTCAGAAAAGATGGTAAACTCCAGTGTTTTGAAGCCCCTCGACAAATGTGCTATCCGATCTACCCAATCGGAGTAAGGCTTCTTATAAACAGGCTTGTCCAAAGATTTCAGTTGGATGCCGAAATACCTCCGCATTGTATTAGCAATAATTTCCAGATTTATCAGTTGTGACGTCCCTTGCCGATTCTCGACTGAATTCGGTTGGTAGGCGTTCTACACTGGCGGCCTCAATTCTGCACTTTGTTGTATATGGTTTTGAAGGTTGTAGGTGGTCTGTTGGAACTAGCTGATGCACATGCGGCTGAAGAACAACACCGAGAGTCACGGTCTCATGCTGAACAGCACCGCTCATCAGAAGGATGGCAGAACTAGCCGAACATTCTCCTGGGTGCATTTGGTTGATTTCCATCTCCCTCGCTTGCTGAACCTCATTATGTACTATCGGCTTCACAATGTCAGCCAACTGTCTAGAAACTTGGTACATAATATCGTGGATGCCCAAGTCGATCTGTTGTCTAATAAAAGACGTGGTCATTATGATTGGACCTTCAGAATGGCTAGATTTTTCCACATCTTGGGTTGATGGAGGAAGTAGAGGGGTATCAACCGATGTAGGCATACCCGATGAGAATGATGGTTCATTGTTCCTTCTGGGAGGATTTTATTTAGGATATGGACTGGACTCGGGGTTAATTTTTACCGGACCTTAGGCGCATACGCCAAGAATGATCCTGACTTGGAGAATCAAACTTTGCTATTAATTCACATATGGTCCCACTGGGCGTGCCAAATTTGTTACCGTCTGAAGTGTTTGCCGTTTTATCGGCTGACGAAATCGGATGACAAATTGATTCCTTAACTAAGCGATTTGGGCGGGAAGTGGAACTCTAACTTCCGGCAATGGGTTCCCCAACTACCCCAGAAAGCGTTAGGATGACGAGTGAGTAAACTAAGAGGTAAGAAACATGAATGCAGCTGAGTACAGTAAAGTAAAGGATAAAATGAAGTAAAAGGATAAAGATAGATAAAAATTGAGTTGTTTGATTGATTGTGTGTTTCCTATATACAAAGAATGATCCTATTTATAGTACAAAAAAGGGAAAAAAATGTACAACATGATCCCCCCCCATGTCAGCTATCAAGTAACCCACTAAGTTTAATGGTCGACTATGGGGGAGGTGGTGCCGATTTTCTTTTCCTTTACTCCTCTTGCTCGAATAATGGCCCTTTCTTTTAGCTGTTATTGGTCGTTATCGCTTTTAGTGGTCCGGAAACCCTTTTGACTTGGTCGTTGAGGCGTCTGCATCTGAGTGGGTCCCAGTCGTACCTCTAACTAACAACTCGGCTAAGATGCCTTAGTAGCCGATGAAGTTCTTGTAGTCGAGGGCTAGGAGTAAATTTGGCTCTGGAACAGTTCGACTGTTACTGAATTCGGCTAAACACTTAAATTATTTTTGAGTGTTAATACGTACTTTTAACGCTATGGATATCTTGTCAAAGAAAGTTAAAAATAAACGCTTTCTATCCAAAGGGGCACTTCAACATTATCTCTAATTCTTCTAAATGTCTATATATATATTGCCCTACTGTTAAGATTTGTGAGGTCCAAAAAATCCTCAAGCATTTCATTTATTTATCTTCATACGTCTCTTCACAATTATACTTAATCAAAATTACCGCATTTAATTTACAAGATGCTGGACTGTTCATTAATCAAGAAACTGCAGAAAAAGTAGGGGTGGTTTACATTTTTAGCGTCATTTAACAAAATTTTCGAAAGATGATCTCGATTTTCCATTGGTCATAAGTTCTTGTTGTAACGAACTCATAAATTAGTTTCGCCTATGAGGCAAGAGTTTGAGACATTTCAAGAAGTTACAGACAATGAAGATAGTGTGTTTGTTGACTATTGGATAGGAATTTCAGTTATATTGACCTGTGAACAATTGAGGAACACAGACAATTATTTATACTTATGAGGCAGAACTTATAGCTAATTAAACAGGTGCATTGTATTAAAATGTTTCGAACTCATGCCTCATAGATAAAATAAGTACTTTATGTTTACGATTCACGTTAGTTATGCAATAAAAGGTCATTTCCTAAGATTTTATCAAGTGGAATAAAAGCTCAAGAGTCGAGACCACCCTTAGCCCTTACGAAGTTCATTTTTGCAAATCATCCTTGATTAATTAGGAGATGAAATTTCACTAGTTTAACATAGAGATTTAACTTTGCATAATCACTATCGTAATGACAGTCGGAATTAATATAAGCAGTACAAACTTAAAATAAATAGCGTTTGTCCTCTTTAAATATTTGAACTTATAAATTGGAACATCCCTCTATTTATCCTTCTTATCTTTTCTAGGGTTTTCTTTAGCTCTATAACTTGGACGATATCGTCAAAAGTTGTGATGATATGGATAGAATAATTTATTTTTCAATTAGATGTCTTGACAAGTTTAAACTTTGAGAATGAAATTTTTTTTGATAAGGAGCAATTTCATATTTAATAGGTCTTACATGACTCGAACTTGAACAATTAATTGGAGCCTCAAAATTGGTACTGGATATCAAAGGAAACAAAAAAAGAGCTTGGACCGTGTTTTATCTTTTTGGTAGATGCCTTGCCCAAGTTGTATAAGATATATAAGAAAATAAAAATAAAGATAGAAAAATACATATTCTTCTCCACTTTTGAACCTCAAACTAAAATGAAACGTTTATTATTATGCATGTAATAACCTCTTTTAAAATTTACACTGAGTGCTATTGTAGGGCCAAGACTATCTTCCATAATTATAAAGTGAAAGCAGAATAATAAAATAGAAACATTATAGTTTATGTAAAACAAATTCCCATTACACTCAAAGAAAAGTTTAAAAAATAAAGTGGTAAAATAATAGTAAAAAGGGAAAAGTAAAAAATCATGGTGATCAACATGGAAAACTAAACACTCCCCCTCCCTATATCTCTAGTGAAAGCTTTTTTAAAAGACAATATTTTTGCATGCTAGCATAGGTTGAAATTCTTGCCTTTTTTCTTTGTAGAAGAAAGCAGCAATTAATTTGAATTGTTTTACATAAATAATAGTACATCTCACTAATTGATCAACAGTTGTAATATGCTACGAAAATGTTATTCTAATTCATCATTATAAACGAAATAAACAATACGAAATAGCATCACTTTTTACTACTTAATTGCATGTTATAAAATTGCAGCTATATTTCAACATCTAAGTTAGAACTAATTAATTCCTTTGCAAGTTTGATACATTTTGTGATTCTATGTGGTACAACAAAAAAACTATCCTCAACGGCAGCTTAATTCTAACTCCATCTGTGAGAGCTTGATCATACTGTTGGTCTCAAATCTGAATAAAGGAGGACGGTTATGTTGCGGTAAATTGACAACCAGTGCAAAACTATCCAATTTCATGATGAGTTCTCATAATACAATCTCAACTTGTAAATTTGGAACTGAAGCGTAATAACAATTGTTGTATATGCAGCTTAATTTTGTAATACAAGAGTGAGTTGGTTGTTGAAGCTACTCAATCATATATGATATATTCTCACCAGATCCAAAATAACAGAAGAATTAGCAAATCTTCTTTGTTTTTCCTTTGCCTTTTCTTCCATGTTTACAAAATGTATAAAGAGATTAAAAAGCTTAGAAAATGTATATAGACCATGCATGAGGCTCTATAATTTCTAGAGTACTCTAAACTAGAACACTACAAATATAATTAATTCTATCTTTGCATTCACTAATATTACAAACTTAATCCCAATTGAAGATCCAAAGGTTTACAGCTTTGTTTAGTAGATGAATTAGCCAAATTAGTTGATGGCTTCATGTAATTTCCTCCATGTGTATGAGTAAATGTACAATTAAAATCTTGCTGAAATGGCCACTTTCCTCCTGCTGATGAGACTTGATAATCTTGATCATAAGGACTAAAACTAATCTGTGGTTCTTCATAAACTGTAAATTGATGATCATAAAACTGATAATTAATAATATTATTATTGTTGTTTTGATGATGAAAAGGTTGAAGATAGCAACTTAAGCTTGCTTTTCTTGCTTGAAGTTGTAGCCTTTTTTTCCTCATTCTTTCCTTTTTGTGAGCATTTTGATGACCTCCCAAAGCTTGAGAATTAGCAAATTGTTTGAAACAATATTGACACTCAAATTTCTTCATTATTTCCTCATTTGAAGCAATTTTTTCTTGATGATGATCTCTAATATTTCCTGATGAAACTGTTGAAGCTGGTGATGAATTTACACTTTCTTGATCTTCTTTTGATGAATTATTTTGGACTACTTTTGGAGAAGGTTCAATAAGCTCAAAACCAAAGATTTTGAGCTTCTTGTTGTTGTTCTCTACACATGATTTAGAAGAGGATTCATAATTTTCTCCATTATTGGATGATGGAGAATGAAAAGCACTAGACACCACATCTTTGGCCATATTTTTCTTGAGAAGATGAATGGATTTGAAAGAGAGAATAAAAGAACAGAAGAAGGATTGATGTTTTGTGTGACTGATAATGTACTAATTTATGTTCTGCATGCTCTTCCTTATATAGAAACTTCAATGGGTTTTTGACTAGTATACAAGTCATGTGCATTAACAGTGTAAAGATCTTTAATTTACACTTATCGGTCAAATTTAACTTATTATACCAAATAAGTTAGTATCCTAATTTTCATCAGATGTCCTGTCAGAATTTGTCTCGACAAGGGGTTTTTGACAAAAAAAGTCGTTGGTAATCAGCAATTTTCTGATATTCTTGTCGGTTATCATATTAAAATAGAAATTTACTTGTAATTGTATTATAAGTGATCTGGTATATAAAAAAATTTATACTACATATAGGATTTAAATTCTTTTGACTATGCAATGCAACTCCATTGCTTTTCTATATATAAAAACGGCACAGGGCATAAATGTACCAATAGTCAATATTAAAGAAAGGGAGAGGGAAAAAGAATAGTCATATTAGGAAGCTGTCTCTCATGCAATACAAACAAATCTTGTAAAATATTAATGTAGTAGATACACCATAAACTTTTCCAACCAAAGAGGATTCAGTCTGCATGATTAAAGGCTAAAATAATCTTTTATTCTTACTTTTAAAACAAAATGAGAAATAAAAAACATGCAACTATAGTACCACTTGATTACTTAAAAAGGACACTAAATATACTAAATTCCTGATATGCGCGGAATCTGAACAAAGATCGGACTACAAGGATCTCTGTCGTACGCGGCCTTACTTGCTTACTTAAAAAACAAATATTCCATGCTTGAGGAGAGGAGAATGTTTTAAATATTGTAAATGCAAACAACAAAAGTCAAAAGAAAGATGAGGATGTAATCACCTGGAAGGACTCAACAAATCTATCAAAACTTACAAAATACTAGAAAATTGAAAATCATCAATAAGGATCGGTGTGGAGTGATAAATATTTTTTTATTCTTGATCAAAAGTCCTGTTTATGGAATCGCCTTTG
The DNA here is from genome assembly GCA_029783415.1 of Anisodus acutangulus. Classification (NCBI taxonomy): domain Eukaryota; kingdom Viridiplantae; phylum Streptophyta; class Magnoliopsida; order Solanales; family Solanaceae; genus Anisodus; species Anisodus acutangulus. The sequence goes on along the minus strand of CM056500.1, from coordinate 46,165,592 downwards.
TTAGGGACAATATTTTACCCCAAAAGTTGGGGAATTCGAATTCAGTCGAGCCCTAATATAGATATCGAATATCGGATGAAAAACTTAAAAACAAAATTAAAATTCAATTTTATTTAAATAAACATATGTGGGTGACTAGTCCCATCTACTACAGCACTCTAGATTATGTTCATGCACTACTTAACTGTAGAATTCTGATTATTCAGCACTTCAATGAAGGTTCTATGCAATTATCCACACTCATATTCATTAAAAAATTATAAAGAAATAGGTTTATCTTGACCATGTAAAAAAGGATGTAATTAAAAAAATATGATGGGAGAGTAGTTGCTAAACAAAGGAATATTAAGGAAGTGATTCATGAGGTAAGCATATATACTAATTAGGGTCTTCTATGATATCTGAGAATATCTTCTTAGAGCAAACAAACCATATTAATTTAATTGTTTAAGGTGAATCAAGTCATCTTCTAATATCATTAAAAATTTTAAAAAATTATTATTCATTAAGCAAAGGCATTTGTGTTGACAGTTGTTCCCTTAGGATTGGGACCCATAAATTGTAGCTTTGTGGGACATGTAAGAAACTATTAGATTTTGTGTGTTTATTCTAGGGGTGGCCAGTGGGCCGGGTCGGGACGACATGTGACGGGATTTGGGGGGAGGGGGTGGGGGGTCGGGATCGGGACTTGGTGGGCCAGGCGGGCCGGGATAGGGGGGACGGGAAGAGGTCCTGTCCCACATCCCGCCGGAAGAGGGGACGGGTTTTGGGGGGGCGGGACGGGTCGGGTCAGGTAGGGGATTTTTTTTTTAGACACTTAATTTAAATATATATATATATTTAAACACTTAAATAATTGAACAAGATAATGAATAAAAATATCTCAAGGCTCTTTTTGTGCTTCTTATATTATTTAATAGAAATATAATTTTTTTTGTAATACAATAATAAAATTGCAACTTTATTTCGTAGTTCAAAAGTTGCAAATCACATAGTAAAATTTCCATTAAAAAAATTACATAGTCAACCATACTCTTTCTAATTTCCTCACAATCTCTTGAGGTTCTTCTGTTGGAATTGGAAGTTGTTGGTCAAATTGTTCGACGTCTCTTCCTGCTCCCTCGGATAAGATTTTGTTGTCGTTGTAGTCGTCTTCTTCGTTGATCTCTGGTTGATCGCACCTTCTACGCTCCGCTCTAATCCAATCTCTGAATAAAACTGCAATCTCCAAGCTGTCTCCCGCCAATGAGTGTCCGTGCTCTCCTATTTGAAACCTTCCAGCAGAAAAAGAACTTTCAGAAGCTGTTGATGATGCTTGAATATTCAACACATATCGGGTCATCTTTGATAGTATCGGAAATGTCTTCTTATTCTCCCTCTAGTATTTCAGCAAGTCTTCACGTCCATCTTCATTTACAATTGATTCATACGGTACAACACCCTGCGAAATATAAACATCAAACTCGCTAATTTGTGAAGAACTTGAACCACTATATTATATTTCTAAGGTCTTGAATACTAGAAGCAGAAATATCATGTCTTTTATTAGGTTGCAGTGAAGTAGAAGAAGATGGTACAGAAGTCGGTTGATTATTTGCACTTTACTCTTGGTAATATATATATATATATATATATATATATATATATATATATATATATATATATATATATATATATATATATATGTTGACACCCAATTTTGTCCCCCTCTTTATATATATATATATATATATATATATATATATATATATATATATATATATATATATATATAAGGCTTTAATATCGTCGTCCAATCTCAATATCATTATTTTATCATTATTATTATTATTCGCATTTTTCTGCTATCATTTGCATTTTAAAATCATAATCATAGTTTTTACCCTAATATTTTATGTTATTTTATTTTCACAAAACGGCATCGCACTCTTTATTTTAAGCAACAAGCATTTCATAAATATTATATTTTTATTATTATCACATCGTTATTTTTTATCTTTATAATTTACATTAATAATAAACCCCTTATTATAATGATTCATTATCCTTCACAACTCCATATGCGCCTCAAGCTCTACTTACCCAAACTACCCCACTCATCCAAAATATCCCTCCCACACAAAATTACCAAGCAACCCAACAAATTCCGATGGCATACATCGCTAACCATAACAAGCATTATGTGCCACCGGTTATGTAGCAGAAGCCCAACCTTTTACTACCACCATGCCAAACATGCCTCCTCAGGAAATTGACCGGTATGAAGAGATGGAGAGGAAAGCAAGAATCAGAACTGATGAAAGTGTGGCGAGAGAAATTCATAGCCTAAAAGAAGCTTTCAAGAACATCCAAAGTAGCAAGGGACATGAAGGACTAGTGTACGAAGATCTTTGTATGCATCCCGATGTTGAATTGCCTGTCAGATATAAGGTGCCAAATTTGACTTATTTGATGGGAAGGGAAATCCTCACGCTCATTTAAGATCGTACTGTGACAAGCTGGTTGGAGTAGGTAAAGACCAAGCCATCATAATTAAGTTATTTGTAAGGAGTTTGACAGGAGAAGCCCTCGAATGGTACACAAGCCAAGATCCGCGGAAATTGCGTAATTGGGGAACGATAGCACAAGATTTCGTGGACAGATTTAGGTTAACACTGACACATTCTTGGGTAGATTTTATCTGATGAAGTTGAAAAAGAAATCCACAGAGACCTTCAGAGAATACGCCACGAAGTGGAGGGCAGAAGCAGCAAAAGTTCAACCCCCGATAGCGAAAGTGAGATGACTACTCTCTTTGTGCAATCTTTGAAAGATGCAACATACTATAAAAGAATGATAAGCGTCATAGGATGGAGTTTCTATGAAGTTGTAAGGATGGGTGATTTCATAGAAGAGGGTATCAAAACAGGAAGAATTACAAACTTGGCAGCGTTGCAAGCAATGAGTAAGGCAATTCGGTAGGACTCATTTGGGGGCACAATAAAGAGGAAGAGGGACGGTGTGTCCTCTGTCATGACGGTCCATAAACATAAGCCAAACCAAATATCAACCTACAAAAGCCCATCATCCCAGCCTCCCTACTACAACCAAAATACCCAAAGTCCCCAGCTTTCCTATTATAACTTAAACGCCCAAAGTCCCCAGCCTTATTATCAACACTCACCTGCTCCCTACCATGTCTACCATACCCAGCCAATATATATCCTACCTCGAGCGCCTGCATATCCGAATCCCTCACAATATCAGCCCACATACTTACCTCAGCCACGAGTCCATCCATCAAACGCACCCAGACCCCGTGCCAATCACGGAAGAAAGTCAGTCAACACCTATACACCTTTAGCCAAACCTTGAACCTAGTTGTATGAAAGACTGAGAATTGCAGGAATACTCCAACCCATCCTAGGAAATATCCCAATCCTATTCCTAAATGGTACGATGAGACTAAGCATTGTGCATATCACTCTGGAATCCTTGGGCACGACACTGGGAATTGTTATGCCCTGAGAGACAAAATCGAAGCATTGATCAAAGAAGGGGTTATCCAATTGAAAGGAGCTCCCCCTAATGTAAACAATAATCATTTGCCAAATCATGACAATGTCAATGTGAACATGATTATTGTTGATGAAGAAAACAATGTGGAAAGTATTATTGTGCCAGTCCAGAGAGAGAAAAAAATTGAATCATCGGCCTTTATCACTCCTATAATTACAGTCCAAGTGAGGGCACCGTTTGAAGTAGAAGTGCTTCCTCCAAAGTCGCGGATCATGACACCGTCTTTTCCTGAAGAAGTCTTATCAACCAAACTCCGAAGGAAAAGAGATGCTTCCTTTCTAAAGCCTGTTCAACCTCTGAGTCAGTCATTTGTCAAAGCATGCGCCGCTCAGGAATCAAAGGAGGACGATGCAGCCAACCTCGTGGGAGGGCTCAAAAGTCTTTTCATTGCTGAAGAAGAAGCGGAAGGCAATGTGATTCTGGATGATTACGCTGAAGACCCAACCATTTGGGATGCAGAGCAAGGAGATGTTTTGGAAAATTGGACATGTGCCCCGACCCTGTTTCTCTGGGAAGCTTGATAGAAATTGCATTAGTACTTGATGAAACAATGCGATTCAGATTGAGGCCTGAATCACAGTTATGCATTTAATGTGTTTTGACTCCACATTTTGAAAGCCTAAATGACAAATCCGCATTGATTTTGCTATTTCAAAATTTGTTTTATTTAATAATTTTCTTTTCTCTTTCAGCATGCAAACTAATAAATTTGTCGATAACGTGAATGTGACATGTAATGAAACAAGCAAACAAAATCCAAACAATGAATAGGACTTCGAAGAATACAAGGAAGACTCACAGCCGAAAGAATTGGAGCACTTTGAGAATAATCCAAAGCCAAATTTGGATGAAACAGAGGCAGTAAATTTGGGAGACGTAGAACATGTGAAGGAAATAGAAATCACCGTCCATCTGAGCACCGCACAAAAGAAAGAGTTGGTGTATCTTTTGAGGCAATATATCGACGTATCTGCGTGGTCTTATGAAGATATGCCAAGTTTGAGCACAGATCGACCTCAGATGAATGGAGAAGTCGAGGCAGCCAACAAAAACATTAAAAGAATACCGCGGAAGATGGTTGATAATTACAAACACTGGCATGAGCATTTGCCCTTTGCACTTTTGGGCTATCGCACTACAATCAGGACTTCTACTGGGGCAATGCCATATATTTTGGTCTACGAGACAAAAGCTATATTACCAGCAGAGGTAGAAATACCATCTCTGAGAATTATCCAAGAAACCGAGTTGAGCGAAGCCAAGTTGATATAGAATTGGTACGAGCAATTGATGTTGATTGATGAAAAGCAGATGAATGCAGTTTGTCACAGACAACTTTATCAGAACAGAATGGCTAAAGCTTTCAACAGGAAAGTAAAGACGAGGATTTTCAAACCGGGGTAGTTGGTGTTAAAACGCATATTCCTGCACCAAGATGAAGCTAAAGGAAAATTCGCACCTATCTGGCAAGGGCCTTACATGGTTCACCGAGTGCTAACTACAGGAGCATTAATCCTAGCTGAAATGGACGGTGAAGTATGGCCAAAAACTGTCAACGTAGATGCAGTGAAAAGATACTACATTTAGGAATTTTTCTATGTAATGCATTTTCTATGTTGTAAAAGTTGCGCTCCCTTGGAGGGATACACAAAGGACCCATGTCGGGTTCTGTCTCTTTTAAAGCATAGATTCCCCCAAAAATCTCATTTACTTGTAACATGAACTACGTTATGACCTGATTCCCTCTGCAGGATACGTAGGAGGCCCACATCAGCTTCGGTCCTATTTTTAGAAAACCTTGCAATCCCTTTTTTCTTGTAACGAACTACGTTATGACCTGATTCGTTTATTGGGATAAGTAGGTGGCCTATGTCGGCTTCGATCACACCATTAGAAAATTTTTTCCCTTATCTTGCATGTAACGAAATACACCCATCTGATTGCCTTGATAGGACAAGCAAGCAACCCACACAAGACTCGGTCTGGCCGAGTTGAAAAGTTCAGCATCCCCGCATACCAGAAATTGGGGCAATATTTTAAGAGTTCACTGCAAGAAAACGCTGATAGACATGGAAAAGTGTTGGCCAACTAAGTCTTCAGTCAGAAGAAGAACTTTGGATAAGACTTTTGCTTTGTTTCACTACATGTCACTATTTGAGAGTTCGACAGAAATTCTTATTAATATACATACTCTATTATAAGAAAATTATTTTCAGCAAATTATTTTCAACAAATATTTTCATTAACAACTAGCCAAGACTGGAAACCGGACAGGGGTTACAAGTCCGAACTAGTGGGACGTGCAAGTATCAATAGCTAAAGCTAGAAAGTCGACGCGAATCAACCGCCCCTCCCCCAAACTCATAAATTTTCTTTGAGCGCAGGTTCTCCAGGTTGAAAGAGGCAGGGAAGCCACATCCCTTATGATTAATTTCACAAAGAACTTCCGCATCGCAGTTCGGCCCACAAGGATCACGTCATATTTTGTGTCTGTACAAAGATGTCATCTCGACCTACGGGGTCCCAGCCTTATTATGTCTGAGCAAAGAACGGTATTTCGACTCACAAGGCCACATTCTCACCCTCAACTTACATTGCCTATGTCCACGCATTAACTTTTCCTTCAGATTGTGTTTACAAGAACTTCAACTTAGCGTTTCGACCTCAGGATCACGCCATTTCTCATTACGTCTGGCCAAGGATAACATTTTGCATCACGTATGTACAAGGATGTCATCGCATTACGTCTGTGCAAGGACGGCATTTTGCATCACGTCTATACAAGGACGTCAGCACAACACGTCTGGGCAAGTACGTCATTTGCACTATGTCTGCATAAAGACGTCACATCACATTTCGTTTATGCAAGGACGACATTTCAATTCACAGGGACACATTCTCATTTACCCATTATATTTTAGCAGTTACTTTTATCTTAGCTCTAGTCCGCATGAGTTTGAATCGGCAGGAGCTTCAGCACAACACGTCTGGGCAAGGACGCAATTTGCACTACGTCTGCAGAAAGACGTCACATCACATTTAGTCTGTATAAGGACGACATTTCAATTCACATGGACGCATTCTTATTTACCCATTATATTTCAGCAGTTACGCACTAATTTTTTATCTTAGCTCTAGTCCGCAGGTGTTTGAATCGGCAGGAGCTTCTAAACAACACGTCTGGGCAAGGACGTCATTTGCACTACGTCTGCGCAAGGACGTCGCATCACATTCATATGTGCAAGGACGACATTTCAATTCACAGGGTCGCATTCTCATTTACCCATTATATTTCAGCAGTTACGCACTAATGTTTTATCTTAGCTCTAGTCTGCATGAGTTTGAATCGGCAAGAGCTTTCAGCACAACACGTCTGGTCAAGGACGTCATTTGCACCACGTCTGTGCAAGGACATCGCATCACATCTCGTCTGTGCAAGGACGACATTTCAATTCACAAGAAGTTTGAATCGGCAGGAGCTTCCGCACAACACGTCTGGGCAAGGACGTCATTTACATTTCATCTATGCAAGACGATATTTCGCATTACGTTTGTGCAAGGACATCATTCATCACGTCTGTACAAGGACGGCGCATCACATTATATCTTTGCAAAGATGTCATTTCAATTCACAGGGTCGTACTTTCATATACCCATTTTATGCAACAGTTATGTATTAACTTTTATCTTAACTCTAGTCGGCAGGAGTTTGAATCGGCAGGGGCTCCAGCACAACGTAGAACTATCTCTTACAGTGGATCGAGGCAATTTGTTTGAGGGTTGGACTTCCCAACAAAGGTCAGCGGCCTACTTCGAACGTCGTTCCGGTCTTTCCCAATATTTTGCTAAATGCAACCGGTGTCATCATAACTCGATACTGGAAAAATATTTCTTGAATCCGCACCAACTTTTGCTACTCAATTTACCGACATCGCAATTTTTTTTCTCCCTCGGGATTCTATCTCTACTCGTGTATCCATAATCTTCATTCGAGTCCCGATGATCAGGACAAAATTGGCTAATCAGTCAACGTTTTTGTTCGAAAACTCTTTCATCGTCTCCGGCCAAAGATGGGTAGTTGTTGACACCCAATTTTGTCCCCTCTCTTCCGTTATTTGTTCGCATTTTAAAATATTTTGACATCTCAAAATAATTTATATATATATATATATATATCGTCGTCCAATCTCAATACCATTATTTCTATCATTATTATTATTATTCGCATTTTTCTACTATCATTTGCCTTTTAAAATCATAATCATAGTTTTTACCCTAATTTCTATGCTATTTTATTTTCGCAAAACGGCATCGCACTCTTTATTTTAAGCAACAAGCATTTCAAAAATATTATATTTTTATTATTATCACATCGTTATTTTTTATCATTATAATTTACATTTTTTGCAAAGCACCTTTTTAATAATAAACCCCCTTTTTATATTTTTTTAACCACAACCCATTTTATTTCCCCTTAACCCATACAAAACAAACAATCCGCAACCCAAATCATCCACAAATCCACTTCAATCCCACCGTAACCGCCCAACACTTCTTTATTTCCCTAAAAACCCTAACCCTAATCACAAACCCTTTTCTTTTCATTTTTTCTCTTCCAAGCCGCGACCCACCATTACCGACACCCATGACGTCGTCTCTGCCCCTGCCACACCTACGCCGCACCTACCCTGACACCCAACACCACCCATATCCTTCGCCTCGTCACTTCACCCAAAATCCGCAACCTACACCCCAATAATCCGCTTTCAAAATCAGATTTTGCCCCTTTTATTTTGAATTTCAAACTCGGTTTTGGGGGTACATCCATCTATAACCCCCCCCCCTTGTTCTTCATTTTTAGTGGGGTTCGAAGTCTGTTTTTCGGGGTCCGAATCCGAAAGAAAATCGGAAAAAAGGGTCGGATTTTGGTTTCGGATCCGAAGGCGGTTTTTATTTTTCTAGGTCCATAGTCCGAAATACAATCTGAAAAACAAAGGAACTGGTCGATTTGCTTTCCTAATTTTTGCTTAGAAAATATTCTTCTATGTTTCATAATCTTTAGTCCGAAAAAACCCCTCTTTAGTTCCTAATTGTCCAATCCGAAAATTCATTTTTGAATACTAGTTTCAATCCTCAAAAATCCATTTCTTTTTCTGTTTTTCGGGTTGGGTCGCAATCCGGGTCGGGCCTGAGATATTTAGAGAGATGGTAGGAAGATTTGTAAGAAAAATGAAGAGAAAAATGAGATATTTATAGTTGAGAAATAGGGTTAAAGTGCAAATATACTAACTTAGCGGTTAAAAATAAATATTAAGGGGGTAGGGGGTTTATGGGGTGGGGGGGCCAAAATGGTCGTTATTAGCCTTTGCTAACGGCCAAAATCGAAACTGGTCAGTAGTGCAACGGTTATTTTTGCAAAGAGGGGGGACGTGGCGGGACGGGTGGCAGGTTGGGGCCGGATTGGGACGGGCGGGACGAGCCCTAGTCCTGTGTTCGAACCCCACTACCGCTTTTTTTTAAAGGGGGTCGGGGTGAGTATCGAGACGAGGCGGAATCGGGCCAACCCAGCCCACTGAACACCCTTAGTTTATTCCATTGTCTTTTATAAGATCTTCCATTGGTGAAGTAGAATTAGTCCACCAACCAATCTTTTCATTCTCATCAATTCCCACTCCTTTTTGTTCAGTTTTTTGTATTCGTTTTCTTTCTTTCTAGTTTTTTTTTAAAATGATAGTGGCGTTCAGGATAATTTGTGCATACTTTGGTTATTTCATCGGAAACTTACAACATAGATATCAAATAATTTTGCTGTCAAAACTTAAGCAAATGGAATTCGAAACCTGATTTTCAAGATTTAAGCCCATTTACGCCCATTTCATTAACCATTTGTCCACGCTCTTGAATACTCTTTTTTTTTCCTTTTTCTTTCTAGTCTATTCTAATGCTTTACGAGAAGAATTCCAACTAGGTATGCTGTCATCAGACAATTTCACTATATCAACATGATCAATAAGTTTTCAATTATTTTTGAAGGACTAATCTTGGATTAGATTATTGGTGGGTGGTTGGGTGGGTTGGGTTATTAATCTTGATTGATTTCTTCTTCATTTCATGTATCTTATTCCTATCCTTTACCTTTGTGTAGATTACAAGATCATAAAGTGGCCCCTACCATCAGCTAACCCCTTTTAAAAGTCTTACTTTCATGCATTGTATTTCACTTTACTTCTAATCAATGGATAAAATCCCTTAAGAAACTCAAGTATTTTTTTACTTAAGATTTTACTCTAAAGAATGCCAAAATTGACATGTACAACATAAAGTCAAAATTATTTCACTAGAAAAAGAGAAGCTTCAATGAAACATGGTTTGTTCTATAATTTATTTTCTTTTGTTTAATTTAATGTTAGCATGTCATTAAGGAATATTTTAATTAACTAGCCAATATTTATCGGGTGTTTAGTAGAGCTTTTTGCCGATTAAGACAACTCAAATTAATCAAACTCAAAATTTCAAAGAAATACATGTGCACAGTTGAACTAAATGGAACTTTAGGTGGGAGAAATTTAATTAAGGCCTTTTGACCTGATATTATAGTTAATTGTTGTCATTTAAGTAAAGCAAGACAAGTAACAAGAAACAGGAGTATTATGAAATGTGATAATACAAGTAATCCCTTTGTACAACTTAGAAAAAAAGAGATTGGATTTTTTGGTGAATTGGGCATATGCCATCTGTCCTCCATTTCAATATGATTGCCTTATTCTTTAAAAAGAAAATTAATAAACTATCTATAGCACTCACCAATAACATAATTGGAATGACAAAATAAACCACTTTAACTTTAGAAATAATTTTGCAGTTCAATGTATAATAAGCTAACATGTGTACAAATCAATCATATCATATTATCTCAAAACCCAAAACCAATTGCAAATTGTTCAAATTTATATCTATAATATTGAAGATAATACGCAGACTTTGTAATTCAAAATTGGACTGGGAGAAAAAAACAAGAATATGATATTAATTAAGCTAGTTGCATGGGAACGAAAAAGGACAATATTGACCATAAACCTAATATTCTAGCAACATGTTTAGTATATTAATACCTTATTCTAGGATGAAATATTGAATAAGTAGTTGTGAATGAGATCATGAGAATCCATTTGGATGGTACAATAATCAATTGAATAGGGACTAAGGTTTTCAAACTCTCTAGAGCCAAATTACTTAAATTAGTTTTAATATAAATAAAAGTGCCAACACAAGTTTTAATAATTTGGTATAAAGACTTTAGGAATAGAGAAATTTAAAGCACAAGTTTTTGTACCAAAACTTTGATGCAAGTTGCAAATGGTCCCTCTCTAATTCCATCCACACATGAAATAAAACTTGGGGTTTGTTAATAGGTCTTTGATATAGAGAAAAAAAGTTTCTTTTCTTTTCTTTTCTTTTCTTTTCTTTTCCACCTCTTTTAAAAGCATAAAAAATGGCAGTCGTATCTTCTTTGGCTTTTTAATAAAATGGATATTTGCTAGCAAAATGTCCAAGTTTTCGGCTAAATGACGCCAAAAAAGATTTCATTTGAATGTTTTGTCTAGAAATAATAATGTTTAGTCCATTTTTTCGACTGAAGATCATAACAATTGTGAATAACAATCACGAAATAGGAGCTTTCGGCAATTGATGTCTCAACTGCATTTGGCATTACATCTTTAAGTCGACATGAAACCAAAAGAAATCTTCAGAGAGATTGTTGCAAGCAAGCCAATCTAATACTATTTTAAATTAGTTGGTGTAAAAAAAATACTACGTCCATTACTTCTATGGGACAATCGAACCTAGATACATATTATCTAAGTGTGTCGCATTTCATTTGATGGTCAAAATCAAATTGAAAGCTACGCATTGAGAATTTTAAAATTTGATGGGAAAAATATAGACGACGCTTGTATTGCTCCCCAAACCCGTTCTGGTATAGGAATCGCTAGATACAAGCTTAACTACATGATTTCAAGCGAGAAACTAGTTACTTGTGTTTGGTCAACTATTCATATGCCACTATTACATGAATAGCTAGTTACAAATTTAACTACATGATATTCAAGTGCAAACCTAGTTACTTGTGTTTGATTAACTATTCGCGTGCCGCTATTACTGGAATCACTAGATACAAACTTAACTATATGATATTCAAGTGTGAAACTTGTGATAGACTTGGCACTTAAGTGCTATTGCTCCAAAAATCCTTCTTTTCTTTTTTTGTTTCTTTTTTTTTGGGTTAACTTGGACTACTTGTGATATTTATCACCAAATATGACCTAGTGATACCTAGTTGGTCGACAACTCCAATATCCTGAGTTACAAATTCGCCCACCCCCAAAACTGATATGCAAAGAAATACAAAGACTGTCCAGCAATTGCTCAAAAAAAAACAAATTCAAAGATCACTTAGTTCGGCAGATAAATAGCTGCACCTAAAATTAAGATGGATAATTGGATCAACATATTGACAATACACCCAAAACAAGCACGTGGAGGGAATTCGAATTGCAGCATAGTGAACAGTGGTTCAAACTCCAACAAAGGCTCTCTTCTATGTTTAATACCCTCTCCTCTCACCAAATGGTGCCTTGTACAGCCCCCTAAGAAAGTTAAAAGAACAAAAAACATGAGAGATAAAGGAGACAGGAAATCTGCCACCGACCGTTCAACCTGTCTAGCTTTAAACTTAACACGTGTTTTTAGTTAACATACATGAGTATAGTTGCAAACTATTATGCCCACCCTCCTTTAACAAGCGTATCGACGTATTCAACAGATTTTCACTTCACCAGACAAACACACGTCCATGTGGTAACGGGCTCGTGCATTTCCATATCTTAGTTAATGCCAAAAAGAAAGCTGACCGCCAACAGGTTGAAAATACCTTAGATGGGTATCTGAGCCAGATCGAAAGCGCTTTCCAGATTTCTTTCTCATGACTTGGTATGTTAAGCATCACAAACTTTTTTGTTTTCATGCCGGAGGGTTCACAGGTGCGTAATTCCAAAATAATGAGGATCGCACAAAAAAAAACCGTGACAAACAACAAAAGAATCAGACTTCTTTTGGCAAAATATTTTGCCCTGTGTAGGAAACTACAGAATTGACAACGGGACCTAACAACTGATCCATACAGATTTGCCTTGCTAGAACGAAGGAAATACATGCTCTACAAGGCATATGAAGAGTTGCATGATCTCACTTCAGCTCTTATGGTTTTTGCATCAAAGCACCAGAATGTATCTGAATTGCATCAGTTCACGTAATCATACTTGTCTTCTGGCACGAGATGCTAGGGCAAGCAGAATCTTTTTTCTCGGACCCTACAAATTTAGGGATCTCTTTAGGAAAAGCAAGGAAAGAAAAAAACCATTATCTGATAACTGTTAAACCAATAAAGCAAAGGGGTAAAGACAAGTATATTTTGATGCATGCCAAACTATAGATATGTCATATGGAAATGCTGTTCCTTATTCCCCATAGTCACTTTCCTTTGGACTTGCATGCATGCCAAACTATAGATATGTCATGGAAATGCTGTTACTTATTCCCCATAGTCGCTTCCCTTTTGGACTTGCATCCACAAGATCGTGGATGTCGGGCCAAGAATATCAGCTGAAGACAAAAGAAAGGCCCCTCCGCTCCCTCTATCTCTCATCAGTGTAGATATGAATGCTGTCCTGCTCCCTTTTCTGAGAACGCAAGTCATGCTTCCTCTTTCCAAACAAATGACTACTTGACTTTATATAGTTATAGGAGAAGGATTAATATATGTACCTTACAATATACATTAATATATGTACCTTACAATATACATTGAGGGAGAATACATGGATCAATGTATTTTTTGTTTCTAGAAACTGATTAAAGAAAAGTAGTTGCGAAAATGGTCCCATGTATATTTTAAAGATTTCCTAGTCGGAAGGTGAATATAGTTTTTAGATAAAAGCTTAAAAGAAGAGGTAAACTTCAATTTGGACATATAAGTGCCACACAAGGAAGAAAAAGCAGATGGGATAATGCAGGACTGCAAACATCCCAAAAAAAGGTGAGAACATGAAGACAAGAAACTCATACATGCAACAAAATCCAGAGCATTCAACCGAGATACAAGTCTTCAAGAATGATCAAATATCACATTTAATAAGAAGCATACCATGGGTACTCCCAACTCTTTCAGATCATTGTCACCCATCTGCTTCAATGAATACAAATCCACCTGCAGCACAGTTCAAGGTAAATATGCATAATAGATGAAAAGAATTTTACACCTATGATTAATCAACTATTCAATAGAAAAAGACACATTAACACATTCGTGACAAGAAAAATGAGTGAACTGAGTTTAAGGACCACATCAAATCAGCAAAGTGTGTCCAACATAAAAGAAAACATGAATAGATATTCCTGAAACCACCCTTTTGTGTGACTATCCATACACTAAAGATATTCACATCCAAACATGAGAGCCGAATGATGTGGGAGAGTTACAGCCAGCGGAGCTCCAACTAGTAATACAATACTAGCCACAACCTCAAGACAATCCTCATCCAAATTGCCAAGCTCGTCCAAATTCCAAAATTTTACATCATGCCACAAAAGTTACAAGTATTATAATAAGGTCATTAAATACATAAACACAATACAGGAACTAGGCTTTGCCTCGATAGGCTCGTGTTGCCACTACTCCTTGGACCAATGCACAGAAAATATCATCATGCCCTTCTCCAGCAAGGAAACCACCATTCTGTAAGTTGCTTGCCATATTTAGTAGGCCCTTAGAAATCACCCAGACCTAGTTCACTATAATCGCTATCGTCCAAGACATAACACTGTCACTGTCAAATTCTAGTCTTTGTATCCAGTAATCCAGTCATAGTACATGGCAAACACATTGCAAATAAGTGTGTTTCTTTAAGCTTCTGTACCCCCGGGCCAACCTTACACAGTTCTGTCTTCTGATATTCTGTCCTCATACTGACTAGAAAAGAAGAATGTTACTGCTCCATTCTTAACTTTTTTTCACCCAGATTGTTCAATTCTTAACTACATTCTGAATGTGCTCTTCTTGGTTTCTGTCGGAATGTTTTGACTACAATCCTTTACAACCACAGCCACTAGTTTCTACCAAACTACTAAGAAATAAAATTAAATTAACCATAAAACGATTACTCATCCACCATTCTTCATTTCCCTGATCTAGGCCAACTTTACGGGCCTGAAGTTGGGAAATATTTTCACTCCTTAGATAAAATGAACTTCAAAGGCATTTTGATGCATCAACTGCAAAAATGGAAAACTCAAAGTGGTATTCTGTTCTCACACTGGCGGCATCAAGTAGATATGAACTCTATATATTTCTCTAAAGTTTGATACTTAAAACAAGTAACCATATCGAGTTCGAATGCAACCATATCGAATAGCTCGAATGCAAAACCCAATCCACGAGATCTCATAACTGAATACGAACTGTATAAATCTTCTACAAGTTTTGGGGAAATAGATGTTGCAGAGTTCTAATGGTATATAGCATTCATTACATGCATGCCTTGATTGCTAATCTTAAACATGCAATGATGCTTAATATTAACAAAGTTGAGATTAATAAATTCAATAATGTTGCAACTGAAACGATACTAGGAGGTGATGAACATACTTCCTCAGCCTTGAAATGGATAGCATATTTCTCTAGACCCAACGAGTGCAAAAAGCTATCAACAGTAGGTTGATCCTCAACCTGCATTGAAGGGAAGAGAAAGAACTTCAAGTGACCAATAAACCAAATTCTTTCTAACATCTTATGTTTTTTTTAACCTCCAATTGTTTATCCATCGTGCTCAGTATGCAATTTCTCAAGACATGGCTGTGCAGTGTGCCCTAATTTTTCAGACAAGAATGTAGAAATGCTGAATCACGTCAGTAGCCAAATATGGCATTTTATCTTGGACAAGAATGAGAACACAAGCTCCATAGTTCCACTATCCAACATCAATTTTTGCAAGACCATGGGTGAGGTTCGTCAACTTTATAGGTGAATAATTTATTTAAGAAAAATAAAGTCAAGAAGGTACAAAGTGCACAAACACCAAAATGATTGTTAAGAAGACAACCACGGAATATTAAGAGCCAAAAAATACTCAAAAAGTATATTTCAAATAATTCTCAAGAATGTATAACAGATGATCATAACGAACAAGGCCCTCCTTCATTTTTACTTTGGACAAGGTTAACCATTTTCTTTTAGCAACTCTTATCTAGAAAAGATATGTTTTTACAAGCAAACAACTTAATGTTTATGAGCATCTGTTGTAATTAATATAGGTACTGATGATGCAGAATATCACTTTAATTATCAGTCACATACTTGAGGGCAGAAGTAGTTTGCGGCCCTGGGAATAGAATAAATATGATGTTTGATTACCAGTATGCTCACCATATAATCATCTAAGCTATCACATATCTGAACATGAAATTTCAGTAAAAGAGGAAACAAAGAAAAAAAAAGAAAGTCAAGTAAGTTGTACTGCATATGAATTTTTCTGCACTAGACTCCGCGATTGAGGGATTGGGGCACGCAATGGTGCGACAGTCTTTCCTGGTCCAGCAGGTTGGGATGTATTTGACAGGTAGCCTGCAGAAGTCGTGGGGCGTGAAAACTCAGAGACATCTTTCCTCGTGTATGAACTGAGTCTCGGGTCATCATAAGGCGTCACTGGAGGTCTTCTCAGCAGTTTCTCCCCTCTCCTTGGTGGTGAGATACCTCTAGAAGAACTAGGAACTCCGTCTGGTGATCTACGCCTTAAACGATCCAGTGTCCAAGGAGAATAAGAATTCCTTATCGAGTCCATCAATGGTAAAGCATCAGCATTTCTTGTGGAAGGAGCTCGTCCCAGTATGCTCAAACTCCTTGACTCGGGTGTATCATACCTAACATCCTTTAGCTCTGGACGGTGCCCTCTAAAATCCCTGGCTTCAGGCATGTACTGTCTTGAATCTCTGATTTCAGGCAAGTACTGTCTAGAACCTCTTGAATCAAGCATATGCTGTCTATCATCCCTTGGCTCAGGAACTTGTGGTCTATTATCCCTCTGCTCAGGTACTCGTGGTCTATTATCCCTCGGCTCAGGTACCCGTGGTCTAGTATCCCTCGGATCAGGTATGTGCTGTCGTGAACTAGGTTTTGCTGTTGAGGATTGAGCAGGCCTTGATAGGAAATCACGGAGATCCACCGCATTCTGCTGGCCATTGCTTTGACCTCGGTCAAGTGCAGTTTTCCGCATGATTTTATATCGCAGATCATCTTTCCCCAATCGCGCGTCTTCATTAAATCATAAGGAACAAAATTAACAATCTTGAATTTCGTTGTATATACAACAAACATGAACATATAGTGGAAAAGCAGTGGAATTATTACCATCAAAGCCACTAGAGGCACGAGAGCTCAATCTACTTCCATCTCCTCGCTGCCTGCAAATATGAAATGTGGATATTGTGTGTAAATGCATAGATTTCAAAGGGGTCGCAATCACCTCGTTCCATTCATAGGAAATTTTGTTTCAATGTTTAGATCAACGCTAACAGAATATGTGGTTAAATTTCAATTTACATTGAAATTAATTAACAACCATTAGTTCGCTCTTTTCTTATCCGACCTTCTTTGTCATATGTGTTCTCTTAAGTCCCAAGGTAGGGATAAGGTCTGCGAACACTCTACCATTTTCAGGCCCCACTTGTGGGATTACACCGGGTATGTTGTTGTTGTGGTTCACTCTTCTTTTCTTTTCTTTTTTTATTTATAAGGACAATCATTGGTTTTCTCCCCCTCATAAAAGGTTTTAAATTCACTATGTTGTCACAAATTACCGCCAAATTAGGCATACAACCTTTAAACGTTAAACATTAGGCATACAACTTAAAACAAAAAGATCAAATCACACAACTAAACTATTTCGAGGAAAACGACAGAGAGTTTACCGTTTATAATTGAATTCGGTTGTTGAATCTGCAACAGTACCTAGCCTATCTCTGACAGACCGTTTACTCCCAACTTCTGGAAAGGGATGATCTAATACAGGTCCTGCCTTCTTTACCACCTATCAATTTACAATGCAACCACACATGAAAAGCCAAAATTCAAAAATTTGTCAGAAAGAAAATTGAACTACACAACAACAGCTCCATAACACCATTTCTATAACATAATCTAACACTATCCCCTCCAACCTAACAATGAAACATGCAAAGATAAATTCACTTCTGTTTTTTTGATCGGTAACGTTCAGCGATAAATTCACCTCATTAGCATGATATAGAGCTCTCTGTTACATTTACAACAAACATTTCTACACAAACAATCAATTCTTCATTGGTAAATAACACGAAAATAATAAAAAATGCATACAAAAAAATTGCAATAACGAACTCTTTCTGCAGAATATATCCTCCGCAACATATAACACATCATGACTTCTACATTTCTAAATTTATATTACCATAAAAATCATACAGAACTGATCAAACAGCATCGTTTCTCCATTTCCGAATTACGTTATTATTTAGCAAGCATAAGAACTTCAAAAAAAAAAAGGCAACAAAGAAACAATATAAGTATGAAATAAATTCACTTTTGTTTTTATGATCGGTAACATGCAAAGCTAAAGTCACCTCATTAGCATATGATATAGAGCTCCCTACTACAGTAACAAGTCATTGGTGAATATAACACGAAAATGATCAAAAATGCATACAATAAATTGCAATAAGGAACTCTTTCTACAGAAATATCCTCCGCAACAGACAACACAGCATGAAACATCATCGTTTCTCCATTTCCGAATTTCGTTACTATAGAGCTCTCTGCTACCATACCAATTAACAAGTCATTGATGAATTATAACACGAAAAAAAATCAAACATGCATACAAAAAAATTGCAATATATAACTCCAGCATGACTTCTACAAATCAAAATTTTATTTAATTACCATAAGAAATAACATGAAATTCAGATAAAACTTACGAAACAGCATCGTTTCTCCATTTCCGAATTTTCCTACTATTTTTAAACATAAAAACTTCAAAAAAAATTATATAAGAAAAAACAAAGAGACACACGCATACACACAAACATTTCTGCGTCCTAGCACGAAATAATAAAAATGCATACAAAATATTGCAATAACGAACTGTTTCTAAATTTAAATTACAATAAAAAAACATAAATTCATTTTTTCTCCATTTCCGAATTTTGTTACTATATTTTAGCACAAAAACTTCAAAAAATAATCTATAGAGCTACCTGACCGCTGCGTCCTAGCGTGATTGTAATTCGAGAGTTCGAAGCCTCCGCCATTTCAACAACTCTGAAACCCTATCTCAACAATCAACATCAAAATCCTTCAAAAATGGCAAAAATATTAGATTCGATTTGCCAGTTTCGGGCTTAGGGTTTTATCGATGTAGAGGAGACTCTGTTTTTTGGTGCCAAGTGTGAATAGATCGGTGGATACGCACGTGACGCCTGAGCGCGTGTGTATAGTTCAGATTCATATGAAGGCCCAGGCCCAATTGATGTTCGGCCTTCGCAAAATGTCTTTGCAACTCTGACAACAATAACATACGCGCTGTTTAGCGACTTCTGAAAAAGGGATAAAATGCCGTGAACCATATGAAAAGGTTTAAAATTTCTTTTCATTCATCTATTAAGTTAAAAATACATTTCCTCCATCTATTTTGACTCACTTATCCCTTTAAACCTAACAATTCTCTTTTTTTTTAATTATTATTTATTATGTGGCGCTCATGTTGGTCAAAATTAGGGCTGGCCAGTGGGCCGGGATCAGGTCCGTCGGGTCGAGACCTACGGGATCGGGATGGGACGGGGAGGGGCGGGATCGGGGCGGGGCGGGATCGGGGCGGGGCGGAATCGGGATCGGGGCGGGATCGGGTCAGGACCGGCGGGATCGGGACAGGCAGGATTCGCCGTCGTCCCGTCCCGTTTCCGATCCCATCGGAATCGGGGCGGGGCGGGATCGGGGTGGGTTTTTTTTTGCACTTAATTTAAAAAATAACATATATATATAAAAAAACTCAATAATTAAACAAGATAGTGTAATAAAAACATCCCAAAGTTGTTTTTGTGCCTCTTATATTATTTAATAGACATGTGATTTTTTTTTGTAATACAAATACAATTGTCAAAATTGAAATTTTGTGGTGTTGTTCAAAAGTTGCAAATTATATAATAAAATTGCAATTAAAAAAATTACATTGTGAAAAAAACATGTTCTAGTTTTTTGATAATTTCATGTGGTTCTTCGGTTGGAATTGGTATTTGTTGGTCAAATTGCTCCACGTCGCTTCCACAACCTTCGGATAAGATTTCATTGTAGTTTTCGTCGTCTTCTTCGTTGATCTCCGGTTGACCGCACCTTCTCCACTCCGCTCGTATCCAATCTCTGAATAATACTACAATCTCCAAGTTGTCTCCGGCTAATGAGTGTCTGTGCTTTCCTATTTAATATATATATAGGCAGAAAAAGCGCTTTCAGACACCGTTGATGACGCTTGAGTGTTCAAAACATTTCGGGCCATCATTGAAAGTGTCGGAAATGTCTTCTCATTCCCCCTCCAGTATTTCAGCAAGTCTTCACGTCCTACTTCATTGAGAACTGTTTGGTACGGTACAGAACCCTACAAAACAAAAATATCAAACTCGCTAATTTGGTTAGTAGCAGTACGGCCGCACATTTTATTTATGAGGATTTCAATACTAGTCGCAGAAACAGCATGTCTATTGTGAGGTTGTTTTGAAGAAAAAGAAAAAATGGTATGGAAGCCGGTAGGTTGCTAGCACTTTCTTGTTGGTAAAACCTATATACTTTATTGCATTCGTCTTCTACGCTAGACAACACTTCTTCTTTAGTTTGTTCAATATGTGGTGGGTGATTTGGATTTTTGGAACTTGAAGGTGGTAGTACTGCTATACAATCGTAAATAGTTTCAATAAGTGATTTAGTACCGTCTATTTTAATAGTCGGATTTAATACAACACCAATAATATAAATAGTGGGAATAGGAATAAAATATTTTTTTATTTTGATAAATATTTTTTTAATAGTTGTCTTATAAGCTGGTTTATCCATATATTCATTAAGCAGTAAAAATATTAGAGCTATATAAAACAACATAGTTGAAATAGTAGGATAATATATACTGGAAAATTCTTTTGTTGCTTGAAAAAATTTCTCTAAAAATACAATAAGTTCGAAAAAATTTTCTCAATCGCTATCTACAACCATATCAGCTGGATTTTGATTATAAGAGTTAAAAAATAAAGTTATAGATTTTCTATAGTCATAAGCAACAAGTAGTTGCTCGTATAAAGAATTTCACCTAGTGGGTACTTCTTCTGCAATTTTTCTATAAGGTAGTTGGCAATCGTGACAAGTTTTTTTATATTCTTTTATTTGTTGTATTCTATTATTTTTTAAATAAAGTTTATAACAAATTGTATTTTACTAAGAATGTCTTCAAAAAGTGATAGACCATCCTTTACAATTAAGTTATATATATGGCACGCACATTTTATATGAAAATGATCTGAAAAAGATGGAGTTAAACTATTTTTTAAAATTGTAATAGCGTAATTTTTAGAAGAAGTGTTATCTAATATAATAGTCATAATTTTATCAGTTATTCCGTAATAATCGCACACTTGATAAATATTTTCTGCAATAAAAGTACCAGTGTGCCTATCATCTATATATCTATATGCTAATATACGTTTTTGCATAGACCATTTATAATCTATCCAATGACAAGTTACCGTTAAATAATCCTGGTCGTTAGTACTACGGCCTATATCAGAAGTGATAGTCACTTTGCCATTAAAATGATATAATGGATAACGTAAATACTGTTGATATTCATGTGCAAATTTAAATATATCTCTCTTAACAGTTGATCTAGGAAAACTGTTAAAAGAATGACTATACATATTTGTAATGTAATGAATAAAACCGGAAGATGAAGGAAATAAAAAAGGCAAACCCTCCACAGCAACTAATTTTGCTATTGCTTCTCTATCTCTATGTTTATCGTATTTAGGGCATACAATTGCCCCCCCCCCCATCATAGGGTTAATTTGACCATATACTTGGTCTGGGACAGTATATGAACCTTGTCCCGATGGAGCGGACGTTTGCGCACCCGGTTTTGAAGCCTCGTACTGGGCATACCTAGCTAGATGAGCCCTTGCTACGTGTCTCGTTAAACCCTCCATCCCACCGTGACCTTTTCCAGTTTTAAATTTTAAAACATCTTTACAAATTTTACATCTAGTTACTTGATGCTCTACGTCCTTATAAAAAATGTCCATACATCTGATTTTAATGGTCGTTTTGCTGGACCTCGTCTCATACTAGGGGAAATATGAGGTATTTCAGTTGAAGGTGCACTAGTGAGTGTGTTGTCATCTACATCAGTGGGTGTATCATCTAGATCATCGTCTAAATTAAAGTTTTCTTGAGTTCCAGAAAATAACTCCTCGTCTAAATTTAATGGTATTGTAGGAAAATGTTCAGTATCAACAAAATCATCCTGTGTAGGAATATGATTTTGTCTAGAAATAGAATGACTAGAAGAAGTACTCTTGCCCATGTTGCCCCTACTGGAAGAAGCATGACCCCTACCCGTAAGCATACGTTTAAATCCTTCAATTATAAATTTATAATTATACTAATAAATAATTAAAGTAAATAAAATTAAGTGCGCTAAATAAAATAAATAGACAATAATAATTTAATGAAGGAACGAATGTATCAAACGCCGATGTAACGTCAACGTGTAATCGAGGGGTTGAAAATTGAAACTTGGTCGATGGAAGATCCTCAAGCTAGTTGCCAACTTCACTCCCAAATGAATAAATAAAATTGAATATTTAGTAGACAATGTAGACTCGTAGAGAGATAGATTGAGAGATTAGAGAGATTGTATGAAGATTTGTGAAAAAAGATGAAGAGAAAATGAGGTATTTATAGTTGAGAAATTGGGTTAAAGTGTAAATATAATAACTTATTAGTTTAAAATAAATATTAAGGGGTAGGGGAGTTGGGGGAGGGGAAGGCCAAAAATGATCGTTGCACAATGGTCAAAATGTAAAATGGTCGTTGGTGCAACGGTTATTTTTGCAAAGGGGGACTTCGGGCGGGATCGGGGGCGGGACCGGGACCGACTTGGGCCTGGCGGGATTGGGGCGGGCCGGGACAGGTCTGGACGAGACCATGTCCAGTCCCGATTAGAGTCCCAATACCGCAATTTTTTATTTCGGGGCTGTGTCGGGGCGGGACCGGGCCGACCCGGCCCACTGGCCAGCCATAGTCAAAATTAAAACTTACCCCACCAGATTTTTTCCTTCACTCAGACCCAATGACTCATGACCCATGACTCAATCCCCTATCCAGTTCAGCCTTTCGGTATCAGCAAACCTCCTCAGGAACTCAACCATATTATCGTTCCACTATCCCAACAAACAGTCTGGTCTTCAATATTCCATGGAATATGTTTTTCTTCTCCAAATTCCTTGCGTTGAACTCGTTAAAGACTTGATAGAGGATGAACATGTTGAAAATCAATGTGTCTTTTACCTTCTTATTCACATAAAAGATGGCACTCCCTTTGAACGGCAGGATCAATAGCACTGTTACTTGGTACAAGGCTTGAGCACATCACACCAGTTATCAGAGGTTCAATTCGTACAACTGGTTTAAGTAGCCCTTAAACCATTGGATTTTTTCTATAATGGGAATTGGGTCATGGGTAGTTGGGTCGAGGCGATGGTGGGGTGAGTTTTAATTTTAATTAATAGAGAGGCGTTATATAATAAATAATAATAATAGTAAAAAAAAGGGTTGTTAGTTTTAACTTTTTAGGCATAAATGAATCAAAATAGGTGGAGGAAGGATATTTTTAGCCCAATAGAAGAACGAAATGTATTTTTAAACCTTTTTGGATAGTTCAGGGATATTTTTTACCCTTTTTCGTTCATTTTTTTGCGCCGATTCCCTTCAAAGGCACTAGTTTTAATTTTTTCCCTTTAAATTGTTAGTCTTTAATTTTTGTCATTCGCTTAAAAAAGTGGCGAAAAATATCCGAGGTTCCAGATTTGAACCCCCACTCAGTATAAAATTAAAAAGGAATTCGCAAGAAGATTTTGCCTTATGCCTGAAGGCAAACTCTGCTTTAAGAAAAACTCTATCTTAAAGAAGGCAAACTCTATGAGTTTGTAGGCAAACTATGCCTTGGAAATCCTAACTCTGCTTTTGCGATTTTTGTTTTAAATTTTTGATTAAGCTGAGGTTCGAAATTAAAATTTTTTAGGCGAATGACAAAAATTAAAATTTCCAATTTGATGGACTGAAATTAAAGACCACCCCAAAATAAGAATATTATTGCAAATTTCCCTCCATCTTTCGGGCGAAGTAGTCCTACATTGATAGTAGTAGATTTTAGGTGTAAAATTTTATTTAGCCGCTTCAAGATTAACTTCAGACATTCACGGTTGAATTTATAAAAGTTTGTGTTTGAAATTTAGAAGCGAACTTCGGATGTTTTTTTATATCCAATATTTAGAACAATACTAGTCAATCAACTAAAAATACAAGAAGATAACCAAATAAAATTAGTTACTAATTAAGGAAATTGCTTTTTTCATCAATGAAACGAAAATTTGATGTAAATTATCTACACTGGTCTTTTTTATATATATTTGTTGCAGTTGATATTTAGATTGCAATGCCAATGACTAGCAACCTCTAATATTATATTATACATATTAATAGGAGAGAGAGAAAAGGAAGAAGGAGAAATAATCTCATAATAAACTTCATGTCTAATTTTTAATTTGCAACCCTTAGTGTAATTGTTACACCCCGTATTTTCGCAATAATATGCGTCGTGAGTAAAGTAATGAAAGTGTTACCTCTCGTACTTTCACACGTTGAAGTGCAGCGTAAGCTGGTCGACATAAATTTTGAGAGCAAGACTATTCTCAAGTTTATAAGTGTTTAAAACCATGTGTAGCTCATGTTGGATGGTTTATACGTTAAATGAATAAAAAAAATACTTTTTCGACGAAGTTTGAAGGAAAGTGGATTGTAATAGCCCATACTTTTTGGGTAATACTAGGAGTGAATAATATGCTAAGAAGTTCTTGTTATGAGGTATTTGAATCATACAATAGTCGTATGTTAAGTTTTGAAGTCAAACAAGTTGTAAAACAAAAGTTGGCAAAAGCCACCACAAGTTACGTTCATAATTCTTTTACTAAAATTTGGGTCATATCTCACCGAGCTTTTATCCAAATATATTAGAAGTTACGGGGTGATCCACCCACGAAATTGAAGGTCTACGAGTATAGTTTCCAACGCATTAAATCGTTCGTCGATACAACATTAGAGTAGAGATATATTCGTGTTTTTGCGAGACAGACTCCTTTGGGAACCACATAGGCGATGGAAAGTTCTAGCCTTTTGTTAAGGCGGTGCAACCCTTCTTTTAAGTCATTTTTCTATCAGAACGGCTCCCGCATCACCCCTAAGTGCTCTATGAGTGTTCTCCCATGATCCAAGGGCAAAATCAAAGTAAACAACATAAATTAAGTGTCGTGAATCGCGTGGTGCTAGTAGAACATAGTTTTATCACGTTGTTCTTGTGTTAGTTCTTCTTCTAAGTTTAGGCAGGATAAGAAAAGGCTTGTTCTTCTTGGATTAGGGTAAGATTCTAGTTCCCCTATATGTATTTGAGTTCATACAAATTGTAGTTAGATTACTTGGTTGAGAACTTGTGAAATAAAGGTCGGAAATTGTATATGGTGTAGTTTTGAGTTGCTGAACTATTTTGAAGTTGTTCTAAGTTAAGTTGCGGTTGAGATTTAAGGTAAGAATTTTGTTCTTCTTCACGCATAAGAGTTAGTTTAGATTTTGGATATGCTGGATGGTCGAAAATATGCAAGATATCAATTAGAAGTTGTAAATTCGCTATTGAATATTGTTGTGTTGTTGGATGTTTAGGTGTGTTTTGGTGCTGGAAGTATAAAGTTGAAGGTTGTATGTGTTCTTGTTGTTTATGGGAACTTGAATAATGTATGATAAATAGGGGAGATGCTGCCAGTTTCATTATAGAATAAAGTTATCGTTAATATGATACGATAGTTATATCAATGTGATGATAGTATCGTTTCATTATTATAGATTCAGGTGCGGCGCCTTAAGCTTATTGTGGCGATTGGATCGGGGGTCACAAGGTATGTTAAGGCTATCCCTTTCCTTCTTTTGGCATAAATCCAATGGAAATGAAACGTAAACGAATATCCCGCAAATACAACTCTATTCTTGCTATGTTAGAAATGTTTTTGTTCTTTATCTATGAAAATGTTCTTAAATCTTGTTTGTTCCTTGCCGGGAGTACTTTTCTGTCATAAGAGTTATCCATCATTATGCTATGTTTTTTTGTTGATAATGAAACACTTGCCTACCTGTTAGTTACATAACGATAGTCGGAGGTTTAACGACCTTACGTCACTCCGACAAGTTCAAAATGTATTCCATATCTCTAATGCATGTATAAATATATATGTATTATGATATGACGTCACACCCCGAGCTATAATCGGCGGGTATGACACCTAGTGTGCGTTCTCTCTCTCTCTCTCTCTCTATATATATATATATATATATATACTCCCTCCATCCCAATTTATATAATGTAGTTTGACTCGACACGGAGTTTAAAAAATAAAGAAAGACTTTTGAATCTTGTGGTCTAAAACAAATCAAAGATATTTATGTGATTACAGATCATCTCGTTAAGCGTAAAAAGTAAAATTTAAAGTTAAATTGTTGTCATATAAGAAAATGTGTCATTCTTTTTTTGACTAATTAAAAAGAAAAGTGAGTGATATAAATTGAGACAGAGGGAGTGTGTGTGTATTTATGTGATTACATATCATCTCGTTAAGCGTAAAAGGTAAAGTTTAAAGTTAAATTATTGTCATATAAGAAAATGTGTCATTCTTTTTGGGACTGATTAAAAAGGAAAGTGAGTGATATAAATTGGGACAGAGGGAGTGTGTGTATGTGTATATATATATATATATACTCCCTCCGTCCCAATTTATATAATGTAGTTTGACTCGACACAGAGTTTAAGAAATAAAGAAAGACTTTTGAATCTTGTGGTTTAAAATAAATCAAAGATATTTATGTGATTACAGATCATCTCGTTAAGCGTAAAAGGTAAAGTTTAAAGTTAAATTGTTGTCATATAAGAAAATGTGTCATTCTTTTTTGGAGTGATTAAAAAGGAAAGTGAGTGATATAAATTGGGACAGTGCGTGTGTGTGTGTGTGTGTATTCATGAAGCCCACATAGGCTTATGGCGTTATATACGCACATGATTCATAACGGCGTTATATACACGTATATATTGTAAATTGCATATCATGGCCCACAATGGCATGTCTCGAGTTACAGGTTGTCCTTCTTGACTATTTCCATTGAGGTATTACTTATGCTTTCATATGCCTTTTATATTCAGTACATTATTCGTACTAACACCCATTTTAGGGATGTTGCATTTCATGACCGTATGTTCAGGTAGACGATTGGACGAGCCTTTTCAGGTTCTCAGCTCAGCTGTGGTTGGTGCACTCGTTTTGTTACGGAGTTGCCGTTTGAGTTTTGATATGCTATTATGTACATGTTATGGGTATGGCGGGGCCCTGTCCCGACCTTATGATGTTTATGTTACTCTTAGATGCTTGTAGACAGATGTCATGTGTATAGATGTTATGTATGACCTTGTGAGTTAGTGTTTTATTGTACGACGTTCCATGGTGGCCTGGCCGACCCTTATATATATGCATGCATGGTTTGTTGGGACTGTCAATTGTTTGTGGTTTCTCGCTTTCCTTCAGATTATAATTTAGACGTGGTACGCTTAGGCCAGTAGGGAACCGAATGCTAGCTACACCCCAAGGTTGGGGTGTTAGTAATGTCGTAGACAAGAAGGCCCAATTGATGTTTGGCCTTCACTAAATGGGCTTTGCAGCTTCCATCTTTCAAGTGAAGTACACACATAGTCGATATAGAAATATACTCATATAAAATTACTATTTGTAGCTACAATTTGTATTTTATAGCAATTATCCTCCATACTTCATTAATCCATTTATAGCTTTCGGTCTCTATTCTCATCTACTGATTTCCAGTAAGATATGGTCTAATTCCAACTGGTCTTAAATTCTTGAATTTATTTTTTCTTCCGTTTAAATTTTCCATTGTCAAATTCTTATTATTCTTTTTAGTACCATATTTATTTTGATTTTCTGAACATGGGTGTTAAAGAAATTGTTGAATGAGGCATTGCTTTGATCTGTATCTGAGTTTTGTATGTATGCATGAATTTGTTAAAGGAGACATTGCTTTTAAAGGATTTGTTGAAGGCACCCACCGAACAAAGTGTTAAATATCCCACAACGTATATGGAATGGAACATTGATTCCTTATATGGACTTGAACAATCCTCACCCTCCAAGTTAGCTTTTGAGGTTGAGTTAGGTCCAAGATCCATTCTTTACATGGTATCAGAGCCAAGCTCATTCCAATTCTTTGTTCACCGATGTTGGGCCCCTAAATTATATTATCCACGGTCCAGTTAACAAGTTTTGGATGTGCGGGGTGTTAAGAGTCCCACATCAGCTATAGAATGTGAACATGAACTATTTATATAGACTTCGACAATACTCACCTTCCAAGTTAGATTTTGGGGTTAAGTTAGGCCCAAGATCCATTCTTTACACAAAGTACTAGAAAACTCCATTTGCTAGTCTAGAACTTGAAGAAGAAATTTCATTGGCAGCCCTGGAACAAAGCTTCGAAAAAGTTCAAACTGGGAGTTTCCAAAACTGTTAGTATTATTTTTAATTAGGCGTTGTTTTAAAAGCTTGGGTATATTATGAGGAGTTCATATCTCGAATTTGAGGGATTTTGGTGCAGATTTGAGGTGGATTTCTTATAGAAAAATTCAAGGTTAAAGATGAACAATTGAAGTTGCCCAACGCGACTGCATCAATAGTCAACTTGTATTAATGAGTTCAAAAACATATTGGCATTCATGCATCCAGCGTGACTATATACACTCTAGAACATACTTGTATTCATGAGTTCAATCGTACTCTTGTATCAACAATCAATGATACATTCATTGAAATACAATGCAAAATAAAAGGATGAATACATCCAATAACGTGTATAAATGATACATACATGTATCAAAAGTCATTGTATGTGTCGATATAACTAGGTTGAGCTAAACATATACGACTCCAAAAGAACAGATACAACTCTAAGATTATATGCGTTGATGAACCAGTTAGAGCGAACGAATACAGTTAATATAGGCGGAAAGTAAGTGAACAGATATAACTCCCAGACTGTATGCGTTGACCCAACCAATTAGAGCGAACGAATACTCTAGTTAGGCTGGATGCTTTGATCATTTCGTTCCAAGCAAATGATCTCTGAGAGTCCTAATAAGAACATGTGTTTTATGTTTATAGTAGGGCCGGCCCGAGGGTCAAGCCATTGAAACGAGGGCTTTAGGTTCCAAAATTTTAGGAGCTCTAATTTTTTTCATTTGGTGTTCAGTATTTATATTGAATTTTTCGATTAATTTAATTTCGCGACACACAAGGTCGATTAAAGAGGGAAGCGTTACCTAGCAAGATATTTTTTTCCATTCTGATGCTCAGACTAGGGTGCTTATTGGGTGGTTCAGTTCGATTTTGAATGTTATCAGTTCGCCTTATTGGTTACCGATTTGTACATGTGCTAAACCGTTATAGAGCGATTTCATATATATATATATATATATATATTTTATAAAAAAAATAAGGTCTCCAGTTAAAGTTTGGCTTTAGGCCAACGATCTTATTGACCCGCCCCTGATTTATAGTATTTACAAATCGTAATGGAACCGTAAAAAATAGACTAGAGCACTTCCTTAATGTGAATTATTGATGATGACTTTCTTTATTAATTATTTTTTTGGCCCACGATTATAAGGAAAGTGTTGGGATATAATTGTTGTAGGGAACGGGAAGTAAGTAACTACTCCAATAGTAGAAAAGATAAACAACTATTACAATGAAACTGGAAATCAAAACCTTAACAAACTGTTTGTGTGATGTGCTGAGTCGAGTGATGGCACTCTGTCTTTAAGATAAGATTTCCCCATATATCTCCTTTTACGGTATTGAGAAATAGTCTCCCAAGATACAACAACAACTTTAACAAGTGAACAAAGGAAACTCAAGTGTTACTCTTGAAGAACTTTGAGTATAGTGACTTTGCTAGAGAAGAAGAATATGAACTCTGAAAATCTGTAGAATATTTTCCAAGTGTTGAGTGTAGTGTTTCAATTGAGTCAAAGACCTCAATTTATAGTGTAAGTAGAAGACCCCTCAACTAGCCAACTAATGGCCTTCAATAGCCATGTAATTGCACTTGATTGAGGGGTTATATTCAGCCAAATAATAGCTGAATTCATGTGGCAAGTAATGGAGAATCAATGCTCCAAAACCAGCCCAAACGTCAGATTTATCCAACTTCCCGTCGCAGCATTCTGCCTCCGAAGCGCTGCGGCTCTAGTAGCTAACCAGCCAATTTTGCGCCACGACCCCAGCCTGGGAGGAATCGCGGCTCCGACGGTGTGGCGCCGCGGCCCTTCACGGCTCCGCGGTGATTTCTGACTCGTTTCATTTTACACTTTGTACACTTCTTCCTTCATTTACCAACGTGGAATACTTTGTCATTTGGCCAATAACCGTCCATAATTCTATGTCTCAAACGTATTACATACGTACCAATATCTCTTTCACTAATGAAATTTGCGATACTTGGCACTACGTGTGCACGTGTGTGGAAATGACATTTACAACGTACGGACCCAATTGTTCGAGTCATAAATTAACGGGATATACTTATTTTCACATTTAGTAAATTTCCAACAATCCCCTCTTGAAAGAGACTTTGGCGCACACACATGGTGCCTTTTCTTGCAATCTTTCAGCGGACCGATGTTTCATCTGGATAGGTAGCATACGCTTTGAACCTTCCATAGTCGAATACCATCGGACTTACTTACTGCGCGGTGAACGTGATGTCTTGAACCGTCAGTATTTAGTATAAGCCAAGTCAACGGTACCAACACAACAACTTTCTTTACTCAGTTCTTCATAATGTTTTATCCGTTGTGGCAGTGGACACTTATTGGATTCTTAAGTGCGTTCATTTGAGGCGGCCTATCCTCGCACTTAAATAGGTGGTCTCCTACAAGGTATCCTGTTATACCCCACTTTACAAGTGTTAGAAATCATTAAAAGTTTCCCCAAACCTAACCTCAACCTGTGAGGATCATTAAAGGTTTTGGAAACTTAGCCTTTAAGCACACTGCAGATAGCACTTATAGTCTATCAGGGGAACGACTTTGGATTTGGTGTTTCTCTTAAGGCTGGCCAGTGGGTCGGGTCGGCCCGGTCCCGCTCCGAACCCGAGTATTTAAAAAAAAAATAATTCGCGGTATCGGGACTCGAACCGGGATTGCACAATGTCTCGTCCCGACCCATCCCGACCCGAGCCCGCCCGAAACCCCCCTTTTGCAAAAATAACATCTGCACCAACGACCATTTTACATTTTGTCAGTTGTACAATGGCCATTTTTGGCCTCCCCCTCCCCCAACTCCCCCATACCCCCTTAATATTTATTTTTAACCCATAAGTTATTATATTTACACTTTAACCCAATTTTCCAACTATAAATAACTCATTTTTTCTCTTCATCTTTCTCACAAATCTTCCTACAATCTCTCTAATATCTCAATCTATCTCTCTACAAGTCTACATTGTCTACTAAATATTTAATTTTATTTATTCATTTGGAAATTGTGAGTGAAGTTGGCAACTAGCTTGAGGATCTTCCATCGAGCAAAGTTTCAATTTTCAACCTCTCGATTACACGTCGACGTTACGTCGGTGTTTGGTACATTCGTTCCTTCATTAAATTATTATTGTCTGTTTATTTTATTTAGCGCGCTTAATTTCATTTACTTTAATTATTTATTAGTATAGTTATAAATTTATAATGGAAGGATTTAAATGTATGCTTACAGGTAGGGGTCATGCTTCTTCTAGTAGGGGCAACAAGGGCAAGAGTCCTATTTCTAGACAGAATCATATTCCTACACATGATGATTTTGTTGATACTGAACATTTTCCTACAATACCATTAGATTTAGACGAGGAGCTATTTTCTGGAACTCAAGAAGAGTTTAATTTAGACGATGATCTAGATGATACACCCACTAATGTTGATGATAACACACCCACTAGAGCACCTTCAACTGAAATGCCTCATATTCCCCCTAGTATGAGACGAGGTCCAGCAAAACGACCATTAAAATCATATGCATGGATATTTTTTGATAGGGACGTAGAGAATCAAATAGCTATATGTAAAATTTGTAAAGATGTTTTAAAATTTAAAACTGGAAAAGGTCACGGTGGGAGGGGGGGTTAATGAGACATGTAGTAAGGGATCATCCAGCTAGGTATGCCTAATACGAGGCTTCAAAACTGGGTGCGCAAACGCCCGCTCCATCGAGACAAGGTTCACATACTGATATTGTTCCGGATCAAGTACATAGTCAAATTAACCCTATGACGGGTGGAATTGTAGGCCCTAAATACAATAAACATAGAGATAGGGAAGCAATAGCAAAATTAGTTGTTGTGGAAGGTTTTCCTTTTTCATTTCCTTCATCTCCCGGTTTTATTCATTACATTAGAGATTTGTATTATCCTGCTTTTAACGATTTTCCTAGATCAACTGTTAAGAGAGATGTATTTAAATTTGCACATGAATATCAACATCATTTACGTTATTCATTATATCATTTTAATGGCAAAGTGGCTATCACTTCTGATATAGGCCGTAGTACTAACTGCCATGATTATTTAACGGTAACTTGTCATTGGATAGATTATAAATGGTCTATGCAAAAACGTATCTTAGCGTATAGATATATAGATGATAGGCACATCGGTACTTTTATTGCGTAAAATATTTATCAAGTGTGCGATTATTATGGAATAACCGATAAAATTATGACTATTACATTAGATAACACTTCTAATAACAATTACGCTATTACAATTTTAAAAATAGTTTAACTCCATCTTTTCCGGATCATTTTCATATAAAATGCATGCCATATATATAACTTAATTATAAAGGATGGTCTATCACTTTTTGAAGACATTCTTAGTAAAATACAATTTGCTATAAACTTTATTTTTAAAAGTAATAAAGTACAACGTAGAAAAGAATATAAAAAATTTTGTCATGATTGTGGACTACCTTTTAGAAAAATTCCACAAGAAGTATCCACTAGGTGGAATTCTTTATACGAGCAACTACTTGTTGCTTATGACTATAAATTACCTATAACTTTATTTTTTTAACTCTCATAATAAAAAGCCAGCTGATATGATTTTAGATAGTGATTGAGAAAAAATTTCCGAACTTATTGTATTTTTAGAGAAATTTTTTCAAGCAACAAAAGAATTTTCCGGTATATATTATCCTACTATTTCAACTATGTTGTTTTATATAGCTCTAATATTTTTATTACTTAGTGAATATATGGAAAAACCAGCTTATATGACAGCTATTAAAAAAATATTTATCAAAATAAAAAAATATTTTATTCCTATTCCCACTATTTATATTATTGGTGCTGTATTAAATTCGACTATTAAAATAGACGGTACTAAATCACTTATTGAAACTATTTACGATTGTATAGAAGTACTACCACCTTTAAGTCTCAAAAATCCAAATCACCCACCACATATTGAACAAACTAAAGAAGAAGTGTTGTCTAGCGTAGAAGACCAATGCAAAAAAGTATATAGGTTTTACCAACAAGAAAGTGCTAGTAACCTACCGG
The DNA here is from genome assembly GCA_029783415.1 of Anisodus acutangulus. Taxonomy (NCBI): domain Eukaryota; kingdom Viridiplantae; phylum Streptophyta; class Magnoliopsida; order Solanales; family Solanaceae; genus Anisodus; species Anisodus acutangulus. The sequence continues at coordinate 46,131,920 of CM056500.1, read as the reverse complement.
CTTCCATACCATCTTCTTCTTCTTCAACACAACCTCACAAAAGACATGTTGTTTCTGCAGCTAGTATTGAAAGCCTCAGAAATAGAATGTGCGGTCGTACCGCTGCTAACCAAATTAGCGAGTTTGATATTTTTGTTTTGCAGGGTTCTGTACCGTACCAAGCAGTTCTCAATGAAGAAGAACGTGAAGACTTGCTGAAATACTGGAGGGGGAATGAGAAGATCTTTCCGACACTTTCAATGATGGCCCGAGATGTTTTGAACATTCAAGCGTCATTAACTGCGTCTGAAAGCATTTTTTCTGCCGGCAGATATTAAATAGGAGAGCACAGACACTCATTAGTCGGAGACAACTTGGAGATTGTAGTATTATTCAGATATTGGATACGAACGGAGCGGAGAAGGTGCGGTCAACCGGAGATCAACGAAGAAGAAGACGAAAACTACAATGAAATCTTATCCGAAGTTGGTGGAAGCGATGTGGATCAATTTGACCAACAAATACCAATTCCAACCAAAGAACCACATGAAATTATCAAGAAACTAGAATGGGTTTTTTTTTCAGAATGTAATTTTTTAATTGCAATTTTACTATGTAATTTACAACCTTTGAACAACACCACAAAGTTGCAATTTTGACAATTGTATTTGTATTACAAAAATATTATATGTCTATTAAATAATATAAGAGACACAAAAATAGCCTTGACATATTTTTATTACACTATCTTGTTTAATTATTGAATTTTTTTATATATATGTTATTTTTTAAATTAAGCGCAAAAAAAAAAAAACCGCCCGGGATCCCGACCCGACCCGGCCTAATCCCGACCCGATTCGACGGGATCGGGATCGGGATCGGGATCGGGATCGGGGCGGGAATTCGGCAAATCCCGCCTGATCCGACCCGCCCTCCTGCCCTGACCCGATCCCGCCAAACCCAGCCCGTCGGTCCCGAGCCAGGCCCACTGGCCACCCATAGTTTCTCTACAGAAATCACTATCTGAAGTGCTCATGCTTCCACCGAAGCGATCAACTGAACCTTTACAACTTAGTTTTCCCATTGAACCTAATTCCTGGGATCTCCAGTCAGTAAGGTTGGGTTACCACCGTATTGGTCCTTATACTTTCAGATTTAAGCCCATTCCCCTAGACAGGCAGAACATATGATCCCTGGGTAAGCCCTTTGTCAGCGGGTCTGCTATATTATCCTTTGACTTTATGTAATCAATGGATATTATACCCGTGGTGATCAGCTGTCTAACGGTCTTATGCCTCCATCGAATATGACGAGACTTGCCATTGTACATAGCATTCTGTGCCATTCCTATAGCCGACTGACTGTCGCAGTGGATCATTACAGAAGGTATGAGTTTTTTCCAATAACATCCTCTAAGAAGTCATGAAGTCACTCAACTTCTTCTCCTGCTTTGTCTAAAGCGATAAACTCTGATTCCATCATGGATCGGGCGATGCAAGTTTGCTTAGAGGATTTTGAAGACACAACCCCACCACCAATTGTAAATACATACCCACTGGTGGACTTGGTGTTCTCTATATCAGATATCCAGTTTGCATCACTGTACCCCTCTAGTACAGCTGGATATCTCGAATAGTGCAACCCATAAGTTAGTATGTATTTCAGGTATTAAAGTACCCGATTCAACGCCTTCCAGTGATCATCACTCGAATTACGGGTAAACCTCGCCAACTTGTTGATTGCATAAGCAATATCAGGTCGGGTGCAGTTTGTTATGTACATCAAACTACCGATCACCTGTGCATATCGCTCATGGCATATGGGTGCACCATGATTTTTATCAAGTTTTTGATTTCTATCCATTGGTGACTTTATAGGCGAACTGTCTAACATCTCAAACTTTCTCAAAACATCCTCGATGTAGTGAGACTGAGATAAGACCAGTCTGTCAGATGTCTTAGAGAATTTTATCCCTAAGATGACATTTATGATAATATCCTTCGTGTCGAAGCATTGTTTCAACATGTTCTTAGTCTCTAGAATTATTCTAGGATTGCTCCTTGTGATCAACATGTCGTTTACATACAGACATATCATAACAAATGAGTCAGAGTTACCTTTCATGTAGACATATTTGTCACACTCATTAATGGCGAAACTCTTCGATAGTAGAGTACTATCAAATTTTTCGTGCCATTGCTTCGGGGCTTGTTTAAGCCCGTACAGAGATTTGACAAGCTGATAGACTTTCTTCTCTTGCCCTTGAACCACATACCTCTCGGGTTGGTCCATATAAATTTCTTCTTCCAAATCACAATTTAGGAAGGCTGTCTTTACATCCATTTGATGTATCCAAAGGTCATGCAACGCTGATCCCAATGAATACATGTATGGACGTCATCCGAGATACCGGGGAGTACGTGTCAAAGTAGTCAAGATCTTCTTTCTGCCGATAACCCTTGACTACCAACCTGGCCTTGTACTTATCTATAGACCCATCTGCATTATACTTCCGTTTGAGTATCCACTTATAACCGAATGATTTATTTCCCAGAGGAAGATCAACCAACTTCCAAGTATGGTTATGCAGAATGTAGCCTATTTCACTCTCAATAGCTTCTTTCCAGAGCGGTGCTTCTGGAGTTGACAATGCTTCAGCAATTGTCCTTGGTTCATCATCAACCATATAGGCTACAAAGTCAGGACCGAAGGATTTATCCTCCTTGGCCCTTTTACTTCGCCTTAGTTCCATCTCTGGAGTCTCCAAGTTCTGACAATCTGGAATACTAGATTTCGGATATTCAGCCACCTCGAAATCTACTAGATCTGAACCATCTAGATCCGGATCTCAACGACTCCCGATTCCTAAGAGCTTTGTTCATAACTCCATTTGCGAGAGGTTATGTCTTTTTCCTTTCTAGGAAAGGTATCTTCAAAGAATTGTGCATTCATTAATTCCATGATTGTACCCCCGTGGATACCTGGAATATCTGACTTATGCACTAAGAAACGATAAGCACTACTGTTATTTGCATATCCGATGAATATGCAATCTACAGTCTTAGGCCCAATATTGACCTTCTTTGGCTTGGGTACTTCAACCTTTGCCAGACAACCCCATACCTTTAAATATTTATAGGTGGGTTTCTTTCCCTTCCATGATTCATATGGAGTTTTGTCCTTACCCTTATGTGGGACTCTGTTAAGAATGGTATTAGCGGTAAGGACAACTTCTCCCCACATGTTTCGGGGAAGACCGGAATTGATGAGCAAGACATTCATCATTTCCTTCAATGTGCAGTTCTTACGTTCTGCTACAACATTCGATTGAGGTGAGTATGGAGCCGTCGTTTGATGAATAATGCCTTCTTGGGCACAATATTCCTCAAATGGCGCTACATATTCTCCCCATCTATCGCTACGAATGGATTTAATCTGTATGCTTAGTTGGTTCTCAACTTCTGTTTTGTAACGTCGGAACGCTTCAAAGGCTTCATCCTTACTTTTCAACAAGTAAAGGTAATAATACCTTGTGCTATCATCAATGAGTGTCACAAAGTACTTGTTCCCCTCTCTAGTTTGTGCAAACTTCAAATCACATATATCTGTGTGAATAAGTTCTAGAGGAGCGGTATTCCTTTCAATGGATCGAAAATGAAGCTTTGTGAGTTTTGCCTCTACGCACACCTCACACTTATGTTGAGGGTTTACGTCGATAGATGGCAACAACTCCAACTTTACCAACCTTTGAATGGACTTGTAGTTGACATGTCCTAATCTAGGATGCCATAAATTAGAGGGCTCAAGCAAGTAAGATGAAGAGACTTCAATATTATTGCTTTTACGTAATACAGACATGGTGTTCACTTTGAAAAGGCCTTCAAAGACGAATCCTCTTTCCACAAACGTTTCATTCTTAGTGACTATAAATTTATTAGAATCAAACACTAGCCTAAAACTAGCATTAACCAATAAAGGACCTGAAATTAAATTTCTTCTAATCTCAGGAACATGCATCACTTCATTCAGAGTGAGCTCCTTTCCAGAAGTCATCTTCAGGACTACCTTTCCTACCCCAAGTACGTCAGAGGAAATGTTGTTGCCCATGAACAACTTCTTGTTTGTGACCGGTGTATAAGTGGAGAAGGTATCTCTGTTGGATAGATGTGTCTTGTAGCACCTGTGTCCATCCACCATTGCATAGAATTCTCAACCAGGTTTGCTTCTAGCACCACTACTGAGAACTCTTCAATCATGTTGTCCAGAAAATGGTCCTTGACAATGTTAACCTGAGCCTTGCCCTTAGCCTTGGCATTCTCTTACTGCTCAGTCTTGAGCTTGCGGCAGTCCTTGATCATATGACCAGGTTTCCCACAGTAGTGACAGTTTCCTTTGAACTTCTCCGTTGCTTGGGTCTTGCCGTCTTTCTGGAACTTGCGCTTCTTGCTTTGGTTCCCTTTGGCCTCATCCAGATTTGCCTTTGCCTCAGCGGGTTGTTTACCCCTAGGCAAGACATTCTTATTATCTTCCTGAATTTGGAGTTTGATAATAAGTTCTTCAAAGGTTAACTCCTTTTTCTTGAGCTTTAAGTAGCTCATAAACTCTTTCCATGAAGGAGGTAACTTTTCAATCAGTGATGCAACCAAAAACTGCTCGTTTGGCTTCATACCTTCCAAATCCATGTGATGTAAAATCATTTGGAATTCCTGGACTTGGGACATCACTGTCTTACTATCCACCATTTGAAATTTTAGAAATTTCCCAACTATGAATTTCTTAGTACCTGCATCTTGTGCGTTGTACTTCTTTTGTAGCTTATCTCACAACTCTTTGGCGGTGCCAACTATGAAATACACCATGTAGAGAGGGTCTGACAAACAGTTTAATATGTAATTCTTACACATGAAATCCCTATGACTCCATGTATCAAGAACCATCTTCATGTCATAATGATATGAAGATGCCTAGGCCCTCTTCACCCGTTTCAGAAGGCGAAGGGTCCATTTCATCTCCAGCTTGTGGAGGATCTTCTATTAGAAAATGTGTCATTCCCATAACAGTCATATGGAAGAGCATCTTTTGTTGCCATCTTTTAAAGTTTGTCCCCATGAACTTTTCAGGGCGTTCATGGTGAAATCTAGGGGGCGGAGCAGCGGCAACATTCCCTTGAGCGGCAAGAAAGGCGTTGGATGAGCCTTGAGCAACCGGAAAGGCATTAGGAGTGTCTTGAGCAGTGGGGAAGGCAGAGGGATTGCCTTGAGCAGTAGCAGAATCAAAAGCAGTTTGATTTATACCAGTCATCTTTCTAACTTAATTATTTACAACAAAATCTTGTCTTAAAATTGTTGGGATACAATTGTTGTAGGGAACGGGAAGTAAGTAACTATTATAATAGTAGAAAGGATAAACAACTATTACAATGAAACTGCAAATCAAAACATTAATAAACTGCTTGTGTGATGTGCTGGGTCGAGTGATGACACTCTTCATTAAGACAAGATTGCCACGTATATCTCCTTTTACGGTATTGAGCAATAGTCTCCCAAGATACAACAACAACTTTAACAAGTGAACAAAGGAAACTCAAGTGTTACTCTTGAAGAACTTTGAGTATAGTGACTTTGCTAGAGAAGAAGAATATGAAATCTGAAAATCTGTAGAATATTTTCTAAGTGTTGAGTGCAGTGTTTCAATTGAGCCAAAGGCCTCAATTTATAGTGTAAGTAGAAGACCCCTCAACTAGCCAACTAATGGCCTTCAATAGCCATGTAATTGCACTTGATTGAGAGGTTACATTCAGCCAAATAATGGTTGAATTCATGTGGCAAGTAATGGAGAATCAATGCTCCAAAACCAGCCCAAACGTCAGATTTATCCAACTTTCCGTAGCAGCATTCTGCCTCCGAAGCGTCGCGGCTCCAGTAGCTGACCAGCCATTTTTGTCGCGGCGTAGCCTGGGAGGCGTCGCGGCTCCGACGGTGTGGCACCGCGGCCCTTCACGGCTCCGCGATGATTTCTGACTCATTTCATTTTACACTTTGTACACTTCTTCCTTCATTTACCAACGTGGAATACTTTGTCATTTGGCCAATAACCGTCCATAATTCTATGTCTCAAATGTATTACATACGTACCAATATCTCTTTCACTAATGAAATTTGTGATACTTGGCACTACGTGTACACGTGTGTGGAAATGACATATACGACGTGCGGACCCAATTGTTCGAGTCATAAATTAATGGGATATACTTATTTCCATATTTAGTAAATTTCCAACAATCCCCTCTTGAAAGAGACTTTGGCGTACACACATGGTTCCTTTTCTTGTAATATTTCAGCGGACCGATGTTGCATCTAGATAGGTAGCATACGCTTTGAACCTTCCATAGTCGATTACCATCGAACTTACTTACTGCGCGGTGAACGTGATGTCTTGAACCGTTAGTATTTAGTGTAAGCCAAGTCAACGATACCAACACAACAATTTTCTTTACTCAGTTCTTCATAATGTTTTATCCGTTGTGGCAGTGGACACTTCTTGGATTCTTAAGTGCGTTCATTTGAGGCGGCCTATCCTCGCACTTAAATAGGTGGTCTCCTACAAGGTATCCTGTTATACCCCACTTTACAAGTGTTAAAGACCATTAAAAGTTTCCCCAAACCTAACCTCAACCTGTGAGGATCATTAAAGGTTTTGGAAACTTAACCTTTAAGCACACTGCAGATAGCACTTATAGTCTATCACGGGAATGACTTTGGATTTGGTATTTCTCTTAAGGCTGGCCAGTGGGCCGGATCGGTCCGGTCCCGCCTCGAACCCGAGTATTTAAAAAATAATAATTCGCGGTATCGGGACTCGAACCGGGACGGGACAATGTCTCGTCCCGAACCATACCGGCCCGCCCCAGGCCCGCCAGTCCCGATCCCGCCCCGATCCCGCCCGAAACCCCCCTTTTGCAAAAATAACATCTGCACCAATGACCATTTTACATTTTGGCAGTTCGCCTTATTGGTTACCGGTTTGTACATGTGCTAAACCGTTATAGAGCAATTTATATATATATATATATACATATATATATATATATATACATATATATATATATATATACATATATATATATATATATATATATATGTATATATATATATATATATATATATATATATATGTATATATATATATATATATATATATGTATATATATATATATATATATATATATATATATATTTTATAAAAAAAATAAGGTCACCCGTTAAAGTTTGGCTTTAGGCCAACGATCTTATTGACCTGCCCCTGATTTATAGTATTTATAAATCGTAATGGAACCGTAAAAAATAGACTAGATCACTTCCTTAATGTGAATTATTGATGATGACTTTCTTTATTAGTTATTTTTTTGGCCCACGATTATAAGGAAAGTGTTGGGATATAATTGTTGTAGGGAACATGAAATAAGTAACTATTACAATAGTAGAAAGGATAAACAATTATTACAATGAAACTGGAAATCAAAAACTTAACAAACTGCTTGTGTGATGTGCTGAGTCGAGTGATGACACTCTGTCTTTAAGACAAGATTTCCCCGTATATCTCCTTTTACGGTATTGAGCAATAGTCTCCCAAGATACAACAACAACTTTAACAAGCGAACAAAGGAAACTCAAGTGTTACTCTTGAAGAACTTTGAGTATAGTGACTTTGCTAGAGAAGAAGAATATGAACTCTGAAAATCTGTAGAATATTTTCCAAGTGTTGAGTGTAGTGTTTCAATTGAGCCAAAGACCTCAATTTATAGTGTAAGTAGAAGACCCCTCAACTAGCCAACTAATGGCCTTCAATAGCCATGTAATTGCACTTGATTGAGGGGTTACATTCAGCCAAATAATGGCTGAATTCATGTGGCAAGTAATGGAGAATCAATGCTCCAAAACCAGCCCAAACGTCAGATTTTCCAACTTCCCGTCGCAGCATTCTGCCTCCGAAGTGTCGCGGCTCCAGTAGCTGACCAACCATTTTGCGCCGCGGCACAGCCTGGGAGGCGCCGCGGCCCTTCACGGCTCCGCGGCGATTTCCGACTCATTTCATTTTACACTTTGTACACTTCTTCCTTCATTTACCAACGTGGAATACTTTGTCATTTGGACAATAACCGTCCATAATTCTATGTCTGAAACGTATTACATACGTACCAATATCTCTTTCACTAATGAAATTTGCGATACTTGGCACTACGTGTGCACGTGTGTGGAAACGACGTTTCCAACGTGCGGGCCTAATTGTTCGAGTCATAAATTAATGGGATATTCTTATTTTCACATTTAGTAAATTTCTAACATAAAGTAAAGGTGATATGGTTTTCCTCCTTTTCAATTAACTTTGGAGAGATTGTATTGGTTAACTTAAGCAATTGTTTATTCCATTTTCACTTTCCTAACTAGACGATTGGAATAATTTCCCCCTGGATTAATTTTCTTCTTCGTTTCTCTTTTCATCCAACCAAACATACTTAAATGAACTATATATAGGTAGCACATGTAGTCCTTTTCCTTACCGGATTATCCAGTACATCCAATGTTGACTATAAATTTATGTATAAATTTAAAAAATCCATTACAATTGCAATAAACGGTAGGTTTGAAATCATAATTTTAAAAATATAATGAGTTCAATACAAGAATATTAGTGATTGGATCCATAAAACTTAATTTCTAACTCCGCTTACGCAATACTTTCTATTCCCTTAGTTTTCATTGTAAGTGATTGTCTTTGACTGCTCGTGATATTTAAAAAGAAAAAAAGGAAATATTTCGACATTTATGATCTTCAACATGCTATGATATATTTGTGTTTATAAAGCTCATCATTAAAGATAGCCTTCAATGTTTAACGTGAAGAGAATGTACCCCATTGGTGACAGACGAGAATCTTAGGCTCCTTATAAGACTTGGGCAATCCTCTTCTATACGAGCCAGATTTTGGTGTGTGAGTTAGGTCCAAGACCTGATTTGACATAGTATTGGAGCTATGCCCAGACCTGGTCCGATGTGGGACCCCCCCTATGATGGAGGGGGTGGGGATACCTCCGAATCAATTGACCTGTCCTGGACCGATGGGGGTGGAAATGCTCCCGGTCCGTGAATGTGCACGCTCGAGATGGGGAAGTGGAATCCCTGATAAAGAATGTTTGGATCTGGGTGGGGGGTGAAAATAATGTACCACATCGATGCCGGACGAAAACCCTGGACTCTTTATTACAAGGCTTGATCAATTCTTCTCCCTTTAATTTAGTTTTTGGTGTTTAAGTTAGGCCTTAAAATTATTTTTGATTATAAAAAAGTGCTATTCTTCTTCTAATAAATTTAAAAGATTTGGAGTAACATAAAATCAAACACATGGAGTATAACACTATTTAGGACCATTAGAGCTATGAGATCAAGTGCATTTTCTTGGAGAACTAGGTTCAGAATATTGTGTCAAACAAACAAAAAATTATTGCTTTTATCTTCATGAGCAGATGAATCAATAGTTCAAGAAAAAGGGTATTTCACAACAGAGATATACGAGAATAAAGATGAGAGAGATTTAATTGATGGATATATTTTGCATCCCAACAAACAAACATAATCATTTCTCTTTGGATAATAAGGTTACAAGGGACAAGATTTGATGTAAAACAACCGTTTCCCATTAAACACCTATAAGTTATAACAGTTTAACTTATCTATCTTTTCAACTGTTTATAATTAATTACTCTGCCTATACTATCAATTAGGGGTGACAAAATTAGCCCAAAACTAAATGATCCGTCCAACCCACCCAAGATTTCATTGGTTTGGGCAAGAGTGATTTTGATGATGGGTTGGTTTGGGCTAGCCCAAGTTGATCCATCATAAATCAACAGCTCAAATGAACTCATGATGATGCCCAAACTTGACCAACGAAAATGTTCAATTTTAACGATTAGAGCTCCACCCTAGATTACGATTTTTATTCATAAATAATTATTTTAAAAAATCCTTTATTATTTATGAACAACAAAAATACACAACGCACCCCAACCACACACCACACTATCCATCCACCCTACCCTCCCCTACACCAACCCCCACCAAGCACTAAACCACCCTTACATCTCTCCCTGCACCTACCTTGCCTACTCCACCCCTACCCAACTCTACCCACACCCATCTACCCCACCTCCCACCCTACCTCATTCTCAAATTTCTATTTTATATTTTCTTACTTTTATAAACAATTTATAAAAAATATGAATTTTTTTCTTACCTTCCCCCTCTCTACCCACACCTTCCCCCACCCCATTGCCCTACCCCGTCCTCAAATTTCTATTTCATATTTTTTTTACTTTTATAAAAAAATATAATTTTTTTTCTTACCTCAACCCATACCGCCCTAACCCCACCTACCCCTCCACCCCACCCCCTCCTCAAATTTCTATTTCATATTTTTTGTTACTTTTATAAAAAAAATTATTAAAAATATAAAACAATTTCTTACCCCCCACTCCACCCCCCCTACCCCATCCTCAAATTTCTATTTCATATTCTTTTTACTTTTATAAAAATATGAAATTTTTTCTTACCTCCCACCCCTTCCACCCCATGCCCTACCCCATCCTCAAATTTCTATTTCATATTTTTTTACTTTTATAAAATAATTATTAAAAATCTAAAAAAAATCTTACCCCCAACCCCCCTTGCCCTCCTACACCGCCCCCAAAGTTTTTATTTTATATATTTATTTTTCTTATATATAAAATTTTATTAAAAAATAAGAAAATTTTCGTACCCTATCACCCAACCCCCCGTCCCCCACTATCCCCGCCCTCCTACCCACCACAAAATTTTCTATTTTATATATTTATTTTACTTTTATAAACTTTTTATAAAAAATGAGAAAAATTTGCTTACTCCATCCCCATCCCTCACCCCACCCGAAGTTTTTACTTATACAAAATTTTTATAAAAAATGAGAAACTTTTCTTACCCCCCCCTCCCCGCGCCTCTCACCCCGTGCCCTTCCATCAATTATTTTTTCTTTTATAAAAAATGAAAAATTTCTTTAAAATATTATTCTTATTTTAAAAATAAAGATATGAAAAAAATCAAATATCATACAAAATAAAATAACATCATAGAAGATAAGTTTGAAATTTGTAAAAGTAATGAGTCAAGTTGGGTTATGACTCATCATTTAGTCCATCTTGACCCGCACATCTTAGCCCATGTAAGTTTTGGGCGGATTGGACATTTACTCATCTATTGATTCAGCCCATCTTGACCCGCCAAAACAGCCCATCTGCCACCCCTACTACCAATATATCTGTTTTTATGTTGCCTCATGAGTAAAAATGTAATTAATAGACTTTCAATTTCTCACCCGTGAGACTACATCGAATATGTTGTTGTATAGACTTTCGATTAGTTTCGAATTCAAGCAAAAAAAACATATGTAGTAGTATATAAGTAGATGTGAGTAAATCAAGGATTAAAGAAGGCTTCAAGGCCAAAGATCTCCATTAAAACATTTTGTGAATTCATCAGTAATTTTCATGAGTTATGCAACAACAAAAGGTATTCATGGTTTACACAGTTTTTGCAACCACTTTTAACTTATAGAATCTGTTATGCAGTAAATTGAAAGTATTGGACACATTGCAAAACCAAAATCTTCTGATTTTTTGGAGAATTTTCAAAATGTAGTGAAATTTCTTCAAATATCTGAAATAGAGATAATAATAGAAAATGTGAATTATTTGAGATGACTCATTTAAAACTATGCAACAGACCAACTAACCTCTCAAAATTACAAGAGATCGCTAGTTCACTATTTGAGATTGTAACATGAACTGGAGAGAACCTTTCCAAAGCTTGATAGTTTTTTTCTTTTTAAAGTTTTTCGGGCAAATAAAGATGATGAAGAAGAAGAAAAGAGAGAGAATATATCCTTTTTTTATAATGAAAGAAAAATCAAATCAGAAACACAAAATTCGGGATCTCGAATTGTATTTATTTCACCAGTCATCTGTATATAATCACATGTATATAAAACATGGAATATATTGAAAAAATATAGATCACTAATGGCCTATAGAAGTACAAAAAATATGAAGCTCAGAAAATCTCATGAAGAAAATTTCATCATTATATATCCTCAAAGAACAAACAAACATTTATTTTATTACATGGTTATAATAGAAATATTCAGAAACTCGCCATCTCCTTGATATATGCTAGTTGCACCAGCATAGTAGATATTGTTGGAGTTACAAGGATTTGCAAGAAACGGAAATTACAAGTAACTGCTTATGTAAGAATTGAAATTACAATTCAACTAGAAAACTGAAAATTACAATATAACAACAAAACTGAAATTACAATATTTGTTGAACAAGAAGACCGAAATCGCTTGATTTTCTTTGCCGAGTCAGGTGACACTCCCTTAAGACAATATTGCCCCGTGTTTCCTTTATACGTCCCGGATAATTCGCCTACTAAGATAAAACAAAGAATGGAACAATTGAGCAAAGGAAACTCAAGAGCTACCGTGAAGAATATTGAATAATGAAATGATGCTAGGAAGTTATAGGAAGAACCTGATTTTCCGTTGTATATTTTCGTGTATATGAAGTGTCTCTCAACAATGGTGTAGGGGTGTTTATATAGGTGAGGAAGGGATCGCTTGATCGCTTCCATAGCGACCATTATTGGCCAAATAATGACAATTATGGAGGTAGTAAAACCACCAAATTAAAGGAGAGAAATACCAACTGATGCCATTATAGGAGGTGTAATTCAGCCAAAATAAATGGCTGAATTGTGCTAGACGCTTTGTTTGTATCATTGCCGAAATTTCAATTTTCTCGGAAACTTCAGTGGACTAAACTGTACATCTTGAAACTTCAGGGACCAAACTGTACATATGAAAGAATTCTCGGTCCAAATCATAGACCAAGCTTCGGAATCAAATCTGTACTTAGAAAAGTTCTTCCTGGCCCAAAAGATAATATCGACTTACCCTACGCGCAGGAACCCCCGAACCCTAATCGACAGACAGGCGAGCGGCGCTACAGGTGGTCTTTCCTCAACCGGCACATCTAGGTCCTCCTTCTTTAAACACATGGGATACCCTTGGGGTCCCAAACCCCAAAACCAATTTCGAGTCTTATATACAACAATTCTTTTCTTCCTCTACCGATGAGAGAGAATTGAACACAACACCACACTTTCCATGCTTCAAACACCTCACTTCGTGGACTAATATTCTTTCATTTCTCAATGAAATTTGACGATTCTTGGCCCTACGGTTATCTACGCCAGTAGATCATGCATGTGTGAAGAACCGAATTCTCCAACATACGTAACACTAGTGTTTAAGCCGTTAAATTTGGTCGGTCGCAACTCCCGCCAAAGGCAAATTTCCAACAATCCCCTCTTGAAAGAGATTTTGGCGCACTCACATGGTGCCTTTCATTTCCAGCAATATTTCAGCGGACCGATGTTGCATAAGGAAAGGTAGCATCAGCTTTGAACCTTCCATAGTTGAATACCATCAGACTTACTTACTGCGCGGTGAACGTGATGTCTTGAACCGTCAGTGTTTAGTGTAAGCCAAGTCAATGGTACTAACACAACAAATTCCCTTTACTCTTCTTCATAATGTTTTGTCCGTTTTGGCCATGGACAACGTCTTGGATTCTTAAGTGCGTGCTCATTTTTGAGGCTGCCCGTCTGCCCTCACACTTAAATAGGTGGTCTCCTACAAGGTATCCCGCTATACCCCACTTCACAAGTGTTAGGAACCATTAAAAAGTTTCCTAAGAACCTAACCTCAACCAGTTGTTGAGGATCATTACAGGTTTTGAAAACTTAACCTTTTACCCATACCTGAGATATCACTTAACGCCTATCGCGGAACGCTTTGGATTTGGTGTTTCTTTTGAAATCACTATCCGGTGCTCATACTTCCACTAAAGCGGTCAATCAACCTTTACAACTTTGTTTTCCCATTGAACCAAAATTACGGGATCTCCAGTTCCTAAGGTTGGGTTACCACTGTATTGGTTCTTATAATTTGGGTTTTAAGCCCATTCCCCCAGATGTGCAAGCCATCTCGATCTCGAGTAGGCCTCTTTGTCAATGGTCTCCGCTTTATATTATCCTTTGACTTGATGTAATCAATGGATATTATACTCGTGGTAGATCCGCTGCCCTAACGATGCTTATGCCTCCGCTTAATATGACGAGACTTGTCGCTGTACATAGTATTCGCGCCTTCCTAGAGCCGATCGATCGCGCAGTGGATCATTACCGGCGGTACGGGCTTGTTCCAACACGAACATCCTCTAAGAAGTCATGAAGCCACCGACTTCTTCCTCCGCTTTGTCTAGTGATAAACTCCGATTCCATTGTGGATCGAGGCGATGCAAGTTTGCTTAGAGGATTTCCAAGACACGCTCACCACCAATTGTAATATATACCCACCGTGACTTGGTGTTCTCTATCGATATCCAGCTTTGCATCAGCACTCTCTCTAGTACACTGGATATCTCAATAGTGCAGCCCGTAATTTAACGTGTATTTCGTGTATTGTAATACCCGATTCAACGCCCAGCGATTATCACTTTCGGACACGGGTGAAACCTAGTCACTTATTGACTGCGTAAGCAATATCGTGTCGTGCGCTTGTTATATACATCAAACTACCGATCACCTGTGCATATCGCTCCTGGTATACAGGTGCACCAAGATTTTTATCAAGCTTTTGATTTGTATCCATTGGTGACTTTATCGGTGAACTGTCTAACATCTCAAACTTTCTCAAAACATCCTTGATGTAGTGAGACTGAGTTAAGACCAGCCCGTCAGACGTCTTAGAGCTTTTAATCCCTAAGATGACATTTGTGAAACCCATATCCTTCATGTCGAAGCATTGTTTCAACATGTTCTTTGTCTCTAGGATTACCCTAGGACTGCTTCCTGTGATTAACATGTCGTCTGCATACAGGCATATCATAACAAATGAGTCAGAGTTACCTTTCGTGTAAACACATTTATCACACTCATTAATAGCGAACCCTTTCGATAGTAGAGTACTATCAAATTTTTCGTGCCATTATTTTAGGGCTTGTTTCAGCCCATACAGAGATTTGACAAGTCTACATACTTTCTTCTCTTGCCCTTGAACCACATACCCCTCGGGTTGGTCCATATAAATTTCTTCTTCCAAATCACCGTTTAGGAAGGCTGTCTTGACGTCCATTTGGTGTATCTCAAGGTCACGCAAAGTCAAGCGATCGCAATGAATAATTATGGATGTCATCCGGGATACCGGGGAGTAGGTATCAAAGTAGTCAAAGCCTTTTATTTGCCGATAGCCCTTGACTACCAGCCTGGCTTTGTACTTGTCTATAGACCCATCTGCTTTGTATTTCCGTTTGAGTATCCACTTACACACCAACGGTTTATTTCCCGGAGGAAGATCAACCAACTCCCACGTATGGTTATGCAGAATGGAGCATATTTCACTCTCAATAGCTTTTTTCCAGAGCGGTGCTTCTGGAGTTGACAACGCATGAGCAATTGTCCTAGGTTCATCATTAACCATATAAGCTACAAAGTCAGGACCAAAGGATTTATCCTTCGTCAGCCTCTTTTTACCGCTTTGCCTTAGATCCATCTCCTGGAGTCTCCAAGTTCGGTAATCTGGAACACTAGATTTCTGATGTTCAACCACCCGAGATTCGCTAGATCTCAACCATTCTGTATCCTGCAGATCAAGGACTCTGCCTTGAGAGCTTTGTGCATAACCGCTTATGCGAGAGGTTATGTCTTTCTCTCCTTTTCTAGGAAAGGTACTTTCAAAGAATAGAGCATTCCTTGATTCCATTATTGTACCTCCTGGTGGATATCTCAAATAACTGACTTATGCACTAAGAAGCGATAAGCACTCGTTATTTGCATATCCTGAATATGCAATCTACGCTTTAGGCCCAATCTTGACTCTGCTTTGGCTTGGGTACTTCAACATTTGCCAAACAACCCCACACCTTAAAGTATTTGTAGGGTGGTTTCTTTCCTTCCATGATTCATATGGAGTTTTGTCCTTACTCCCATGTGGGACTCTATAAGAATCATATTAGCGGTATGACCTGCTCCCCACATGTTTTGGGAAGACCTAATTGATAAGCAAGGCATTCATCATTTTCTTTAATGTGCGGTTCTTACGTTCCGCCAATAATCGCTTGATCGAGTATGGAGCCGCCGCTGCTTGATGAATAATGCCTCTGGGCACAAGATTCTCAAATGCGCTGCATATTCTCCCCTCTATCGCCATTTAATGGATTTAATCCGTAGACTAAGTTGATTCTCAACTTCTGCTTTGTAACGTCGAAATGCTTCAAAGGCTTCATCCTTACTTTTCAACAAGTAAATGTAACAATACCTTGTGCTATCATCTATAAATGTCACAAAGTACTTGTTCCCCCCTCTAGTTTGTGCAAACTTCAAATCACATATATCTGTGTGAACAAGTTCTAGAGGAGCGGTATTCCTTTCGACGGATCGAAAAGGAAGCTTAATAAGTTTTGCCTCTACGCACACCTCACACTTATGTTGATGGTTTACATCGATAGACGGCAACAACTCCATCTTTACCAGCCTTTGAATAGACTTTTAGTTAACGTGTCCTAATCTATGATGCCATAAATTAGAAGACTCAAGCAAATAAGAAGAAGGTTCAACTTTATTTCCTTGACGCAATACAGACATGGCATTCACTTTGAAGAGGCCTTCACAGACGAAGTCTCTCCCTACAAATGTGCCATTTTTAGTGAGTACAAACTTATTGGATTCAAACACTAGCCTAAAACCGGCAAAGATTAACCAATAAAGGTCCGTAAACTAAATTTCTTCTAATTTCGGGACGCATCACTTCCTTCAGAGTGAGTTCCTTGCCTAAGTCATCTTCAGACCACCTTTCCAACCCCTAGCACGTCCGAGGAAGCGCTTGTTGCCGCATGAACAACTTCTGTTGGTGACCGAGTGTACGTGGAGAAGGCATCTTTATTGGAACAGATGTGTCTTGTTGCACCTGTGTCCACCCACCATCAGATCGATTCTCAACCAAGTTGGCTTCTAGCACCACGACCGAGAGATCCTCAATCATGTCATCCAGGAGCGTGTCCTTGACGACGTTAGCAGGCCTTTGCCTTCGACTTGGCTTTCTCTGTTGCTCGCCTCGAGCTTGCATGCATTCTCTTGATCCTATGACCAGGTTTCCCACGCGATGGACAAGCACTCAACGCCTCCGAGCGTCCAAGGGGCCTTTGCCGTCTTTTTGTGGAACTTCCGCTTTGCTTGTTTTCCTTTGGCCTCAAACCGGTTTTTGCCTCGGCTCAAAGATGTTGTCTACCCTTGGCAAGGTCTCTTATTATCTTTCTCGATTTGCGCTTGATAACAAGCTCTTTCAAAGGTCATCTCCTTTGTCTTGAGTTTCAAGTAACTCATAAACTCATTCCATGAAGGAGGTAACTTTTCAATCGCTGATGCAACCAAAAATCGCTGTTTGGTCATTCTTCCAAATCCAGGTGATGTAAAATCATTTGGAATTCCTGGACTTTGGGACATCACCGCTCTTCATGTCCACCATTTGAAATTTTAGAAATTTCCCAACGATGAACTTCTTAGTACCCGCATCTGCGGCGTTGTACTTCTTTTGCGCTTTTTCCCACGACTTTGGCGGTGCAACGGTAGAATAGACTCCGTAGAAAGGGTCTCGCTAAGCGCCAAAGATATAGTTCTTGCACATGAAATCGCTATGATTCCACGCATCACGAACCATCTTCATGCCGCTAATCGACATGGATACCAAGGCCCCCTTCACCCGCTTGAGCGGGCGAAGAGTCCATTTCATCTCCAGCTTGTGGAGGATCTTTCCGTGAAGGAACCTGCAATGCCCATAATCATATAGTACAAAGATCTTTTTTGCCGCCATCTTTTAAATTCGATCCCATGAACTTTTCAGTATCATGTGGTGTGAAAAAGATGGTGGAGCTCCAACGATCGGGAAGGCGCCGCAGCATCGCTTGAGCAGAGCCGCAGAAGAAAGGAAGGCGGCGAGTTACTGTTGGCCAGAGCGCCAAGGAGGGAAGGCAACGCAGCCTCGAGAGGCAAGAGCGAAGAAGAAGCAGCGGCAGCAGCAACATTTCCGGCCATATTTCCGGCCATGTTATCATGTGCTACTGTAAGCAAAATATTGTCTTAAGTTGTTGGGGTTACAAGGATTTGCAAGAAACGAAATTACAAGTAATCGCTATGTAAGAATTGAAATTACAATTCAACTAGAAAATCGAAATTACAATATAACAACAAAAACGAAATTACAATATTTGTTGAACAAGATGACCTGAAATCATGCTTTGATTTTTGTTGAGTTGAGTGTGGCACTGCCTTAAGACATATATTGCCCCGTATGTATCCTTTATACATCCCTGACAATTCGTTTCCCAAGATAAAAACAAAGAATGGAACAATTGAGCAAAGGAAACTCAAGAGCTACCGTGAAGAATATTGAATAATGAAATGATGCTAGGAAGTTATAGGAAGAACTGATTTTCTGCTGTATATTTCGTGTATATGAAGTGTGCCTCAATAATGGTGTAAGGGGTGTTATATAGAGGAAGAGATTGTTTGATCGCTTCCATAATGCCCATTATTGGCCAAATAATGACCATTATGGAGGTAGTAAAGCCACCAAATTATAGAGGTGTAATTCACCCAAAATAAATGGTCAATTGAGGCCGGACGCTTGCGTGTCCGCACAAATTCTAAATTTCAAAACTTCAGGACCAAACCGTACATCTTGAAACTTGAGGACCAAATCGTACGGAAAAGTTCTCGCCCAAAAAGATAATATCGAAGGTCGTGAGCCCGTGAGTCGGACCGACGAGGCGCGGCAAGGCGCGTGTGGTATTTCCTCAACCGGCACATCTAGGTCCTCCTCTTTAAACACACGGATACCTGGGGTCCCAAACCCCAAACCAATTTCAGTCTTATATACACAATAATTCTTTCTTCCTCTACCGATGAGGGAGAATTGAACACAACACCACACTTTCCATGCTTCAAACACCTCACTTCGTGGACCAATATCTCTTTCATTTCTCAATGAAATTTGACGATTCTTGGCCCTACGATTATCTACGTACTTAGTAGATCATGCATGTGTGAAGAACCGAATTCTCCAACATACGTAACACTAGTGTTTAAGCCGTTAAAGTTGGTCGGTCGCAACTCCCGCCAAAAGCAAATTCCCAACAGATATCTCGAACCAAACAACATAGTAATGATGTATCACACAAAAGAAAAAAAAAGAGAGGGATTCAAATGAATCTCTCAAAAACAACACAAAAAACTAAAGCAACAAACTACCTCACAACATGTCATGGGATGATATATATTGTGCTTTAATTTCTTCCTAATAACTAGTTAAATTTTAAAACACTCATACATAAAAATATAGACTAAATATTAAAGTATAAAGAAAAAAGAGAAAAATGATTTCTCAAACTCGCACACAAGATCTAACGAATACTATAATTAATCGGACCAGTAGGCTTCAATTCCTCGGGGAGAGAAAGAGAGCATAAAAGAAGACGAAGAAATTAGCCATATTATTAATTTAACCTTCTTCACTCATAGTTGTGAAGTAGCTAGCTAAATAGGGGTTCTTCTTCTTCAAATTAGTGCCCATCTTCAATCTACAAGAAAAAAATCACCTTCTTCTTCTTCTTCTTCTTGTTTTTCTTTAACCCTTTTTCTCTTTCTCCTTATAATTGTGATCTTTAGGGTCGATGGCTGAATTTTCACAAGGTAAAAGAAAAAGGGTTTATGATGAAAGTGAGGGAATAATGATGAGATCAAGAGGTTATTAGAGGACATGATGACTACTAGATGGTATTTTTGCTTTGGATTTGGGAAATATTTAGAGAGAAAAATTATAGATGCAAATTCTCAAGATCCATTCAAAAGAAAATATATTTTCTTCCTCTTGATATTTTTTCTATACCATCATGAGAAAGAGAGTAAGAAAGAGAGAGAGAAGGATCTTATATTCTTGCTCTTTTCTTGAAGTTATGCGACTTTTCTTCTATTTTAATGTGTAGATAAATATTTTCCAAGAGAAAGAGACTTTTTTTTTCACTTTTCTTGGGCAAAGCTATAAGAGACTTTTTACTTTCCTTTTCACTAATATTAGTTGATGGGGTTTATCTTCAACTAGACACTTTACCCTACGATCAAGCGTAATTTTCTTTAATTATGATCCTCTCCTTGTTAGGTCAAAGCCAAGAGTCAACTTTTTGCATCATAATTAAGAACGTATAATGCCAAATTATTACAAATTTCTTTGTTTGAAGTTTTTAACAAGATTTGAAATATTCACTTAAGATTTAGTAGGCGTTTGGACATGAATCTAAGTGTTACTTGAAAAAAGAAAATAAGTATTTGAAGTTAAGGTTAAAAAGAATATTTGAAAATAGGAAGTTTGAACATGCATCTATTCAATAATGTAGAAGTTATGTGAGGAAAAAAGTCTTTTTTATTTGAAAAAACTGATTATGAAAAACTCAACTTCAAGTTAGAGTGAAACAATTGACTACAATGTACATTCAAAAAGGTTTTTAAAAAAGAAAAAAAATTGTATTCCCAAATGGAATTTGGGCCATTAGTATGTATTCAAATGAACCAACTTCTAACACTAGACATTGAAGTACGCTAAAGTTGTTAATACATGATAAAAGAAAAACCTGTGAAGGATATATTCTTGATAGAAAACGTCATTAAACATTTTAAAATGAGAGGAAACTCTAAAATAAAGAGATAATATTCGGCAATAATGAAAAAGATCGAAGTCAATGCCCTACAGTTGCTCCTTGGTCAATAATTATGAGGAAATTGCTCGATTTCTCGCTTGCATTTTTCTACTTTCATATCTAGCTAAAGTTCAATTGATGACAACTGGATTAATATTACTAATACAATAGAAAATTTTATCGTAAAAGTGTATAACTATATCATATAAAAGTTTAAATTATTTGAGAGAGCACACTATGCAATTACTTTATTTTATTATTTTTCATTAGTATCCCACTAAGTCTTATGTGTCGATCTGTTTTTTTTTTTTTGTGAATCAAACATGTAATTTTGTTTCTCTCTTTTTCTCCATTTGGAGTCTCGATGAGATTCGAACACAAGCTAAGATTTCTACATATCTAATATTATGTTGAATGAATGACCATCTCATTTAAAATTATAATCTATAAAGAAATCACACTTCTTAATTATTTAATCATAATATGTTTTTAATACGCAACTTGACTCAATTAGCTAGAACATTAACGTGGCGAAAATAATCGACTATACCCAGGATCATATGAGAAGAAACATTTATATAGTTCCTAATAAAGATCAAATTAACTTGAGAAATACACTAGTGAAACAGTGAAGAAAATCATGCTTATTTTTTCCCCTATAGTATGACTACTAATTAATTAAGGACCACCCATCAAATAAAACAAAAGTGAAAATAATATAATGATGATGATATTAATTAATGATCCGTTAAGGCTAAACCTAACCTGTCATACCAAACAAGTACATGATCTAAAGAAATGAAAAACAGAACAGTATTTTTAGTTACTGGTCTCTAAAAATTAAAATTTAATTACTAAATATTCTGAAACCATCTTATAACAACTGAGAATACATAAATAAAGCCCTCACTAAAAAGTGGCAGACATGATAGAAGTATGTTACAGTAAAAAGGCACGATATATATAATAAGAGACAAAGAATAGAGAGTTCATTAAAAAGTTAGATGACATTGAAAAGTAAAATCAACTTGTAAATTATTAGGTACAAATTTGTTTGGAAGCTAAGGACAAACATTTAATCTTTGTGGATCTTTTCGTTTTCACTAAACCAAGTACACTATGCTAAGAGAATAATCTGATGATTCACCTTTTTAACAGATCGATAAAAGCCAGTATTACATATTATTCTCTAATATTCTATTATAAGTTTTTTTTTAACTTTTTACTCGGTGTTCGATATTCGTATTGAGGTCTAACTAAATTTAGATTCGCGAATTGCAGCCGCAAGGCCCATTTCTGTGGGCGGGCGCTTCCAATAGAATTTTTTCTGCTCGAACCCGAGATCTTCAATTAAGATCGGAGGAATTCAATCATTCCACCGCAATCCATGTTTGTAATTTTCTACTATAGTAAAAGAAACAAGAAGTCCGCTTGGGCAGCTCAATTGGTTTCAAGGGGGATATTTGGAATAAGAGATCAAGGATCGAATCCCGTCAGTGGCAGTGTGGGGGTTTCTTCTTGAAATAAAAGAGGGCCCCTTGTGCGCAGCGTGGTACTGGTCTAACCTTTGAAATCAATTGAGTCACCATGATTTACCTCCTTCACAGACCTGTCGGACCGGGGTGTGGGGGCTCCTGGAGTGGGAGATTCCACCTTTTGAAATAAGTAAAAGAAACAAGAACGTGGTTTTGATTTCATATCAACACAAGAAATTAAATCACCTCCCACTACCCCTCTGTCTTACTTTACGTTTGACTCTTACAAAAGTTACCACTTTCCGTTTTAGTGGTATATCTTACATTCTTTTCTCTACATCTTTTTCTTAGATGATATTTATATAGCAGGTGGGGTTTTCTTCTGATGCCATGCTAGGTCATCTGAGGTAAAAATATTGATGATGCTTAAGTTGAGAACCATCCTATTTTATGTGCATGACATCATTTGATGATCGAACTCGAGACTTAAAATTTTAAAACTTTATAGATATGTATATAATAGTGAAAATACGAAACAAATGTTTGAAAGTTAGTCTAATAGAGAAAATATTATTAAGGTGTATATAGAATCTCAATTCAATCCCACCACCATAATTAAAATATATCTCATATATTTTGTATATAGAATTATGGTAAGTAGAGGATTCATTATTTGACTAGAATTCTTCATTGTACACTATATATATTTGTATTAATGAGAAAGACTCCCAAGGGAATTGATACAACCTCACATGGTATTAAGAGCCAAAATCCTAAAAACCTAAAACTTTTGTTTTCCTCTTCTCGGCATTACCGCCCCCCCCCCACTTAATTTTTTCCGACGGTGAAAGTCCCTCCACCACTTCTTTCTGTTTTTAATGGATTCCTCTTCCCCCGATGCTTCCGCTTCCTCCGGTGTCGTCACTCAAATACCACTCATGACCCCCTCCTCACCATCTTTCCATCTGACTATCGCAGTTACCAATATCAAAAAAAAAAATTCTATAATTCTTGACCAGGAAGATGGCCAATATTGGTCATGGGTGAAACTGTTTCGAATTCATGCATGTGTATATCACGTGCTTGACCGTATTGACGACTCAATCCCTCGCCCCTCTGAAATTGATGACACAACTTGGCGTCGTCTCGATGCCGTCATCAAACAATGGATCTATGGCATAATCTCTAAGGACTTACTTCACACCATTATGAAAACCGGTGCCTCCGCTCATGAGTTATGGACACGCTTGGAAGAAATTTTTTTCAAGACAACAAACACACTCACGCAGTGTATTTGGAAGAACAATTCAACAACACTTGTCTTGAAAATTTTTCGAACATGTCTGAATATTACAAACAGTTGAAACTGGTCGCAGACCAATTATCCAACGTTGGAAAGCCTGTCTCTGAAACAAAGATGGTCTTACAGTTGGTTGCAGGCCTCCCGAATGGTGAATATGACACCCTCTCCACTATGATACAACAGGTTTATCCCTTACCCAGTTTTAACAAAGTTCGTTCGCAACTTTTATTGGAAGAAACCCGACGTGCAAAGCAAGATGAGCACACCCAAAAAGCACTTGCAGTTGAAACGACTGTCCAAAATAACATCACCGCCACCCAACCACCTCCACCGAAAAATACTCAAACCCGCAACAACCGCGGTGGCAGAGGTGGCAGGGGCCGCGGTAGTGGCCGCAGCGGAAAATGAAGGGGGAAAGGCCACCGCGGGAAGGCTCAACAATTCCAGCAGCAGATGGGCCAGCCCACCAACATTCCCAATTGGCAAGGCCCAGCTGGTATATTTCAAAGATGCAAACCGGCTCCTTACTGCCATCGCTTTCGCCCAGTCTCTACCTCAATAGAGTACTGGGCCCCGCTCACGACACCAATCACCCATCAAGAAGAACCACATGCCCACTTCATGCAGTCCTCCTATTCGCAGCAGTCAAATGTCGTGGCCCCCACAGATTTGGGCCAATCTTTCAGCAGTCTAAATCTACAGCAACACGATAAAAATTAGTACATGGATTCGGGAGCCACTACTCATCTCACCCGGTCCGCAGGTAATCTCTCTCAACTGTTTCATTTAAAGTTTCCTCAATTTATTACACTTGGCAATGGTCACTGCATTCCAATTCAGGGCCAAGGTAACACCCACACCAAGCAACCCCACCCATCTTTCTCCCTGAACAATGTCCTATATGCCCCAAATATCATCAAAAAATTGATCTCTATTCGCAAGTTTACTCGTCATAATTCTGTGTCTGTTGATTTTGACCTATTTTATTTTATTATAAATGATCTGCGTATGGGGATACCTCTTACGAGATGCAATAACACAGGGGATCTATATCCATTTACACCATCCTCTGCTGTCAGTTCCAGTCGTCATACATCTCTTACTACTCTCTTTCCGTCAACCTGACACAATAGGCTTGGACATCCAGGGGCTCCTGTTTTTTATTTTCTTCGAAGTAATAATTTTATCAGTTGTAATGGAAAACTTGCTCTACAGAATCCCTAAGGAAAATTATTCTATCTTACATGGTATCAAGAGCATAAAACCTAAACCCTACTCTTCTCCCTTCTCCTTCTCTTTCTCGGCCAAAACAGATACTTTGTTTCTTGTTTTTTCCCTTGGCCGAAAACAGCAGCCATCATGTCTTCCCCCACGAATTCCGGTTACTCCACTGGGACTTTTGACAACTCCTCTCATTGTTCATCGTCTTCTTTTCACCCGGCGTTCGCCGTTACAAATATCAAGAATTCTATCCCTATAATTCTTGACCAAGAAGACTGTCAATATTCCATGTGGACAGAACTATTCTATATTTATGCATGTACATACAACGTGCTCGACCATATTGATGACTTTGTTCCTCGTCCCACCGTTATTGCCGAATCAACATGTCGTCGCCTTGAGCCATCGTCAAACAGTGGATATACGGCACCATCTCAAAAGACTTATTGTGTACTATCATGAAAACAGGTGCCACGGCACGTGACTTTTGGGTATGGTTGGAAGAAATATTTCAGGACAACAAAAATACTCGGGACATGTATTTGGAGGAGCAATTCAACAATACGCGCCTCGAGAATTTCAACAACATGTCCAAATATTGCAAACAACTAAAACTCTTAGCAGACCAACTTTCCAACATCGGGACATCTGTTTCTGAAACCAAGATGGTACTTCAATTAGTTGCAGGTTTACAGAAAGGTGAATACGATACTCTTGCAACAATGATTCAACAAGCCAACCCACTACCAAGTTTCACTAAGGCACGGTCACAATTATTGTTGGAAGAAACCCGACGTGCCAAACAAGAGGAACATAATTAAAAGGCGTTAGCCATTGACGGGATGGCACCACCGGCAACCAACACCGCCCAGCCACTACCGCATGTCCACCAACAGCAGCAGCAGTAGCAGGCCAGTGGCGGAGGTCGTGGCGGCGGAGGTCGCAACAACAAAGGCAAGAGTCGTGGAAAGGGCCAACGCAACTAGTGGGCTGGACAGCAACCAGGCCTAAACACTGGACATCAGCAATTCTGGAACTAGCAGCAGCAGTGGTCCAACCAGCAGCAATAGTGGCCCAACCAGCAGAACTGGGCCTTGCATGTATGCCCGTACCCGACTGTAGGGCCCCAGTTCCAGCAGCCTGCATGGTCGACCAGCATCTTGAGCCATGTCCCAGCCACTAGGCAGGCCCATCAGCAGCGGCATCATACCCACCTGGTTGCGGTCCAGCAGCAGCAGCAACGCCCCAGCAGCCTGACCCCCACTGATTTGAGCCAGGCCTACACCACCGTGAACCTTCAACAGCCCGATGACAATTGGTACATGGACACCGAAGCCACATCTCACCTCACCCGGTCGTCAGGTAACCTATCTCAACTACGTCGGTTAAAGTGTTCTCAATTTATTACTGTCGTCAATGGTCATCGCATTCCAATTGAAGGTTACGATAACACACACACCAGACATCCACACCCGCCTTTCTCCCTAAACCACGTCCTATACACACCTCACATCATTAACAAGTTAATCTCTGTTAGAAAATTCACTAGCAATAATTTTGTGTCTGTCGAATTTGACCCTTTTGATTTTTCTGTGAAGGAACTCAATACGGGGAAAATTCCTACACGCTGCAATAGTGTGGGAGACCTCTACCCATTCACTCAATCTTCCGCTATCAGACCGCAAGAACCTCTATCCCTTGCGGTGATCTCTCCCTCCACTTGGCACAACAAACTCGGACACCCCGGAGACCCAGTTTTTACTTTTCTTAAGACTTCTAAGCGTATTCAATGTAATAATGGAAAAATTGCCCACCAATGTTTTTCTTGTCCACTAGACAAACATACTCGTCTTTCATTTATGTCATCAAACAATGTTACTTTTTCTCCCTTTGATATTGTTCATGCTGATTTGTGGGCATCTCCGATTGTTAGCTCTTTGGGTCATAAATTCTATCTAGTATTCTTGGATGATTTTTCACATTTTGTCTGGATTTACCCACTGAAATTCAAATCTGAAGTTTTTGCAAAATTCCTTGAGTTTCAAAAATTCATTAAAACACAATTTGAAAAATCTATCAAATCATTCCAATGTGATAATGGACGTGAATTTAATAACTCGGCATTTCACAATTTCTGTTCTAAACAAGGCATGGTTTTCCATTTTTTTGTCCCTATACTTCTTCCCAAAACGGAAAGGCTG
Organism: Anisodus acutangulus; assembly: GCA_029783415.1. NCBI lineage: Eukaryota > Viridiplantae > Streptophyta > Magnoliopsida > Solanales > Solanaceae > Anisodus > Anisodus acutangulus. Next base: position 46,104,842 of record CM056500.1, on the reverse strand, counting down.
AAAGAATTATACGTACCATCAATAACATAGTTCGCACACTTCTGTTTCATGTCTGCCTACCACCGCCTTTTTGGGTCTATGCTGTCAAAATGGTAGAATCCCTTTTTAATATTTTACCAACTAGCACACTCCAAAACAAGACCCCTACCGAAATCTTATACCGGAGGCTACCATCATATGATCACCTACGTATTTTTGGATGCTTATGCTACCCCAACATAGCCTCCACTGCACCTCACAAACTTGCCCCCCGCATTCTGCCATGTGTCATCCTTGGTCTATCTCTTAATCATCGGGGCTACTTGTGCTATAACATTCCTACTCGTAAAATCATCGTCTCCCATCACGTCACATTTGATGAGACAACCTTTCCTTTTTCAAATCTCCGGAAATTTCAGACCACCGATTACATCTTTCTCGATGAACCAAGTCTGTCCCCAGTCATCCAAAATCTATACCAACAAAGCAGCTTCACTGCTCGGCTAGCCTCGCCACCGTCCAAGACCACCCCAACAACTCCCTCGCTCACCCCATCGCCTCTGGGCTGAGTCTCTTGCACTACCAACAACACTGCTGCCCATCAATCCAGCCACCAGTCCCGCAGTTCTGCAGTTTTCCAGTCCAGCAACCAATCCCGCAGTTCTGCAGTTTTCCAGTCCAGAACCAGTGGATATGCAGCCTCCCAGTTACGACCTCCCACTGTTGCCATCTCACCGAATGGAGACTTGTGCACAACACGGGATCTTCAAACTCAAGGTTCACTTCAATCTCTCCACACAAACCTTATTACCCATTCCAAAGAATCCAAAACTAGCTAAACTGGACCCTAATTGGAATGCGGCCATGTGTGAGGAGTTTAACGCTTTAACCAAGCAGAACACTTGGGATTTGGTGCCTAGACCAGTTGGTGTGAATGTTATCCGGTGTATGTGGCTATTTCATCACAAGTTCAGAGACAGTGGTGACTTCGAGAGGTATAAGATAAGAATTCCAGAATTGGGTCCCGGGTCAGAATCGCCGAAATCGAATTATCGGGCCGATGGGCGATGGGTCGCCGAGGTCAGCTGGGAAGCCCACCGCCGATCTTTGAAACTGTTGTGGAATTGGGCTGTAGGGCCACTGTCCACTAGTCCAATCTTAAGGCCCAGAGGCCCAAGGCTGAGATCAGGGGCTCAGTGGCCCACTGTAATCGGGATGGGGTCCACTGCCACTATTTTCGCCACCATGATTGCTGCCTGAGCCATCGCGTTTGCCCCCGCGATTTTTCCCATTATTTTTTCATCCATTCTTGCTGCCCCCGTGAGATCAGTTTTGGTTCGAATTGTCACCAAAATTTTGAGGACTAGTGGAGTAAGTCATCATGACCACGTGACTAGCATTAGTAACCGTCTTTTTAGCCAAATCGGCTTCTTCCAAGGTAAGCATGTATCGGGCTTGATAGAATCTTGGAAGATGATTACTTTGACGAAGGAGAGTTCCAAAGCCATTATAGGTCTCGGATAGGCCAACAACCATCTGTAAAACAAGACGATCTTTACTAACTAGCGCACCAACGTTGCAGAGTTGGTCCGCCAATTCCTTCAACCTTTTGCAATATGCTGAAACGTTCGGGAAATTTTCCATGTTGACGTGGGAAAAATTCTGTTCAAGAGTAACAGCTCTGGAATTTTGATTATCCTAGAATATGTCACGCAGTCTATCCCATGCAGCCATCGCCGTAGCGTCTGGCTCAATAATCGTCTGCAATAGGTCGGTAGAGATAGTAGAATAAATCCACTGAAGGACGGTGGCATTAAGTGTTGTCCATAACTTAGGATCATCCTCTCGTTTATTTACCTCCGTATCATCAGGAGCAAAGGGGATTATGTGATGGATGACTTGATGTGAACGTGCGTGAATTTTGAACAACTCGGCCCACGTCGCTTATTGGACGTTTTCTATTTCAAGAATTAGAGGGATATGATTCTTGACATTAGAAACAACAAGGGCAGAGTGAAACGTGTTCTTTGACGTAGACATAACGAAAGAACAATAGGTGATAGAGGGATTTGGAAGAGATATTTGGAAGAGAGATTTGGAGAGTGGAAGAATAAATGGCAAACCCGAGGAGGGGGGGTTCAGTCTTGGCCGAGAAGAGCAACAAAAATTTGAGAGAAATTTTTGTTTGACCTAGACTCTTGATACCATGAAAGAAATAATCTCTTGATTATTTTCATTAATTGAAAGGTATATATACAAGTTACATATTTCCATAATAGGAGAATCCTATTCCTATTCTACTCCTAAAATCTTATTCTACAATAATTCTAACTATACAATTATGGTAAGTGTACAAGATTAATTAAGGTAACCTTTACACTACAATATTAGAACAATATACATACCAAATAAACATCAACCCGTGATGGGCCAACCCGAGATGGGCTTGCTGCCTTTCCGTGTTGGGTTGTTACCGAAAGCACCCGTGATATACACCTATGTATATCAAGTGTATATCACAGGTATATACCTTGTTTAACAAATATAAGTAATCTTACTTAAACACATAGGATTAATGATTATGATTCAATTGTTAATTACTCACTAGAATTTTTCAATTCTAGCAAGCTTATCTTATGAGTTTTTCCAAACTCAAAAGACCACGATAAGTCCCAATTGATAAAACAGAAATCTACGTACTCCTAGTTCAATTTCATTAATCAAGCATAATATTTTTTTAATATACTCGATTCCTTACTACTTGTTAATTACCCAATCCAATTTCCACTCTTCCAAGTAAGAAATAGATGTGCAGGGCTTAATCTAGTGTTTGCAACTATCAAATTGATAAATAAAAATGTAAACAAGTAGATAACCAAAACCCAAGTAAAACTAAGCAAGATAAACTAATATCAATTCATATTAACACCATAAGAGTTTACAACCCCGACTATGGAGTTTAGTTACTCACACTAGAAATGAAAAATGCAAGATAAAAGGAAAATAAAAAACATAATCAAAGAGTAATTAAGGAAGAAAGTTGATACTATGTGGTGAAATCCTTCAAATCTTCTAAAAAAATAGCTATGAAGGCTCTACTTAGCTCAAAAAATACAAAGACCGGAGATCTAAGAAAATGCCTTAAAAATCTATTTAAAGTCATCAAAAAATATGGCAAAAGGCCCCTCACATTCAGCTACATGGGTGAGGTCAGCTACGTGAGTGAGCTACATGACCCATACATATTTCTCCCTTTGCTCTTTTAGCCACCTTTTCTTCATATTTTGGTCTTTATGTCTAATTTTCTCAAGTATTTGAAGCTATTCCAATCCTTATACATTTCAAAAGCTCCCCAAATCTAAAAATGCATCATTCAAATTATTATTAGTCCATTAATATCATAAATGAAGAATGAATTTATCAATAAAAGTAGCCCATGTTGACAAAAAGGCCAACTTATGAGTATACAGTATACCTCTCTTTTAGATTTCTTTTTTTGTATTACATGCATGGAATATGTGCTTTAATAGCTATTTATTCTCTTTCATTCTCATTTATCAAAATTAATGACACGAACAAATTATTCTAATTAATTTTCTTTACTATGCTTAATTGTTTTACTATTCCAACATTGTTTATACTTAATTTTTCTTACTTTTTCACTTTATAAATTAGATTTATTTATTCTATAGGTAAGTCTATACTATAGATTAAAAGGAGAAAAATATCAGAATATTTAAAAAGTAACACAACAAAAGTTGACAATATAGAGAGTAAATAGGTATTTGGTCGGTCGAGTGACTTTCTGAGTGACATATAGGTATAGTTAAGTGACTTTCAAGTTACAAACTAAGAAAATTTGACTTTATTAGATAATTTTGGTTAGCTGAGTGAACTTATGAGTAATGGACTCTAGAAATATCTGCTATGTAAATAAACGTTTCCAAAAATTTTAGAAGTCTAGAACTTATAATTATTGTTTAGTATAAATGTAGGCAACTAGCTGGAATAGCTCAGTTGGTTAGAGCGTGTGGCTGTTAACCACAAGGTCGGAGGTTCAAGCCCTCCTTCTAGCGATGTGTTTTTATTTTATTACTATTTTGCCTTAGCTCTCTGGACATAATTCGGCCCAATAACAGTCTTAATGGACAGGATAAAATGCAATGAACCACACCTCTAATATTCTTCATAAGATGGCCCACTGAAATTCCTTAAAACCTAACCCCCTTCCCTTATGTTGTTGAAAGGCATTCTATTCTTCACACCGTCGATTCCGTCATGCAAAAGCATACTGAGGTTGAGGTTATTCTTCATAAGATGGCCCACTGAAATTCCTTAAAACCTAACCTCTGTAACGACGTTATGAACCGTATTAATATACTAGGGGGTGCTGGCCCGTAACCGTATTAATATACTAGGGGATGCTGGCCCGTGCTGGATATATGACGGATATACATCAGCTTTATTTGCTAAAACTTGAGTACTGTAAAATTAAATAGATTTTTCTAAGGTTGACTAATATAGCTCATTATTTGAAACAACTATCAACTTTATTATCTCAATCAACATAGAAAAATAAATATAACCCATTAATTAAATGACCAAAATACCAATGCAATTTAACCAAATCAAGAAATAGCGGATAAAAGAAACTAAATCTAAACTGATCTGAAGCCCGTTAAAATAAGGTGAAGAATAACAAATATTTAATTGCAAAAGACAAAAGCACTGACAAATCTCAAAGCATATCAGTCATTAACCGGCTATTATTTGACACAGATCCAACTAATGAAGAAAATTGATAAGAGTAAAAAAATCACGGAAGAAGTTGGATATTACTATGTTACATATTTATATAAATATCTTACTAAAGCAAAGGAAAGTAATCTTCATTTTTTAAATCTTATTTTTTAGATTATATTTAATTATTTGGTTTTTCCAAACATCCCTTATATGTTGCCCTCAAAGCTTTTCCTAATTTGTCTGCCATTTTTTCTCAACAGAAAAAAAACCACAACCACCACACAATTAGGCTTCTACATATTGACTTTAAGCATACTGTTAAATATACACAATATACATGTGTATATTGTGTGTATTTGTCACGGATTTGGACTGATTTGCTCTCGGTTTTTGGACTGATTTGTACCAAGTAATTTATGGTAAATACAAATCAGTCCAAAAACCGAGAGCAAATCAGTCCAAATAAACCGAGAGCAAATCAGTCCAAATCTGTGACAAATATACACCATACATGTATATTGTGTGTATATTGTGTATATTGTGTGTATATTGTGTGTATTTAACACATTCATGTTGAAACCATCTTTTTAATATATAGAAATACAAATACTACAAAAAATTAAACTGATTTTAGTGTTGGAATTTGCGGCGGATGATCTTAGCTACGGAGATATATATTATCGATGGAAGTCGGAACAACAATGATATTAAACAATTAGCAATGGAATCATGTTTAGCAATGAAATTAGGCAGTTAAGTCAGACAAAATATTTTGTAGCTAATTGTTTTTAAAAAAAATTGTAGCGAATATACACATCTTCTTTTGCATAAAAGAATAATTCTTTAGAAGGACTTTCTAGTACTCAATCACAAAGAAATGTCTAAGTGCTTTACGGGAAAAAAAATGAAATTTCAACCTCATTATATCATCATTAAAAATTTACATGTTGAGTAACATTGATGACTTTCTCCCATAAAAAAAGCGATTAGGACATGCTGCATGACATGTGATGTATGCTTTAAATGTAAGATTCAATACTATTTTTTTAGGCTTTCATTTATTGAAATTGATGTGAGTTACAACAATGGCAGGAAACGGGAAAAAAAGTAACTGCTAACTATTACAACAAACTGAAATTTCAACAAACAAATTGAAATTACAATAACTTTGATGTTTTGTTGGGTCGAGTGATGACACTTTGTCTTTAAGACAAGATTGCCCCGTATATATTTTTTTACGTTCTAGACAATAGTCTCCCAAGATAAAACAACAACTTAACAAATGAGCAAAGGAAACTCAAGTGTTTCTTTGAAGAACTTAGAGTAACAAAATGATGCTGGAGAGTAGGAAGAAGATTCATGTTTTGTTTCTGATTTTATGTAGTCTCAACAATTGAGCCAAAGACTCTAATTTATAGTGCATGCAGGGTGACATCTCAACTGGCCAACTAATGGCTGTTAATAGCCATGTAATGGTAATTAGTGAGGAGTTATTCAGCCAAGTAAATGACTGAATTAATGAGCAACGTAATGAAGCTTTAGTGAGGAGTTATTCAGCCAAGTAAATGACTGAATTGATGTGCAAAGTAATAGAGTTTTAACGCTCCAAAACCAACCCAACTTTCTGTCTTCCGTCGAGAGTTCTCTTCCCAATTATACATTTCTGAAACTCCAGTGACCAAACTATAAATGTTAAGCAATTTGGGTCCAAAAAGATAATATCAGAAGAAGCCCACGACCCACGACCCTAGACAGGACCAGACGGGCGGGCGGCGATGGCGCGCGTGTGGGCTTAGCCTCGAACCGAAGCACATCTAGGTCCTCCCTCCTTCAAACACATGGGTTACCCCTTGGGGTCCCAAACCCTTAGCCAATTTTGAGACTTATAAAATGAACAAATCTTCCTTCCCCAACCGATGAGGGAGAATTGTTCCACACCACATTTTCATGCTTCAAACACCTCACTTCATGACCCAATATCTCTTTCATTTCTCAATGAAATTTGACTATCATTGGCCCTACGGTCATCTACTCACTTAGTAGATTATGCACGTGTCAAGAATCAAAGTCTCCAACATGCGGAACCCTAGTGTTTAAGTCATTAAAGATGGGTGGACGCAACTCCCACCAAAGACAAATTTCCAACAATCCCCTCTTGAAAGAGATTTTGGCGCACTCACAAGGTGCCTATTTCCAGCAATATTTCAGCGGACCGATGTTGCATCAAGAGAGGTAGCTTCAGCTTTGAACCTTCCATAGTTAAATACCATCGGACTTACTTACTGCGCGATGAACGTGATATCTTGAACCGTCAATGTTTAGTGTAAGCCATGTAAATAGTACCAACACAACAAATTCCCTTACTATTTTCTTTGTAATGTTTTGTCCATTGTGGTCGTGGGCACTTCTTGGATTCTTAAGTGTGTTCATTTGAGGCGGTATGTCCTCACACTTAAATAGGTGGTCTCCTACAAGGTATCCTGCTATACCTCACTTTACAAGTGTTAGGAACCATTAAAAGTTTCCCCAAACCTAACCTCAACCGTTAAGGATCATTAAAGGTTTTGGAAACTTAACCTTTACCCACACTGCAGATAGCACTTAACGTCTATCGTGGAAACGACTTTGGGTTTATGTTCCTTACAAAAATCATAACCCAAAGTGCTCTTGCTTCCACCGAAGTGCTCAATTGAACCTTTACAACTTACTTTTCCCATTGAACTAAATTCTTGGAATCTCCAGTCAGTAATGTTGGGTTACCACCGTATTGGTACTTAAAGCTTGGGTTTTAAGCCCATTCCCCTAGACAAGCAGAATATGTGATCTCTGGGTATGCCCTTTGTCAGTGGGTCTGCTATGTTATCCTTTGATTTTATGTAATCAATGGATATTATACCCGTGGTGATCAGCTGCCTAACGGTCGTATGTCTCCGTCGAATATGACGAGATTTGTCGTTTTACATAGAACTCTGTGCCCTTCCTAAAGCCGACTGGCTGTCGCAGTGAATCATCACTAAAGGAACGGGTTTGTCCTAACAATGGACATCCTCTAAGAAGTCATGAAGCCACTCAGCTTCTTCTCTTGCTTTGTCTAAAGCGATAAACTCCGATTTCATTGTGGATCGGGCGATGCAAGTTTGCTTAGAGGATTTTTAAGACACAGCCCCACCACCAATTATAAATATATACCCATTGGTGGACTTGGTGTTCTCTATATTAGATATCCAGTTCGTATCACTGTACCCCTATAGTACAGCTGGATATCTCGAATAATGTAACTCGTAATTTAGCGTGTACTTCAGGTAACGTAGCACCCGATTCAACGCTTTCCAATGATCATTACTTGGATTACGGGTAAACCTTGCCAACTTGTTGACTGCATAAGCAATATCAGGTCGGATACAGTTTGTTATGTATATCAAACTCCCAATCACCTGTGCGTATTGCTCCTGGCATACGGGTGCACCACGATTTTTATCAAGCTTTTAATTTCTATCCAATGGTGACTTCACAGGTGAACTGGCAAACACCTCAAACTTTCTCAAAACATCCTTGATGTAGTGAGACTGAGATAAGACCAGTCTGTCAGACGGCTTAGAGATTTTTATCCCTAAGATGACAGTTGCGATACCCATATCCTTCATGTCGAAGCATTGTTTCAAAATGTTCTTAGTCTCTAGGACTACGCTAGGACTGCTTCCTGTGATCAACATGTCATCTATGTACAGACATATCATGACAAATGACTCAGAGTTACCTTTCGTGTAGACACATTTGTCACACTCATTAATGGAGAAACCCTTTGATAGTAGAGTACTATCAAACTTTTTGTGGCATTGCTTCGGAGCTTGTTTCAACCCGTATAGAGATTTGACAAGTCGACATACTTTCTTTTATTGCCCTGAAACCACATACCCCTCGGGTTGTTCCATATAGATTTCTTATTCCAAATCACCATTTAGGAAGGTTGTCTTAACATCTATTTGATGTATCTCAAGGTCATGCAATGCTGCAATCGCAATTAATACTCGTATGGATGCCATCCTAGACACCGGGGAATACGTGTCAAAATAGTCAAGGCCTTCTTTCTGTTGATAAACCTTGACTACCAACCTGGATTTATACTTGTCTATAGACCCATCTGCTTTATACTTCCATTTGAGTATCCATTTACAACCCAACGATTTATTTTCCGGAGGAAGATCAACCAACTCCCGAGTATGGTTGTGAAGGATGAGGTCTATTTCACTCTCAATAGCTTCTTTCCAGAGCGGTGCCTCTGGAGTTGACAATGCTTCAGCAATTGTCCTTGGTTCGTCATCAACCATATAAGCTACAAAGTCAGGACCGAAGGTTTTATCCTTCCTAGCCCTTTTACTTCACCTTGGTTCTATCTTTAGAGTCTCCAAGTTCTGAGGATCTGGAATACTAGATTCTGGATATTCAGCCACTTCAAAGTCCACTAGACCTGAACCATCTAGATCCGGGCAGTCAACGACTTGTGGTTCCTGAGAGCTCTATTCATAACTTCGTTTGCGAGAAGTTATGTTTTTTCCTTTCTAGGAAAAGTGTCCTCAAAGAATTGAGCATTTCTTGATTCCATGATTGTACCCCCGTGGATATCTAGAATATCCGACTTATGCACTAAGAAGCGATAAGCACTAGTGTTATTTGCATAGCTGATGAAAATGCAATCTACAGTCTTAGGCCTAATCTTGACCAGCTTTGGCTTAGACACTTCGACCTTTGCCAAACAACCCCACACTTTTAAATATTTATAAGTGGGTTTCTTTCCCTTTCATGATTCATATGGAGTTTTGTCCTTACCCTTACGTGGGACTCTATTAAAAATCGTATTAGCGGTAAGGACAGCTTATCCCCACATATTTTGGGGAAGACCGGAATTGATGAGCAAGGCATTCATCATTTCCTTCAATGTGCGGTTCTTGCATTTAGCAACACCGTTCGACTGAGGTGAGTATGGAGCAGTCGTTTGATGAACAATGCCCGACTCGGCACAATATTCCTCAAAGGCGCTACATATTCTCCCCCTCTATCGCTACGTATGGCTTTAATCTGCATGCTTAGTTGGTTCTCAACTTCTGCTTTGTAACATCGGAATGCTTCAAAGGCTTCATCTTTACTTTTCAATAAGTAGATGTAACAATACCTTATGCTATCATCAATGAATGTCACAAAGTACTTTTTTCCCCCTCTAGTTTGTGCAAACTTCAAATCACATATATATGTGTAAATAAGTTCTAGAGGAGCGGTATTCCTTTCGACGGATCAAAAAAGAATCTTTGTAAGTTTTGCCTCTACGCACACCTCACACTTATGTTGAGGATTTACGTCGATAGACGGCAGCAACTCCAACTTTACCAACCTTTGGATGGACTTATAGTTAACACGTCCTAATCTATGATGCCATAAATTAGAAGACTCAAGCAAATAAGAAGAAACTTCAATTTTATTGCTTGAACGCATTACAGACATGGCGTTAACTTTTAAGAGGAGGTCACAAACGAAGCCTCTCTCCACAAAAATGTCATTTTTAGTGATTACAAATTTATTGGACGCAAATACTAGCCTAAAACCATCATTAACCAATAAAGGACCTGTAATTAAATTCTTCATAATCTTAGGGACATGTATCACCTCCTTCAGAGTGAGCTCCTTTCCAGAAGTCATCTTCAGGAACACATTTCCTACCCGCAGCACGTCAGAGGAAGCGTTGTTACCCATGAACAGCTTCTTACCGGTGACTGGTGTATACGTAGAGAATGCATCTCTATTGGAACAGATGTGTCTGGTAGCACCCGTGTCCATTCACCATTGCATGAGATTCTCAACAAGGTTTGCTTCAAGCACCACTGCCGAGAACTCCTCAATCATGTCGTCAAGAAGCGTGTCTTTGACGACGTTATCTTGTGCCTTGCCTTTAGCCTTGACCTTCTCTTGTTGCTCAATCTTGAGCTTGCAGCAATCCTTGATCATATGACCAGGTTTCCCACAGTGGTGACAGTTCCCCTTAAACTCCTTTGCCGCCTGGGTCTTACCGTCTTTCTAGAACTTACGCTTCTTGCTTGAGTTCCCTTTGGCCTCAGCCAGATTTTCCTTTGCCTCAGCGGGTTTCTTTCCCCTAGGCAAGGCCTTCTTATTATCTTCCTGAATCTGAAGTTTAATAATAAGTTCCTCAAAGGTCATTTCTTTTGTCTTGAGTTTTAAGTAATTCATTCCACGAGTGAGGTAACTTTTCAATTAGTGATGCAACAAAAAACTGCTCATTTGGTTTCATACCAATGTCGCCTTCAGAACCAAACAGTAGAGCTCCAAAAGAAGGTTCCGTAGCCAACAAGATTCAGACATCACATTGGAAACTCCTCGATATTCTACTTCGGCACTAGACCTGGACAAGGTAGCCTGTCGTTTGGAAAACCAATATATCAAATTGTCACAGAGAAATACAAAATAACCAGACGTGGAGCGTCTAGTTACATCCACCCCAATCTGCATCTGTGTAAGAAATGAGAGTGGTGGTCGACGAAGGATAAATATGCAAGTCATGATCGAGGGTGCCCTGAATATAGCACACAATGCGCTTGAGAGCATGCATATGATCCTCTATCGGGTTATGCATGAATAGACAAATTTGTTTCACAACATAAGATATGTCGGGCCTCGTGAAAGTAAGATATTGCAGGGCACCTGTAAGGCTGTGGTAATGTGATGGATCTGCATATGGTGTGCTAGAAGTAGCACTCAGCTTTGGTTTAGTATCAACCAGAGTGGAGGACGACTTACACGAGGACATGCCAGCTCTTTCAACGATCTCTTGTGCATACTTCTTTCGAGACAAAAATAAACCACCTCCATTACGTGTTATAGCTATCCCCAAGAAGTAACTCAATGACCCTAGATCTTTCATAGCAAATTCTTAATCAAGGAGAGACATGATAGACTTGCGAAGATCATTAGATGAAGCAGTTAAGATAATATCATCCACATACAGAAGGATGTAAGCTATATCATTACCCTGACGATATATGAAGAGAGAATGATCTGACCTGCTATTAGAAAACCCAATATGAGAAACATAATCTGCAAATCTCTTGTACCAGGCCCAATGAGCTTGTTTTAGCCCATACATGGATTTCTTCAGTAAGCATACATGATTAGGATAAGTGGGGTCTCTGTACCCCATAGGTTGATACATGTAAACCAATTCATTGAGTTCTCCATGCAGGAATGTATTTTTCACATAAAGTTGATGAAGTGGCTATGCCTTCGAGAGAGCCAGACTTAGTACCGTGCGTATAGTTGTTGGTTTGACCACCGGATAGAAAGTCTCACCGCAGTCCACCCCAACCTATTGAGTCTTACCATCACCTACAAGACGAGTCTTATGCCTCGCAAAAGTACCATCAAGAATGCATTAGTACCGAACCACATTAACATCAGGAGGACGAGACACCATATCCCACGTCCAATTATTAATAAGAGCATTATATTCATCATCCATAGTCATTTTCTAATTCGGGTCATTAAGGGAAGACACATGATTACGAGGCAACGATGATTTGGTAACATGAGTGTGAAGAACGTATTTTTGTTTGGTTTAAAAATCCCGTGTTGACTATGAGTGCTTGGTCGTTGACCTGCTGTGAGTGAACTTAATAGTCAAAACATAGTCAGCAAACCTTGTATACCAGGCACGGGGAGACTGCTTAAACCCATATAAGGACTTCTTCAATAAACAGACATGATGAGGAAGTTTGGGATCCCTGAATCCCAAAGGCTGATGCATATAGACTGTTTCCTTGAGGTCCTCATGTAGGAAAATATTATTTACATCTAATTGATGAATAGGCTATGCCTTCAAAAGAGCCAAGCTTAGCACCGTGCGAATGGTAACCGGCTTGACTACCGGACTAAATGTCTCACCACAATCTACACCAATCTGCTGAGTCTTACCATCACCCACAAGTCACGCCTTATGTCGAGCAAATGAACCATCTGAGTTCTCCTTATAAGCAAAAATCCACATAGACCTGATAATATTAATATCATATGGATGGGGCACCAACTCCCACATCTTATTATCAATAAGAGCATTATATTCATCGGTCATAGCAATTTTCCAATTCGGGTCATTTAAGACAGACACATGATTACGGGGTAAGGGAAATTTAGGGACATTAGAATGTAAATTAAAATGTCGTTTTGGTTTAAAAACACCCCGTTGACTACGAGTGACCGGTCTATGACTCGAGGGAGAATTGGACGGATTTTGGGAATTTCTTTGGGTTCGGATGGCTGCCGATGGTCTCGCCGCCCAACCTCGTAATCTAGAAGTGACTGACCGCCCAAAACCGGGCCGATCGCCCAATCGCTGGAACTAGTCCAGTGGTGGTACTGGTATAGGCAGGGGGCGACAGACCAGTGAGGCCAGTGGGCAGTGGGCCCGCTAGAGAATTTTGGGTGCGGTATACGTCCGAAAAATGCTGAATAACATATGTGGATATATTATCATCCAAAAAATTATACGAACTAGGCACGGGAGTATTATCCTTAGAAAATGGAAATTGGGATTCATAAAAAATGACATGGCGATTAATGATGATTTTATTAGAGGATAAATCAAAGCATTTGTAGCCACGATGATTAGATGGAAAATCCAAAAACACATACGGAGTAGACCGGGCCTGAAGTTTGTTAATTGTGGTGGATGGGAATAACGGATAACATAAACACCCAAAAAATATTGGAATATATCACGCAGTCTATCCCAAGTCGCATGTGCCGTAGCGTCAGGCTCAATAATTATTTGCAAAAGATCGGTAGAAATTGTGGAATATATCCACTGAAGGACGGTAGCATCAAGAGTCTTCCACAACTTAGGATCATCCTCGCGTTTTGGCACCTCCGTTTTGGCACCTCCGTATCCTCAGGAGCCGCGAGGATTATGTGATGGATGACTTGATGCGATCGTTCGTGAATTTTGAACAGTTCGGCCCATGTCGCATATTGGACGTTTTCTATTTCAAGAATGAGGGAATGTTATTCTTGATGTTAGAAACTATAAGGGCATGATGAAACGTGTTCCGGGATGTAGACATATTGATAGAACAATATTAGAATGAGGGATTTGAGAGAAAAAAATTGGAAAGAAAAGGGTTCACGTCGGCACACAAACCGAGAGCAAAACGTCTCGGAAGTGTACAATACAATTACATTACAATATTACCTAAACTAGGATACTAAAATATCTACCCATATACACGGTACAAAGGGGCTGAAACCTGAGAGCTTTCCAAGAGACAATATACATAATATATTGTGTATATTTAACAGAGAGCATAGAGGATTTGATGAAGGATTTCATCTGGTAATAAGGAAAATAATCCATCAGTGTTGTGGGAATTTGAGGCCATGAATTTGTGCAAGAAAACAAAGTATTACATACTATGTGAGGTTTCTTTGATATTGAAGAGCACTTAGCAGTAGTACTATAAATAAAGCTCTCCAACTGAAAATGAATTGTACTGTGACAATGTTCAGAATACTAAACTGTTTGCTAATGAATTATAGTAAATATGACTTGAGAAAGGCAAACGACAAGTTCGCACCACCCCAGAAGTTCTAAGTGTTTTTTTTTTGTGATTCACTAAAATTGTCTTCGTGGAATGTATTTCATTAAGTATAGTTAAGTATCCCCTTTGTACCAGTGTACTCATCTTCTTAAAATCTTGAATTTGCCCACAACAATATCATGAATTCATATAGTCATCAACACTTTGATTCAAAAAGTCTTACCCCTAAATTATTCGGTGCATATCTAATCTTTGCATTGTTCTGATTATCCCCTGAACTTAACTATTTTAATCGATTACCCCCAACTACTTTCACCTTATGGAGGTGAGATTCACGTGTTGCGATGTGGCATTTTTTGAAATAAAATATATTTTATTAACTTTTTTAAGTTCATTATTTTCTTTGGATCATCTTTTTGGGGACAAATTTGTAAAAACCATGAATGCGTCCCCTTTCCCGGACTTTTAGTTCATCCAATAGGACTTTATGCTACAAATTTAAAACTTAAATATAATGAAATAAAAAAGAGAAAAAACGTAAAACTTTCCGCAGATATTGAGCTCCTACTTTTATTGGAGAAATGACACACGTCAAAAATCAAGTAAATTACTGGAGAGGAGCTGGATCCGAACTATTAGAGCCTTTATAACTTGTTATTGATTTATTCATTGGATGAATTAAAAAATGAATGAAGGAATGAACAAAAGTATTATTATGACATCAGAGACACCACGGGAATGCAACAAAGGCTTGTAAATACTTCAAAATATCAATATATACAAACAAACAAAAAAATATTTAAAAAAAAAAAGGAAGATAAAACTAATTGATATAATATAACAATCAATGAAACAATTTTATTTCAAACAAGTAATAGTTTTGCTACCGTGATGCTTGGCCAAGCCTCTCTTGGTTAGGCTTATGACACTTGTCTTTAATCCATTGAAAACCAGCAGAGGCACCTGATTTTACTTTTTTAACCCCTGTTGATGCTACAGATTTAGTTTTCCCAAAAGTGTCTCCAACTTTACTGGAAATCTTAGAAGAATTATTATTTCCAGTACTTTTCTTGTCATAACTTGCTGGCTCTGGATCCCATTGATCTGCCCATGATGTCTCGTTCGAATTGTACACTGTATAGTTGTTTTTTCCAGCCATAATTTAATCAATCCTTAATTTCACCAAAAAATTTAACAGACAGAAGGATTTATATTGAATAAATCCTATGTTGTTTTGGGATGTGATGAGAAAGAAGATATGGGGAGTTATGATCCTATTTATTAACGAATTAGATGGATGGAATCAAACTTTTTTGACAAAAACGTGTCGGGGATTAAATATTTGACTTTGATTTTTTTTACAGCTGGCGTGGGAATAAATTAAAGAAACTTCTTTGAATGGGGGAAATGGAAATTCAAGAATAAATTGGGAGAATTTTTACTTTTTTTTTAGTGCTAGACATCTTTTTTGAGCTTAGTATTATTCTGAAATTTGTGGTCAATTTTGGGTTCTGAATGGTTTGGCTTTAGCTGTCCACGCTTGATATTAAATTTCTATATGCCGGTCCAAATATTTAACGGCGAAACTAGAGTATTAGTTAAATACTCGATTGAATCTAGTGATTTTGATTAAAATATTATTTAATTTAAAAAATTTATTAATATGTAAATATTATTAATTTAAACTCAATATTTTTTTTTAAAAATCATAAATTTTAAATTCTGACTATGACTTAGAAATATTAATGTTCTACCACATTGTTTGTTTCAAATTAAAATATTTAACGTCTTAAAAAATGAAAGGCTATACAAGTATAATTAAGTGAGACTTTTTAATAGAGATAATTAACAATTAATTAAATAAATGCTCTTATTAGAATTAAGAAGATTTAAATCTATTTTATATAAAAGAATTTAAAATACAAATTATATATATTTTCCCTCAAAATACAAATTATATGGACCAGGGAGAATACATGTAAATTTCAAGAACGATCTTACTTGTCAAGAAGGTTTCCTTATTCAAAGTAAGGAGGAATAGAAAAGTACTAATTCAACTTGAGATAAGAAGAGAACATAGTTAATATGTTCTAGAAGAGTGTTGAAGTGAAAAAAAAGCATAAAGATTTTTTGTGTTTATATGGAGAATATTTTTCCCAAAGTGGAACTTTCCTATAAAAGAACAAAATATGTGTTCATTAGTCCGTAGGGGTGAGCGGGTCCGGATACTCTAACTTTTTTGAACTATCCAGACCCTACCCAGTAAAAGATCGGTTCCTAAATTTACTATCCGGAACCTACCCGTAGCAATCATTACCCGGAACCTACCTGGACCCTGCGGTTCCGGATACCTGGAATCGATGTTTCTTTGTGCAAAATAATGCCTTCGTATAACAGCTTTGGTTTAGGAATAAACTCGTCTGCTTATCCTCTGAAAGCCAGTGCCACAAAACCCATAAAGAATACTTTCGGAGCAAATATCCAAGAATGTTTCAAAGATTTGCTTTGATTTTCGTTTCAACTTTCTTTTTCAATAACTTAAAGGAGTACATAGTTTAAAAAATTCAGTTTTTCATTTTTCTACCACTTTTGGCTTTTTCCCTGCTTCTGATTGTCACTTTGTATTATTTGATTTATTTCTTGATGGTGAAAGTGACTGTTCTGCATTTGATTTCCCCTCCTTAAATGGTGTGCTTTAGTATGGTCTTTTTTCATTTTTTTATTAACTAAAAAATAATGGAATTAAAAAAATAAAAATATTTAATATTTCATAGGTTTCGGGTATCGGTTCCGGATTCGAGTACACTGTCTCTATTTACCGGAACAGGACTCGACATTGATCGGTTCCTAATTTTACTATCCAGAACCTATCCGTTATTATAATATATCTACCCGAAACCTACCCGTTAGTATCGGTTCCGATCGCATATCTAAGTACTTTGTACCCGTGCTCACCCCTATTAGTCGGTTACCGAATCTTGTTCCTACTTCTCTTCTTTTATAGCCGCGTTTATTTTTATTAGCACTTAATGTAATATTTCACTAATATTAACTAACTATTTCACTTATCCCATGCTATCTAGCACTATTGTCTTTTTAATCTGATTTAATATTTGACGTCTTGCTATTGAATTTTTAAAAAACAAAAATTCAGTACAAGTTTCATTTTACCCTTACTCACGTGATAACTATTTCATCCTAATTGATATTCGTTACGTCTGATTTTAATTATCCCTTTAGTTTTTTTACGTTCATTACAAAAGAATAAAAAGTTAAATTTGCCTCTAAACTATGTGAAATGAAATAAATTTGCCCTCGGTTAATAGTTGGATCAAATAAACCCTCGTCGTTACTAGTTAGGATTAAATTTGCCGAAAGGAACAAATTGCTCTTATTTTTAAACAATGAAAGCTTAGCACTTGGTGATGCTACGTAACACGCAATTAATGATTATTTTTTTAAAACGGAGGGTAAAATTTAAACCTTTCCCTTACAGGGGCAAAGCCCTTCTTCCTTATCTTTCCCCCGCCACCATTGTCATCATCACCTTCACCATCTTCTCTTTTTTCTTTTTTGTCCCTTTTCTTTGTGAAGGGAAAAGTCCCGAAGGCGAAACCCCCCACCTGTACCAGAGGCCCCTTGGCCAGGTGGAATGTAAATCGAGGGATATGCGCGAGTGGCAGCCCTGCAAGGGAGAAGACCAACGGGACACGAACCCAGCAAAAGCCCTTGCAATATTTCAGCAAAGACTGTCACCACACGGATTCAAACCCGCGACGTCGGAGTGGTTGTACCCCAATCACCTTGCCACTTACCAACTCGCATGTGCCCTGGGGGCTTGTCTCTTTTCTCTCTGTATCATTACTTCCATCGTCAATCACCCTTTCTTCCTCCTTTGATTTCTATGCGGCTATATATCTACGTTGAAATAGTATTCTATTTTGCTTGTTCAAGTCATCTAGGGCATTCCCTCCTAGTAGTGTAGGTGGTGGTGGGCTGGTGGTCCTAATTATAGTGTTGGTGGTGGTGGGGTGACGGAAAAAGAGAACGAGAAAAAATAGTTACGTACTTATGTTCCTCACTTTGTCATACACACCAACAAAAACAAGAGTATAAAGAAAAAAGGGGACAATTGAATGCAGACTAATGGATACCAATGTTCGTTACATACACCACATCAACAAGGCTTGTTAATGCTTCAAAAATTCAATATACACAGAATTAATTGAACCAAAAAGAAAAAATTAAGAAAAGGAAACAGAAAATAATACAGACATAGCAATGGACACCAATCAATGAAACAATTGAAACAGAACTGATCTAGTTAATGAAATATGTTTCCCAAATAATGATAATACTAATGTTTTTGAGTAGGCTTATGACACTTGTCTTTAATCCAATGAAAACTAGTAGAAGCACCTGCTTTAATTTTCTTGACCCCAGTAGAAGCTACAGATTTAGTTTTTCCAAATGTGTCTCCAACTTTATTGGAAAATTTGGAAGAACCATTATTTCCACTTTTCTTGTCACTATACTCGTAAGTTGGATTTGAATCCCATTGATCTGCCCATGATGTTTCATACGAATTGTATGCAGTGTAACTATTATTCCCTGCCATAAAAATGAATTCTGAATTTCTCCAAATTTAAGAAACAGAAAAACAAAAATCTTAGTTGGATGTTTGTTGTTTGGGACTTGATGAGAGAAGAGGATGTTTATGTTGATCCTATTTATAAACGAGTACGAATTTTTAATTTATGACAAAACGTGGCGTCCGTATTACTAATTGGACTGTGAATATTTTAATTAGAGAAGCTTCTTTGAAGGTTGAAATTCCAGAAATGAACACGTGAGAATTTTCTTTCCTGGTAGTCGTTTGGACATGATTTGAAATTATGAGATGAAATCATGATAATTTGTAGTTGAATTTTTGTTTAGACATACAATTTAAATTTTTTAAGTTATTTTTTCTTATAGGCATAAAAATCCCATAAATTGTGAAAATAATCAAAACTTTCTCAACTCTTATACAATCTTACCAAATGAGCAAGTCATAGTTCATAACAAAACTAATACGCTACTACAAGGCCTTTCTAAAAAATACGACATCAATTAATCAAACTTTAGTTTAGTAAAAAAGAAATTTAACTTGAATAGTAATGTAACTACTCTTTAATATAATCCTCTCACATGGTACGAACAATCTCTTTTACGTCAAGCATGCATTTCCCGATTAGATGACGGAGAAGACGAACCAACATTGTTACTTTGAGCCAGTTATTGGTCAATATTATTAGCAACTATAAAGTTATGGGTTTTTTTATACAAAATATAAACTTACGGCTCTATTCCCGTCCGAAATGTTTGCCATTTTATCGGATGACAAATTAATTCCTTAACTAAGCGATTTGGGCTGGAAGCGGAACTCTAACTTCCAGCAATGGGTTCCCCCACTACTCCAGAAAGCGTTAGGATGGTGATTGCGTAAACTAAGTGGTAAGAAATATAAATACAACTAGAGTGCAATAAAGGCGATAAAGATAGAATGAAGATATGTAAAAATCAATTTTTTGATTGATTGTGTTGTGTTCTCTGTACAAATTATCCTATATTTATACTACAAGAAATAAAACGTGATCCCCCTATGTTAGCCACTAAATCCACTAGCCAACTATGAGGAGGTGGTGCTGATTTTTCTCCTTGATTTCCTCTCGCATGACCGACGACACTTCCTTCTAGTTGTTGACAGTTTGTTTCCGTTTCTTGGGGTCTAGAAGGTATTTTGACTTGGTCTTCGAGGCGTCCAGATATGTGTGGGTCCCAGTCGTTCCTCAGAATTATGACTCGGCAAGGTTACCGAAATAGCAGATGAAGCTTTTCTAGCCGAGGGCTAGGACTAATAGATTCGGCTACAAGTCAGTTCAGTTATCGACTTAAAATTCTGTTGCCTGCTTATTTTCAGGTTTCCACTTTCGGCTACCACTTGATTCGGCTAAACACTAAAAGTATTTTTGAGTGTTAACATGGTCAAGTTTTACATTTTAAAATTTTGAAATCATGATTTGAAATCCCAAATCATGCCTTTTTGGATAATTTGAGATTTGAAATCATGATATGTAGTTGAAGTTGAAATTTTGTGCAAAATGCATAAACAAACACTGATTTAAAATCAAAAGATGAAATCGCATGTCCAAACACCTACTTAATTTTGTACTTCAGCCAAATTAATTTGGTCACAAATAGGGCTTTTATGATTCATGAATGTATAAATTAGGTATACTACATAGATAGATATTTAAACTTAGCCTTTATTATCAGTTGAACACTCCAACTTATAGAATTATCATCTAGACACCTCGACTCGTTTTCATTATGTTGGTTAAACAATCGAACTTATAAATATGATTATCTAGACACATTCAAAATTTATATCCGCGTCAGCGTCGGCTTCCCACAAGACATAACGATGATGGATCGAGGTGTCGAGATATGCATTTTCAAAATTAAAGTGTCTATCTATATATTACGCTTATTAATTACAGTAATTTCTTTCAATCAACCCTTATTCTTTAATAAAGTAATCCAATAATATAAATAATTTTTATGTTGTCCGTATATAAAATTTATATCCTTTCGAGCAGATGATGTCCTTTCTAGAAGATTCTTTAGCTTGTACGTTTAATTTTGGCTTGCGTTGCCCCCTTTGCTTGATTTATTTAATGTTGTGTGTTTTAGCGTTCAGACACCATGGTAATAAAATATAAGTCAAGTGGAATGATTTCAACGAAACTTTTATTTTCAAAGCGGAATATTTTATTCTCATTTGAAGAAAGAAAGAACAATGAAATAGTAATTCAACGTTTGGATAGAGAAGGGAACATGCGGCAGATTTCATTTGTCAGCGATGATGTTTCACTTTCATCAGGTTCATTAATGATCTAGAGTATTCTAGAAGATTCTTCAGCAAACAAATGTGAACATTAAAATGATATGTTTTTATGTGTGTATTTATTTAATTAATTTCTTCAAATTGAACTTCCCTAAGTATTCAAGATTACAATTGTCATGATTAATCCAAATAGACTTCGTTTTCTTTCTCTCCTCGGGGATGGAGAGGGTGTGGTAAAGATGAGGTATGTTAGAGAGTGGGATGACATAATCGATGTGAAATGTTATTTTATAAAATTTATTTTTTTATATTTATTAAGAAAGTTATTTTTCTTAATTTTTTAAAAAAAATATATTCCTAGAACATTGAAACTTTTGTCAAAGATACTAGCTTCCAGCTGAAAAAGAATTAATTAAATTGAGATACCATGGATGAAATGTATGAAGTACCATTGGTGAAATCAAATAGATGAATAATACTATGTTTGGAATGTTGTTACCCATTGTATATACAATGTTTGTTTTGATTGTTATTTAAAATTCATTGTATTGTATTATAAAATTCAATCGTTACGTAACAATGAAAAACCTAATTTTATATAACAACCAATTTGGTATTATCCCATTATTGCCTAATTTCTCTTTCAATTATGTCCTTATTTAGTATTTCATAATTCTATTTTACTCTTTAATCTGTATTTAAATCCACCCAAATATCCTAGTCTACGTCTTTTATATTCCTCTGTTTCCTTCTAGGTTTAATTTATCAGCTCCCTATGCCTTCTTCCTTCTTCTATCTCCTTCTACGTTTTAGCTTTACGAATTTTAAGAAATAAATTTGCAAACTCAAATTCTGAAAAATTCAAAACAGACCCTACCAAAATCTATCCAAGAAAAAGGATAAGACGAAACATTGTTGTTTTCCCTGATGAAATACATCGGTGTTTGGTTAGTATTCTCGAATACATTTTTCACTACAAAGTAAAAAAAAAAATTGACGTTATTAGAAGGAAATTATGGAGTATCCCTACTGTTAATCCATATTGCCAGCTTCAACAAACATACCCATACACATTGTATTAATAAATTCAATATTTACCATAGTTTAGGCATTTTAGTAAACTTACCAGTTACAATACAATATGATACAATCAATTCAAACAAAAAATATTATTATACAACAGCAAACGATACAGTCTATCCAAACATTGTATTTATAAAATAATACAATATAATACAACACAATACAGTACATTATAAAACAATGGGTAACAACGATTCAAACAATGTGTAAGTTAACTAGGGTGATGGATATGAATTATCAAAGTCAAGATAAGAATATTACGTTTTGTAATCTATGAAGTTTGGGACTGCCACTTCAAACAAAAATGTTTGAAGTTTGCAACTTTTAATGCAATTCTTTTTTAACTTCAATCCTGTATGTCCGAAGCTGTTTCAAAAGGGTTAATCCATAAACTTTTATATACTTGGGCTATGGTTTAAATAACAGTCCTCAAATTGGCTATCGGTGCACTTGCCCCAATTTTAACAATAGAAGGGTTGCTCTACAACCATGGAAGATAAGTTTTGGAATTGTAAACAGAAGACGGATCAAATAGGTGGATTGGACTATAATTCATTATTTAACTCGTCTTAACTCGATCGATATTAGTTAATATAAACTTCGAGTCGAATTGAGAAATAACTCATTTATTAGTTTAATTTATTTTAATTCGCAAACGTGCCATTGTAATCCCTTTTAAAAGGCAATTTTGGGACTCGCTTCAGAGTGGGGCAATGGCAAAACGCTTCGAGGCTTATGTATGGGGCTTAGTTCTATGAGACTTACGTCTTAAGTGCCCCACTATACGCGCCAAATACGCCTAACGCCTAACGCTCGGGCTCGCCTAATCGTTCTTACACAAATTATGTTTCAAATTCCTTAGCTAACATTGTTGACAATTCTTTAATAAATGAATGATGTTTAATAGATTTTTTTCATCAATAGAAATAAGAAGATTGAGATTAACTTAAATAAAAAGTTGTACTATTACATATTTATTATTTGAGAACACCGTGAGGGTGAAGAACACTTAACATTTATTTTACATCTTCATGGTTTTATCCTATGTCTCAAAATTATCATACTTTATTTTTTCGCTATTTGAAAGTAATTTTATTTTTATTCATGAATAAGTGATGTTTTATAATACTGATAAAATTTATTAATTATTTTATTTTAGTGAAGTAAATTACATAGTATGATAGTAATATATTGTCACGACCCAAACCGGAGGGCCGCCCGGATCCCACCCGTCGGGTACCGCCATTCGTATATTTAATATCTAATCATAATTAATTACGGACTAAGCTGAAAGAAAATTATGAAAATCAGGTAACCATCTTATATATACACATACCCATACCAAGGCCGACAAGGTCATACAAGACCACTATCCACAGGACACCTGTCTATAAGACTCTAGGAGTAGCAACATCAAAGGTTGGGATAGGGCCCCTCCATACCCATATATACAAGCAAAAATATATCGTACCAAAATTAGACCAACACTCTGAACAAGGAGAGTGCTCCAAAAATCCGCTTGATTCGCAATCAACTAACGTGAACCGTCACCTTCTTTAACTGAATATGCGGGCATGAAACGCAGCGTCCCCCGACAAAAGGGACGTCAGTACGACTGATGTACTGAGTATGTCAGGCATGAACAATAGTATAACATGAATATAACAATAACTGAAACAGAAACAAATGACCAATAGTACATATCTCTGAAGGTCCTAATACATATGCCTAAATGTCATGCACAATGCGGTATACATATACATTGGCCCCATTGCGCATCTTCCTTACCATAACAGCCTCTGTGAGCATCATTTCACGTCGGCCTCTGTGGGCATAATATGTCTATATGTCATGCATAACGCGGTAAATACATATATATACTGGCCACACAAGGACATCTTCCTCCCGACATCATATATATATATATATATATATATTGGCCCTAATCAAGCATTTTCCTCCATTAATCCACACAGGCTAGCCACACATACTTTATTATTATCATATCTCAGCTGATCAGGTGGTCTGCGTTTCCCGTTTTCCGTTCCCAATATACGGTCTTGGGTAAAACATGAATGCAATGCAAATGAAAATGCATGAATCACAATAAAATATCATGAATGACATAATTTCCTTGTACCTTCGGTTAACGCCGTAAATATTAACATATTTTCTGTATGCCTTAATAAGGACTTAAGAACATATTTAGACATGCTTTTAACATATGAATCGATAACATGAATATTCTTAATTACTAGGAGTAGAATAAATTATGGAGCAATATCACGGTTATATTTCGTTACATGGAACATGTCAAAAGAAAGAAATAATTTGTCTTAACATACCTTGATAAGCGGAGAAACCTTAATCAAAATAAGAATTCAGCCGAGCACAACTCTGGATTGCAGAAAGGAAAGGAGCAAAATTATTTTCTCAAAGTGAATAAAATAGGGGTTGATTCTTTGGTCTATTAAGAATTCTCAAATAAAGCGAAGAGATATGTTACTAAAATGAGACATGCTAAGTATGTTGAACGTTTAACAAAATTTCCAAAGCCAAATGTAAATCCCAATTGCAAACAACATGGAACCTCATGATTTGGTCTCCCACCAGCCAATTCTTTAGCGGTGGGGAGCCTCAATTTGACGCCACATTGCCTTCACATGCACGGTCACTTAATTTAATTAAGTGACATGCCTCCGTAAAATTTATCAATCACACACATAATTAATTATGTGATCCCAATTCATTTAAATCCTAATAACTTATAAGACCTTCATATACTCAATGTCATAATTTGTGATATGACACTAGTCCATAATCTCTTTATGCACGCACCAAATTAATTTCCGCTCCCTGTCGTCACACTTGTTACGTCCAAAATTATTTCGGGGTTTTATCCTTTTTATATACTAATCTCTTTATTAGCATACGTAATTAAAACCTAAATTTTCCCAACGCTCGAGTCTATTTACACACGCCTAGCGATTAAAATCGTAACCCAAAAGTACGGGATATTACATATATTTTAATTTCCACAAAAATTTGGTTCAAGAAAGCAAAAACTAAACTTTAATTTCCACAAAAACTCACCTTTTCTTTTTTTCTTTCCTTTTCTTCAATAAGAAGAAACATCAACTTTAAGTACATCCAACACAACAACCATTACGTGAACCACCCATTTCTCCCTATAAAAAGAGACTTCAACTTCCTCACCAACAAACTAATCAAAGGCAAAAAACTATTCTCCAACAACAATAATCGTCTTCCTTCTCCACCCCTTCCCCCCTTGAAGAAAAAATAAATTGTGAAAAATCTCATAATTTATTTCTCTTCTTGAGGTGGTGAAGAACATATTATATAACAATGAGTTTTGAAAGTCCATTGGAATCAAACACAAAAATTAATTCTCAGCCTGCTGATCCGAAAAGACTCGGTAATAAACCGAAACTTTCTCGTAGGGTAAATGAGAAATTTGAAGTTGGAATGGAGAAAACAAAAATAGCAGCTTCTGCTGGAATGAAGAAAGTTAAAGAAGGAGCCAGTGTTAGTGCTAATTGGATCAAGGTTAAGTGTAACAAGAACAAGCTCACCAAGGAATAATTATATCATGGAGATCATACAATTTAAATTTTGATGAATATGTTGATGATTATATTATTTATCTTGTTTCTTGGATCTATATGCATGCATGTATATGCATCTTGTTACATATTTTTTTGCTCTTGTTATTTTTGGTTCATTTCATTTTGTTCATCTTTTTTCTGGATTCCAACATTATTGTAATTTTGATTTGAGACTTTTCTATGTAATGTAGTCATTCCAATAAATAACATAATTCATATATTTTTTTACTAGTAAAGTTTTCCTTTTTCTCATGTATGCCGCTTTTTCTATGTAATGTAGTACACTTTCTGATCTTTTTCGTTTTCTTTTTCTTTATTTTGTATTCAAATCTCTTTTTGCTCTCAAATTGGAAATGAAAGCTGAAGAAACGATGTCGAAATAATAACCATAAACTTTAAAATAATATATATGTCTACGCCAAATGTGATTTATAGAACGAAAACATTTCAAACGAAATTAAATCTCCGAAAGAATTATTTTTTTCAGAAAAAAAAAGTTAGATGAAATTCAAAAACGCAAACGACGTGTTACAAAGGCCGTATTTTGTAGAATTATATGTTGCAACTAATAAAAGAGAGAATGTAAAACATACTATATTTAATTTTTGAAAATCTGTATTATTCTTTTTAACAAGAGGAAAATTGTATAGTTGTACTAAATATTAGTAACTCTTTTCTGTATGTCAAAAAGTATCACTTTACTTTTGTTTTCCAAGACAGTAATAAAAGCTATTACTCAATTACTATCTTACAAAATCTTAGTAAAACAGCATTTATTTCCTCTCGTAGCGTCTTATCTCAATTTTTGAGATCTGGCTTGCAACCTAAAAAAACAAAATAGGAAAGTGCGTTAGAAAAAAGTTAAAGGGAATGAAGAATAGCTGTCATGAAATTTGTTTGATAAACAATTTTGGCAGAGTATTCATCTGAACTAGATTAACACCATCATTGATTCAATTTCTCAAACTAATCTTTCAATTTTTTCCCCTTTGAATACTAATAGTGCACATATGTTTCAATCAAATGAGGGGTGCAAATCTTCTCATTTATTGCAAGATATTCCTGAAAAGAAGATATGATGTTGTGCAGTTGGCCGAACGGAAGAACGACATAATTAGAAGTCGATGTTTTTAATTTGGTGTAGAATTCCCGCAGATTTCTTCATTTAAATTGCTTTTTTAGGCATTGACGGTTAAATAAGGCAATATACACACAATATACAAATGTATATTGCCTTATTAAGACTCTCGATTTTGCTGCCTTATGGCTCTCGGTCAACAGGCCATATTTGGCTCTACTTCTTTTGATAATTGTTAATATTAGACAAGGTAATAATATTGTATATTAGGAAAATATATGTGTAATATATTGTAATGTATATGTTACCATAATTAGGAATATACACTACCATAATTGTAGAGTTAAATATGGTAGAAGAAGGCTTTGTAACTTGTATATATATCTATTCAATCAATGAAAATAATCAAGGAGATTATTTCTTTCGTTGACACAAACAAGTTGAAACATACAAGAGAAAATTAAAAGAATAAAAACTTGAACTGCCTATTTTCTTCCCTTCGTGTTTGCAAGAAAAAAAAGAGTGAAGCTACATAATTGGAATATGCATTGATCTTATTGGTGAGATTTATATCAGTCAATAATGAAGAGCTTTTAGCCTTTGAAAATAAAAATGCAACAGCACTGTCATCTCTCAAATCGCAATCAAAGATCTAGCCTAAGGGGATTAGCATTTCAAGTGACTTTTTTATTACAAATAAATTATATAGTGACGTTCTGTGATATTGAAATAAAGTGGAGTAATATTTTTGGCTACAAAAAAACAGTTTAGTTATTTTGGTATAACAATAAAAGTTGAGTGATAAAATTGGCGACTCTAATGTACATAATAATTCTGACAAGATAATTTCAAAAACAAAATTATAAATGACAAAAGAATTAGTACATGAAGGGAAAGAAGCCAAAATATAGACTGCATTCATTAAATTAAATGATAATCTACGAAACTAATTCATTAAATGTGCTAGAATACATAATTTTGAAATATATACTTATCTTACAAAAGGTAATTGTGAAAGAATATAATCTCTTGATTATTTTCATTAATTGAAAGAGTATATATACAATTTACAATTTTTCATAATAGGAAAATCATATTCCTATTCTACTCCTAAAATCTTATTCT
The DNA here is from genome assembly GCA_029783415.1 of Anisodus acutangulus. Classification (NCBI taxonomy): domain Eukaryota; kingdom Viridiplantae; phylum Streptophyta; class Magnoliopsida; order Solanales; family Solanaceae; genus Anisodus; species Anisodus acutangulus. Next base: position 46,076,726 of record CM056500.1, on the reverse strand, counting down.
ACTTGTACAATAACTATACAATTATGGTAAGTGTACAATAATAATTACAACCAAACATTACCGAAAATAGGCCACTAAACCGTGATATACATGGTATGTATACACCGTGTATATCACGGGTTTAACAGCCCAATTTTACTAAGTCAGCCCATGATATACACAGTGAATATTCACCGTGTATATCACGGTTATCTATCACACCCCCGCAGTCATAGCGGGCGATCTTCGTACGCTGAGACTGTCCCTAAAATCTTCAAAAAGGACCGAGGGAAGACCCTTAGTAAAGATGTCTGCAATTTGATACCTGGAAGGGACATGACAGACGTGTACTTGTCCACGAGTTACCTTTCAGCGAACAAAGTGAATATCCATCTCGATGTGTTTAGTGCGCTGGTGTTGAACTGGATTGCCAGAAAGGTAGACGACACTAATATTATCACAATAAACCAAGGTGGCTTTCTGAATATGACAATGAAGCTCTAAAAGAAGATTATGTAACCAATAGGATTCAGAGACCACATTGGTTACCCCTCGATACTCGGCCTCTGCACTAGAGCGTGATAATGTAGACTGACGCTTCGCAGACCATGAGACCAAGTTATTACCAAGAAACATACAATAGCCGGACGTGGAGCGTTTGGTATCTGGAAAACCATCCCAATCAGCATCGGTATACGAGACAAGTCTATACGTCGATTAAGGATATAAATGCAAGTCATAGTCAAGTGTCCCCTGGATGTAGCGAATAATGCGTTTGAGCGCATTCATGTGCTCAACCCTGGGATCATGCATAAACAAACACACCTGATGTACGACATATGTAATATCTGGTCTCGTGAAAGTAAGATATTGAATAGCCCCTGCAAGAATGTGATAGTGGGTTGGATCCTCATACGGTGAGCCAGCCGCAGCACCCAGCTTGGGTTTAGTATCAACTGGAGTGGAAGTAGATTTGCACGAGGACATACCAGCTCGCTCAATGATCTCAGCTACATACTTCCGTTGTGATAAGAATAACCCACTTGTATGACGAGTGATAGCAATCCCCAAAAAGTAACTCAAGGGCCCCTTCATAGCAAACTCAGAACTGAGCATTGTCATGATAGACTTTCGCAACACATCAGAAGAAGCAGTCAAGATAATATCATCCACATATAATAGTATATAAGCCAGGGAAGTACCACGATGATATATGAATAATGAATTATCCGACATGCTGTGTGAAAATCCAATAGATGAAACATAGTCTGCAAATCTCTTATACCAAGACCGTGGGGCCTGCTCAAACCCATACAAGGACTTCTTCAATAAACAGACATGATGAGGATATTTGGGGTCTCCAAAACCCGAAGGCTGATGCATGTAAATGGTCTCCTTAAGATCATCATGTAAAAAAGCATTATTTACATCTAACTGATAAATGGGCCAAGCTTTCGAAAAAGCCAGACTGAGAACAGTGTGAATGGTAGCTGGTTTGACCACCGGACTAAACGTCTCACCACAATCCACGCCAACCTGTTGAGTCTTACCATCACCTACGAGATGAGCCTTATGCCTCGCAAAAGAACCGTCAACATTATACGTATGAGTAAAAGTCTACATAGACCGAATAATATTAACACCAGAAAGACGGGAAACCAACTCCCGCATCTTATTTTCAATAAGAGCATCGTATCCGTCATTCATAGCCAATTTCCAATTCGGGTCATTTAGAGCTGACACTGAGTTATGGGGTAGGGGAGATTTAAGAACATTAGAATTTAGATCAAAATGTCTTTTTGGTTTAAAAATACCCCGTTGACTATGAGTGACCGGTCTGTGATTCGGGGGAGAATTGAGTGGATTTTGGGACAAAACTGGCTGGGTGACGGACTGGCCAGCAGACAGTGGGCCTGCTAGCCCAATATTGGAATTAGAAACACGCGTTGGTCCAAGAACTGTAGCAGGGGCAGAATTGGACTGGAAATTGGGCCCAGTTGCTGGACCCGTGACGGGAGGGCTGGGCATTAGCGATGGTACTGTAGGTCTAGCGGGCAGTGGGTCCGCTGGCAAAATTTAGGTGCGGGACAAGTCCGATAGATGGTGGATAATATATGGGGATACATCATCATCTAAAAAATTATACGAACTGGGATCGGGACTACGTACCTTTGCAAATGGAAATTGGGTTTCATCGAAAATAACATGACGACTAATTATTATTTTATTAGATGACAAATCAAAACACTTGTAACCACGATGATTTGATGGATAACCCAAAAACACACAAGGTAGAACATGCTTGAAGTTTGTTAATTGTAGTTGATGGAAATAGGGGATAACATAAGCACCCAAAGACCCTAAGATGGGAATACGAAGGATTTTATTATAGAGGACTTTAAGAGGAGACCCATGAGCCAATTCTTTGGTAGGAATTATGTTAAGAAGATATGTAGCCATGTGTAGAGAATGATGCCAAAAGGAAGGGGTACGGAAGCATGGACCAATATAGTGCGAACAATGTTATTAATGATACAAATTTTTCGTTCGGCTTTCTCATTTTGTGAGGACGTATGAGGATAAGAGAAATGAAAAACTATGTCATTAGTATCACAAAAATCCCGAAACATCCCATTAATATATTCTTTGCCATTATCACATTGAATATTTTTTATTTTCCGATCGAATTGGGTACGGATGAAGGCTCTAAATTTTAAGAATGTGAAAAAACTTGTGATTATTTCGCTAACGGAAAGGTCCATAAAAAATTAGAATAATCATCCAAAAATAGAACATAATAACGATGACCCAAAGAATTGAGAACATGAGATGTCCATAAATCGCTATGAATAATATCAAATGGCTTTAAAGTACGAGAAGTAGAGTCTACAAATGGTAATCTAACAAGTTTTCCTAGAGGACAAGATTGACAAATTAGAGTACTACGCATACCTTACAAGAAATAAAATTATTTTTATGTAAGGAAGAAACAATAGACGACCCAGGGTGACCCAAACGTGCATGTCATAAGGAAGGAGCGAGAGCTGCAAATGTAGATGGCAAGGCTTGACTCGAGATACCGGATGTGGGCGTGATAGGATAAATATCTCCCCTACTATCACATCTCATGAGAGGAATTCTCTTCTTCAAATTCTTCACAGAAAACCCAAAAGGATCAAAATCAACAGAAACTCAATTATCAATGGTGAATTTACGGACATACACCAATTTTTTAATTAAGTTAGGGACATGAAGGGCATTTTTTAAAATAAGATATGGATGGGGGAGACAGTTTTATGACTGTAACCACGAATTGGAATTGAATTGTCATTACCAACAATTATGCCACGATTGTTGCTCAAATTGGAATAAGATGAGAGAGTACATTGGTCGGACGTCATGTGAGTAGTGGAGCCGGTGTCTATGTACCAATTTACGTCCGGGGGATTTAATCCAAGTGTGTGCATTGCGGCTTCAATGTCGGTAGGGGTGGGGCCGCTGCATGATGGGCCTACGGAGGCCGAGGCCCAAGCACACTCGCTTGCTGTCTCGGCCTAGAGCATTATCTCGGGAACCACTATTGCTGGGCAGAACTGGGCCTGTTGGCCGCTGGAAATTGAGCCCAATTCTGGTTGTGGGCATATTGTGAGTAGTAGGGGTCATTGGGCCCAAGGCCACTGGCCCAGTTCCACGGCCATGGGCCCCAGGGCTGTGGCCATTAGGCTTGCGGCCCACTACCCCGAGGCCCATTTCCACCCCCGTTAATGTCACCTCGGTTTCCACCTCAGTTTTTACCATTATTTTTGTGATTCTGACCCTTTTTGTCACCATCGTTGTTGCAATTTTGGCCTGAATTGTTGGAGACATAGGGAGAAAAATCAGACGTGGTAACCATGAAGACAGAAGTGGCCCCAATGGCCGCTTTCTTAGCCAAGCCTGCTTCTTCGAGCGTGAGCATGAAACGGGCCTGATAAAACTGCGGAAGAGGACTGCTCTAACGAAGAAGCGTACCGACGCCACTATAGGCCTCAGATAGGCCTACAACCATCTGAAGTACAAGATGATCATTGGTAACGGGCGCACCAACGTTGCGGAGTTGGTCCGACAATTCTTTCAACCTTTTGCAGAAGCTGAAACATTAGGGAAGTCTTTCATATTGACGTGGGAGAATTCCTACTGAAGGGTAACAACACGAGAATTTTAATTATCTTAGAATATATCAAGCACTCTATTCCAAGAATCCATCATTGTAGCGTCTGGATCGATAATCGTTTGCAACATGTAGGTAGAGATAGTGGAGTAAATCCATTGAAGAACGGTAGCATCATGGGTCGTCCATAATTTAGGATCATCCTCGGGTTTAGGCACCTTCGTATCAAGAGGGGTCTAGGGAATTATGTGATGGAGGACTTGATGCGAGCGTGCGTGAACTTTGAACAGTTTGGCCCACGTCGCTATTGGACGTTTTCTATTTCAAGAATGATAGAGATGTGGTTCTTGATGTTAGAAACAGTAAGGGCAGGGTGAAACCTGTTCTTAGCCATCACAATCAATGCAAGACGTGACCTAGGGATTTTGGAAGAAAATTTGGGAAGAGAGAAGGGATCAAGGTGCACGGAAACTAAGAGGAAATTCTCAGAATTCGTGGCACGAGAGAAGAGAGTTTGGGAGAGGAAATATTTGACCTAGACTTCTGATACCATGAAAGAATATAATCCCTTGATTTTCATTAATTGAAAGAGTATATATACAATTTACAGTTTTCCATAATAGGAAAATCCTATTCCTATTCTACTAAAACCTTATTCTACTTGTACAATAATTATACAATTATGGTAAGTGTACAATAATAATTACAACCAAACATTGCCGAAAATAGGCCACTAAACCGTGATATACACGGTATGTATACACCGTGTATATCACGGGTTTAACAACCCAATTTTACTAAGTCAGCTCGTGATATACACGATGTATATTCCGTGTATATCACGGGTATCTATCAAATTGAACAGAACCTTTGAAATTAGGAAATATAACAACACAAGAATTCAAATCTTTCTAACACCTCATCTACCAAAAACATCAAATTAAACCTTCAGCCATCACTTTAAGCTTAGTGAATTTTATCAATTGATTTCATCTACAAAATTATGATTAATATGGATTCAAAGTGGTGGGTCATGGTGACTTTAGTTGCCTATTGGATCTTGTTCATTTCCTTTCTTTTTGCGGTCGTTGTTCTTATTGTATTTATCTTGCATCATTTTATCAAAGGAATTGTGGTATACAAACGAAGGACGACTAAAGCTGTGCAATTTGTGGATGAATCACAATTCGGGGATGTTAGAAACAATAATGTCGTACCTTCACAAGTCTGAAAAAAAACCTCAATTTTCACTAGGCATGATCGATGAATTTGATGAGTTCAATTCTCATTGTCCCATGTACTAGGGAAAAAACGAGCGTCGCGTGAGCATGACGTTGTTTATCATGCATGCATGGAGAGATCGATTAAGGGATTTTAAAGAAATTTTATCAGCTGTGGCATCGATTAAACAAATGTTTGTGAGGAGAGACAGCAAATTCTGTTCTCTAACACTGATTCTGTAGTGTGCTCAATTTCCAACTCCAGTATCGTTGGATTTAGTGATCTATCTCTTGATTTGTTACTTTAACTTGCTTTCGGTTGCATATGCATTAACTGACATGTTTGATTTTTTTTTTCTCTGCTAGGTATCTTACATGATGTTCTCATTTGTATACGATAAATCATATTTATCATTTCGATCATGCATTGAAAAGAAACTTGTTGGTCAACAGAGCTGAACGATTAACAAAAATTAATATCATCAAACGCAACTGTTTGTGTTTGAGAAGCAATCGGTTGATATATAATGTTGCTAGTTATTTATGGTTGATTAAAACTTATTGGCATTGAGTGCTTATATTAAACTAATTTAATTTATCATAATTAAATAATTTAATAAATTAAAAATATGAATTGATTGACCGTAAATCCATGTGATACATCTATTAATTTGATATAAATATCCCATGAGGATAAATTTTATAATTTCATACAATATTGTAAATTTAGCAATAGAATTTAAGTTCGATGTATTAACAGTGTAAAAAACCTACTCTGGTATTGATCCCTTTGATAAAGACAATTCCGAAGATTCTACAGATTCGGATTTGGATGCCCCTGCACATAAACATGTGGATAGGGATGCCGATTCAGATGCGGCTAGAAATACTCGTTTGAGTGATTCATAAACCCGGTTCCTTCCTCTCTTCACTCTCCGAATTTCGATCCTCACCTTTCTGGTGCCAAAGGCCTTGTAAAGAAGTTAATTATTTTGTATAACTTAAATCCTTAGCGATAATGAATATGGAGGGAGCGTATTTAAACCGAGAAAATGAAAAAAATGGTTTCTTATCTTTGATAGTAGGTTCAATATAGTCCCTTAAGTATTACTTGAGCAGCTTTTTGGTCCTCTAAAGTTTGCCAAAATTAAGCACTTTTGATCTCCGTGAAATATTTACCAAATTCTGACTGTTAAATTTAATCAAAACTTGGGAAAATTTAACCAGAAACACCATAAGTTTTTGTTAAAATGTCAGTAAAAGCAACATAAAAAACTACATAAATGTAAAAAACACCAACAATAACAGTAATTGCACCTCAAACCAGACTATTGAAGTATACCAAAAATAAGATAAAATATAAATTTTGTACTTTCAAATGTGAGTTCCGTACAATTTTTTTCTGTTTTTACAGTTTCTATTAAATTTAACAATCAGAGTTTGGTAAATACCAAAAGAAGACCAAAAGTGCTCTGTTTTTACAAACTTAAAAAAGGTCCAATATTGCTCAAGTGATATTTAAAGGACTATTTCAAACATAGTTTAATAGATAAGGGACCAATTTTGTCACTTTCTCAATAAATACATATATCCAATAAATTCATGTGTTGGACTCTTGCCATGTGTCAATTAAAGAAATGATTGTTGAGATTTATTTGTTGCTAAGAGATTAAAAAGAGAGAATTTTAACCAAAATGAAAATGTGAAACGCCTCTGAGGAAAATAGGCCACTAGATGAACCAAGACCAACAACAATACACCATGCCTGAGAATGCCAGTGCTGGCACCTGTAGAACCAAAAATTATTAAAGCTGCAGTTCTACAAGCAATTGAACAACCACTTGGTGAAGCTATAGTTGAAGCAATTAATGTGGGGTTAATTGAATGTCGTGAACAATTATTTATTACTTCAAAGCTATGGCGTAGTGATGCTCATCCTCGACATGTTCTTCCTACTATCAACAAGACCCTACAGTTAAATTTTCTTGGGAACCCCCAATTCAATTATCTATTTTTTTCTTTAGTAAACTACTTCTCCCGTCCCATATTAATTGTTCACTTTCCCTTTTACACGCCCCTTAAAAAATCATAAATAAAAAGTATCTTTACTGTCTTACCCTCATCTCTCCAATAAATACATTCTAATTATTTCCCATCTACCAACCAGCATAGGCTTGAAGGTCTAAGAAACTACAGTTTGCATGAACTATGTACAATTATAGATATTTCATGTGGAAACTGAAGAACAAGCAGAGCACATTCATATACTAGATAAACTGATATATGTTTAACCAATAGTAACCAAACTAGATCCCGTGGGATACACTGACAGACAAGTCTAATCCAGATTCAGCAACGTCCAGGCCTCTCATAATGTGGAGGTAAAGAAGGACAATTCTCATTCATGTTGGCATAGGGATCCAATGTGTTGTACCCGGGCAGTTCCATTTGATATTCTCCAAGAATCTGGCAGAAAGAGACCTTATTGTCTACACTGTTGCACCAACTCGGGAGACGTGTCTGATTATCTTCGAAAATTTTGAGCATGTAAGCATCTCTAATCTGCAAGCAGTAAGAAAGTCTTGTCACCACTAACAGAATGAGAATTTTTTTTCTTATAAGACAAGATTAAACAAAGGCTTTGATACCCACAGTGAACTCTGTTACTTGAATAGAGTTGGAAATAGGGCCAAAAACTCCAGCTTCTTTGTACATTGCTAGAATGAAGGCCACACATGTAGTGGATTGGCCATCACTATAGACCCATTCATCTTGTTCCGGGATGGTCAGCAATTGATCAAATGTTATACCACGTTTTTCAGTTTCAGCAAGAATACCATACAAGTCCAAATCCTGCAAGAGAAGTATCAACTGTACATATAAAGTGACGTTTACAGATAAAAGAAAATTGAATGGTGCGGTAACATTTAAAATCTGCAACATATTAAATGAATTCTATGCATGTAAACAGTTATACTATTATATTTTAAGTGAGAGTAGCTCAACTTGAACTAAGGAGGAAGCTTTCTGAAGCATGCTTCAATACATAATGTTATTCTTATGTCTGAAAAGGAAGATCGTCTATACAAAACATCTCTGTTTTGTTACTCATAAGAGTTACGGAGTACCTCTAGGTTCGAGTCACAAAATGATGTGACAATTCGGTAACACTCACCTATTATTTTGATATAGAAGTGCAGAAAGGAGGAGGGTATGTTTCACATTTTTCCTCCAACAAAATTCTATCAAAATAGCTTGTTTCTAGACCTAAACAAATATACTAAAAAAAATTGAACGTCCAGGTATGCGGACTTGTACTCTCATGCCCACCTTGGAGCAAAAGAACCATAATGCTACTACGACATATGCATGAACTGCTTGTACAGGAAGGACCAAAGGGAAAAGTCAGTACTTAAGAGGGAACTGATCAAGCTGTCTTTATCAATTGAATTTGTGGGATGAGCCATCTTATATGCTTACCAATACCACTAACTAAGTTTTATATAAGCTTCCAGCCAAAAGATTCTAAACAAGAAGATATAACATGTTCAGTTCACCTCAGTGCCAAGCCTCTTATTCAGAGCTTCGTTCCACATGTTAGCAGCGTATGCTGGCTGCACTCTTGTCCACATGGACATGACAGAAATCACCTGGAAACAAAAGTCAACTGCTGAGAAACCACACTAAGTTATCCAAGAGATCTATTCAAATGGAAGAATGGGTAGTGATGAATCAATTAATATTCCTTCAATTTTTGCTACTTTTGTTTTGTTTTGACTGACTTGCTTTTTCACCTTTTAGGGGGGTTTCTTTTTTCAAATGGTAAATTTCAGTATCATAATCCATAATTTATACGAAAAGAAAAGGAGAGATACCAAGTGAGCATCAAGAGGTGGAGGGTAATTATCAGCTACTGTGTCAATCCAACTAAAAATCATGTTATGGTAACCATATGGTTTCCCGGACATTTTCCGACTATATTCCCATGCTGCGGTATTATTAAATCTTGCGCGCACTTCAGGATGCAAGGGCAACAAAGCAACTTGTGGATTAGATTCATCCTTGAGTGTCAATTCCCACCATTCATCCCAAGGGATAACCGCAATAATCTCTTCACCCTGCAAAGAAATATCATAAGAATCAATTAACCAAGATTAAACAGGATGAACATACTAAAACAAAAATAAGAGAATGACACTATTCATGCTATTAAAATGCAAAGCCTTTACAGGCTTTAAAAGGTAACAAAAGTTGCACAAAAGGAAGGGGAGAATAAGGAGATTAGTATAACTGGATGTATTTATCAGACATGATAAATGATATTCCTATGCTAGTACTGTTTCTTCATGTAGTTTAGTGGAGAAATACATAGATTTTCGCATTTGCTCACCTTTTCATTTTCGTGTCCTGATTCACCAACCCAAAGATTACCCAACTCATCCTTCAAACACACTGCTGTATGACCAGCAAAGGCACCAGTGACCCACTTCTCAAGAGTTTCAAACCCACCCCACCGTCCACGTATCTTCGACAGAGCTAAGAAATCACCAGAATGAACATCATCTGGGTTAATTGTTGTCTGTCGTGGATGTGGACGTTTCTCAAATGTCGCACCCATGTGCTTCTTCAGAAAAGCAAGGTTAGAATGCTGGCCCCATGCCGTATTAGAAAACAGGGGTAGTACATCCACCAAGGAAAGCAAGGTGCCGAGCATCCCTGATGGCATGAGAAACACAGAGATCCCATGTTGCTTGACCTGCATAACAGTTGCTTAAAGATCAGTTATAAATGTATGGACATCTATTGGAACTAGACGACAAAAGGCTCAAAACGAGAGCATACATATTCCCTTTCAGCAGGTTCCTCCCATGACTCAATTTTAAATGTGTGATCGTGGCCCGAAAAGTAGTAGTCCCAGGTTATCCTATAAGGTGTAGCAAATACATACAGATCCATACACGTCCAGCTGTGTGCTGCGCCTGTCTGCAAAGTGGGTAAATGAAATCTGAATACAACTGCGCTAAGGATGTCTTATCCAAATAATAACGGCATAATAGAACAAGAACAAGTATATAGAGATACCAAAAAATTTCGTATTTTTTTCTTCAGGTGTTATATGACTTATAGATGTAAGGTATGTGTACACTTTACCCTTCCCAAACCTCACCCTATGGGACTTTACTAGGTACGTTATTGTTGTTGTGTTATATGACTTATATCAGTTATCACCCCATTGGTGCTATTTTATGGATAAATCTAGGTGTCGAGAGCGGAAACATTCATATCTAGTCATCTTGAATATTAGATGCTTCAAGACCACAAAGTGCAAAGGAACTATTTCTTCCAGCATTATTCTGCTGATAAGAGATGAACCATCAGAAAGGAATGACATCCATAAAATGCAAGTAAATATGTGTGCTCAAACTCCTGAACACCCCCCCCCCCCCCGCGGCAAACATCTAAACTCATCAAGTAACATTTATAAAGCTTTCGCTCAATTAATTTAACACAAATGAATGAACTCCTTCCCAAATGCTCAAAGTAAATGTCTTCTCCACTATACCCACCTCTCAAACTCATCGTCTTTTTACTTTTTCTTAAAAAAGCAAACTCATAATCTTTGTTCTGCCTCCCCTAGTTAACGACCTAAAATTATTAGTTTTTTATGATAAGTTCTACAACATGAAATTATTGTTGAAAGATGCTGAACTTAAATATAGCTAATTAGCTAATCGAATGAAAGTTCACTCAAAAACTATTCAAACACATCAGCAACCACAAACAGGAGCCTAAATGAAATTCTTCCTGCACCGGATAGTGGTCAAAATTATGCCTCTAATTTTCAAAAACCATGCAGGCAGAAGATTGCGGAGGTGGATCTTGATGTGGGAGAAGATGAGGATGGATATTGTGGTGTTAACGGCTGCTGATTGAGCATAAATAAGACTTATCTGCGAGTTAATCAAGGCTCGCCTGGTAGATCGTAGGAGGCTTAGTTGCAGTTATGACAGTAGTTTTTTTCCTGGTTGGGAAGATGTTTTCAGTACTTCTCCTGAAAATGAAAGAGAGGATGCTGTGATAGAGCTACAATAGCAAAGTTGATAGTGTCACTGGTATGAACATCCAAAAAGGTATTTGTGAGGGGAGCTACTTATACCTTTAGGTTATAAAAAGGGAGCTAGCCATAAAGGTACAGACATGTTCAGTTTCAACCAGATAGGTAAAGCAAGAACTTTGATTATGGTGAAGGAATCTGGTGATGATCATTGTAAAAATTGATAGTTTATGAAAAGATCCAAAATAAAGTGGAGACAGGAAGTTAACACAAAGAAGACAGTACAGAGTTGGCCTACGGGCATATTCAAGGAGGAAAAGACTATTTTCTTCCGAAAAAGAAAGAACATTTTATTATGAGGGGCCAATGTGAGGAACAGGCATGGCAACATCTAAAATCGAACAGGAGGATATCTAAATTGAAAGGAGGATAGAAGTAAATCTGTGCCGACCCAGTTAGTGCGACGAGTTTCAATCAAGATCACACCGATTCAGGCTAATCTTTTTGCTTATTATTTTTATTTGTTTACTTATTGCTAATTGTTTACTACACTTATTTACTAGTCAAACTAAGACAGACAAATTGAAACGAGGGAGTATAAATTAAGCAATTCCTATCACCATTCATCAATTAAACATCAACCCACCAAAAAATACCACCAAACACTACCATACAAATCAATTAAACACAAATTAAATCCTCAATACAAAAAACACGAATCCACAAACCGATAGATGGACAGTAGCACCGCCAATACCGCGATCACCGGGCCCCGTTAACTCAACCCTAGCTTCATTCTCAAAAAAGCAAGCTCCTTTCCAACTAATCGACCCATTATTAGGAGCAAGTGATCCAATATAAGTAGGCAACAAATCAACGGGGCTATGTATAGTGTTAAGAACGGGCCAAGAAACCTGACGTGGCAATACGGGTAGTACATCCTTGACCCGAAATGGCATTTTCAGTGAATTCCCGAAATTTAACCCTAACCCAATTCCCAACATCCATAGTATTGTTAAAGTATACAATTTTTGGGGTCGATGCATTACTGAGAACAGTGAATTGTTGTAGTTTGTTGATTATGGGCTTTTTGGGAATTTTGAAGGGGCGATTTAGGGTTCCATTGGGTGAAGAAATTTGAGTTCCCAAATTGTTTTGGGGTTGGAATTCTTGGAAAGGGGAATGATTGGGAAGTAGATGAGATTATAAATATGGGTCTTTGTGTTAGTTGAGTTTGTGTTATGATTGAAGTGGATATTCCTAAATTGTTTAAGATACTATTTTTGGAAATTTTATTTTATTTAATTTTATTTTTTTATTTTATTTTATTTTATTTGCTTTTATTTTATGTTTTCCACAATTTGAAGAGTAGATAAGATGAATAGAAAAGTGTTCTTTTAAAATGCTTAAATAGGGTAATGTACAAGAAAATTTTATATTATTCATAACAAGGGACAAGAGATGATAGAGAGACAGTTGATTTGGTGATTTCATTTTGTGTTTGAGACAAGAGACAAATTTCCTGAAGGTCTTCTCATCTTTTCTTTCTTATTTTATTACGAGCTCATTCTTCTCTCCATAAAATATTTGTAAAAACAAGAAAACTAATGAAAAATTACTTGCAATACGCAAATTCGCTATTTGGTAAATTATACTCCTCTCCGTCCCAAAATAAGTATCATTTTAACAAAAATCACATCCATTAAAAATTATAAATACAATATAGAGTTTACTAAACTATTCAGGAGCTAGGGGTGGGGAGGGTGTTCACCCGAACACCTTTTACGGGGTAGATTTTTCGTCTTTATGTACATATATTAATTTTTGAATACCCTTAACAAATGCAAAATGTTAGCTCAAATGGTTCAAATTGTTCAAAATTGTCTTTAGCATCCTAGGTTCTATTCTCAGGGACAATATTATTCAAAATTGTCTTTAGCATCCTATGTTATATTCTCAGGGACAATATTATTTTTTATGTTTAGCTTTTGTTGTTTGAAAGTCCAGATCCGTAGATGTTTTTTTTAGAATTGACCAATACTAAAGAGGACTGCTTCTTTAATGCTAAAGGCATAATTAGAAACACTTGCCAATTTTTATCTTGAATTTCTAAGATAATACTTATTTTGGAACTTTTTTTTAACTAAGATGATACTTATTATGGAACGAATAGAGTAATTGAGTTTCGGAGGTGAGTGACACATAACGAATTAATGATAGTTATTTATCTATATAAAATATTTACATCAAATCAAAAAATCTAATCTTAAATAGTTATTCATTAAAGTGAGAATACATGACTTATTCATGATTAAATGATAAATGTATATATGGAAGACGTATTTCTTGCATTCACTAATTTGACGTAAACATGCGAATATATTTTACCAATCAGGAAAAAGAAACGAAGAAAGAAAAGTCTTCATGAGATTAGTTAGTTCCTAAATGAAAAGAAATTTCATTTTTTTTCTTAGCAATTTTTACAAGATTAAACCTCAAAGTTTCTTTTAAACATAGGTCAATTAGCCATCACAAAACTTTCACAGCCTTTTTAAAACAAAATAATGTCACTAATCATCTTCTAAATCAACCAAGAATAAGATGACTCAATCTTTTCCTCAGTACTAAGTATAGGAAAATTGTCAATTCAATGGTCACGTTGGACAAGACCGTTGGTTCAACGGTAAGTTACTTCCATCCAATTGATAAGTCAAAATTCAAGTCTCACTAAAAGATAAATGGAGAATCATTGTTGATCTTAGAAAGAAAGATGGACAATTTTATGCACTACACAGTCTACATATTTATTTCTTGAACTTCACAAAGACTTGAAATAAAATATATTACTAACATTTCTTCGACTCTCTTTTTTGGTTTAACTAGGTGTACTAATAAATACGTAGTAGCATACGTACACAAAATTACAAACTAGAAAGAGCATATCTATTTGCCGATACTACTTCATTGACTCTCTTTCGTATCACTTTTTAAGTACATTTCCCTGTCTGTTTACTTGTACTCTCAATTCATCCTCACTGTGTTCTTTATTAATACTTTGTGAAGGGGAAAGTCCCGAAGGCGAAACCCCCCACATGTATCAGAGGCCCCTTGGCCAGGTGAGATGTAAATCAAGAGATATGCGCGAGTGACAGCCCTGCAAGGGAGAGTACCAACGGGACACGAATCCAGCAACAGCCTTTGCAATATTTCAGCAAAGACTGTCACCACACGGATTCGAACCCGCGACGTCGGAGTGGTTGTACTCCAATCACCTTGGCACTTACCAACTCGCCTGTACCCCGGGGGCATGTTCTTTATTAATACTCAACCCTTTGTTATTAAAGAAGCTAAAAGAGTACTTTGAAATGCGCTAGCCATGTGGGCAAGTTGGTGGACGAAAATTAAATTATTGGTGGTTCTAAAATACAGAAAGAGAAGTGTATAATTTGTCTGAATATTGTAAAGGTGAAAAGAGATACTAATACTTTGCATCTAGCAGTACTATATATTCTTTTTTCTACTCTTATTACAGTGACTTTATCATCAACCTTGATTTCGCTATGCTCAATAATAACCCAAAATATCAGAAATAGATGTGTTCCGCTTCCACAATCAGTCCCCTTTGCCCAAGTGTAAATTGCAGACAACTCTCCAGTGGTTAACATTATAATACTCCTCAATCTGCAATCGTGTGGTAATAGAGTCAAGTCATTGCATCCTTGAGACACTCTTAAGAAGCTACATCATTTCCCAAAGATGAAGCAATTTGAGTAGCATGCAAGAAACAAGGCACTGTCTTCTACTGCAAGGGGTTGCCTAAAAGGATTTAAATGGATCTGCAAAGCAAGAAACAAGTTCAATATAATGAAATGAGTTAATAACAGTAGACATCTTCAAAGCAAAATTTGGAAATTATGGTTGAGGACATGTGAGGCGAAAAAAGGAAAAAAACTACAGGAATGATAAGAGAAGCCCCAGTCACCGAGCTTATGCAACTTGTCGCCAGATTACAAGCTTCTTCACAGTAATCGGAGAAAAATGCAGGAACTTTGATCTCCTTTATCAGCTCCTGGATGAAAAGTTAAAGGAAAACAATAGAGAAATGTTTAGCTACACGACTTGGCTAGCTTTCTGGAAAGATCCCATGCACTGTCGACAAAATCCTAAAGGAAAAACTTACATATGGATCTCATATCTATCCTGATATTGAATAACAAGCACCACATAGGCTGAAAATTAAGCATTGGATTGAAAAGACTTACAATGGTTTGTAACCAGCTTCTGTAAGCAGCGATACCGGCATTCGGTGCAATGATTAGATTAGGAGGAGAACCCTGACAAAGCTTACAACATTTGAGTAACACCCAACAAAAGAAGGAAATATATGGCAAAGACAAATGCTGTTTGACTGACCTTCATAAGATCTTTATAACAATCATGATAATAACCAGCATGAAGCTTTAATGTAATGGATGATGATCCACTTGGCAATGATGTTGGGCCAAACTCTCAGTCGAACATTTACACTTGCAGTTCGTCTCTGTACAATGAGCATAATCACGAAGTTCAATTCTCTCACCATTCCTAATCATTAAAAAGCAAAAGTGCATGATCTATTAAAGGTACTTTGAGCAATGATTATAAATAAGCTGCAAAGATAAACAAGATACCGATGAACTTTTGACAATACAGTCAAAGAAAGTTAGAGGTTAGTGTGAAAATGATAATGTTCCATCCACGAAAAGATCATAAGCACAGTAATAGTTCATGAATTTCACAATGAGGTCAATGAGAATACTCTCCTTTTGTAAGTTGTAGGGCGATAACTTCTTAAAATGCTAATTAACTAGAACTTGCAGCGAAAAGTAAGTAAACCAGAAACATAAAATAAAGGTGGGCAAATAAACCTTTCTTCTGGAATTGCAGGTCCCACAAGATCAATATGTATTCGAACATCAGGAAAAACTGCACTCAGTTCACTGAAAACTGCAAGCTGATGAAGCTCTTTTTCAGACCTTCACATTTCAAACAAGAAAAAGAGCCCAAATTTAATATAAAAATAATGAAACTAGCTCCAAAGGAGATGAAGAGTGAGCGTTGGTGTGTGTAGCCTATTTAAGAGGAGCTCCAGAAGTTTTTAAGTTCTGAAGGATGAATCAACTCTAATTGTCATTTGTCAACTTTTATGGCCAGAAAGAGCTATAAAGCCCTGTACCGAGGGCAAACGAAAAGAATATACCTAAATAATGTATGCATAGCTCATTACCTATTTCAGGAATCAGGTTCCCTTGAACTTCCAGCTTAATAGCCCAATTCAGCCTTAATGGCTGAAAAAAGCAACAGAAAGATAGCACTTCTAATGAGCCAGTAAGCTTCACAATTGATTTATCCAAAGATTGACATTTTCAAGCTTCACCAACAATTTATACAACATCTTGCTCGTATCGTCAAAGACCATATAAGAATAATGTCTTAAAACATAATGACCATATGGAAGAAACTAAAACACAAAACGGCAAAGAAGTATATACAAACTCATTTCAATATTTGTGTACAGCCAACCTACCCAGTGAAGTAGCAAAGCAACAGGAGAATATAGTGGAATGCACCTCCATTCATAATATTCTTTCCAACCTCTAAGTATCTTCGATAATGGAGTGGGTGGCTTTGCGTTTATATACTGGTTAAAATTAGCATTCCAGACAAGCATTGCATTCAATTATTAATTGTCGGAAGCACTGCATTACTCCTCTACAAGGACAAAATGTACTAGATAGGTTCCAGCCTTTGATCAGCCTAATAACAAAAATGAAGGATGAGATTCCATATGTGGAGCATTTCTTTAAATCCGCATAGGAGCAGAGATCAGATTGAACTTCTTAATTTTGAAAAGCCACGGAAAATGCAAAGAATATTTTCAATACGTATACTAATACGTAGAAAACTTTATCTTTGACAAATATGAAGCTTGATTATAGAAAAATACTGCTAATATATACAAAAGAACATAAGTAATAGGGATACAAATACGGAATAACTAATGTTCAGAAAAGAGGATACATAAGCATCCTCTTAAGCATTGTAAATATAGAGCTTGTAATTAATTAGGCTCAGAAGAAAAGAAAGAAAAGATCAAGAACAATTTTTTTATCATTAAAGCAGTAAGCAACCTTGAGCAATCCAATATAGCAGCTGATGCCCCATAGCTACATTCAAACGTCCACATTCCTACACGGTGAATTCCCTGTTTTATCAAGAACGAACACCTTGTTTCCTGTTTATCACACACCTACAAAGCACCACCAAGTATTTTACCTTAAGCACTTCCACGGACAAATCAATACAATAATTCAAAAGTCTATTTACTACTTACTTGAACAGTAGCTTCTTCAGAAAAAGTATAAGGGAAATCACTCACAACATGAGCATGCTTCATTTGCTGTTCTAACCTTTGACACTCTTTCTTGTGTACATTTCCCGTGTGAAACCTGAACTCCAAAAGTTAATAAATTCACCCTCTGTTGGTACACTATTATTATGTGGGGAGTAAACAATTCTTTTACTAAAATATTTCTAAACATCTATTAAATATTCTTATACCATAAAAAGTTGTGATTTTTAGTACTCCCTCTGTTCCGGGGTATTTGATAGGACAAAGGTTTAAGGTAGTCAATTTAACTTATACAAGTATATTATATTAGTAAAGGGTCATTTGGTAGTTGGTTAGAAGCTAAGTAATTCATGTATTTAATCTCGCATAAGTAATACAGTATCATTTTTGGTAACATTCTTTGCTATGTATAAAATCTAACACGCTTAATACGGTGTTTGGTTTGCAATTTAGAAACCCGAATAACCAATACATGTATAAGTTAAGTTACGAGAAATCTATGTATTATTTTATGCAAGAAAGAAGATGGAATAACTAATATACATAACTAAATCCTGCATAAAATAATATATAGAATCCCGCATAACTAATCCATATATTACTAATAACGGCATAACTCAAATAAGCTACTAAACGACCCCTAATTTTAAACCACGTATTTGGTGATTTTTGCGTGGTTACGTATTTCATTTACTTATTATACCCCCGTCTCACTCACCCCCTCCATCACACCCAAACCCACCTCTACCACCCACCACCCCACACCCACCCCACACCACCTACTTATCTTTTAAAGTTTCTATTTTATCCTTTACTTTAATTTTATTGATATATACTTATGAACTAATTTGTAATTGAGGGATAAAGGTATTTTAGTAAACTTTTATGTTATTATACAGTACCACAGTCAAATCAAACAATAAAAATATTATTAAATCATATCAAATAATACGATCTATCAAAACATTCTATTCATTAATACTTTACTTTACAATACAATACAATATAATACTTTACTTTACAATACAATACTTCATACCATACTATACATTATGAAACCATGGATAATGACCATCCAAACAATACGTAAGAGTGGAAGAAAATTACTAAAGTAATACTTATAAGATTAGATGAATTTGAATTTAAGTAGTAATCAAGTATTAAACGAAGCAGATTCTTCATACAGATACATATAGGATTGGATATGAAACCTGGTGAGAGATAGAGCAATAAGCCACAGCTTGACGGCAACGTCTGGTCGCCGGACCGGAACATGGGGTTCGGCTTCCCTTGCCGGCTCATTCCATGGTTCCCGATCAACTGATGCGTTGATCGGAATTTGGAAACAAAGCCCACGTATCTAAATTGACAAAAATTATAGGCCCGACGAGTCTGTATGTCCATTGTCCTAAATTTAGCCCAAAAAGAGAGTGATAGAAGAAAGTAATGATAGAGGTGTTTGTCAAAAACAATTCAAAAAATTGCGTGGATTGGCCTTCATACGGGCTGGTCTTTAATTTTTATCCCTCAATTCCCTGGCTTTTTAATTTTTGTTGTTTTTCATTTAATAAAAATTTATGAGCCAAAATATCATTTATTTGCTAATCTACTAAATCAGAGATTCTGTGTTCAAATCTCAGCAGAGGCAAAAAAAGAGAAAAAAAAGAAAAATCGCAAGACAATATTTTCACAGAAATTATGTCTATTCGGTCAAAATTGTAGGGCAAAGTCTTTATGTAACTAGCCAGATAAGGCATAATCTTAATTTTTAACAAAATTTTACCTTTAGGCATAGTTACTTAAGGCATAGTTTTTATATAATTTTGACCGAATAGGCATAATATCTATGTAATCTTGTCTTGTGAATTTTTTTCCTCTTTTTCACTTTGATGAAATCCCACCACCTAAGAGGTATTTTTGATTATTTCTTTAGTCGAAGGTTAAAAAATTAAAGACCACCAATTTGAGGAGCAAAAATTAAAGATCACCCTAAAATATGTGCAATCGAATTGCCCTTCCAAACTTGTTGTAAAAAATAGTCTGAATGGCCAATTTTGGGTCGCTCGTTAATATATAGCCACTATTTTGAGTTGTAATTAAGAAATGAATACTTTGAGGGAGAAATAACATCTAGACAAAATATTTTTAGTTAAAACACAACAATTTCAGTACAAATTCAGGATGTTGATTCGAAACTTTGAAATAGAATTCTTCAAGCACAGTGTACTATTGTGCGGGAAAATAATTATTTCATTGATGATACTTCTTTTGAATTCTTTGAGGTTCAACTTTTACTATACCTACATCCTCGAGTTTGAACAAACTTCACTAAAGAATTTCGATAAGTGAAATTTTAAGATTATATCATGAGGTTCAAACTTATATAGTTAAAATTTCAAATCTTCGTCATATATTATTTTTAATATACATTAAATATATAATAAGTGTATAATTAATATATCGTATATATACACATTAATTATATACAATAATTATACTGCTAAAAATTGTAAAAATTAAAATTATTTTTATTATGAATTTTGTTGAACGATTGTATAGTGTATAAATTCCAAATCAACTTACAAATTAAATTTTGCAAAATTTCAAACAAATACCCAATTAATAATATCTTAGAGAATTGTTGCATCAAGTGGGCTGCGGACCACCGTTATGTTTGTCACGACAGAATTACGAGGACAGCGGTGGCATTACTTTGGCCCCATTGGACCATAAAATCCAATGTGCAAAAAAGGAAAATCAATATTGGACAATGAAAATTCCAGCAGGTGAGATCTCATGAGATTTTATTTTGTTGTCGATGTAAAATAGAATAACTTTTTATCGTTTCTCATTCGGTTCCTGTATATATATTAAGTCTATGAGTAATTCAAATTCCCTGTAATACCTATTTAAGAGGAAAACTCTCCTAATAGATTTTTTTTTATATTCTAATTTCTGATTAAGGGTGAAAAATCATATTTATCCCATTACAATTCGTGTTATGTGTTATAGATGTGAAACATTACTCCAACTGTTCCAATTTTTATAATATTTTTCAAATTTTGAGAGATATATTGTTTATAATCATAATTTTTTATGTTTTTTTAATAAATTATTAATTATTATAATTTATAATATCTTTCACATAAATTTAAAATATGTAAATTTTATTTTAAAATTTATAAAACCTCTTTATTTAACGTTAAATAAAAAATAAAATAATTAACTCTCGAAAATTCAACTATACCGCATAAATTATGATCAAGAAATAAAACTCTTCACAGACGATATTTCCAATTTCTCACACATACCACAAAGTCCAACCTCTAATACAGGGGGAGAAAAAAATATGTGGGGAGTGGGGCCAACAAAAGATTTGGTTGGGACTTCCATATCTCCACTTTTCTCTCTTGTCCTGTTTTCTACGAGCCCCGGCCACAAAGATAAGTATGTTTACTGTTTTTACCCCCCCCCCCCCCGGTCCATTTTTGTTACTATTTTAAATCATTTTGGTAGTCAATATAATTGAAATTAATTTAAATTTGTGTCGTGTATGATTCATTTTAAAATCTAATTAAGGATGCACGACTTTTACACACAAAAAATGATTCTAGGATATGAAGTAGGATTTATGCATATTCTGGTAAATCAAAATTAAATTTTTTTGATATTTTGCGTCAATATCATACTTAAATTTTAAGCACGAATGAGTTTTTGCGATTCTCCAATATATGTATGTCGAAGTGGAACAAATTCTTCGTACCGACTTACATTTCTTAATTTGATTGAAGAAAAAAAATATGATGGGTGGTCTTTGTCAAGTTCTCACTGTTATTAATTGCTTGAAGAAAAATTAGAAAGAACGTTTTTGCTTTTGGATACTAGTATGTCCATTTCCGTGTTGACTAACATGATTTAGTTTATATTTTAATAAATATGGTGGTTGTTATAATATTAGAAGATCTATTGATTTGAATTTGTTAAAAATAACAAACATTAAACGGCCAAAGGCCTAATATTAGTTCACTTTCACAACTCTTTCGTTTCCATTTTGTTCATATGGTTGATAATGAAGTTGGAAAGGTCCAACTTAGCTTTCTAATCACTAGGACTAGGAATAAAACTTGTAAATTATAGTTTAAAATATTATTACAATTGTTGAACTCTTTGAAACTTCTAATGCCAATTGTTGCCCTAAATTTAAAATTTTGTAGTTTTGAATACATAGTTTTAACAACCTTGAAGCAAAAAAATTGAAAATATTTTGTCAAAGATGAACTTAAACAAATTGACAATTTTTCATTAGGCAAAATGTTAGGTGGGTTTTTTCTTATTTCTTTGATCATATTTGTCATACATTGTTAAAACGTGTTATTCTAATATGAAACTTACTACCGTCAAACCACTCTATAATTGTCATTCACTATAACATCATTTTATTATAACGGCCTATTTTTTTTCGGAATCGATTTTTCATGTTATATTTTATTTATTTATAACCACATTCTACATATAACATCAATAATTCATTATAGCGGTACACTCTTTATAAAATTATCTCTCTATAACAGTCATACTCAAATATTGTGTAATAATTTTTCCACCTAATACGACATTACATCTTCAAACCACAAATGTTGGCATAATTGCAAATTTTAAGGTCAAATATAAAAGTCGTTTTATCAAGCATTTGATTGATGAATATAAGCGCAATGGAAGCCACCCATTATCTGATAACAACAAGTTCAACTTACGACAAAGCAATTAACACTCTTGTGGAAGCATGAATTGATGTCATTCTCCATTGTTGGAGAAACACTGAAATTCTACCTACAAATGAAAACTCCAATATTAATAGTAAAAATTTAGAACTTGTTGATGATGTTGGTAGTGTTTCATCACTTGTAGCCCAAATCTCATCTCATAACACCAATCAAGCCATGAATGCTACCACTTATACGGAGTTTGACGCAACTCTTTCAATCTTTGAAACTTAGACTGATGAAGAGATTATTGCATAAGTGATTAAAGTGGAAGAACAAGAGACAACAGATACAAAAGGTGACAACGAAAATATTGATGAAGAGCCTCAACCTATTGCTACTTGGAGTGAGATAGAAGAGTCAACTGTTAATCTCTTAAACAACCTTCAAGGGAAATCTATTGAATTCCCTTTTGCTGAAAGTTTGGACAATTTTTTTGTCAATTCAAGCGTTATATTATCGCTAAGAGGCTGGAATTTACGAAACAACCTACAATTGTAGAATTCTTACATCAAATTTGGAATTGTATTTAAATTCTCAAATAATTTTAAATGCATATGTTCCTTAGATTTCAATTCTTTATCGATATGATACAACTAGTCATGAATTTATTTGTAATTTATTAATCTTTTTAATTTTTAATTAATGAGATATGAAAATCAATTGAGATTTTAAAATTAACAAGAATATTATTTTCGTTTATATCATAAAAAGTACAGAAAAGTAATTTTTTTATTTCATTTATAACAGTTAAATGAGATCTAAACATCAAATGTAGTATACATATATAACAACACCTCAATATAGCGGCCATGAAATTCTCGGACAAAAGTTGTCATTATAGAGATATGTGACAATAAAGTATTGGAATTTAAATATTTTTCCATTAAATCTAGAAGATTTTTACTTTCTTAGAATTTTAGTTATTAGTAGTATGATATGTAACATACTATTATTTTTGGTACATCGAAAAGAAAATTAAATAAAGATCTTAAGAGATCGTCATAAGCAATACTGCTTTATTCCGCTAGGAGAGAAAACTCCATGTTCTTAAGTGCACTACTCCATGTTCTTATGATGTGTAGCACACGTCTATATTAATCATGGTAAAGTAATAAAAAGTTAAGTAAGAAATAGCATATATATATATATATGTATGTTGTGTATTTATTTGACATAAATATTTTCATTAGAAAATGAAATATTTTGTCCTCTTGCAATTTGAATAGAAGAAAATAACTTTTTTCAGATCTCTTATGGGTAAAAATGAAGTTTTCTTATAAAAAAACATAAAATTAAAAACAATAAAATCATTTATTTTTCAAATGTACATTAATAGAAATAAATGTAAATATCTATGCGTCATTATCTTAATACCATAGTGTAATGTGCAATTCGGAAAATTTAAAATTGAACAGTACATAAACATGACTTTGACTTCGTACAAATTATTTGACTGCCTAGTTTAATCTTTAATGTAGGACCACAAAAAGATTTTGTAAAGATTAGACACAATCTTCACAGCGACAACAAAATAATTGTTGATTGACTTGATTAGGACTTTACTTTCTTGTAATAACTGTTGGCAACAAATTCTTGTATCCATAGTCTCTATCCCATCCTGTAAATATTTTATGTATTTCCTTTAGAATATTCAATTCAAAAAGCCTACTATGCTTTTTCACAAAATGGTGATAATTAATTTTAAATTCCTAAGTTGATGTTTTTGAAAATCTAACAAGCTTCCAACTATTCATTTTAAAAAGTTATTATACAAATTATTTTTTGAAAAGTCAAGAATCAAAAGAAAAATCATTTGAAATATGGTGAGATGTAGATTTTGTATGAAATCGGCAAAAGATTTTGAAAATGATTTTATAGTGAATATATCTTTAGTAAATTATTACTACTGTATATCTTAAGAAGAGATTGCAAGTTTACCTATTAATTTACTTCGGACAAATTCAAAAAATAAAATATTTCATGACCTCCCTATACAAGTCAAGAAACTAATTGTAACATATAATCCTTGAACTATCTATATGGAACGGAAAACCATTTGAGCTAACGTAGTTTAGAAAATTTAAAAGTATTTTAGTGTTATATTCATATCACCTATAAATGATAGGAGAATTTAAATTTACAACTTCAATATTTTTCGTGAAATGTTTTCAAATAATTAGGCTACAAAATATATGTGATAAACATAATGTTTCAAATAATATGTCATAACTTAAGCTCAGTATTTAACTTTGTTGAAAAATAGAAAGAGCATTACTCAGTGAGGAGGATTGGAACTTCATTTCAAATAATAAGCTCATATTATGTAGTATTATCCATTTCAGCTGAACAAACCTCAAGAATTTGTCTTTTGAACTACACTATCATTAAATTCAAAAACGTATGTATCGTGTGAATTTATGTTATGCAT
The DNA here is from genome assembly GCA_029783415.1 of Anisodus acutangulus. Taxonomy (NCBI): domain Eukaryota; kingdom Viridiplantae; phylum Streptophyta; class Magnoliopsida; order Solanales; family Solanaceae; genus Anisodus; species Anisodus acutangulus. The sequence continues at coordinate 46,051,737 of CM056500.1, read as the reverse complement.
TATAAAACTTTTCACTTTTCTCTCATTCCGATATGAGATTCGCTTAAGGTATAAAGTTACACGTGCATCATTTTTTTTGAAGCAAGATAATTTTTATTTGTAACCCGTCCTCCGAAACATGACAATTATCCTAACTAATTTGTATCGAGGAACAACTATGCAAGCAATTACTTTACAATCATCTCAAATTAGGCCTTTGTAATAACACTACATTACATTACAAATGTATATAAGCATTGTTACCATGTTCAAGGTCTCATTTATATCAACCCTTAACCTATCATGACCAACATAACTAATTAATACCTACACACATTACAAAAATTAAGGCGGTTAACTAGAATTTATTTAAATTTTCAATATTTAAGAAGCTTCCTAGTTGCTTTTATTTTTCTCTATAAAAATTTTAAAATGTGAAAATAAATCTTTACTTTATTAAAATTTGAGTCACGAAGTAACCGTGTCGTTACATTTTCCGCCTTTCCCACTTCTGATTTGACGGCGGATTCTCAAATTGACATTAGGTCAACTTTTAATTTAATTAAAAAAAGTAAAAAAATAAAAAATCACAAAAAGCCAAATAAAATCAATCTCGCGAAAAACTCGGGGACATAACTCGGGGTGGATTTGGGAAAAGATCAAATCACCACCAACAAAGTGGATTTCAGAATATCAGCCGTATTGCCCTTAATAATTTTAAAAAGTAGATTTCACCAGATTTGATTTTCAACACTCTGTTTCTTTCTTTCTCTCTCTGTCTCTGTGATCTCTTTATTTACATTTATATACATATTTTTAGCAAAAATAAATATTAAATTGAAAAAAAAGACAAGGACGTTTATATTGTGTACATGAAGAAGACAGATATTTATATTACACACACACACTCTTCTCTCTTTTTTATGTTGTCTTTCCTTCTTCTTCTTAGCTTTTTTTTTTAACTTGCAATTTCCCACTTGTTTTTCCAAGAAAATTTGTGGGGTTTTCTTATTTTGCTAAAATATTAGTGGGTTTTGTTCCATTTTTGTTGAATTTGTTTGTGGCTTTTTTTTTTTGCATAAAGTCTAGAAGTTGCAATTTTCCACATATTGTTCCAAGAAAAAAAATCTGGGTATACCTTATATTGCTAGAAAATTTGTGGGTTTTGTTTCATTTTTGCTGAATTTGTGATGGCAAGAAACGGTGTGTTTTCACGGCGGCGGAGGGCGGAGAAGGTGGAAGAGTTCGATGTGTTAACGGATGCGACACATGAAGTTCATGTTCTTGCTGTTGATGATAGTCTTGTGGACAGAATAGTAATTGAACGTCTACTCAAAATTACATCTTGCAAAGGTAAAAGAAATTAACTAATTTTGAGCTGAATTTTAGTTTTTTAAAGGGAAAAGTTGCAAATATACCTATATATACCATATATATCCCTCGACTAAGAAGTAGTGCATTTATACCCTTGCCGTTACACAAATGGTGCAAATATACCTCTGTCATAACACAAATGATGCAGATATATGCTGACAGATTTTTTTAAAGCATCACTTTTTTACGAGGGTATATCTGCCTTAAATGAAAATTTGGGGTTTTGAATGTTGTGGTTGAAATTGTACAGTGACTACTGTGGATAGTGGGATGAGAGCTTTGAAATATCTTGGATTGGATGAAGAAGAAAGCTCTGTTAGTATTAATGTAAGATTTTTTAAAAAAAATTTAGTGGATTTTTGTAGTGAAGATTGAAGATTTTTATGGATTTTGATTTTTTTATGATAGGGTTTGAAGGTGGATTTGATAATTACAGATTATTGTATGCCTGGAATGACTGGCTATGATTTGCTCAAAAAGATTAAGGTCCTTTTTTTGCCCTTTTAATTGTTTATTTAATTTATTTGGCTTGAAAGATTAATGTTTGAGTTTCTTATAGGAAAATTTAATCAATGTACTTAAGCTTCCAAATTTGTATTTGTGAACAGGGTTCATCTTTTAGGGAAATTCCAGTTGTTATCATGTCATCTGAAAATGTTTTGGCAAGAATTGACAGGTACTTTCAATTCTTTGTTACTGGATTTTCTACTTATTTTTTTCTTTCTGCATTTATATTTTCTGTTTGGGCTAATGAATTTATCTTTAAAAGAGAATATATGAAAATGTTGAATATGTTTTTGCAAGTAACTTTTGCTTTGAAACTTTGTGTGATTAGAAATATATAAATTTAAGGAATTCCAAATCTTAACATGAATGTCATGAAGCACGATGCTGCTCCTCCCTTAACCAGAGGTCTCGGGTTCAAGCCCCGGGTAATGAAAAATTCTTGGTAGGGAGCGCTTCCCTAGAAATGGGCTCTACCCGGTTCGAATCCGAATATAGTCGGGCTCCAATGCGGGTACCGGACACCAGGTGAGAAACCAAAAAAATAATGTCATGAAGCAATAGTAATTAGCATTGCATTTATTAATTTATTTTTCAAATAAGAGGTTAAGAACTTGAATTAGTACCCCATCAAGGAGTCGCGCCACCATTGTTCAAGGGTAGTCAATTGACATCCCTGAACCGGAAAATTACATTGGGTAGATAGGTCAATTTTTTCAAATTGTAAATATACTATATATATTAAATCCCTTTGGCTTTTCATTTGTTTACATTTTTATATTTTGAATCTTATTAGTAAAATTTCTGGCTCGCCACTAACCCATTCCCATAAAAGGAAAGAAAATGAAACACAGAGAGAGAAGGAAAATTTAATAAAACTAGAAGGGATAGTCCCATTGACAACCTAAAGTTATCTTCCAATTTATTTAAGAAAGAATAATGGGGAAGTACCATTGACAACCTAACGCTATCTTGCAACTAAATTAAGATAGCATCAAATCTTTACGTATCGTTTGTACATGTGCTTTCAAGATCTGTTAGATTCTTTAATTAATCAGTTATGATAAAAAAAAGGTTTTGACTTGCATATTTTGGACGCTGCGATCAGTTATTGTTATTGAACAACTAGTTTCTTGCATGACCAAAAGCAATGAATGAACAACCACTTCATTAGTTTAATATCTTATACCAGAAAAAGAGTAGTTGGATGCTTTACAATATCATAATCCAGAGCAGCATCTCTGTCTGCTTCTTCAATAGTTGTATTTAGTAATATAATTAGGAATGCATGTTCTTATTCTAGTAAAGTTTAGATTAACCATATATGCAATTGTAGTATGCCACTAATGAATGTTTAGCTTTATATGCAATTTTGGTATGCCACTAATAAATGTCAATGCTTAAAGCCTATCGCTTGAATGTGACATTGTAAAAGTTGTGGCTTTAAGATTGTTTATGAGGAAGAAATGCATATCAGAACTTAAATTAGTTACTTATCTTAGAAAAAAGAATCAACTTCCTCAGGGCTATGATAATGTTATTGTGGAATGCAGAATTTAGAGCTTTGTTGTGAGACATTCTTGATTAAACTAATTTTAATTCTATAACAGATGTCTGGAAGAAGGCGCCGAAGATTTCTTATTGAAGCCAGTGAATTTGGCGGATGTAAAACGTTTGAAGAGTTACATGTTCAACGAAGATCGATTTAGGGGAGAAGAAAAAGGAATGAACAAGAGGAAGTTGCCAGAAACATCGTCTGATGATTCATCAACCCCAACTCTCTCACCTTCACCATCGCCCTCACCATCACTTGATCTCTCATCAACTCCTTCGCCGCCATCCACTTCCTCTCCATCGTCCCTCAAAGCATTTTCATCGGCCCTCTATAATACCGATTCATCGACAAATTGCACTGATTCTTCCATGCCCTCTTCGCCAACATCACCTGGTTCACCTACGAGACGACTCAAAATGAGGGACCAAGATTTGTGACGGTATACAATTTATGTATTTTACTTTCCTTTCCGCTACTTAAGGGGTTCTCAAAGCCCCTCCATCGTCGGGGCACACAATGTAGACAAGCCAATTGCCCCTTTACTAGCGAGGTTTTTTGTTGGCTCGTCACTTTTCATATACACATCGATGATATTGTTTAATCACACGAGGCTTACAAAGATATGTTCAAATGACTAAGAAAAGTTGATTGAGACAAGTGTTGAATCAACATTTTCTGGTGTTGGTGAATTCTTGAATTTAATCTTTTACCTGTTTTACTTAATGTATTTGGCAGTAGTATTAATGTATCCAATTCAATAACAGATACAGAATGGCTAGAATTGAATAATGGGATATGGATTGATATAATTCTGATACGATTTTATTAAATGTCAATTCTTGTCTGCTAAAAGGAATATTGGATTCTGAGTTGAACTACACATGTTTGATATGTTCCCTTATTCTAAGGATCTGGGTCATCTTGTTTGTTGCGGTAGAGGTGTGTGTGCGTGGGGGAGGGGGCGGGGGCAGGGAGGAAGGGGTTGCATGTTGTATTGAGCTGTTTTTAGACCTTTTCTTTTTTAATAATCGAGAAATTTCTAATGTCAGTCGGCGTATGTAAATAATTTATCGAAAACCACATTTATACCCCCATAAAGGCAGGGTAAAAACTAAAAGGGGTGTCAACTATTTTGAAAATCGACTGAACCTATCAAACCGAACCTAATTGAACAGTTTTTTAAGTTTTTTAAGTTTTTTTTAGTAAAATTGAAGGATTCTAGTATAAACTAAAATCATATCGAATAATTAGGTAAATTTTTTATTTTATAATAAAATGTTGAAAAAATAAAGGAGTTACGGGAGCTTACTGCTTAAAGTTTAGGATTTAGTATTGCTTTTCAACTTACTTCTTTGCAATGATACTTATTCAACAAAAAAACAATTACATGAAGGTATGTTTTGAGACTTTCTCCTCTTCTTTTTCTACCTCTTTAAATTTTGTTAATTCAAAAGATTAATAGAAGTAAATAGTCAAACATGTTCAACTGTTTAAAAAGTTTAAGAATTGATGTCTGAGGCCAAAAGTTATTTCTATTGAATATGAATCAATAAATATCATATAATCAGGTGAATTTATACTGAAAAGAAGAGACAACATATTTAACACATACCACGTAAGATTAAAATTTTGAGGGAGCTTTATACCAGACATTCTAATAAAGAATTGTATACTTTATATGTTATATTAAAATTTATCGATATTTTATATAAGTTGACGTGAAATAAATAATTGGAAATTAACCGAATTGTACCGATATCGAAGAAAAATCGAGAGGATTGAGACGGTTTCAAAAAGTCTAATTTTGGTTATATTTGTAGATTAAACGAAAAATTGTGGTAAATTTTTTTTTAAAATAACAGACTGAACCGTACCATTGACACCCCTGACAAATGTGTACATCCTATCCTTTCCAGATCCCCTTATGAGATTAGGTTGGATATCATGTTGTTTAGTTGGCGTATGTAGATAATGAGCTCGTCTTGCTACTCTTTTTCCCCCTTTTTAAATATCATGTTTTTGTTTGTGATAGGGGTCTTTCACCATAGGTTCGAACTCGTAATGTGTATCAAATTCACAAATTAGGGTGTGTTTGGTATAAAATCATTTTCACGACCTCTTGAAAATTTCTCTAGTAAAATAAATTACTTAAGAATTAGGAAAACAAGTTTCCTTATGGGGTACAGAAATAAGTTTCATAAGTATCATTTTATACTAGTTGCCTCCCCACCCTAACATCCCACTCCTGCTTCACCCCTAGCCCATCTCCGACCCCCACCTCACCCTGACCGCACCTCAACACTCATATTTTACTGATAGCAAACACACCTTATGTTATGTCTCATACTGCTGCTTACTACCTATCAAAAGCTTGGGGCATTAATCCTTATTAGACTTGTTCTTATTGATATAATTGATAGATGCCAAATTGTGCCTTGCTGTCGAAACACCAAAATATTGGACAACTCATTGATATCTTCTGGATATAGCTTCCCTAGCTGGCCAAGATCATAAGCAAGATATGAGAGAATCAATTTTAATTTATATGTGATGGAGTGAAATACTTAACGTAGAATGTCATTCTCTTTATCTTAATGAAATGATTAATACTCATGAGGCCAAATCTTTACCCAACTAATTCAAACAACCTAAAGATTTGCTCTATCCCGATGGCAGTTATTGAACTCTTTTGAATTTGAATGATCTAGGTGATTATGAAATCTTATTTAAAAAGGGAATTGTGCACTCTATGGAATATGCTGTGAATAATGTAACCTTACTTGGATATTGTGGCTGTTAGAATAGAATTATTTGGTGTCGACTTGGTATTTATCTCTTTTTACGTATCTTTCGTCGTCGTCGGCCTATGATACCTACCGGGTACATTGTGTACTCATGCTACGTTTGGTGCATTCTTTTTGGATACAGATCTAGTGCCTTCTACCAGTGCGGGACAACGTGGCTGAGTCCGGTTGGTTTATTTTCCAGCATTTAGGGTGAGGAAGCTACCTCCAGCATACCCTTGGATGGATGTTTATTCTCTACTTCAGTCTTTTACTTGAACTTGAGAGACATGATAGACCTCTTTAGCTTATGTATTGGTTTTGACACTATGTTGCCCTCGTTTTCAGACTTGTATCATTTTATTAACGCTCTTGTTTCTATAGACTAGATCACTTAGGGGATGTTGTTGATGTATCAGACTTATATTTCTTCTGCATTTATATTATGGGATAACTTACATAGTAATTGTTATCCTTCCGCTTTTACTTATGTTATATCTTGTGAATGATTTGAGAGTGGTTCGCCTACCGGTGGGAATTGTGTAGGTGCCACCACGACTCATGAAAAGAGTCTTTACAAAGTTGGTATCAGTGCTTTAGGTTAAACGTTCTCGGATACAAGAGCAATGTCTAGTAGAGTCTCACAGATCGGTGCGGAGACGTCCGTAATTATCTTCGGGAGGCTATGGGACATTTAAAAAAATTCACTTTCTTCATTCCTTTCATGCTATGTTGAATTAAATTGGTATCTGACATTTGTTCCTATTCTCTCACAGATGGTGAGGACTCGTGCCTACGCAACGAGGGAAGAAGAACAGGTACCGGCATTGGTGGTGCGCGATCGCGATAGAGGACATGCTCGGGGCCGAGGTAGATCCAGAGGAGAGACACCAGCTTGAGGTGGGGCACAGAGAGTCAGCCAGGCTCGTGCTAGATCAGTCTCCCCTGAGCGAGTTGTTGAGCCTCATGATGAGTTACTTGAGGAGGAGATGGGGCTAGTCCAGGATCAGCCTGGATTTTTTACTACTCCGGTTCTACATGATATGTTGTTTAGATTGTTGAGTGTTCTTAATGGTTTTGCCTAGGCGAACGTGCTTCCGCCTATTCCCGGTGGTTCTTAGACCCGTGTGGGAGAAGGACAGACTCAGACTCTCGAGTTTTGTACTCTCGGGTTCAACCAACGACGATGTCAGCGCCCCGTATTGATGAGGTTAATGCTCCAGATTTTTGTCCCTGACCGATTGCTGGGACATCTATGACCCGCGATGAGTGAAAGATATAGGAGCACAATTCGAATATGAAGCCTATGTTATTCTATGATTGTCCTAAAATGATGCTTATGAGTTTGTTGTGAGCAGCTATGAGAGGTTGCATACCTTGGGTATAGTCGAGTAGCACATATAATTAGTTTTGTGGCCCTTCAGCTTTTGAGAGATGCTAAATAGTGGTAGAGAGCTTATATTGATTGTCGAGCAGCGGGGTTGCCTCCATTGTCATGGGTTAGGTTCTATCACATATTTCTGGAGAAGTATGTGCCTCTTAGCTTGCGTATAAGCAAGCGTGATGAGTTTCAGAGGATTGAGCAGATGGGTTCTTCAGTTGCAGATTATGAGACTCGCTTCCACGCCTTATCGTGCTATGCAACACCTTTGCTACCTACAAAGGCTGAGCGAGTGAGATATTTTGTTGGAGGTTTGAGTATTCCCCTTCAGTTGGCTACATTACAGCTAGTGGCAGCTGGAGCTTCTTTTGAGACTGTAGTTGAGCATGCGTTGATGGTGGAGTCTGTGAGGGGCAAGATGCCCAGATATGAGTCAAATAAGAGGGTGAGGCGATATGAATAGTTCAGTGGATCTACTTCCCGTAGTTATGGGCAGCAAAGTAGATATCAACAGTTGTAATATGGTCGACTGATTCAAGCAGCTCTTCAGAATACAGATGGTGTCTCTGCGGGGCATAGTGGTTATGGTGGGGGCCAGTCTTCAAGGGGTTCTCAGTATCGGTATTCTGATCATGGTAGTTCAGGTTCTTCTATCTCTATTCCTCAGCCCTCAGCGGCTAGGACTTGTTACACTTGTGGTGAGGTTAGGCATTTAAGAAAGGATTGCCCCAGATCTGTATCGAGTCCATCACATGTACCTAGGACCCCACTACAGCCATCTAGGAGTGGTGGTGGGGTTAGCCGAGGAGGATTTTAGTCAGGCCATGGTGGCCATAAGACCGATCATGATGGATTCCAATCAGGGAGAAATGAAGTTCGTTCGGACCGAGGTGGCTAGTAGAGAACTCAGTCTGAGGGAGGACACACTCATTGTTATGCTTTCCCGGGTAGACCAGAGGCTGAGGCATCAGATGTGGTTATCACAAGTATCATCTCAGTCTGTCATCGGTATGCTTCAATGTTATTTGATCTGGGGTCTACATTCTCATATATGTCTGCCTACTTTTCTAGTGATTTGGATATATGGTGTGATATGCTTAATGTCCATATTTGTGTGTCTACATCGGTCGGTGATTCCGTGGTTGTAGATCGAGTTTATCAGTATTGCTTGGTTACTTTTATGGGTTATGATACTTGGGTAGACTTGGTCATATTACACATGGTTGATTTTGATATTATTTTGTGGATGGATTGGTTATCACTGTATCATGTGATTATGGACTGTTATTCCAAGACAATCATGTTAGCGATGCCTGGACTTCTGAGATTAGAGTAGAGAGGCGCTCCTAGCCCTGCTCCTAAAAAGATCATTTCTTTCATTCGGACTAGGAAATTGGTAGATAAGGGTTGTTTGGCACATATAGCTCATAGCTGGGATACGAGTGCATATACTTCTTCCATTGAGTCCATTCCGATAGTTAGTGAGTTTGCCGATATTTTCCCTTCAGATTTACCGGTATGTCGCCATACAAAGATATCAATTTCTGTATTGATCTCGAGCCGGGAACTCGACCCATTTCTATTCATTTGTACTGTATGGCTCCAGCAGAGTTGAGAGAGTTGAATGATCAGCTTTGGGATTTGTTGAGTAAGGGCTTCATTTGATCGAGTGTATCTCCATAGGATGCTCCTGTCTTGTTCGTGAAGAAGAAAGATGGCATCATACGTATGTGCATTAATTATAGACAGTTGAATGAGGTCACCATCAGAAACAAGTATTCGATCCCTCGTATTGATGACCTATTTGATTAGCTTCAGGGTGCTTCAGTGTTTTCGAATATTAACTTGAGGTCTGGGTATAATCAGTTGAAGATCCGGGCCGAGGATGTTCCTAAGATGACTTTTCGGACTCGTTATGGTCATTATGAGTTCTTGGTGATGTCTTTTGGGCTTACCAATGTCCCCACAACGTTTATGGATTTAATAAATGGGATATTCAAGTCGTATTTGGATTATTTTGTGACCATGTTCATTGACGACATCTTGATCTATTCGAAGAGTCGGGAGGAGCATGCGCAACATTTGATTGTGGTCCTTAGTTTATTGAAGGATAAGAAGTTGCACGCTAAGTTCTCGAAGTGTGAGTTTTAGTTGAGTTCTGTGGCATTCTTGGGACACACGGTGTCAAAAGATGGGATTATGGTTGACCCTAAAAAGATAGAGGCATTCAGGGACTGGTTTAGACCAATTTCTGTGATAGAGATTTAGAGTTTTATGGGTCTTGCTAGCTACTATCGTCGGTTTGTCAAGGGTTTCTCTTCTATTCCTTCTCATCTGATGCGTTTGACTCAGAAGGAGGTGCCTTTTCAGTGGTCCGGTCAGTGTGAGGAGAACTTTCAAAAGCTCAAGACTCTTTTGATCACATCCCCGATTTTATCATTTTCGGTGGAGGAAAATGACTTTACTGTGTATTGTGATGCTTTTAGGATTGGTTTGGGCTGTGTGTTGATGTAGGAGGATCAGGTTATTGCTTATGCATCGAGGCAGTTGAAGGTGCACAAGAAGAACTACCCTATTCATGATTTGGAGTTGGCTGTCGTTGTGTTTGCTTTGAAGATTTGGAGGCATTACTTATATGTTGTTCATTATGGGGTGTATATCGACTATGACATGACCATTTTGTACCATCCAACCAAGGCCAATATGGTGGCGGATGCCTTGAGCCGAAAGGCAGTCAGCATGGGGAGTTTGGCTCGTTTGATAGCTTCTGAGCGTCCTTCGGCATTGGAGGTCCAGATTCTAGCCAACCATTTTGTGAGGCTTGATTTTTGAATTCGGCAGGATTCTATCTTGTGTGGAGGTGAGGTCATCTCTTTTAGATCAGATTCGGACTCACCAGTATGATGATGTGAAGTTGTGCAAAATCAGAGATAAGGTGATGAGTGAAGAAGTCAATAAAGTTATGATTAATAATGAATGGATTTTGAGGATTAAGGGTAGAGTGTGTATGCCTCGTGTAGGTGATTTGACTAGATTGATTATGAAGGAGGCCCACACATTTAGGTAATCGGTTAATCCAAGTGCTACTAAGATATATCATGATTTGAAGCAGCACTATTGGTGGGGGAGGATGAAGAGAGACATTGTGGAGTTCGTGTCTCGATGTCATAATTGTCAACAAGTCAAATATGAGCACCAGAGGCTCGGTGGTGTGTCTCAGAGGATGTTCATTCCCGAGTGGAAGTAGGAGAGGATTGATATGGATTTCGTGGTTGGATTGCCCTAGACTTTGGGCAAGTTTGATGCTATTTAGGTCATTGTTGATAGGTTAACCAAGTCCGCGCATTTCATTCCGGTCCAGACGACTTATAATGTAGAGAAGTTGACTAAGATCTACATTCGTGAGATTATTAGTTTTCATGGCACCGTTCGAGGCTTTATATAGTAGGAGATGTCGATCTTCGATTAGTTGGTTTGATGCATTCGAGGTCCGGCCTTGGGGTACCGATGTATTGAGAGATTACTTAGATAAAGTGAAGGTGATCCAAGATAAGCTCCTGGCAGCTCCGAGCAGGCAGAAGGAGTATGCGGATCGGAAGGTCCGAGACTTGGAGTTTATGGTTGGTGACAGAGCTCTTCTGAAAGTTTCACCCATGAATGGTGTGATGAGGTTCAAAAAGAGAGGAAAGTTGAGTCTGATGTATATTATACTTTTGAGATTCTTCAGAGAGTTGGAGAGGTGACATATGAGTTGGCTCGGCCACCCAGTCTTACATACGTTTATCCAGTTTTTCATATGTCTATGATGAAGAAGTATCATGATGATGGTTCTTATATCATCTAGTGGGACTCCGTATTGCTTGATTATAATTTGCAGTTTAAGGAGGAGCCTGTGGCTATTTTGGACAGGCTGGTGAGGAAATTGAGCTCTAAGGAAATAGCTTCTGTGAAGGTTCAGTGGAGGCATCGCCCTATTGATGGGCGACTTGGGAGACAAGAGTCTGACATGCGGAGCGGATATCATGACTTGTTTACTACTTTCGGTATGTTTCTCTGTTCGTTTCTCTCTGTTCGAGGATGAACATTTGTTTAATTGATATCTAATGTAATGACTCGTTCGGTCATTTTTAGCCTGAAACTTCTATTTGACTATTTTATCCTTTTTGTGGACTCTTTATGGGGTTTGTGATGCATGGGGATGGGTGGCACGGATCCCGAAGTCTATTTTCATGAATTTCAAATGAAAAACTCAAAACCAAAAACTTAGAGTTGGATAGTTTGACTCAAAATTGACTGTTGACTATATGGATTCGTTTCCGAGTTCTTTCGCTTTTGGTAGCTCCGAAGGATCATTTATGACTTAGTCGAGTCATTATTTTGCTTCCCGAGGCAATCAGACATATTTTGTGGCCTTATTTGTGAAATTTGGATATTTAGTTATTCCAGACGAACCTTTAGGAAATATGAGGATACGAGCGAGTTCGTAGCACTGTTTACCTTAGACGAGCATGTCTGGTTTGTGTTCGGAGGGTCTCGGGAGTGTTTCAGATGTTTGATGAGAGTTTGAGGCTATTTTTCATGTTCTGGTGTCTGGTGTCCACCTCGGCGGCACCTGTCCTCGCTCCGGCGTGTCCACCTCGGCGGGAGGTTGGCTCGCTGGAGTGAGAATTAGGATAGTATAGAGTTTTTGCCTTGGCGGAGGGTTGGTCCTAAGGGGCGAGTCCGCCTCTGCGGAGTCGGATATGTCGTGGTGCAGATGCGAGGTATTAAGTGACACTGCCTCAGCGAGGCCCTTTCACGCCGTAGTGGATTCGCGCTAGCGGAGTCGATTCTGCTGGGGCGTAATCACTGTATCAGGTTTCCTGTATAATTTCCTAGGTCAATTTTCATTTCACAAAATAGTATATCTCGAACCTAGAGCCACCAAGGAAGAGATGAGGTTTAGAAGGGAAATTCATATTTGATGTAACAATTCCATCCTTTAGGATTTGATTCCATGTTTCTAAGTCACATAATGGTGATCTAGTATGTTTATGAGTTTGGGTAAAATGAAGAATGATCCCATTTGAGAATAAGAGAGTTAAATCATTGATTAATGAAGATTTTATGGGTTAGATTGTTTTAGTATTGTGAATTAGTGATGGATTATACTAGATTATTATGTTGTAGAGCTTAATCTGAATATAGAAATCTATTCCAATTGGGGGAAATTCTAGGGTTCCAAGTTGGGACTTTTTGTACATTGTCCAATTGAAGGCTCAAATGTATATAGTTTTTTAATTAAGTTAAGGATATGATTACCTAGTATATGTTCTTCGTTTTTGGGTAATAAAGTTTGAGTCTTGGTGACATGGGCCTGGGGTTGGTATTTAAAGTCGTACTTTGTTAAGGATTAGATCATTGTATGTTGTATAAGCTCTTCATTAACGAATAGTATATATGTGATTAGACTTTGGTTATCACGAGGCGCATCGAAAGGGTAAAGCGATCACCGAGGCTTGATTGGTTAGCACTTCTGTTCGGCCCAGAGGTAGGCTACAGTTTACTTTCACAAGACTTCGATAGAAGTGGCATGTTTGGGGGTCCCACTCAGTCGGTTGTGATGAACGGTTGAGTGGGTACTGGTATTGAACTATGTTGATGGGTGATTTAGGGAATCAGCCTTGTGCTGGTTCCGACTGCTGATTTATTTGGGCTTATCACCATATGTGGGCTTGTCGCCGTATTTGCTATTGTTTGTTTATTCATCATACATGTTTCCGATATGATATCCTGATTTGTAGTTGGATTGTTATGTTGTGAAATTCTTGGAAGTACGTGATATTCATATCTATACTTGGTTGCATCTCATTACATCATGATTTCTCGCCTTATACTGTCATCTGCATTCATATACTCATGGTTCTGAGATATTGATATGAGAGTGGTATGGAATGTTGTGGATACAAGAGACTGGAAATGTGAGATTACTTATAAGATCATGACAACACTGAGATGATGATGATGATATTCGAGGGGACGGGTTGCACGCTTGCAACATAATTCTATTTAGCTGAGAGCTGATCTCCGATGAGAAATTCCGGAGGCGTATATGGACTTTGCGGGTCTTCCATGGGTGTGCATCTCATAATAAAAACTTGAACACATGTATACTGGAAGATCAAGGTATCTGCATTTGCATTGCATTGCATTCATAACATATCATATACATATCATTATGGATTATATGTTGATGAACCAAGTGTTGAATTGATTATTGAGAACTTGGTTGAATTTCTGAAATAATGAGGCATGTTACTTACTCAATGATACTCAGATTGATGTTATTGAACTCTTCTGAATTTGAATGATCTAGGTGATTATGAAATCTTATTTAAAAAAGAAATTGTGCACTTTATGTAATATGCTGTGAATAATGTGATCTTACTTGGATATTTAGACTATTAGAATAGGACTATTTGATGTCAACTTGGTATTTATCTCTTTTTACATATCTTCCATCGTCGTCGACCTATGATTCCTACCGGGGTACGTTATATACTCATGCTACGCTTGTTGTATTTTTTTGGATGCAGATTCAATGTCTTCTACCAGTGCGGGACAGCATGTCTGAGTCCGGTTGGTTGATTTCCGAGCATTCAGGGTGAGGATGCTACCTCCAGGATACCCTTGGGTGGATGTTTATTCTCTACTTCAATCTTTTACTTGCACTTGAGAGACATGATAGACCTTTTTAGCTTATGTATTGGTTTTGGCACTATGATGTCCTCGTTTTCAGACTTGTATCATTTTATTAGCGCTCTTGTATCTACATACTAGATCACTAGGGGGATATTGTTGATGTATCAGACGTATATTTCTTTTGCATTTATATTATGAGACATCTTATGTAGTAATTGTTATCCTTCCACTTTTACTTATGTTATATTATGTGAATAATTTGGGAGTGGTTCGCTTACCGGTGAAAATTGTGTGTGCCACTACGATTCCTAAAAAGAGTCTTCACAAAGTTTGAGACAACAATAGTGGTCAAGCTTCACTCGGCCTAATTATGCTAATACAAACATAGAAGTTTAAGAACAAGTAAAGCCCAACCCATTAATACCCGCGATTGCGTTCTGCATTCGTGATGGACCCCTGAATATATAAGAGAATTTTATAGGGAAACTAACTAAAATACCCCCAAAAATGAATTAATTATCCGCTCCATGCCCTTTTAAACTTATTATCTGGTGTACCTCTCGCCCAAAACTATTTATCTGACATACCCCTCGCCGAAACTCATTCCTTTGTGATACCATCGCAGTATATTTATATACCATGATGGTATCACGAAGGACTAAGAGAAGGACTAAAGTAATCTTTCATGATACCATCTCAGTATATTCGTATACCGCGATGATAACATAGTCCTGAGGAGTATCTCATTGAAGAACTGAAACAACCTTCCATGATACCATCACAATATATGTATATAAGACAATCGTATCATAGAGTTTTTTTTTGAGAAAAGTGCGTCTTTTTTTAATAAACGAACATGATCATCCATGATATATCATCTCAGTATATTTATATACTAGGATGGTATCATGGAGGACTAAGAGAAGGACTGAAGCAGTTTTTCATGATATCATCTGAGTATATTTATATATCATATTGGTATCATAACTGGGAGGGAGGGGGGCATTTCGGGTAAATAGTTTCAATTTTTTCTAAGGGTACAAAAGTAATGGAGGTAGAAACGGGTAAATAGTTTGGTTTATGGGATGTAAGTGATGATTTCCCAATTTTATCCCCAAGAAAAAGGGCTCCTAAATACCATTCTTAAAAACACTTTTAACTAATTACCAAGCATAACAATATTTATAATTTCTAGTAATTTAAGAGAAAAAGTGTATCTGTTAAATTTAGCCTTCAAAATTACAAACTGACTTCCCCCGAAGAATGATATATTTCTCGGTTTCTTCCCCGGCGTAATAGTCATTACCGACGAGCATGCTGGATCTCCTTTGACACAAGCTCCGGGAGCATCTCCATCAGCTTCTTCAATGAGTTCTCCATCACCGGTAGCGTCATCTCCTATGACTCTTCATTTACGTACCTTCATTCATACATGATCAGATACTGTACACTTTTGAATTCACAAAAACACTGAATTTGGTTCTCGTGAGGGAAGGGAAAACCTACGCCCCTGATAACCAACAAAACTGTTGCTTTCATTAATTATATTTTACGATATGGCCAATATTGCATTACAAACTAGGTGTGTCAAATGAGCTAGTTAGATTGAATTTCAACGAATTAAAATGAGTTGAGTTAATAAATGAGCGATTTATTGACCCGCCCAAATGTTGTTTGGGCTTCAATGAATTGAGTTGAAATGTGCTAAAAATGGGTCAAAACCCAACCCATTTAATTTTTAATAAACTTTAATTACGTTATTTCTTTTTAATAATGTTTTAATATCTAATAAATTATTTACCTTATTATCAAAACATCTCTGTTACAAATGAAAAGCTCCTCGTCCTTATATTTCATCACCAGAGCGGCTAAACTCCCATTTGTTGTTGTCTGTTCCTCAAACCTTACTCTTCTGCCCTAAAACTTCTATCAATTACAAAACTAAATATTAAACCCTCAAATACTGCAAAAAATAAAATCTAATAAACCTTAAACCCTTAAAGCTGCAAAATTTTCTGTTCCACAATATTTCGTAGTTCTCAAGGTTCTATAAAAGTAGACCCAGTCAAACTTTACACGCACAAACTCTCAATTACTTTATTTGTTTTCAATTAATTGGTTGCCTACTTTCATTCTTATTGCTATTTAATTTATATCAGTGAACTGTGCACGCAAAAATTAGGTTTACTATATATTTATATTTGAGACTTCTTATTAAAATTTGGTTTTAGGATACCAATTCAATTGAGTTGCCTCTGTCTTCTACAACACACGTCTCCATTTCTGCAATGCTTCTACTACTGTATATGAACTTTTATCCGGAGTAAGCCATTATTTAAATAAATTCATCAAAATAATACGTTTTTTAAAAAATTTATAGAACTAGAATAAATGTATTCAGCAATAACGTATTAGGTATTATTTTATTCAAAAAATGGGCAAAAAGTTAGTGGTTGGCAGCGTTAAAGGATAATTTGTACTTGTGAGTAATGTTTTACGCTTAATATGTGACTGAAAGTAACGACTCTAAAATCTGACATTGATTGATTTTAAAGTCGTAATTCAGAGTTATGACTTCAAGCTAAAATGTAACTGACAGTAACGTTTCTATAGTGATCCAATGAGTGAGTTGAGTTTTATTTTTTGGTTTCAAAAGAATGAGATAGATCACAGTCATCTACTGTATTTATGATAATGCAACCTAAAAGTTATAAAACGTCATATTTCATTTTATCTGTTTATTTAGATACGATTTTTTTTTGAAAATAAAAAACTTAAATTTTGTGATTTTGATAAATATATTATAACATTTCTTATATAATGTTAAACCAATTATGTTATATTTCGAAATAAAAAATAGTATTTAATATAAAAAGTGAGTTTTAACAATATAAAAATGCATAAATTGATCAATTGGAGTGAATATTAAAAGAACCCACATTATAATGTTCATAAGAATAGATTAGATGTGCTTCATGGTTTACACATTGATATATCAATTGTCATCATTATTTTAAAGTGAATAACAATCCATCGATAAATTATATACTGCTAATGTACATATTTTCGGTGACGTATATAAACAAGATATTGTACGTATAAAACTAATAAAAATTCTAATGCAAAAACTTAGAGTTTTTTTTTTTGTCTACATGAATAACCGATTTGACAAATTTTCTTAAGTATCTACAGTTAAGAACAAATTCACTGTAAATTTTTTCTGAAGTGTATAAACTTTTCAAATAAAGGAGCACTCCTAAACACCATATACATAATATGTTCTAAACATGTATAGGCGCAACCATGATTTAAAATTTAGGCATTATGAACTCGTCATCAAATGCATAGCTCGAATAGCTCGTTTTACTAATTGAATTGCAATTAAAATAGTTATAATAAAAGTGATCTATCTCATTCTTTTGAAACCAAAAATTAAACTCAGCTCATTGGATCACTATAGAAACGTTACTGTCAGTTACGTTTTAGCCTGAAGTCGTAACTATGAGTACGACTTTAAAATCAACCAATGTCAGGTTTCATACAAAAGTTGCTCGTGCCTGGATTCTTAGAGCCGTTATTCTCAGTTACGTATTAAGGGTAAAACGTTACCCTCAAGTACGAATTATTTTAACGCCGTCAATCACTAACTTTTTTGCCCACTGAATTTTTTAATAAAATAATAACTAATACATTACTGCATTATACATTTATTCTAATTCTGTAAATTTTGGAAAAAAAAGTATTACTTTGATGAATTGGTTTAAATAATGGCTTACTTCATTCAAAAATTCCGGAATCTCCTTAGGGAAATAGCTCTGGCGAAATTTCTTTTATTTCCTTTTCTTCTTTTATTTTATTTTTTGTATGGATATGATCTTTGCATTGTTATGATGGAATGGATGGTGGTTATGGTGGTTTGTGGTAGTAGTTGGAGGTGGAAATGAATGTATGTACGGTGTATCTTAATGTATACCTAGTATTGGTTTCAGTTTATATCTGGTGTATGTTTACCATACATCCCATGTATCATTGTACATATAGTGACATACAACGACATACAAGTATGTATAATAATGTATGTTACACGTATGTCATATATACGTTTTGTATATGTTGTGTACATATTAATATATATTATTGTATACCATGTGTATGTCAAATATATATATTAACATACAAATGACATATAACAATATACCATGAAATATAAGTGTGCATGGAGAGAAGTTGTGGAAGCCATGGGAGAGAACTTCGGCGAAGAAGAAAGCTTAGCTAAAGAAAAAAAAACTATGGTCGATCAACTCTAATCATCTGATTTTCCGGCGAAACTCCGACGATTTTTCGACAGAGGTGCGGCAACAGGGCCGAGCAACAAAACAACGACAACCAAGGTTTTGGGAAGAGAAGATTAGAAGAAATAGAAAGTAGGACAGAAAGAAAAGTTATGAAAGAAGAGAAAAAGCAAGATCTCCAAATCCCTATTTTGTGGAATTTATTGGAGGTTGTATATGTTTTGTAAATAAACAATTACTGACTTACCGTATATTAAAAATGAAAAATATTATAATTATGGTAATTATCAGTTATTGTTATAAATATTATTTATTATTGTGGATGTCTATTTTTATAAGAAAAAATATTATTTGTATTTTGGGACCAAGTCAGTTATCCCCTATAAATAAAAGGGTCTCCTTCATTGTATTCACGTCCTTTGAGAAAATAAAAGAACTCTCCTCTCTTTCTTCATAATATTTTTATTTTAGATTTATTATTATATAACACGTTGTTATCGGCACGAGTTTCTAAATTTAAAATTTTGGATCGAAAAATGAAGAAATTAGAGGTATGTCAGGTATTTCTATTAGCATCCCTCTTATCCGGTTACTCGTTTATAACCTGCTATTTCTTCCATGTGTTCTTTCAAAAATTATGGGGAAGCATGTCATGTTTTGTTGAGATTATTTAAATTCTGAGCATGTGGCCAGAATGAAAATCAAGTACTAACACTACTATTTGGTTAATGATTCTATGTTGGTTTTGTATTACCATAAGCAAGATCGTGATTAGGGAACTGCAAAGATACTATTTGTTTTCTCTTAACTATTTAGTGTTTTCACGGAAGATAATTGAAGCTAGTAAAGTTTGTAAACATGTGTCTTTACCAATTACATATTTTTGCTATCTTTTATAATTGAAAATTGGTTCTAAGCTGTCAATTCGATGTAGTTAAGGAATATTCAGTTGATTTTGTTTCATTCATGAAGAATGATAACTTTTAATAAATATTATAACTATAACTTCATTCTATGAAGTGAATGTGATAATATTTAGTAAATACGAACATGCTATTGGTTGTGAAGATATCACGACTTACCTCTAGAAGATGCATAATATTTGAGAAAAAATATTCTAAATATTCTATACTATATTCCCGAAGTAGCCAACTCAGAAATCTGCTCCCGAAGTAGCATATAAAAATTATACTCCTTAAGTAATAAAACTTCAAACTCTACTCCGAAAGTAGTAGAACTTTGAAAGTAGTAAAACATTAAACTTTACTCTTGAAGTAGTAAATTCGAATTTTACTCCCAAAGTAGTAAGATGCTAAAATTTACTCTTGAAGAAATCTAAAATTTACTCCCGAAGTAGTAAGACTTTTAAATTTACTCTTGAAGTAGTAGAATATTTAAAGTTATTTCCGAATTAGTAGAATTTCAAACTTTACTCTCGGAGTAATAGAATTTTGATTTACTCCTGAAGTGTTAAACCTTTGAACATAATTTTTGAAGTAGTAAAATTTTAAAATTTACTTCAGAAGTAGTAGAACTTTATTCTCAAGGATCTTATATTATTATGTCATTTGTTCTAGATTGTAATTCACAAAGTTGTTATGATTAAAACACAAGTTGTAGTAAATTCGAAGTTTACTAAAATAAATGACTATCATATTAAAACTATAAATGATGAGGGATTAAATATCTCCAAAATTATTGTGGGTAAAAAATATGTATGTGAAAGGTTATCCGCATTATTGTTCAAATCGTATTATAAATATAAGCATGATTAAATCACATGCCTCAGTAAATCAGAAATTTATTGGTACAAAAAAATAATTCATATAATAGTAAATCAGAAATTTACTAAAACATATAACACATGGCGTGGTAAACTTGAAGTTTACTAGTATAAATAATTTTATTAGTCGGCATGAGTGATTTGGCCATCTCAATTTAAATATGATGTGCAAATTGAGTATTAGACATATATTGAAGAACTAGAAGATTCTTCAAGAATTTATTTTTGTTGCTTGTTCTCATGATAAGTTGATTATACTCGCTAATGTTGAGATTGCATTCCCTAAATTCTGAAAATAATATAAAAGGTGAATATTTGTCCGTTCACTTGTTATGTGATGTCTTAAATAGGTACATCGATAAGACGGTCACATGTGCGTTTATTATCAATCCGCAGTTTGACATATGCAAAGTTACTTGCTCAAAATAATTGAGTTGAGAGCACAATATTCAGATTATGTAATTAAGATTAATTCATCTTCTTAATGCTGGTTTATATCCAAGTTGGTTTAACGTTGAATGCCTCCGATAAATAGCTAAATCATTGCTAATGAGAATAAAGTTTCATGTGTTGATATGAAATATGATATATTGCATACAACAACACTTGTATGCTTCAGATCAATAAATTATGATAAATTCTCTCCTCACAATTGGTTCAGGGTCGGGAACCAGATATTTTCATCTAATCATTTTTATGTGTGGTATATGATTAATTAATCTACCATGATGTGCAAAGATGGATTCCCCCAAGAAGATGAGATATATGTTAATTTTTTTAACACAGGGGGAGAGAATAAGCAGCTAAGAAATATGTTATGAATTATAATTGGTATGATCTTCATTCAAAGATAATTCAAGTGAAGTGCTAAAAGCATTTGTTGACCCAAAATTAATTTCTAATTTCAGCTGCAAAATGTTCCTATAATATTAATGTCTCTGAAGTATAAAGTCTACAACATGCACGAAGCATGGTAGACCAATCGGTTTCAAACGGAATAATCCTTAAAAAAGTAGAGGAGCAAATGATCAAAATGGTCATAATAAGAAAGTAATATGCTCTT
This sequence comes from Anisodus acutangulus, assembly GCA_029783415.1. Lineage (NCBI taxonomy): Eukaryota > Viridiplantae > Streptophyta > Magnoliopsida > Solanales > Solanaceae > Anisodus > Anisodus acutangulus. Next base: position 46,030,342 of record CM056500.1, on the reverse strand, counting down.
GAAGAGGCTACGACATATACTTCATGAAACCTTATGAGAGGTTTAGGTATCTAAAATTAATGGAAGTGATGAGATCTTAATAAGTTATGTCACATTGTGAACCGAAACAAATTATATATTATTGACAATATCTTCGGTATAATATAGCGCAATATTATAAAATATTGTGAGGATCTGAATTCTACGTCTATAAAGTATGCTAATGTAGACATTATTACCAAGTGAAATGACGGATTTCGGTAGCTTCAAGCTTATTGGATCTGCAGTCTAGACAACAGAAAATGTCACACATTTAAATATTAATGAATATTTTTACTTGACAAAATTTATATGAAAATTCTTGAATAATTATAAATGGCAGAAGCATATATAGGTTCTAAAATATGTTCATAATTCTTATATGGAATAAATCAAGCAAAGTGAATGTGATTTTATCATAATGAGTATTCATTGACTATGGGTACACATGACTATGTTATCCTTACGTCTTTGTGAGTGTAAAATGATCACTTGAATATTATTCAAACTATTGAAGAGTTTCCAAAGGCAATAAATTATCCGCTCAAAGTAGTTAAAATGAGAAACTTGCATAACTCTTTGGTCCTGAAGTGTCATGTCTTTATGTTATTGATGCATTATATATTTTGCTATGTCTATGAGGGATTACAGTCATACGATGTTGTTCTACATGACAGTCAAATTATATAAAGATAACATCTGTTTATAAAGCAAGTCAGGAATGCATTTGGAGTGATTTCAACAATATTACATGCCGATGCAACTCTATCCAAAGGCTGAAGATGCAGCAACATACATAGCCCAACTAAAGGGAGGATTCTTAAAAGGGATAGAACAAAGCATATTTCACTAAAGTTATTCTTCATACACGATCTCCAAACAAATGATGATATGAACATGGAACAGATTCGCTCAAGTGATAATATATTTGATTTGTTCACCGTCTCTACAACTGCAACTTTCTTGAAAAATGGTGCACAAAATTGAATTACGAAGATTCAAGTTTTAGATTGATGTTCTCATCCAGGGGAGTTAATATGCGTTGTATCCTTTCCCCCTTACAAAATTTTGTCCCACCGGGTTTTTCTTGTAAGATTTTTAACGAGGCAACCAAAATGTGTATTATTAGAAATGTGTACTCTTTTTTTTTTACTAGAATTTTTTTCACTGTTTTTTTAGTAAGATTTTAACGAGACACGTTATCTATCAAATAGACATACAAAGGGCAGTGTTATAAATATTATTTATTTTTGTGGATGTCTATCTTTAGAAAAAAAGTTAGAGTTTGTAACTTTGGGACCAAATCATTTTTTCCTATAAATACAGAGGTCTCATTCATTGTATTCACATCCTTTAACAAAAAATAAAAGAACTCTCCCTTCTTCTTTCTTTCTCCATAATATTTTTGTTCTAGATTTATTATTGTATATCACGTGTATGTTAAATATATATATAAACATACAATGACATATAACAATATACCATGAAATATAAGTGTATATGAAGAGAAGAAGTTGCGGAAGCCATGGGAGATAACTCCGGCGAAGAAGAATGCTCAGCTGAAGAAAAAAACTAGCAATGGTCGATTAGCTCTAATCATCTGATTTTCCGGCGAAACTCCGACAATTTTTTGACAGAAGTGCGGCATCGGGCCGAACAACAAAACAACGACAACCAAGGTTTTGCGAAGAGAAGATTAGAAGAAAGAGAAAGTAGGATAGAAAGAAATGAAGGAAGAGAAAAAGGAAGATCTCCAAATCCCTAATTTTGTGGAATTTATTGAAGGTTGTATATGTTTTATAAATAAACTTTTACCGTATCTTAAAAAATGAAATAATATTATTAATTATGGTAAATATCAGTTATTTTAATATATATCTTTGTAAAAGAAATAGTTTACGCGAATCTTGCAGAAGTTTTTGCTCATTTCTGAGAGAGCAGGCTACATATTGGGGCTATTTTCGGTCACGAATCACTAAATTGATCGGATGTAACGAATCAAACTTTGTTTTTTTAGTTATATCATGAAATTAGACCGGGCATGAAAATTTGGAGAACTTAGAATTGGAAAATCATGAAATTGATGCACTATTGGACTTCAAATCGAAAACTTAATACATAATTAGACTTACGTATACCATGAGTACGACATGGGAGTCTTAAGGACTTGCTGATCGATATACCATATATATACTTGTAAGAATAATAGTGGTACAATCATATTCTTCCATAAATGAGGTAAATATACAACAAGTAGAGACACATCTTAGGATATAATTATGCTACTAATAACTATTAATATGATATGAATAAGCTAATTATATGTCATCTAATTTATCTACTTAAATGCTAATTTAACTACCATTTACCTTCTAAAATTAATTATAATAATTACTAATTACAATCAATTATTAATTGTTCTATCATTCCACCGCAGTCGAAGCGGGAGACATGCGTATGTTGAGACTGTCCCGAAAGTCTTCAAATAATACTAGCGGAAGACCTTTAGTAAAAATATCTGCAATCTAATAGCATGACGGGACATGTAAAACACGCACTTGTCCGCGTGAGACCTTTGCACGAACAAAGTGGATATCTAGCTCAATATGTTTAGTGCGTTAGTGATTGACCGAATTCCCAGAGAGGTAGATGACACTAACATTATCACAGTACACCATTGTGGCCTTCGGAATTGGGCAGTGAAGTTCGAGAAGAAGATTCTGAAGCCAACACGATTCAGACACAACATTGTCAACACCTAAGTATTCTGCTTTGGCACTGGATCTGGATAATGTTGCTTGTCGTTTTGAGGACCAAGATACCAAGTTATCACCAAGAAATACACCATAACCAGAAGTAGAGGGTCTGGTGTCCTTACATCCTCCTAGTCGGCATCCGTATAAGCGACAAGTGTGGATGTCGACGATAGATATAGATGCAAGTCATACTCGAGAGTACGCTGAATGTAATGCACAATGCGTTTGAGAGCATGCATATGATAATCCATCAGATTATGCATGAAAAGGCACACATGTTGCACAACATAAGAAATATCCGGTCTGGTGAATGTCAGACACTGCAGGCCCTTGCCAAGTTGCGGTAGAGCGTTGGATCGACAAATGGTTTGCCGGATGATGCACTCAATTTGGATTTAGTGTCCACTGGAGTTGCCGAAGGTTTACAGGAGGACATGTCAGCACGTTCAACAATCTCAGTTGCGTACTTCTTTTGGCATAGAAATAAACCACTTGCATGACGTGTCATATCTATTCCTAGAAAATGGTGTAGTGGCCCTAGATCCTTCATAGCAAATTCAGAGCCAAGTTGTTACATGGTGGACTTGCGAAGATCATATGATGAGCAGTTAAAATAATATCATCCACATATAAAAGAAGGTAAACAATATTATTACCCTGACGGTAAATAAACATAGAGTGATCGGAACGACTGTTGGAAAAACCAATATGTGAAACAAAATTCATGAACCGCTTGTATCAGGCCCGGGGGGCTTGTTTGAGTCCATATAATGATTTCTTGAGCATGCACACATGATTGGGATATTTGGAGTCCCTATATCCCAAAGGCTGGTACATGTACACTGTTTTATTAAGTTCTCCGTGGAGGAAGGCATTTTTGACATCCAACTGATGAAGAGGCCACACCTTCGACAGAGCCAAGCTAAGGAACATTCGTATAGTTGTCGGTTTGACCACCGGACTGAACTTCTCCCCACAATCCACACCAATTTGTTGTGTTTTCCCATTACCTACCAGACGAGTTTTATGCCTCTCAAAAGTGCCATCATATTTTTCTTTGTGACTGAAAATCCACATAGATCGAATTACATTAGCATGAGTGGGACGAGGAACTAACTTCCACATCCTATTTTTAATAAAAGCATTAAATTTATCATCCATGACCAATTTCCAATTCGGGTCATTAAGAGCAGAGACATGATTATGAAACATCTGTGATTTGGGAATTTGGGTGTGTATGCTATATTTGGTGTTGGGTTTGACAATATTGTGTTGACTACGGGTGACTGGACGTTAGGCCATGTTTTGAGATGGGCCACTGGACGGGACTACAATGTCAGTGAACTAGGCCGGGACCCAAGCTAGTGCAAGGCAGTCGGGTTGGGCTCGTCGATCCAGTAGGCAAGTTTTGGCTCAGGACGGGAGGCCTAGCTTGCTGGGCATTGGTTTGCCATAGCTAGGCCACTGTTTCGGTGCCTAAATTACCCAAAATATATTGGTCCGACGAACCACTGGGCTCAATCTGAGACAAAAATGTACGGGGGCATGCTATCATCTAGAAAATCATAGGTAGAGGGGTACAAACTCATGTATTTTAGTAAATGGGGATTTTTTTCATCAAATATAACATGACGACTCACTATTATTTTATTGGAGGAAAGGTCGTAACATTTGTAACCTCGATGATTAGATGAATATCCCAAAAAAAAACGCAAGGAGTGGACCGGGGTTGAAATTTGGTGATTGTGATGGATGAAAAAAGAGGTTAACATAAGCACCCGAATACCCGTAAATGAGAATAAGATTGATCTCTTAAGTATATAATTTTTAGTAGAGCTTGATAGGACAAGTTTTTGTGGGGAAGTATGTTCAAAATATAGGTAGCCATTTGTAGTGCAAGATACAAAAAAAAATTGTGGTAGTGAGGCATGGGCAAGGGATGCTCGAATGATGTTATTGATGGTTCGGATTTTTTGTTCCGTCTTCCTATTTTGAGAGTAAGTATGTGGACAGGAAAGACGAAAAGTTAAACCATTAGAATTGCAAAAATCCCAAAAATGCCTATTATCAAACTCCTTACCATTATCACATTGAATATTTTTAATATCTCGTTCAAAATGATTCCTGATTAATGCTCTAAAAGTTAGAAATGTGGAAAAGACTTGTGATTTCTTAGCCAAAGGAAACGTCCACAAAAACTTAGAGTAATCATCTAGTAAAAACAAATAATATCTATGGCCCGAAGAGCTCAAAACGGGTGATGTCAAAATATCACAATGGATAATATCAAACGGCATAAATGTGTATGAATTAGATGAAACAAATGACACTTGAACATGTTTTCCAAGTGGACATGATCGGCACAAACTTAAATTACGTGTTGGAGTACATGAAATAAAATTATTTCATTTGAGAGAGACTAAAACAGGTGCCCATGGATGACCCAAATATTCATGCCATAATGAATGTGCGAGAGCTGCAAAAATGGATGGTGACATGGTTCATTGATTAGATGTGGTAATTGGATATAGCTCTCCATGACTATCACATCTCATTATAAGCATCCCCGTCTGAAAATCCTTCACGGAAAATCCAAAAGGGTAAAAAACAACAGATACCCAATTATCAGTAGTAAACTTTCTAACCAAAACCAAGTTTTTAATTAATTGTGGAGCATGAAAGACATTCTTTAAAATTAAGGGTGGGTTTGGTGGAGTCAATTTGGTAGAACCATAACCACGAATTGGAATAGAATGACCATTTCCGACAATTATACCATTATTTTTTCTCAAATTAAATTAGGACGAGAGGTTACCTTGGGAGGACGTCATATGAGACGTCGCTCTGGTGTCCATGTACCAATTTGCTTCAAGCGGATTAAGTCCGAGAGTGTGCATGGCAGACTCAATATCCGTTGGGATCGCCACTGCCGAATGGGCCTCTGCCACTTGTTCGGCAGTGGCCCAAAGCTGCTCGGTCCGCCACTGTTTTGTGGCCCAAAAGGAGAAGGCCCATAGCCTTGTTGTTGACTACCAGTGGCCTGGCCAGGTCTTGGACTGGACCTGGCCCAGTTACTCGATGGGACTGGTAGGGTAGCACAACCTAATGCCACTGCCAGGCCCACTGGGTTGGGCCGCCACCCACTGTTACCGAGGCTGCCACTGCTGGCCGCCGGTCCCGCTGCTCTGTCGTCGTGTCCTCTGCCACTGGAATTCCGATTGCCTCCATTTTTGCTATTTCGGTTATTCCCACTCCGATTTTTACCACCATTCCATCCTTTTTGTCCCCGATTTTGTTGTATAGGCTCAAAATTGGTAGCAGTGTCATTGGTTGGGGTGGCAATCATGGCGGAATTCGAGACGATTACGGTCTTTTTGGCGAAACCCGCCTCTTCAAGAATAAGCATATAACAGGCTTGATATTATCTAAATAATGATGTTAGCCATTCACTTAGTCCGTGAAGCTAGAATTTCTACTTTATTTTCAGTAATACTTTCGGGTTACATCCCATGAATTTCGTACTTACTTATTATAGATGCTCCATGTCTAGTTTTGAGATTTTGAAATTTGTTACTACTACTACTACTTACGTTGTTCATATTTTTCGCTACTAGTGGAATAGATGCTTGCTAAGTATCGATGGATCACGTACGACTTTAGATTTGAACAGTGCCAATGACCCATTCAGTAACATGGATTATTGTAAACCTTGTTTGAGGATGACCCATTCAGAAATTCATTCATCAAAAAACGGGTTACTCGGAGTTACCTAATCTCACTTTATATATAATCTTCGAAACAAATATATATACACCAAGTCTTTGGTGTAGTCTAAGATGTCATATAAACAAAAGGCCTAAAGTAATTAAAAGGCTCTTATCACACTAACGTAGTCCGTGCATGGCATCAAATTCATCAAACAATTTCTCACGTGGATATTGAATTCGTCAAACGATGGAATAAGAAAAATTCATGAACATCATTGTTAGGTTTGTACACTATGTACTGAGAAGCTACTATAATTTTGTGCAGTCAAGAGAATTAAATGTACACGTAATATGATAAATATATTAAATGTACACGTGCTACTAAAGAGTATAAAAATTAGCACTCATCTCGGTGATGAATTCAGAATATAGACGTTAATTTTGAATTTGAGAACTGAATTATGAAATGCAAATATAAACACATGCACATATAAAGTTGGACCTGGAAACACTAGCTTTTGATAAACACGCAAACTCGATCATGGCTGAATTCTTCACTGGCTTGTCATCTCTAGTGTATTTGATTGTAGTACGTATTTGGAGATGAACATAAACTTTAATTTAATGGAGAGTTCACACTTCCATAAACGATCGGATTAAGTATAGACAAATGTCCATTCAAACAAATTGCTAAAATTATATTCAAGTGTTAGATAATCACTTTTTTTCTTTATTTTGTTTCTAAGAAAACAATTAAGCATTAAACTAACTCAGAAGAGCATTTTGAATAGACAATATTAAAATATCTCTATTTTCCACTAAATTTTCTACTGAAAAATATCCGGTGGTTATTTTCCACCACTGAATGTCGGTCAGAAAAACCTAAATAGTAGTGTTTTCACACGAAAAAATTAAGAAGTTTCTCAGCTTTTCAATGAGAACTTGTTTCCCGCCATGCGTTTTCCCAATGAGTTGGTTCGGTGAAAATAGGGTAAAAAAATCATGTGTTTATAGCACAAATTTCTCATTGAATATCGGTGGAAAAAACTTATGTTTCTAGTGATGAGAAAAAAATTCTAGTAGAGATATTTTTCCATTTAATATATCTTTTACAGCGTGAATTCGAATTGATCAGAACCAGCACCCGAATAGGACTAAAAAGATTATGTAAAAGAAAAAAAAACTATTTAATTTTCACATATTTAGTGGCCCTTTTTTCTGCGTTCATTGATTTTCCACCTACACAGGCAATGGTCTAACATTCAAGCAAACACATTAAATTTCTGAGCTACTATAAATGACTAGTATCCAAACTTGCACCATTTAATGAAATAAATACATTGTGAGACTCTGACTATTGAATAAAACCAACTTCTCTTGAAAAGCTCACTTGCACTAGAATCCAACAAGTGTAAGTTTTGTAGGTATTTTTATTGACTTCAAAATTTTCCAATCAAAGAGAATAGAAAATAAAACACCAATAATAATTATAATGGGATAAATAAGATTTAAACATCTCGAGTTCTAATCTTGAGAATTGAGAAAATTCTGAAAGAAAATGGTTTTTTCTTTAATTTTAATGAGTCTCACGTAATGCGAATACAAATTAATTAGGGCTCCAAAAGCGATATCAGATATCACATGGGAAACAAGAAAAGATTAAAAAGAAAGGATTATAATTAGATTATGTTTAATACTCCATCCGAATTAAAAAGAGTGTTCACTTAGCCATTTACACACCCCTTAAGAAAATATTAACTTCTAAAAAAAAGTAATTTAACTAAAATGTCCCTAATTAAATAGATATTGTGATTTGGTCACCTAACACTTAATAAGACAAATCTGAAAAAATAAAGTTAATTTTTTTTTGATTTGGTAAGTGAGTATTCTTTTTAACTCAAAAAATAAAGGCTAAGTGAAGATTTTTTAGGACGGAGTATACAGACGTTGTCTCTGTTCAACCACTTTCCTATAAAGGGATTATGTAAAGTTGCATTAACTTAGATCCTTCTAGGTGACAAAAATTACGTTTGGGTGAACCACTTTCCTATGATGTGTCAACTAAGTCCTCATTTGGCCACACACAATTAAAGAATACTAATTTTTTGCCAACTCAACTCTGTTCACTATAATCTTTTCAGGCAATTTAAATTAATGATTAGATTAAGCAACTAGTTGTTTGTCTGTTTCCAAGTTCCTTCGATCATAAGAAAAATTCTAAATTATTTCTATTATGTGAAACTACGTAGCATAAACCATTTTCAAATTTGTTGGTGAGTTAATTTATGTTGATAGAGTCTTCTTTCTGACTTTTTACTATGAGATGTCATTATCATTTATGATTAACAATTAATTATTGAAAATATAAATATATAAGAATAAAATAATTGCATCGGCACGCCCTTGTGATTACAATATGGTCAAAATAAAAGGAAAAAGCCAGCAAATGCAGATTTATTCAACAATTTGGCCAATTACTAGTAGAAATTTGGGGCCCTGAAAAAGTAAACTAACTCAGCTACTTCCATACCTCTATGTCCGGTTATAGTACACAAACAATTTAAAATTAATGAGTTCAAGGTTCTAAATTCTTCGAGAACATGGTTCAAAACTTAATAAATGTTGTTATAGATAACATATAGTATAACATGAAAGATTGATTCTACATACACCATGATTATTATAGGAGATGATTGTTATAGAAAAATTTGACTATATTTATACTTGTTTTCAAGGTTTTTTAACATTTGTATTTATGATTTATGTGAAAATAATGAATTCAAAGGAGCTCGCTCCCAGAAGATAATTGTTATAGAAAGGTCTGATTTCATTTATAGTGCTTTTCAAGGTTTTTTATATTGTATTTATGATTTATGTGAAAATAATGGATTCAAATGAGCTTGCTCCTAATCTAGGTCAACTTATGTTAGTACACAATAAGTGATTAAGTCAGAATTTCCACTAAAAAAATTCAAAATCTAAGAAGCAAATCTACAGAACAACTAAGGAAATTTAACATCTACTATATACATACTGTAAAAAATTTCTGGCTAAGGAGGGAGATAAAGTTACACTTTCACAAGGTCATGGAATTATGTCCTTCCTAATAATTTGGTTTAGGTGAGGGGTAATTTTGTCATTTCCGCCAATTAATTCTTCTCAAAAGTTCTTAAAATACCGGGAAAATAAAGTATTCCCCTTTTGAAAGTGTCAGCAAGTAAACCATATACCAAATCCAAGAAAGAGAGCTTTTCAACAACAATGCTCAAGATAACGCAAAACAAATCTTCTCAATTTCAAACACTCTTCAGCTCCATCCAGATTACAAGATGGCTGCCAATTCTTGGCTCTCCATGATTCTTTATCTCTTCATTGTTTTCATTCTTTCAATTATTACCAAAACTTCTTGCCAATCAAATTCGCCACAAAATGTTGAAACTTTCTATCCCTTTCCTCTACCAAATCTTCTTCCTCCTCCTATTCCACCCATTCAACGGCCGCCTCCATCTCCGCCCCCGCCACTGCCACCGGGGCCCACTCCACCACCCGACACACCTGCCCTTCCGCCTTCCGTGGCGACATCAGATTCATCATCAAAAAAGGCTGTTGGAACAGCTATTGGTGTGACTGCTGCTAGCACTGTTGTTTTATCTGCCCTTTTGTTCTTCTTCTTGGTTAGGCACTCGAGGCGTAGGAGGCGGCAACAAGAAGGGGGGAGCGCGAATGGCATTGATCATCCACGGGATGGGGGTGGTGCTTTTACTACCCCTGTGGTTGCCCAAGATCAATTCTTGAAATTTGAAGGGAATCTTAAAGGGGTGATAGTTGATGAAAATGGATTGGATGTGCTTTATTGGAGGAAATTAGAAAGTGGAGAAGTGAACAAAGAAAGTTTCAAGAAGAAAAAGGTCTTTGTTAATGCATTAAGAGATGAAGAAGAAGAGAAGAGGATGATCAGTAGAGGCGTTGGTGGCCGGAAGAAATCAGATCATCCAATCCAAGAATTGCCTCTGTTAAGAGGCAAATCTTCAACATCTCAAAGCCCTTCTTGGCTAGACTTAGAAAATAAACCACCACCTTCTGCTGGGATAGTTTTTAAACCTATGGAGAAACAAGAATCTTCAAGCCAACTCGAATCACGAGCTCCACCTCCACCTCCTACACCGCCGCCATTTTCTGTATCAGCAGTTCAAAAGGCGCCTGGTTCTCCACCTCCACCGCCACCAACAATAAGGAAAGGCCCTCCACTACCCCCACCACCTATTAATCCTAGTGGCTTGCCTTCATCATCAGGTGAAGGCACTTCTGGAAGTGGAAATGATAAAGTGAAACTGAAGCCATTGCATTGGGATAAACTGAATGCTAATGTTGAGCATTCAATGGTATGGGACAAACTCGACCGTGGATCCTTCAAGTAAAGATCCTTTTGAACTCTCTTTTTTCCCAAAGTATATGTTCCACTAGTCGAATTTGTACTCAATCATTGTTTACTTTTGATGCAGGTTTGATGGAGATCTTATGGAAGCTCTATTTGGATATGTTGCTACAAATAAAAAGTCCCCAGATAGAGAAAGAAGATCATTGAGTCCAAGAGATATATCAGGTCCACCATCTCAGATATTCATTCTTGAAACAAGGAAGTCTCAAAATATAGCAATTGTACTCAGGTCCCTTGGTGTTACTCGCAAGGAGATTATCGATGCACTTATCGATGGGCAAGGTTTAAGTGTTGATACTCTGGAGAAACTCTGCAGAATAACCCCAACAAAAGAAGAAGAAGCAGAAGTTCTTGCATTTGAAGGAGACCCCACCAGACTAGCTGATGCCGAATCTTTCCTCTTCCACATACTCAAAGCTGTTCCATCTGCCTTCACTCGTTTCAACGCCATGCTTTTTAGATCAAATTATGGCATGGAAATTCAGCATCACAAAGAGTATTTGCAAACACTGGAATTGGCTTGCAAGGAGCTTAGAGCTCAAAGATTATTCCTGAAACTTTTGGAAGCCATTCTGAAAGCAGGGAATAGAATGAATGCAGGAACATCTAGAGGAAATGCACAAGCATTTAAACTTACTGCTCTTAGAAAACTCTCTGATGTGAGAAGTATGGATGGTAAGACCACATTGCTTCACTTTGTTGTGCAAGAAGTAGTCAGGGCAGAGGGCAAACGTTGTGTGCTTAACCGAAATCAAAGTTTGAGGCGTAGCAATAGCCAGAGTAGCGGGAGCAGCACTATTCCGACATCAAAGAATTCTACTGAAAATGATGAGACAGAGAAAGAGTATATGATGCTCGGTTTACCAATTATAGGTGGCCTAAGTTCTGAGTTTAGTAATGTAAAGAAAGCAGCTACAATGGACTACGAGTCGCTCTCCAAGACGTGCTCAATGCTAACAGCTCAGACATCTGAAATCAGGAGGCATTTAGCACGATGTGGCAGCGATAAAGGACAATTTGGAAAAGAGATGAAAAAGTTTCTTGATGCTGTTGACAAAGAAATAAAAACAGTAAGAGAAGAACAAGATAGAGTGATGGAACTTGTAAAGAAAACAACAGATTATTATCAAGCAGGAGCTTCAGATGATAAAGGGTGGCAGCCACTTCAACTATTTGCCATAGTTAAAGATTTCCTAGAAATGGTTGATAAAGTTTGTGTAGAAATTACAAGAAACATGCAGAAAAAGAAACCTCTTGTAGCTGTTACAGGGTCATCATCACCGGGAATGGAAAATCGTAGGGCTGTCAGATTCCCAAAATTGCCTGCTAATTTCTTGTCAGACATTTCCAAGAGCAGTTCTTAGATTCTAGTGATGATTCATGAATACCAGACAAGAAAATCTGAAGGGATCAAGCTCTGTACATAGAGAGGAAAGTATAAAGTATTTGAAGTGTACACAGATTTGTTTCACTAATGATTTTAATTCTCAGATTCTTTTCCAAGTGTTTCATGATTATGTGAAATGAATTCCAATTTTTTTTCCCTATCCACAGATGTTCTTCTCCCATGGAATTGGTAAATCCACCCTTTCATCATGCAAATAGTTGCTAATGGATTATTGTTCCAAAAACTTCTTAGTTGTATAGAATATATATAAGGCTTCTGTTGTAAATACAAAAATGTGTTAAGAGTATCCCACATTGGTTGAACGAATGATTTGTGGCCTTATTTGGTTTGTTGCAATCCTCATCTCATGAACGAACTTTAGAAGTTGAGTTAAACTCAAGAGTCTATTTTCTTCCCATGGTATCCTTGTCGAACCATATGTATCCTTTTGGTTTGCCCTATGTTAGCCCCCATGTTATATTGTCTATGCACTAGATGCCAGTCCTCAGCGTGCGAGGGAGGGAGGTGTTAGTCTCCCTCATGGGTTGAGGCTATAGGTTGTTGTCTCCTTATATGATCTCGGATAATTCTCACCTCATGAGCTACAGAGGTTGATTTAGAACTGAAGATCCATGTTTTTATCGGTGCATCTAATCAGTACATGTCTAGGGTGGAAAAACGAAATGACCATATGGTCTCCAAAATAGTTGCTTTATCACACTTCCATTCTTTGCTTGAATAGAAAAGATAATAATCAATAAACAGGCGATAAATCGCTTTATCACATTTATGTTCTTGCTTGAATAGAAAAGGTAACAATGAATGCACAAGCGACAAATAATAGTTCGTATATCACGTATTTCTATAAAATCCTAAACAATATACAGAACATGGATTCCCACCTAGGGAGACCTTTTCCATTCCAGAATTATTTTATCTAGTTGGTTATGGTCATCAGATGTTAGGCAAGCATATGTTGACCATTGTACAGACTTCATTATGGTCTAGACCATTTTCCATGGATAACAAGGTCCAAGGGCTCATGAGGAAAGCAATATCTATTTGACCTGGTCACCACTAGCCAGGCGGGTCTTCTCTTCTTCAACCTGCTCAATCAATACTTGTAACTCTGCCTCTGTTAAGCTCTCTAACCGTTTCTGCAAGTCGGATAAAGTTAAGGCTCACCCCATAGAACAATTACAGAGAAATCTTGTTATGAAATATCAAAATAATGAAAATAATCCCTAAGATGAACGAACTCTCAGGTGAAATTGATTCAATATGCATAAAAGAGGCCGGGAGCACAATTTTACAACCCTGTTAACAAAGGAAGACACTCCAAAGCTTCATCGAAGTGAGATCCTAAATAAATATATAGCCTCAGAAATAATTTTTTAAGTTAGACCAACAATCCCAGCTTTGCACGAAAATTATATGGAGAGCTTTAGCTTGTGACCAGTGTTGTCAAAGGCGCGCTTAAAGTTTGCTTAAGCCCTGGAGCTAGGGGCAAAGTATGTTGAGCGCTTCGCCTCGCTTAATGTGCGCCTCAGTGTTGTCATCAATGCTCTAAGTCATATTTTTCCTTGCTAAATGAGCGTCTCCCGAAGAGGTGACACTACAACAACAATAACACAATATACCCGGTGTAATACCACAAGTGGGGTCTGGGAAGAGTAGAAGAGTGTACGCAGATCTTACCCCTATCTTAGGAGGTAGAAAGGTAGTTCCAGATAGACCCTTGGCTCAAGGCGAAGATGTGACACTAAACAATTGATACTTATCATAAAAAAAATCAATTTATGTGTCCATATATTTGTTATTGAAGGAAATCAATTTCATGAGTTTATTTCATTCCCAAGTTTACAATATATATAACTCTAAACAATCAATCTTGGCTATCTCTAAGGATATACTAATTAATATAATTGATCTAATCAATCCTAATTCTATGATACTAATTTACAATCATCCTAAAATATATGATTACAATATTCATGATTTATGGTGATTGGAGCAGTCCCTCGCAGTCTTAGCGGGAGTTCTCGTATGTTGAGACTGTCCCTGAAATCGTCAAATAGTACGCGCGGAAGACCTTTGGTGAAAATGTCGGCAATCTGATAACAGGACGGTACATGGAGAATGCGGACTTGTCCACGTGCAACCTTTTCTCGAACAAATAATATATCCATTTCTATGTGTTTTGTGCGTTGATGTTGGACATGATTCTCGAATAAGTATATCGCACTCACATTATCACAATAAACCACGGTTGCCTTTTCAATCGGACAATGGAGCTCTAAAAGAAGATTACGGAGCCAACATGATTCAGCAACCACATTGGCTACCCCTCGGTATTCTGCTTCAACGCTCGACCGAGACATCGTTGGTTGTCGTTTGGATGACCATGAAATAAGGTTATCTCCCAAAAACACACAATAACCAGAGGTGGAACGTCGTGTGTCCGGGCAACCACCCCAATCCACATCTGTATAAGACGAGAGACTCGAAATTGAGAACTTATACAAATGCAGCCCAAAATGAAGAGTACCATTGACATACCGCATAATTCGCTTGAAAGCCCCTATATGTTCCTCTTTCGGATCATGCATATGTAAACACACTTGCTGCACCGCATAGGAGATATCAAGTCTTGTGAAAGTGAGGTACTGCAAGCCCCTGCAAGGCTGCGGTAGTGTGTTGGATCACTGTATGGGGTCCCTGTAGCGTTACTTAATTTGGCCTTTGTATCAACATGTATAAGTGACGGTTTGCAGGAGGATATACCAGCTTTTTCAATGATCTCCTCGGCGTATTTCTTTTGACTGAGAAACAGACCACCTGCATATTGGGTTACAGCAATTCCCAAAAATCCTTCATCGCAAATTTTGTTGCAAGAAGGGACATAATACACCGGCGAAGTGATGTAGATGAGGTCGTGAGAATGATGTCATCTACATATAGGAGGATATATGCCATGTCGTTTCCCTTCTTGTAAATGAACAAGGACTGATCGGACCTGCTGTGTGAGAAACCTAGTGTGGATACAAACCCTGCAAACCTGTTATACCATGCCCATGGAGCCTGTTTCAAACCATATAAGGATTTTTTCAACAGGCAAACATAATCCGGATGTGTAGTCTCGGTAACCCAACAGCTGGTGCATGTAAACTGTTTCCTGTAAATGGTCATGTAAGAATGCATTTTTGACATCCAACTGATGAATGGACCGGGATTTTGACAGTGCCAGGCTAAGAACCGTCCGGATAGTTGCTGGCTTAACCACCAGACTGAATTTTTCACCACAATCCACGTCAACCTGTTGAGACATGCCATCACCAACAAGACGAGTTTTGTATCTCGCAAAAGAGCCATCATAATTCTTTTTATGACAAAAAACCCACATAGATCGAATTATGTTCACATTAGATGGACGGAACACTAACTCCCACGTCTTCTTTTTAATAAGAGCATCAATTTCGTCTAACATGGCAGCTTTCCAATTCGGGTATGATAGGGCTGCTTTGGTATTTTTTTGGTAGAGGTGATGGTTGGACCGAGGATGTTAAGTTAAAATGACGTTTGGGCTGAAAGATCTCATGCATGGCACTGGTTTCAATGGTCCGAGATTGGGCTAACCCTACTGTCTGGGGATTAGGGGTCTCGGCCAAGGTATTGGGCTGAGAGGAGGTGGTATTTTGGGCCAAGGGTGAATGTTGTTGAAGTTGGATTTCTGCCATGTTATTGGGCCAGGAGTGGTCACGGGTTGAGTTCACAGGTGAGGGAGCAATGGGCTGCCTTAATTGGGCTGGCAGCCACTCGAAGTGGACTGGGCCAAGACCGACGGTAAAGAGGCAGTGACCTCCATACCGCGGACTAGTCCAATCCCATTTCGTGGTTGGGCCGGTCCCATATGATTTTGGGTATTGAGATGGTGTTGTAAAATTGGATGTATTCCGTTGTCCAAGAAATCATATGAAGGGGGATGCCATGTGATAGGCTCGCTTAGCCTATCATATTGTCTTATAGTCCCTTGTCGTTTGATTTATGTTGCTCTGTGTATTTTGTTTGTCTTATTTATTTGCATTAGCTATTGCTTCTTTCTTTTTCATAATTCGTTGTCATGACTTACGCACTTTGTGTGTCTTACTTTGTTTGGGCTTGTGCTTTGTCTTGAGCCGAGGGTCTCTCGGAAACAACCGTTCTACCTACCAAGGTAGAGGTAAGGTTTGTGTATACTCTACCCTCCCCAGACCCCACATTATGGGATTTCACTGGGTATGTTGTTGTTGGGGATGCCACATGTGAATTAGCAAATGGAAATGTAGACTCATCAAAAACTACGTGACGAGAGATAATGATTTTCCCGTTCATTATATCGTAACATTTATATCCCCTATGATTTTGTGGATATCTCAAAAACACACAAGGAATGGAACGAGCCTGAAGTTTATTAATGGTTGTGGACAGAAACAAGGTATAACACAAACAACCAAAAATCCTCAAAAGATGGAAGCGGTGGTACAACATTTGTGTAGGTGACACATTGGAGAGTAGTTTGCTAGGAAAAATATTTAAAAGATATATTGTCATTTGAAGTGCATGATGCCAAAAAGTTGGTGGTGTGAACGAATGCACAAGAAGTGTGCGAATCATATTGTTAATTGTTTAAATTTTTCTTTCGGTTTTTTCATTTTGAGGTGATGTATGTGGACATGAAAGACGCAAAGACATCCCATTTTAATGACAAAAATCATTAAATTGAGCATTTATTAATTCCCTCTCATTGTCACATTGAAAACATTTTATGGATATGTCAAATTGAGTTTTGATAAAAATACTAAATTGTTTTAAAATGGCGTAGGCTTGTGATTTTTGCCCTAAGGGAAAGGTCCACATAAAATTCGAATAATCATCTAAAATGAGCATATAATATTTATGACCCGCATAACTCAAAACTGGTGATGTCCACAAATCACAATGCATAAGATCAAATGGCATAAGTGTATGTGAAGTAGATGATGAAAAAGAAAGTTTAACATGGTTCCCAAACACACAAGTTTGGCAAACAGAAGAGTCCAAAAGTTTGGTACAAGCAACAAAATTATTCTTCCTAAGATTATTGAAAACTGGTGCTCCCGGGTGTCCCAACCAATTGTGTCATACTATAAGGGAAATAGCTACAAAGGTTGATGGTTTGGTCACATGATTGTTGGAACGGTAGTGATGGGATACAAGTCCACCATGCTATTACATCTCATTAGTGACATCCCCGTCTGAAAATCCTTCACAGAAAACCCAAACGGATCAAAATTCACAGAAACATTGTTGTCAGTTGTAAAACATCGTACATATATCAAGTTTTTAATAAGTTTTGGTGCATGTAAGACGTTTTTCAAATATAATGGTGGGTGGGTGTGGGGGAAGTTTTACCTGACCAATACCACGAAACCACGAATTAGAATTTCCTGCCCACTGCCGATAACAATATTTTTATTATTACTCATATTAAAATAAGACGAGAGATTACCTTGAGATGCCGTCATGTGTGACGCAGCCCCAGTGTCCATGTACCACGAATCATCTAGAACATTCAGATTCATGTTGTTCATGGCCTGTTCGATATCGGTTGGAGCATAACTTGCAGAAGATGGTGTGTGGGCTACAAACGCTTGTTGCGGACGAGAACCTAGAAGTCCAGGTTGTCGGTTCTAAGATGATGGCCTGGCCTACGAAGAAGTGTAGTAGGGGCATGGAGGGGCAGCTGGCAGCCCACTGTGGTGGCCAAGCCCACGACGAGTAATTCCCCCACTGGGCCCCGTCAGACTGGGCTGGTGACCGCCGCCACTGCCCCTGCGGCTGGTGGTTACCGCTGACGCCGGCGGGTTGGCCACCACCCTTCCACGTCCCTTTCCGCTATTATTTTCTCCGTTGTTGCGATTTGATCCTCGTTTTTTACCATTGTCGCAAAATCCGCGGAGGTGGAGACGAGTGTTGTTTCGGCGGTGGCTGCCACGAAGGCTGTCTATTTTGCCTTGCGGATTTCTTCGAGAATCAATCTCGAACGAGCCTCATAAAATGGAGGCAACGGATTACTTTGTTGAATGAATATAATCACCACATCATAATTTTCATTCAACCCTGCAATCAATTGAAGAACCAACCTTTGATTTGTCACCGGCGCACCAACGTTGGATAGTTGGTCGGCAAGCATCTTCAATTCTTGACAATAAGTGGAAACGTTTGAAAAGTCATCCAATTTGACGTTGGTGAATTGATTTTCAAGATATACCGCCCTAGAAAGTTTATTATCTTGAAAAATGTTTTGTAAACGTTCCCACGCTTGTTGAGCCGTAGAGTCCGGTTCTAATATAGTATGCAAAAGGTCGTTGGAAATAGTGTCATAAATTCATTGAAGGACTATAACATCTAAACGAGACCATAACTTTTTATCAACACCATTGGTGTCCGATGAAGACACTTTTAGGAATGATATGGTTTATTACTTCATAGGCGCGACAATGAATTTTGAATAGTTCCATCCAAGAAGAGTATTGCCCTTTCTCCATCTCAAGGGTGATTAAGATAAAGTTCTTGGCGTTGTTTACGGCAAGCCCTGGATAGAATTTTTGTTTGTCGGCCATAGTTTCTTACAAAGAATAGAACAAGAAGAAGAGAAGGTGTCGGTTAGGGTTGAAAAGAAGAGGAAACAAAACAAAACCTAAAAGGGGAGGTTTTCGGGTGGGGTGTTTTAGTGGTTTAGGTTTAGGTGGGAGCCGAAAAGGAGAAAAATGAGAGAAGAAGAGATTTTCGGCTGGTGAGGGAGGCCGAATGGGAGGTGGGGTGGAAAAGGTTTAGGGCAAATTATTTGTGGCTCTTGATACCATGAAGGAAATCAATTTCATGAGTTTATTTCATTCCCAAGTTTACAATATATACACTCTAAACAATCAATCTTGGCTATCAGGATATACTAATTAATATAATTGATCTAATCAATCCTAATTCTACGATACTAATTTACAATCATCCTAAAATATAGGATTACAATATTCATGATTTATGGTGATTGGAAATAATTATGCAGTTATTCATGCTTATTATTATTAGCCTTGGACTAAACATACAAATTTGTATTTTTTTCGCCATTTGTGTCTTTTTTTTTATTAAAGCCCGCACTTTATTTCCGCTTTGCGCTTAAAACCCCAACGGACCTTAGAGCTTTTTTGCGCTTTTCTCTTTTGATACAACTGCTTGTGACAAGCAACAGAATCCCAGCTTCAGAAAATAATTTGGTGGACATGAAATGCTACATTTTATAGGGGTAGTTCAGGTAAATGTCCCTCTATTATGAAGTCTTAACTTCAGTCCCTTTAGAAAAGACAAAAATCACTCGACTATATTCACCAGACAGAAAAAGATAACAGCTGCAAGACCAGTAAATTGATTAAAGAATGACTTAACCTTGTTTATTTTTTAATTAGATGGTAGACATAAGAAAATAAACATAGAAAAATATGGTTAAAGTTAGTGTGGCATTTGCTAACTACGTAGATCTTAGGAGGGCTCACTGTAATTTTTAATCTATATGCATCTGATGAGTAGCTCTTTAAATTCTGTTCAGCAAATAGAAGACATGTCATCTAAAGTGTTAGGACCCATAATTATCTCACATCATAATCAAATCACATCAATTGTAATCACATGATTAGGATATGTATCAATTCATTTAGGATGATTAGATAGGTCTTTCATAATATTAGCATTGTATATTTGTATATATAATTTACATATGCGAATGAAATCAAACCAAAGAATCAATTTCCTACATGATATCAGAGCCAAAATCTTTTTGCCCTAAAACTCTCCTCCCTTTCGGCCTCCTCTTAGCCGAAATTCCTTTTTTTCTATCTCCCTTTTAATCCCTTTTCGGCCACACATTAGGGTTTTTTCCAACAAAACCCTAACACTCACATACCTAGACCTAAACCCTAAACCACTACCCACAAACCGGTCGGCCTCATACTTTTCTCCTCTTCTCAATTTCAAAAACCCTAGCCGACACTTAGGGTTCTCTCATACTCTTTCACCAATCCCACAACACTATTATCTCCTTCTTTTGTTCTTGTGTTGTTTTTTTTCGTGGAAAACTATAGCCGAAAAACAAAATTTTCATCCAGATCTTGCCGTAAACAACGTCAAGAACTTTATTTCCATAACACTTGAGATGGAAAAAGGGCAATACACCTCTTGGAAAGAATTATTCAAAATTCATTGCCGCGCATACGAGGTAATAGACCATATCATACCTTCCGAGTCATCATCAGACACTACTGAGGTAGACAAAAAGTTATGGTCCCATTTAGAAGCTATAGTCCTTCAATGGATTTATGGCACTATCTCCAACGACCTTTTGCATACCATATTAGAGCCAAACTCTACGGCTTAACATGCATGGGAACGTTTACAAAACATATTTCAAGATAATAAACTTTCTAGGGCTGTATATCTTGAACACCAATTTACTAATGTTAAATTGGATGATTTCTCCAACGTTTCCGCCTATTATCAAGAATTGAAGGTGCTCGCAGACCAACTATCAAACGTTGGTTCGCCGGTAACAAATCAACGGTTGGTTCTTCAATTGATTGCAGGGTTGAATGAACAGTATGATGGAGTTGCTACATTCATTCAGCAGAGTAATCTGTTGCCTCTTTTCTATGAGGCTCGTTCGAGGTTGATTCTCGAGGAACACGGAAAGAAAAACAGGCATCCTCTAGAGCAGCCACCGCCGGAACTGCTCTCGTCTCCACCAATTCATTTTCTGCGGATTTTCAGCCACAAAATTCTGGTTCGGGTGGGAATGTAAATTGCAACAATAATGGTCAAAACGGGGTTTAAACCGTAACAATAACAAAGGAAAATTAAAATAGTGGAAAGGAACGAGGTAGGGGAGGCGGCCAACCAGCCGGCGTCAGCAACCATTCCGGGCAGTGGTGGCCCAACCAGCAAGTCAGAAACCAGTGGGGGAAGTACCCACCATGGGCCTGGCCCCACAGTGGGTTGCCCCGCCATACACATACCCAACTTCGTCCTGGGCCAGGCCCTCATCTTCGAACCGACAGCCCGAAATTCTAGGTTCTCGTCCACAACATGCATTTGCAGCCCAGGCACCATCGTATGTAGGTTATGCTCTCACTGATATTGAACAAACCATGAACAATAAAAATCTGAATGTTCCAGATTAGTCGTGGTATATGGACACAGGGCAACATCCCACGTGACGACATCTCAAGGTAATCTCTCATCTTATTTTAATATGAGCAATAATAAAAATATTATTGTCGGCAGTGGGCAAAAAATTTCAATTTGTGGTATTGGTCAGGTTAAACTACCCCCTCCACACCCCCATTATATTTGAAAAATGTTTTACATGCACCAAAACTGATTAAAAACTTGATATATGTTTGACGTTTTACAATTGACAACAATGTTTCTGTGAATTTTGATCCGTTTGGATTTTTTAGTGAAGGATTCTCAGACGGGATGCCACTAATGAGATGTAATAGCACGGGGGACTTGTATCCCATCACCACTGTTTCCAACAATCGCATGACAAAACCATCAACCTTTGCATCTATCTCTCTTATTATATGGCACAATCGGTTGGGACACCCAAGAGCACCAGTTTTCAATAATCTTAGGAAGTATAAATTGTTTTCTTGTAACAAACTTTTGGACTCTTCTGTTTGCCAAACTTGTGTGTTTGGAAAACATGTTAAACTTCCTTTTGCATCATCTACTTCACATACCCTTATGTCATTTGATCTTTTGCATTGTGATTTGTGGATATCACCAGTTTTGAGTTATGCATATCATAAATACTATATGCTCATTTTAGATGATTATTCGAATTTTCTGTGGACATTTCCCTTAGAAAATAAATCACAAACCTACACCATTTTTAAACAATTTAGTGTTTTTATCAAAACTCAATTTGACAAATCCATTAAATGTTTTCAATGGGGGATGGGGGAGATTCATAAATGCCCAATTTAATAATTGTTGTCATCAAAATGGGATGTCTTTGCGTCTTTCATGTCCACACACATCACCACAAAATGGGAAAAAACCGAAAGAAAAATTTGAACAATTAACAATATGGTTCGCACTCTCCTTGTGCATTCGTCCACACCACCAAATTTTTGGCACCATGCACTTTAAATGGCCACATGTCTTTTAAATATTCTTCATAGTAAACTGCTCTCCAATGTGTCACCTACACAAATGTTGTACCACCGTCTCCCATCTTTTACACATTTGAGGGTTTTTGTGTTATTCTTTATTTCCACCCACAACTATTAACAGACTTTAGGCCCGTTCAACTCCCTGTGTGTTTTTGGGATACCCACAAAATCATAGGGGATATAAGTGTTATGATATGACAAATGGGAAAATCATTATTTCTCATCACGTCATTTTTATGAGTCTACATTCCTGTTTGCTAAATCTCACGTGGCATCCTCACCTTCATATGAATTTTTGGACAACGGAATACATCCAATTTTACACCACTCAATACCCAAAATCAGGTGGGACCTACCCAATAAAACTCCCAAAATGTCCCGGCCTAACCACAAAACGGGACTGGACCAGTCCACGGTTCGGAGGCCACTACCTCTTTACCGATGGTCTCGACACAGTCCAATGGAAGCTAGGCCCCAGTGAGGGAGCCCACTGCTCCCTCACCCCCACACCAATCCATCCTAATAGCCTGTGCATCATCCCAACCTAATAACCCAACGGCAACCCAATTTCAACCACATTCTGACTTGGGCCAAAATAACACCTCTCGGCCCAATGTCATTCCCGAGACCCCTAATACCCAACCGATGATAGCACAACCTCAGACCATTGAAACTCACGCCATGCACAGGATTTTTCAGCCCAAACATCATTTTAACTTAATATCTTCGGTCCAACCATCACATCTACCAAATGATCCCAAAGCAGACTTATCAGATCCGAATTGGAAAGCTGACTTGTTAGACAAAATTAATGCTCTTATTAAAAATAAGACGTGGGAATTAGTGCCCCGTTCATCTAATGTGAACATAATTAGGTCTATGTGGATTTTCTGTCATAAAAAAATTATGATGGCTCCTTTGTGAGATACAAAGCTTTGCTTGTTGGTGATGACAAGTCTCAGCATGTTAGAGTGGATTGTGGTGAAACTTTCAGTCCGGTGGTTAAGCCAGCAACTTTTCGGATTGATCTTAGCCTGGCAATGTCAAAATCCTGGATCATTCATCAATTAGATGTGAAAAATGCATTCTTACATAGCCATCTGCATGAGACAGTTTACATGCACCAGCCGTTGGGTTTCCGCGACTCTACACATCCGGATTTTGTTTGCATATTGAGAAAATATTTATATGGTTTGAAACAGGCTCCTCGTGCATGGTATAACAGGTTTGCAGGGTTTGTATCCAAACTGGGTTTCTCACATAGCAAGTCCGATCAGTCATTGTTTATTTATAAGAAGGGAAATGACATGGCATATATCCTTCTATATGTAGATGACATTATTCTCACAGCATCATCTACATCACTTCGCTAGTCTATTATGTCTCTTCTTGCAGCAGAATTTCCAATGAAGGACTTGGGTCCTTTAAATTATTTCCTAGGCATTGTTATGACTCAATATGCAGGTGGTCTATTCCTTAGTTAGAAGAAATATGCCGAGGAAATAATTGAAAAAGTCGGAATGTCCTCCTGCAAACCATCACATACGTCGGTCAATACAAAGGCAAAATTGAGTAACTCTACAGGTACTCCATACAGTAATCCAACACAATACCGCAGCTTAGCAAGGGCCTTGCAGTATCTGACTTTCACGTGACCCGATATTTCCTATGTGGTCCAGTAAGTTTGTTTATACATGCATGATCCGAAGAAAGAGCATATGGGGTCCCTCAAGAGAATTTTGCGGTATGTTAAGGGTACTTTTCATTTTGGTTTGCATCTGTATAAGTCCTCCGTTTCGAGTCTCTCCTCCTATATAGATGCGGATTGGGTGGCTACCCAGACACACGACGTTCCACATCTGGTTATTGCGTGTTCTTGGAAGACAATCTTATTTCATGGTCCTCACAACGACAACCAACGCTGTCTCGGTCGAGTGCTGAGGCAAAATACCGAGGGGTAGCCAATGTGGTTACTGAATCATGTTAGCTCCGTAATCTTCTGTTAGAGCTACATTGTCCGATTGAAAAGGCAACCGTGGTTTATTGTGATAATGTGAGTGCGATATACTTATCCGGTAATCATGTCCAGCATCAACGCACAAAACACATAGAAATTGATATATTATTTGTCCGAGAAAAGGTTACACGTGGCCAAGTCCGAGTTCTCCATGTACCGTCCCGTTATCAGATTGCTGATATTTTCACCAAAGGTCTTCCGCGCGTACTATTTGTTGATTTCAGGGTCAGTCTCAGCATCCGAGAACCTCCCGCTAAGACTGCGGGGAACTGTTAGGATAATTATGGGGTCCCGCATCATAATCAAATCACATCAATTGTAATCACATGATTAGGATATGATTGTTAATTAGTATCAATTCATTTAGGATGATTAGATAGGTCTTCCATAATATTAGCATTGTATATTTGTATATATACTTTACATATGGGAATGAAATAAACCAAGGAATCAATTTCCTACATAAAGAAGTGAAGGGCAGCCTCGTGCACAAGCATCCTGCGTTAGCAGGGTCCGAGGAAGGGCCGGTGGGGTGTAAAGTAGATAGCCTACCCTAATGGAAGCATTAGTGGCTGCTTTCACGACTCTAACCCGTGACCTATAGGTCACACGGGACAACTTTACTGTTACTCCAAGGCTCCCCTTCATTCTAAAGAAGTGAAGCAGAAAGATTATTTGAATGTTAATAAAAAATAACACACCTCCATGACTTTGCTTTCATAGTCTCGTAATTGTTGAGCATATGTCATTTCCTTGTTTGAAACCCGGAAGATGTATGTTGAGATCCATCCAACTGTTAGACCCAAAACCAGGACTAATTGAACTACATTTCCAGCTTGTAACGGGTCAAATCCCAAGAACTGCATACGATGTTTGGACCAAAGTTATTATAGACGAGAGTATATATCGAACAGGAAAAAGTCCCAACTAACAAACACGGGGAAAATATAAGTATATGAGATAAAAAAAGTGGATTGTAAGAAATCAGTTCACACAACTTCAACATTCATATACAGCTTAGATAACATAAATTTTCACTTGGATAGGGAACACATGATAAAGCAGCAATAACAAGAGTAACCTATGGACTAAGTTTATGACTCAAATAGCTTTTCACAAATAAAACAGGAACCATATGTATATATGTCAAGATATGACCCTTGGGCCTAACTCAACACCAAAAGCTAGCTCATGAGGGGAGGATTGCCCAAGATTATATAAAAAGACACAACCATTTCCTCAACTAATGTTGGATTTAACACTCTCCCACATGCTCAGGATTCAACTTGAATGTGGATTACGGGGACCAACATTGAGAAACACAATAACAGGAATCGAGGGGTCTAGCTCTGCTACCATGTGAAAATATGATCCTTGAGCCTAACTCAATGTCAAAAGCTAACTCACGAGGGAAGAATTTTTAAGACCATATAAGAAGACAACAACTCATTTCCTCAACTAATTTGGGACTAAGCAGTGTAAATAGACATTGAAAGAGCAAAAGAAACAAATCGAAGTACCTCCAAACCACTTTTTAAGCCATAGCCTAGAAGAGTAACTCCAAGTCCAATCAATAGAACATCCTTTCTCGTATATCCAAATGGCGTCTGCACTAACATCAAATCATTGAAATGACCTAGCATAGAAGAGGACATATTCTAAACAGAGCTAACAACAGTTTCAGAATTGAAATGCATAATCAAAATATGAAAAGATGTTTCTTCGTAATCACTAATCAGCATATTAAGTAGCCTAAGACAATTTGCTGGTAAAAGAAGTTCAAATATAAAAATTCCTGCACTCCAAAATAAATAAAGGATCACACAAACATTCTTTTTTTCTAAGACTAGAATAAGCAACTTTCTCCTCTCTGAGCTGAAAATTTAGGGGACATCGTTAAATGACAGTGATAAAAAGTTTCCTCATCATTGCAGGAGTAATAAATAAAACGAAGAAGTTCTATGAGTTGATGAAGTTTGAATCAGAACAGCAGATTCATACGCATAATACAGAAAAGAAAAATAGAACTCTAAACATGCCTTATTCTGGCCAAGAGCTTCATCGCTACTGCCACTCGGTTTTGAGCTGGCTCTGGTGATTATAAGTGGAACTTTCTTCAAGCCCTTGTTGTAAGATACATTCCTCAGGAAAGGGGAAGTTCCTACTCTGAGATGTCTCTGGGAGCAAGTTAGTTCTGCGAGTAGGACAAAAGTTTAACAGACAATCTTTTAATCAAACATTTGAAACTTGAATTTCAAAATTGAACTTGAAAGGCTCCCCCAACTCCATCAGATTTCCAACAATCTTTACAAATAAATATTATACGGCAAACATCTCCCAAATGCAAAAAACGCGATAAGGAATTTGTTTAACGTGAATTTGTTGGAAACACTCACATTCTTGGGATAAACTTTTTTGCATTGTTTAAACATTGATGTACACTCTTTATAGGTATAGGATCATCTACAATTAATGGATGGAGTCACCAGTCTATTCTGAACCTGCTCCAATTTCATATGAAGAAGCATAATAAATATGAAACATCGGATGAGGGAGAAAAAAGTATCTCTCCTCCCATTCTTCATCAGAAAGATGTTAACTTAAAGCCGAAATCTTCTTATTCAAGACAAACCATTCTCTTCAGGAAAGAAAAGATCAATCTTGGATCATGAACATATATTATCTCTTAGTCCTACAACAATAGCTACTGACTACAAGATTGCAAATGAAATAGCCAATGCTTTTCTGCATAATAAGAAATACAGATAACAAAAGCAACCGAACTTTATTTTGATCAATTTGGCTTTGTTAAATTTAACTCTGTCCATATGAGTTACCCTAAGCGTAGTTGGTCCAAACCCATATAAAGAAGTTGAATTTTGGTAAGTTGACAACCAATATAAAAATAGAATCTTATAAAAGAGCATTTATATAGTCGATCTCAACTAGTTTGGGGTTGAGTTGCAGTTGATTGATTAAGTGTCATTTGTTAACTAAAAAAAAAGGGCAGCCCGGTGCACTAAGCTCCCGCTATGCGCGGGATCAGGAGAAAGGCATGACCACAAGGGTCTGTTGTACGCAGCCTTAAGTTTCATTTCTGCCATGGCATTTGTTAACTATATGAAAGTAAAATGGATAAGCCAAGATATAACTACAATATGGATATTCACTCAGGAACGGATCTACACTATCATGTAGTAGATTTGTATTTGTATTACAAAAATCATTAACACACTAACATACCCAGTATAATTCCACAAGTGGATCTGAGGAGGGTAGAGTGAATGTAAACCCCTACCTTTGGCATGCACGAAGGTTGTATAGACCTTCGGCTCAATGAAAAGCAAACACAAATAATTAACAAAGAAATAACAAAAGTAAAAAAACAACAGATAATAACAAAATCAGTCTGAAAGAAAAAAAAAAGGAATAATAGAGCAACTGCCATAAAATCATACGATAATTACAAAAGTCATTAAATATGTATAAATATTTAATTGTGAACTCAGTAACTAAAACAAAGCTTATGTATTCCATGGTAAGTTCAAAACTCATAAACTTCAAACTTCGAAAAACTAGATGACTCACCTGGTCTCATTCTTGGCCCCATCAAAGGAAAAGAAGAGACCCTCATCAAAGAAGAACCTCTATTTTTGCATAAAAGGCCACCAACATATGCTGTGGAAGCCATTGTTGAATTTTACCTCTACTGGAGAGTGAGTTGAAATGTTTTGTTATAAATGAGAGAAGAAAGAGGGAACCAATTAAAGTTATTTGAGAGTTGAATGGCTCAAAGTGGAGCAAGCGTACAACAGTTTTACCGGTTGTTGTTATCTCTAATTAGTTATAAATATGTTCTGTTTTTTGGTCCATGATCTGGGTCGGGTCACAAATTGTTTGGGTGTGTGGGTGGGGGCAGATAAATGGATCAGGTTTGGCAAATGAAATTTAGCACGTGCTTATCTGGCTAACCTCGGACCAATCCTTTTACTCCGCCAGTCTCAATTATTTATCATGTTTATTAAAAATAGTTGTCTCAAATTATTGTCGTTTTAAAAGTTCAAGACATAATTTTTTTTTTCATTTTACTCTTTGTCATTAATGAAGATAGACACATAAATATAATAAATATTTAATAGAGAGATTATGACTTAGACATAAATAAGAGCAAAGTAGGTCAAATACTCTTCCTAATTAATATTTCTTAAGGGGTGTGTAAACCAAAAAAAATGATAAATATTTTGAGACGGAGGGAGTATTATGTAAATCCAATGTTTGAAATTGTCACATTACATGATTATAATTAGAAATGCTTTCAATGACTAATATTTAGGGAGTGTTATGTACGTAAATAAAAGATATTATTCTAAAAGTATTTGTATATAATCTAGACAAATACTATGGAGGTGGTGGAGGGTGATGGCAGGGGTTGGTGGGGAGTAGACAATTAATGTGGAATATCACTTGTGGGGCTTATTTTTTCTACTTTCTTTAGAAAAGTCATTTTACTCATATTTAAGAAACTTATTTTTCTAAAGAAAATGAACGTAATTGAAAATTTTGTACTACAATCCCAACTAACCTACCTCTCTATCATTAGAGACTTCTATAAAACTGGCCTCGTGAAGACTCATGTCTCCTTTATAAAAAGGAAAGTCGGACCTTCCAAATTTAACCATGTATCATCCACTAAAAAGGGGTGACGGATTTACCGTTACAATAACAAGTTCATTTGAAATTTTGAACTCGATACTTTCGATACGAAGCATAAATTTATGTGTAAAAATTCATTAGAATATATAAACGACTAATCTTAAAAATATAATGGTTTCATGATGCAAAGAACCTCAAAAGTTTAATTCATAGAGTTTAAATCTTAAATCTGCGTCTGGCTCCATGCTTACATTAACAACTACCCAACTCTCTCCATCCTTCACTTTTAAGTTCTACGATTATATAGGACATTATATTTTTTTCTATGCAAGAAGGCTCTGTTAGCAATCATGGACTATCGATACAATCGTTCTCTCTCTCTCTCTCTTTATTGACTTTGAGTTCATCATTTTACTGTTCTCGAACACTCGTAGACTTTAGCATCAACACCTATATATAATCTTCTCGATACTCACTGCATATATAAGTAGTAGTATTCTGATGAGAATGTGTTAAAGGGAGCTAGGTTTAATGGACTTGTGCAGCACATAGATGATCGTAGATTGTGTTTTAGAACCCCACCAAATAAAGCATCACATACTAATTGATATTTGAGATGTTCTTCAATCTTCAGTATTAGTTATTGTTAAATAAGACAATATACAGGCAATATACACACAATATACATGTGTATATTGCCTTATGGAAAGTCTCGGATTCTGCCTATAATTGGGCTCTCGGTTTTTACATAGTAAATAGACAATGTAAGAATATTGTATATTAGGAAAATATATGTGTAGTTTATTGTAATGTATTTATTACCTAAATTAGGATTATACGCTACCATAATTGTAGAGTTAGAATTATGGTAGAATAAGATTTTAGAAATAGGATTCTCCTATTTTGTAACTTGTATATATACCTATTCAATTAATGAAAATAATCAAGGGGATTATTTCTTTTATGATATTAGAGCCTATGTTTTACGTCTTGAATTCCGGGCTTTGGACTACAAGTTGCACATCTCGGCCGAATACCCCCCCCCCCCCGGTATCAGAGCCTAGGTTACAACTTGTAGTCCAGCTTTGGAAATTATTTCTTTTACAGTTAGCTATGAAATGTTGGAAGTATGACGTAACGTGAAAAATTAAGTTAGCAAAAATTTTCATCACTACATTGAACAAATCCTTCGACCATACAGTAGCATCAACTGGGATACTCATTTTTGCATCCTCTCGAAGTATTCTCATAAATAGAAGACAATGTCTTTAAATGAATTGGTAAATAGAAGTAACTTAACTTTACTGCCAAACTGCTCTCAACTACACCAACAAGTGACTTCAAGTTATTTGCAACTTCACACTACTCTGAAATGTTTCCTTTCTTTCTTTGCAATGATTGCGCCAATCAAGACAACTGTAAGAGGCAGCCCATAACATTATTGTGCAACTCGTAGTCCAAAGCCCGGAATTCAGGGGGCAAGTTTCCTTTTCAAATACTCCTGCAACAATTTCCAATTCTCATCCGTATAGGAGTCGAAGACAATAAAGATCATTATGTCGCATGACTACTTCTGCTTCCATTTCCACCAATTGGAAAATGTAATCTTAACTCATCCCACGCCTCGACTTCCCATGTATCATTCAAGACAATGAGATATCTTTTGCCTTTGTGCAACATATCAGCTATATCGTCACTAGGATACACATGGTGCTTAACACCTGTGACTTGCCCAAAGATGTCAATTAGTAGCTCTCTCAGATCATATGTTTGTGAGACAGTACACCGTGCTCGAATATCAAAGCGATAAAACAATTGAAGAATCTTGAATATCTCTGTGGTCAAGTTGTCTTCCCTTGACCAGGCATGCCAACAATAGAGATAATATCCAAATCCTCTGTTCCTCTAGTCAGTAGATGAATTGGCTTCCCAGCATCATCCTCAAACCCCCCACAGGTTACTCTTCAGTTATTTCAATGCATCGTCTAGGAGTTGGAACATTCTGATTGATGTTAACTTCCATGAGAATGAAGAAGACGACGACTAATTACTGAAGATAAAAAAAAGTGAGAAGAATAAAGCACAAGCAACCCGGAGATCATGCGACGTTATCAGTAGAGTCCATGCCTGTGTTCGTGGTGTTTCTTCATTAAACAAGCTCTGTCCCACTAGAATTCACTATGCTCAATTCTTTGAACTCCAACACTTAAACTACAGACATAAATGCTTGGAAACATCAATAGGGGTTTAACAGCATTGTAGCGTTATTAATCATAGCAAGGAATACTGCAAATGCTCAGCAGGATACTACACGTGACATTTTCCTTCTAATGATTCAAACCCCAAAGTAGCCAACTCGGCCCAAATTCTCCATGTGATCAAAATTTACAATTTGAGAAATCACTAGGAGGAAGTACAGCCGACCCTGCTATAAGCGGGCTCCTTCCTTATATTATTCGTTTCCATCAACTTTCTGATTTCACTTGCATCATCCCACCTTCCAGCATCGGCATACATGTTATATAGCAGACAATAGGGGCCGGAACTCTCTGGTTCCAGGAGCATTAGTGCTTCAGCTGCTATTCGCGCCAACTCAACATTGTTGTGCACCCTACAAGCACCTAATACTGTACCCCAGACAGCCTTATCTGGCTCCACTGGCATAGGTGTTGATCACTTTCATTGCCTCATCAAGCTGTCCGTCGCGACCAACAATATCCACAAGGGACGCAAAATGCTCAACCTCAGGTTTGATGCCAAATTCAGAGTCCATAAATTTAAAATATAACCGACCTTGTTCCACTAAACCAGCATGAGCACATGCATTCAGAACTGAAATGAATGTGATGCGAGTTGGCCTCACTTTAAGGGACTTCATTAATTCAAAAAGCTCTAGGGCTTCAAATGCAAAACCATGAGATGCATATCCTCCAATCATTGCATTCCATGAGATTGCGTCTTTTTGAAATTTCATCTTTTCAAAAATTGTCCTTGCTTCATGTATTGCGCCACATTTCCCGTACATAGTTATTAGGGAATTGTTTAAAGGTATATCTGGTATAACAGTCTTTATCACTAACTGATGAATCTGCATACCCAGAAACAACGCCACAGTTTCAGCACAAACACTTAGAAGTAAGGAAAGTGTGTGTCTATCAGGTTTCTCTCCTGCCTGTTGCATCTCCCTGAATAACTTTATTGCTCCTTCATAGTCTGCATTTCTTTCACACCCAGAGATCATAGAATTCCAAGAAACTCGATTCTTGTGAGGCGTCCTTTCAAAATAATCACGTGCCAATTCCAACTTTCCCGTCTCTGCATATCCAGAGATTATTGAATTCCATGATAGTACATCAGGATTTGGCATTTTAGAAAACAAGTTTGATGCTTATTTCATATTTGAGGCATGAACATAGCCACAGACCATTGTGTTCCATGAAAACGTATCCCTCTCCGTCATCTGATCAAAAAGCTCTCTCGCAGAAACCACATCTCCTACTTTGATATAAGCCATGATCATCGAATTCCATGATACTACATATCTCTCGAATCTCTTCTTTTTACTAATTCCTTGACCATTATAACACGGAACTTTATCAAAAAGGCGTATAGCATCATCAACCCTTCCTTTCTGACCGTATCCAGCGATCAAAGTATTATAAGCATGAACCAAATCTTCTTTCCCATCATCACTTTCTCCAAATTCATAAAGAACATTTTCAGCCTCATCCAACTCCTCATTCTGGATCAAACCCGATACGAACACACCAAGAGAAGCCGAATCCCTCTCGGGCATTCTCTTAAAATACTCAACAGCAGTTTTCACATCCCTGTTATGCAAAAAACCCGAAATCACCGCGTTCCACGACACAACATTCTTCACAGGCATACACTCAAAAAGCTCCAATGCTTCACCCATTTTCCCAGCTTTAGCATACCCACTAATCATCGTATTCCAAGAAATAAAATCCCTTTCAGGCATTTCATCAAAGAGGTTTCAACCCTCATCCAAATACCTCCTCCCTGGACAGGACAAATAACCAGAAATCATTAAATTCCACGAAACAACATCTCTTTGAGGTATTTCGTCGAACAAGTGTCGTGCTTTCACAATCTCACGTTGTTGCACGTACCCACTTATCATTGAGTTCCATGTAACTGTGTTTCGATGCGTTAGCTTATCGAATAATCTTCGAGCACCGTTTAATCGACCATTTCGAATCAAATTAGTGATGTTCTTGTTTGCTGTACGTATATCTGGAGGAGCATCAGAAATCTTGCGCCTCAAGGTTGAATGATAACGTATTAGTTGACCAGATTTTTGAGCAATTATATATGGTGCAATGTCTAGCTTCCTGTTAATCGGAGTACGAACAAACCTCCTTAAGCTGCTTATATTCCGCCACCAAAGTGACATAGCTGAGACTATGAAGATGACTAATTAGCTTGTTTGGATGGTTGTTAGTTGTTACCTATGGTATAATACAATTTTCTTTTGTTGCTTAAATTTTATTATATAATATTATTAAATAAATAAGGGAAAAATTCATAAAGTACTGACTTAAATCGCAAAAATATAGCTCAAAATTTACATTGTAAAAATATATTCCAAAAACACTTTTATACAATATTATACACTTATATACAAAAGACAGGTACATTATGTATAAAGGTGTATGAAAGTGTATAATTTGTAGGTATATATTCTAAAAAAATATTTATACAATATTATATACAAAAATACTCACTTATACACATTTATATAATATTGTAAAAGAGGTATCAAACATAGATCTGGACTATTTACATTATGTATATAGGTGTATAAACATGTATAAGAGGTGTGTAACACACATATAATATCATACACCCAATACCTCTACACTAATCGGTTTCTCCACTGCCGACTTAACCACCTCCGCCAAATTTTCCACTGTCGGCGCAACCCGAATTTTCTCGCCGAACTCATCATCGGAGCTCCGTCGTGCAACAACTACAACGCCGTCGTCGCTGCTCCATCTCCGGCCAAACAACTCGGACCAAATCCAACGCCATCAGTGGTTTTCATTCGCCGTTAATGGTTGTTTGCCAGCAAGTAGTGGTGGTCGGAGGTTGCTCCTATTCGTCGGAGTAGTGAAGAAAACAAAGAGAGGCTTTCAATAGTGTCTAGCTACCGCCGGCGGAATATATTTAGGGTTTTGATAACAATAGGAGGCGAAGGAGTGACAAGAGACGAACTAGATCTAGGTTTTGCATAGGAGAGAGAGCGAGAGAGAGGATGAGGATTTCTCCGGCGATGGCGGCGATGGATGTGCAATGGTAAGGGGCGGCGCGGGAGAGAGAAAGAGAGAGAGTGTGTGTGTGTGTGAGTATTTTTTGCAAGATTTAAAAAGGTGGATCAATTTTGGTAGCATTGTTACCCTAATTAACATACATATATAATGACGAAAAGTGTCATTTTATATAATAATTGATTTGATGTGATTACATTAATATTGTATTTTATTTTATTTTTTCTTAGAGAGAGCTATTAGATTGGTGATTCCTCAAAGGAAAGAGAAAACGGGATCAAGCTCTAAGCTCGCCTCTTCATCTTCTATTAGAGGACAGTAAAATTTAATCGTAGAAGTATAGAACGGTATCCGATGAACAGGGGATACAAAAAAAAGTAACAAGAGAGGTGCACAAACTAATTAATCGTATCGATAGTAAACTTCACTCCTTCGACTAATAATTCGTATGGGATCACAAATTCTCTATTGCATTTTAAATAGGGTTCTTTTCATCTTTTCCACTTGTGGATCGGGATGAGTATTGCAGACTTGCGAATTTGGTGATCGATAATTGGTCGTACTTGGTAAAGGTTGTCGCAACACCTATAATAGGACAAATGACTTATCGGTTGCCTGCGTTGCCTTAGCTTATTACTTAACTAGCGCGATTACTAAAGAAAATTAAAATATGACAAAATAATTATTGTATTATTTTTCCTAATATATGTCTTTACTTTTGAATTTTATCTCTTTACGCGCGCCAGCTATAACATATTGGTTATTTTTTTATACTACTGTATTCTCAAGAATAATTGTTCTTTTCTTATAACCTTTGACCTCACTTAACTATTTGTGTTGTTACCTTGTTGTGCCTTTTACCAAAATTGGATGATGTCCTATATCATACCGACTAAATGATATTATCTTGGTTAAGCAATTCAATTTTTAAACTAAAAATGAATTATAAAATAGTAAAGAAATATGTTCCTGGATTGTATTCATCAATAATGTACCATATATATAGTAGTACAAGAATATTTAAATTAGGTAACTAATCAACCTAATTACAATAGAAAATACAATTCTACCTAAAATAAGATATATACAATTAATGAAAGAATGTTTGGGAAATACTCTATTACACCCCCGCAGTTGAAGCGGGAGGTTCACGAACACTGAGACTGGCTCAAAAATCATCAAATAGTATGCGCGAAAGTCCTTCGGTGAAGATGTCAGCAATATGATATCTGGAAGGAATATGAAGGACACGAACTTGACCACGAGCCACTTTTTCGCGAACGAAATGAATGTCCATCTCAATGTGTTTAGTGCGCTGATGTTGGACGGGATTGCCGAAAAGATATATCGCACTAATATTATCGCAGTAGACCAGTGTTGCCTTTTGAATCGGGCAGTGAAGCTCAAGTAGAAGGTTACGGATCCAACAAGACTCAGAGACGACGTTGGCGACACCTCTGTACTCTGCTTCGGCACTGGATCGGGATAGTGTAGGTTGCCTTTTGGAAGACAAGACAATAGGTTATCTCCGAAGAAAATGTAATAACCAGACATGGAGCGTCGGGTGTCAGGACATCCACCCCAATCAACATCAGAATAAGCAGTGAGACCAATGAGCGATGACCTGTATAGATGTAATCCGAAGTGAAGTGTACCTTGGACGTATCGTAAAATACGTTTGAGGGCATGCATGTGTGCTTCGTCAAATTATGCATGTGTAGGCAGATTTATTGCACGGCATAGGATATGTCAGGTCTCGTAAATGTGAGGTACTGCAAGGCCCCAGCCAAGCTACGATAGTGAGTCGGGTATAAATATGGGGGGTCAGAATCAGCGCTGAGCTTGGAATTGGTTTCTACTAGCGTGTGGGATGGTTTGCAAGATGTCATGCCTGCACGGTCAAGGATGTCTTCGGTGTGCTTCTTCTGACATAGAAATAGGCCGCCAGAATGTTGAGTGACAGAGATGCCCAAGAAATAACTCAGGAGGCCCAGATCCTTCATAGCAAACTCAGAGGAAATGAGAGACATAATGGACCGGCGGAGAGCATCAGATGATGTGGTGAGGATGATGTCATCAATAAATAATAATAGGTAAGCCATGTCTATACCCTTGTTGTAGATTAACAGGGAATGATCGGATATGATGTGTGAAAAACCGATAGAGGAGACATAATCGGCGAACCGCTGGTACTATGTTGGAGTAGCATGTTTCAGTCCATAGAGCAATTTCCGCAATAGACATACATAATCCAGATGAATAGGATCCCTGAAACCCATAGGATGATGCATAAATACCATTTCATGAAGATCCTCATGTAAGAATGCATTCTTGACATCAAGTTGATGAATGGGCCAAGACTTGGATAGAGCAATGTTGAGAATGGTATGGATGGTTGCGGGGTTTATGACCGGGTTGAACATTTCATTACAGTCCACTCCCACCTGTTGAGACATGTCATCAAGTACAAGACAAGTCTTGTACCTCTCAAAAGAACTATCAGATTTCTTTTTATGTCTAAAATCCACATAGAACGAATAATGTTAGCATCAGGTGGACGGGTACTAGGTTCCACGTCTTATTATCAATAAGAGAATTATATTCGTCAATCATTGCTGCTTTCCAATTAGGTTCGGACAAGGCATCCTTCGGATTTTGAGGGACAGGGGAAGGGACAACTGAAATAGATAGGTTAAACAACGGTTTAGGTTTATGAAGTCTATGCATGGCACGGGTTTTCATGGTCTGAGAGCGTGTCTCTGGACGCGGAATGAGAGGGGGTGTGCCGCGGGATAACCGGGAAGAGGAAGAAGGGCATGGGTGGCGGGATCGGATGGCCGATGTTTGGTTTGCCAAGAGGTGGCTGCGGAATCACCCTGAGGCGGGCTGTTCCGGGCCACCATCGGCAGAACCGGGTGGGAAATGTGTCCCAGACTGTTCGAGGTGGGGGCGGGTGTCGGGGTCTGGGATGGCGGACTATGCAAATGATGAATTAGAAGATGGTTCAAGCTATCATCTAGGAAGTTGTAGGAATGCCGAGGTGGCGAGTTTATGGAGGAAAATGGGAATTGAGACTCACCAAATAGGACATGACGTGAAATAATAACTTTACTTCTTGACAAGTCATAGCACGAGTAACCACGATAATTGGCGGGGTAACCCAGAAACACACACGGAGAAGATCGGGGTTGGAGTTTGTGAGTGATCGGATGGAGAGAATAACAGAGACATCGAAAGATACGTAAGTGTTGGTATGAGGGGTTCCTACGAAACAGAACTTGAGTGGGCGACCGTTGAGCTAGAGACTTGTTTGAGATTATGTTTAGAAGATAGATGGTCATGGAGAGTGCGTAATGCCAGAATTTAGAGGGAATTGAGGCGTGAGCAAGTAGGGCACGAATTAGGTTGTTTATAGTTCAAATTTTCCGTTCAGCCTTACCATTTTGGGAGGAGGTGTGAGGGAAGGAAAAATGAAAGGTAAGACCTTTATTGGAGCAAAACTATTTAAATTGATTATTATTGAATTCTCCGCCATTGTCACATTGAAAATATTTAATGCTCTTTTCAAATTGTGTTTTTACGAGAGTACTAAATGAGGAAAAAATGGGGTAGACCTGAGATTTATTGCCAATTTGAATAGTCCATATAAAGTTGAATAATCGTTCAAAAACAACACATAATATCGATGGTCATTCGTACTTAAAATAGGTGACGTCCACAAATCACTATGTATGATATCGAAAGGTAGTAAAGTGCAATTTGTGGATGCAGAAAATTGTAATTTAACATGTTTCCCAAAAACGCAGAATTCGCATATAAGAGTCGTAGAAATACGGTTGCAATTAATAAAATTATTTTTTCTAAGGGAGCGTAAAACAAAATCTCTCTGATGTCCTAATCTAGAGTGACATAAGGAAGACGAAAGAGCAACAAAGGTTGATAGAACTGAGGCTGGATTGTTGACGGTGTTTGAAATAGGGTAGAGATCTCTGGTGTTGTCATATCTCATTATTCGCCTCCATGTCGTAAAATTCTTCACAGAAAAACCAAAAGGATCAAAGTCAAGGGAAACATTATTATCAGTTGTGTAACGTCACACATAGATTAGATTCTTAATGAGTTCAGGAACATGGAGTACATATTTTAAGATTAGTGGTGGATGTGGTAGGGATAAGGATGAATGACCAAAACTGCGAATGGGAATACATTGTCTACTACCAACAATAATATTCTGATTTAAATTAATTAAATTGGAATAAGACGAGAGAGTACCCTGTGATGCCGTCATGTGAGATGTGGCACTTGTGTCCATATACCAATTTTCGTCTGAAGCGTTGAGTGACATTGTGTTCATAAATTTGCCTCAATGTCGCTTCTGCATAAGTCGAGGGCGAGGAGGGGGTTGTCGTGTAGGCTTTGTTGGAGACGTGGGTCGAGTATGCCAGGGTGTCGGATACGAGCTAGGAGGATAAGCCTATGAAGGTGGGGCCCACACATCCCATGGCTGGTAGGCAGCCCACGACGGAGGCAGGCGGTGGACTCTTTCATTAGGTAAGGAAAGAAGGGGCCTAAGCACGGCAGATGTCGTACACTTGAGTGGCAAAGGAAAGCGAGACCTTACCTTTTTTTCCAGGCCTGTTCGGACATACGGTTCCCGCGGAAGATCAAGTTGGTGAGCCGTGTGATGGGAAACCTTCCCACACGATTCGGAGAGCACTGAATTAGAATGAAAGGTTTACCACCACATCATTTCATGCAAGGGGAGCTCGCTCGATTCTATGATTGGTCTGACTCGTAATTCACTTCTGACCCCGTGTTCGATAGCCCGACCGTAGTGATGTTAATTGTGGTTACATTCTTTCCTACCGAGACACGCAAACTCCCATCATGTCCTAGATCACGCGGTCGCTGCTGGCTGTTTTATGCCGGTGGGGACTGCCCCTTCCCGCCGTCGTTGTTGCCAAAATTCCGTCTGTCGCGGCCCTTGCCTTACTGCCTGCTCTGACGGTTGTTGCAGGTGGATGTGGGCTGCTGCGGGTCCTCGGGCCGGCGGTTCTGGTTGCCAGAGTTGGAGGCCCTGCCGCCAGCGGAGGGCCCGACGGTGGTGGTGAGGGCGGTGTCGGCAATGCTGGCCTAAGTGGTATTGCGCTTAATTTTCAGGGTTTTCTCAAGAATAAGCTTCGAACGGGCCTCATAAAACGGAGGTAACCGCGTGCATTGTTGAAGGATGGTGGCAACGCCGTCATAGGATTCGTTCAAGCATGTAATAAGTTGCATGACCAATCGTTGATTAGTGACTGGTGCGCCGACGTTGGAGAGTTGGTCAGCAAGCATCTTGAGTTCTTGACAATATGCAGACACGTTTGGGAAATCGTCTTGATGAACGTCCTTGAACTTATTTTCAAGGTATAACGCTCATTTAGTTTTGTTGTCGTGGAAAATACTTTCCAAACCTTCCCACGTTTGGCGGGCAGTGGCATCGGTCTCAATGATGGTGTGCAACTGATCATTAGAGATTGTGTCGTATATCCACTGGAGAACGGTTGCGTCCAAACGAGACCATAGTGCATCATCAGAAGTCGAAGCCGAGGGTAGGTCTATGGACTTCGGTGTAGGAGGGATGATGTGATTGATAACTTTGTAAACACGACAATGGATCTTAAAAAGCTCCGCCCACGAGGAGTATTGACCCTTTTCCATATTAGTGGTGATAGGGCTGAAGTTTTTTATGTTGTTTACTGCAAGTGCAAGATGAAATTTGATTTTGTCAGCCATGGAAGATGAAATTTAGGAGGAGAAGGGAGAGAGAATAGCTGAAAAAAATACTAGGGTTACGCGGGAGTGGAGGCCGAGAGCTATAGTAGGCGGCGGTGGAGGTATTTTTAGGCTACTGATACCATAAATAAATATATTCCTTGATTGTATTCATCAATATTGTACAATATATATAGTAGTACAAGAATATTTAAACTAGGTAACTAATCAATCTAATTACAATAGAAAATATAATTCTACCTAAAATAGAGAACCTAATTACAATAGGAATACAATTCTACCTAAAATAAGATATATACAATTAATGAAAGAATATTCGGGAAATATTCTATTAAATAGATATTATATTTCATATACGATGTTGAATTAAAAATCACATACAACATATAGTTCCTTTTTATATGTATTATTGTAATATTATTGTAAAATTATGATTTACTAATTGTTTCGCGAATAATAAATATAAAAGAGTTTCTTACAAGGTTTAGCTAGTTTTATATTCTTGTCAAATATCATCCTTCTTTTTCTCTTTTTTTGTATTTATAAACTTAGGTTCCCAAAATAAGATATAATATAAAAGAAAAAATGAGATAAAACATATGTTGGAAATTTGCCTTTGGTGGGAGTTGCGTCCAACCATCTTTAATGACTTAAACACTAGGGTTCCGCATGTTGGAGACTTTGATTCTTCACACGTGCATAATCTACTAAGTAAGTAGATGACCATAGGGCCAATGATCGTCAGATTTCGTTGAGAAATGAAAGAGATATTGGTCCACGAAGTGAGGTGTTTGAAGCATGAAAATGTGGTAAAGACCAATCCTCCCTCGTCGGTGGGGGAAGGAATATTTGTTTAGTTTATAAGTCTCACAATTGGCTTGGGGTTTGGGACCCCAAGGGGTAACCCATGTGTTTGAAGGAGGAATGACCTAGATGTGCTTTGGTTATAGGCTAATCCCACACGCGCGCCACCGCCTGTCCCGTCAGGTCCTGGCTCGGGTCTCGGGTCTCGGGTCGTGGGTCGTGGGCTTCTTCTGATATTATCTTTTTGGACCCAAATTGCTTCATATTTATAGTTTGGTCCCTGAAGTTGCAGGTAAGTTAAATTGGGCAGATAACTTGTGCTTTTGCTGTTGGTTTTTGGAACGTTAACCTCCATTAATATGCACATCAATTCAGTCATTACTTGGCTGAATAACTCTCCCTAAAATCT
This sequence comes from Anisodus acutangulus, assembly GCA_029783415.1. NCBI lineage: Eukaryota > Viridiplantae > Streptophyta > Magnoliopsida > Solanales > Solanaceae > Anisodus > Anisodus acutangulus. Next base: position 45,988,843 of record CM056500.1, on the reverse strand, counting down.
CTAATCCGTTGCACATCAATTCGTCATTTACTTTGGCTGAATTACTCCTCACTAATTGGCATTACTTGGCCAGTAACATCAATTATGTGGGCAGTTGATAGGTCCCCTCATTCAACTATATAATGAAGCCTTTGCTCAATTGTTGACACTACAGAACACACAAACGAAATCAAATTCTTCCTACAACTTTTCAACATCATTTCTTACTCAAAGTTCTTCAAAGTAACACTTGAGTTTCCTTTGCTCATTTGTTGAGTTGTTGTTTTATCTTGGGAGACGATTGTCTAGAACGTAGAAATGATATATACGGGGCAATCTTGTCTTAAAGACAGAGTGTCATCACTCGACCAAGCATATCAAAGTGTTTGTAATCTCAGTTTCTTGTTCCAGTTTATTGAAATTTCATTTTGTTGTAATACTTAGCAGTTACTTATTTTCATTTCCTGCACCATTGTAATCAACAAGTTTGAGACAATATTAGCTTGCTGTAACTGCTTAGTAACATGACTGGAAACACTTTAGATTCTGATGTTGCTGATGTTGCCACTCAAGGCAACAATTCTGCCATCCCTCCTGATGCCGCTACTGTTCAAGGCAACTCCTCTGCCTTTCCCACTGCTGCCCAAGGCACGTCCAGTGCCTTTACTGCTCCACCCTCCTCATTCCACCATGAACGCCCGGAAAAATTCATGGGCTCAAACTTTAAGAGATGGCAGCAGAAGATGTTGTTCTACTTGACGGTTATAAGCATGGCCCGGTTCCTAACGGAAGATCCTCCAAAATCTGGAGATGAAATGGACCCTTCGCCTACTGAAACAGCTGAAGGGGGCCTTGGTATCCATGTCATTAATGGCATGAAGATGGTTCTTGATGCATGGAATCATAGTGATTTCATGTGTAAGAATTACATATTGAACTGCTTGACAGACCCTCTCTACACGGTGTATTGCACTGTTGGCACTGCCAAAGAGCTGTGGGAAAAACTGCAAAAGAAGTACAACGCACAAGATGTAGGTACTAAGAAATTCATCGCTGGAAAATTTCTGAAATTTCAAATGGTGGATAGTAAGACGGTGATGTCCCAAGTCCAGGAATTCCAAATGATTCTACATCACCTGGATTTGGAAGGAATGAAACCAAATGAGCAGTTTTTATTGCATCGCTGATTGAAAAGTTACCTCCTTCGTGGAATGTGTTTATGAGCTACTTAAAGCTCAAGACAAATGAGATGACCTTTGAAGAACTTATTATCAAACTCCAAATTCAGGAAGATAATAAGAAGGTCTTGCCTAGGGGTAAACAACCTGCTAAGGCAAAGGCAAATCTGGCTGAGGCTAAAGGGAACCCAAGCAAGAAGCGGAAGTTCCAGAAAGACGGGAAGACCCAAGAAGCGAAGAAGTTCAGAGGTAACTGTCACCACTGTGGGAAACCTGGTCATATGATCAAGGAATGTTGCAAGCTCAAGACTGAGCAACAAGAGAAAGCCAAGGCTAAAGGCAAGGTGCATGCTAACGTCGTCAAGGACATACTCCTGGATGACATGATTGAGGAGTTCTCGGCGGTGGTGCTTGAAGCAAACCTGGTTGAGAATCTCATGCAGTGGTGGATGGACACATGTGCTACCAGATACATCTGTTCCAACAGAGATGCCTTCTCCACGTATACACCGGTCACCGACAAGAAGTTGTTCATGGGCAACAACACTTCCGCTGACGTGCTGGGGTAGGAAAGGTGGTCCTGAAGATGACTTCTGGAAAGGAGCTCACTCTGAAGGAAATGATGCATGTCCCTGAGATTAGGAGAAATTAAATTTCAGGACCTTTATTGGTTAATGCTGGTTTTAGGCTAGTGTTTGAATCCAATAAATTTGTACTCACTAAGAATGGCACTTTTGTGGGGAAAGGCTTCGTCTGTGAAGGCCTCTTCAAAGTTAACGCTATGTGTCCGTAATGCGTCCAAGTAATAAAGTTGAAGCTTCTTCTTACTTGCTTGAGTCTTCTAATTTATGGCATCATAGATTAGGACATGTTAACTACAAGTCCATCCAAAGGTTGATAAAGTTGGAGTTGTTGCCGTCTATCGACGTAAACCCTCAACATAAGTGTGAGGTGTGCGTAGAGGCAAAACTCACCAAGCTTCTTTTTCGATCCGTCGAAAGGAATACCGCTCCTCTAGAACTTATTCACACAGATATATGTGATTTGAAGTTCGCACAAATTAGAGGGGGGACAAGTACTTTGTGACATTCACTGATGATAACACAAGGTATTGTTGCCTTTACTTGTTAAATTCTATAAAATAATTCTCTATTCTTGTTAGAATTATTTTAATTTGCTATTAAATATTGGTTATGATGAGCATTATTTAAATTGTGCTTATCAAATCTTAACAGGATATTCTACTAAATTCGTTTGAAATTGAGACATAATAAATGAAATGCAATTAAACTCATTGATCTGTTGTTAAGATTATCTTGGATCATCAGATGAAGAACACATACCATTCAAAAATAAAATTTCAATTGGCCATTTTAGTCAAACATTTAGTCAGATTTTAACTTTGATTTTCAACATCATAATTTAATATGTCATTAATAGAGATAAATTCATACTTGCCTATTTTATAAGATGTTTTTTTACTAATTTGCTATTAAATATTGATGGTAAAGATTAGTATTAATTTGTGTTTATCAGATATTATTATAATTTCTTACAACGAAATTTACTAATATATTTGTTAAGGCTGTCAACTAGACATACTATAAATAGAAGGGAAAAAATGTTATCATCATACCATCACATATTATATTCATCTTACTTTTTTAACATTAGAACAATTATTTTGATATGGCTTTCAAAGTGATGACTTGTAAGTTTTTTTTTATCTTCGTGGTGATAGTACTTTGTAAGTTCTTTCCTCTTCTAAATTGTATACTTATTTTATTTTTACAATAAATGAATATAACACATGTTTTTCAGAAATTCTTTTTTCGTGTTTCTTGTATTAAAATATTATGTCCGCATTTTTATTTATTTTAACTTTTTAGGTGAAGTCACACATTCATAATAGGGAGGAGAGAGTAATATATATATATAATGTACTAAATGTACTAATCAGACTGTGCTATGACCATTTGTATCCAAAACAAATGTACTAATCAGACTGTAATATATATCGTCTCACCACCTCCCATACTAATTATCAAGAACTTCGTTGCCCATAGTAAATTAGACAATTCCCCAAAAAGAATTCAGAGTCTAAAGAGAAGAGAGTTTATTGTACGTACCCTATTTTCTTTTTGATTAAAAAAATTGGCATAATATTTATTAGTTTTGAATGAAGAATGTGAAGTGGCTTGTCCTAGCAAGCACCTACTCAAGCACCTACTCTTATTACGAAGTGAAACTTTACTAAACTAACAAGAAAGACTCTTTACATCTTATTCGTCAAGTGCTAACGAGCAAAATAATGGATGCGCAAAAAAGCAACAACTTTCGTGCAGCTACTTTCCCCTAACTAAATATGGTTGGCCCGACCGTAGATGTATATAGCCGATTAAATTTAATTATCATTGAGGTGTAGTTGTATATAGTTGACTAAATTTAATTGAAATTGAGGCGTAGTTATATATGTATGTAAGTTGCAACTACTAAATTATCACTCACTTTCAAAATCTTTGTGATTTCTTGATTACTTGTTTTGTCTAATTATTTGTTTCAAGGATTTTATGTGAATCATTATAGGTAAACTTTTTTCATATAGAAAAATAAACTTTTACATGACTAGCTTGTTGAAAATATGCAGATTTAGCAGAAATTTTCGTAGAAAAGTGTTGATAATTCAAAATTTTTTATAAATATTTGTCGAAAATAATTTACGACAAGCACCTTTTAAAAAAAACTATGCCGAAGATTTCGTAGAAAATAACATGATTAGTTAACATTTCTTAAATTCGACAGGTGTTTCGCTGACGGTTGAAGCAAGAAACGTCGACCTTTGTTGTTTTTGTAAGAAAGATGCAGATTGTAAGGGCTTTTGTGGTGGATCTTCGAAGTATCATTGTGCACTTAATATATGCGCTTGCTCAATATATGTGTCTCCTAAAAATCAAGTTGCGATAACTAATGAGAGCACAAATTAATGAACCCGGACTTCATGGACTACATTTAATAATAAAAAAAGAATAAAGAAAAATATTGTAGTTCAGTTTTTTCTTTATAATAACTAATATTCTTTTTTTGTTGTTTCTCACTCTGTGTCCGGTATCTGTATTGGAGCCCGATTATATTCGGGTACGCACCGCCTAGGGCCCCATAGGGGGGAAAGCGCTCTCTATCAAAAAATTCCATAATCAGAGCTCGAACTCGAGACATCTGGTTAAGGGAGCACCAGCCTTATCTGTTGCACATATTCAATTTTTTGATTATATGTAACTTACACCAAGATTGATGCTAGATAAGGGAACTTTCTATTTTTATATATTTTTCCTTCTTCTTCCCCTTCTATCCATTTTTTTTACATAAATATCCGTTTGGCTACTCAATTAGATATATTTAGATGTTGAAACAAAAAGATCAATACTCATGATAAAAATTTGCTTACACTCAGTATTTACAATAATTTTATGAATGTAGTGCATATCTCTTTCATATGATTAGTTATCACTTAACTATGATTTAGTAATGTAATTTTCATTTTAACGGTTACTTAATAAAGTTAATTTACTTGTGTTGATTTAAACCGGGTGCAAGAAAAAATTTATTATAAAAATTGTGGCATGTGTTAACATAGATCATCAAGAACATGATAATAAATTATAATAATCACAGTGATACAGTAGATAATTTGTGTTTATGAATAATTAAGCAAGATAAGTCAAAAACATATAACACAAAATCCTTCCAATCCGGCAAGATTGGTGAACAATTGAACAAGCACAAAGTCATGACAATTTAGTAATATTTGTGAGTTATTCAATATTAAAGTTAGGTTGAATACTATAGTCTGCACCATAAAATGAGAAATCAAAAGTTCAATAACCGTGACTCGTGAGGAGGAAAAAAATAGGAAACTCAATAGTTATTGATATAAGTCACTCAAAAAAGAGGGGATTTCTTTGAAGCAGAAATGATATGTTTGAGTCGGTTCACTCAATAAGTTTTACCCCTTACGTTTCATAAGGAAGACTCCACGTAATCAACTTCACTGACAACATTTACAAATAATTATTTATTGTCTTCACTAATATTAATTCTACAGTTATAAGTGAACATTAAATAGTATTGTAACCCCCATACACATGTATTAAAGTTTTATTAGAAAAATGAGATAAGAAATCAAAAAAATGAGTAAAAAGATAAAACGAAATGGAGGACATATAGAGATGATACGTCACCTTGTATATGCCTAACTTTATAATATATATTGATAGTCCCTTTGTTTTAATTTATTTATTTGATTTTGACTTAACATAGAGTTTAAGAAAGTAAGAAAACTTTCAAAGTGCAAATAAATGAGACCTTAGTTTGTTTTCTTACCTTCCAGTTGAAACTAATATTAAGATATCTCAGTATGTTGACTAAATTGTCGGCTTTACAGTATATAGTTTCATTTATTATGAAGTTAATCGATTATTAGTTCAATGATTCGCTTGACGATGATAGTTAGTCTGAATCGTGATAAATTTATGAATTATTTACTCTTATATGTTTGTGAAAGAAATAATCTCTTGATTATTTTCATTAATTGAAAGAGTATATATACAATTTATATATTTTCATAATAGGATAATCTTATTCCTATTCTACTCCTAGAACCTTATTCTACTTGGACATTCACTATACAATTATGGTAATACAAATATTATGGTAAGTGTACAATACTAATTACACCACAACATTATCCAAACTATGAAACTAAAACCTTACCTAAACTATATACCATAGACACGGCAATTCAAGCAAACCGAGAGCCAAATATACATAATATACACACAATATGTGTATATTATGTATATTTAACACACACCCGCAGTCATAGCGGGCGGTCTTCGAACGCTGAGACTATCCCTAAAATCTTCAAAAAGGACCCGGGGAAGACCCTTCGTAAAAATGTCGGATATTTGATACCTGGACGGGACATGACAGACGCATACCTGACCACGAACAACCTTTTCGCGAACAAAATGAATGTCCATCTCGATATGTTTAGTGCGCTGGTGCTAAACCGAATTACCTGATAGATAGATGGCACTAATATTTTCACAATAAACCAAGGTCGCTTTCTGGATAGGACAATGAAGCTCTAACAGCAAATTACGTAACCAACATGATTCAGAGACCACATTAGCTACCCCTCGATACTCAACCTCGGCACTGGATCGGGACAAAGTGGACTGACGTTTCGCAGACCAAGAGACCAAATTATTGTCAAGAAACATACAATAGCCAGACGTAGACCGTTTGGTGCCCGGACAGTCACCCCAATCAGCATCTGTATACGAGACAAGTGTGGACGTCGTTGAATGATATAAATGCAAGCCATAGTCAAGTGTACCCGGAATATACTGAATGATGCGTTTGAGCGCATTCATGTGCTCAACACTGGATCATGCATAAATAAACACAACTGCTGGACGACATACGTAATATCTGGTCTCGTGAATGTGAGATACTGAAGGGCCCTTGCAAGACTACGATAGCGGGTCGGGTCCTCGTATGGTGCGCCGACCGCAGCACCCAATTTGGGTTTAGTATCAACGGGAGTGGAAGTGGACTTACAGGATGACATCTCAACCCTCTCAATGATCTCGGTTGCATACTTCCTCTGTGACAAGAACAATCCATCTATATGACGAGTAACAACAATCCCCGAAAAATAACTCAAAGGCCCCAAGTCTTTCATAGCAAACTCAGAGCTGAGCATTGTCATGATAGACTGGCGTAAGGCATTGGAAGAGGCAGTCAAGATAATATCATCCACATATAAAAGTATATAAGCCAAAGACGAAGCACGACGATACATGAACAAAGAATTATCCGACCTGTTGTTAGTGAATCAAATAGTCGAAACATAGTCACCAAACCTCTTATACCAGGCCCGTGGAGACTGCTTAAGCCCATACAATGACTTCTTCAGTAAACAGACATGGTGAAGATATTTGGGATTCCTAAACCCCATGGGTTGATGCATATAGATTGTCTCCTTGAGATCACCGTGTAAGAAAGCATTCTTCACATCTAACTGATGAATGAGCCATGCTTTCGAAAGGGCCAAGATGAGCACAGTGCGAATGGTAGCCGATTTAACCACCGGACTAAACGTATCACCACATTCCACACCAACCTGCTGAGTCTTACCATCACCCACAAGGCGAGCCTTATCCCTTGCAAACGAACCGTCTGAATTGTCCTTATGAGCAAAAATCCACATAGACTTAATAATATTAACATCAGATGGATGGGGCACCAACTACCACGTATTATTATCAATAAGAGCATTATATTCATCGGTCATAGCAATTTTTTAATTCGGGTCATTTAATGCGGACACAGAATTATGGGGTAAGGGTGATTTAAGAATATTAGAATTTAAATTAATATGCCTTTTTGGTTTAAAAATACCCCGTTGACTACGAGTGACCGGTCTATGACTCGGGGGAGAAATGGGCGGATGTTGGGAATTTTCTGGGCTCGGGACGGACTGGCCAGCAGGCAGTGGGCCTGCTGGCCCAATTCGGTAACGGGATGGGGACCTATGGACTGGACCAGTGGCGTTACTGGGCTGGGTCACTGGCCCAGTTACCGTTACTGGTCCAGTAACTGGACAGGACCCAGTTGTGGGTACTGTAACTCTTGACGGGGCAGTGGGCCCGCTGGAGGATCTAGGGTGCGAGAGACATCCGAAAAATAGTGACTAATATACGGGGATATACCATCATCCAAAAAATTATACAAACTAGGCGCGGGAGTACTAACCATAGCAAACGGGAATTGAGATTCATAAAAAATTACATGGCGACTAATGATGATTTTATTAGAGGATAAATCAAAGCATTTGTAACCACTATGATTTGACGGAAAACCCAAAAACACACACGGAGTAGACCGGGCCTGAAGTTTGTTAATTGTGGTGGACGGAAATAATGGATAACATAAGCACCCAAAGACCCGAATATGTGAATACGAATGAGTCTTATTATATAAAATTTGAAGGGGGAAGAATATGTCAAACCTTTGGAAGAAATTATGTTAAGGATATATGTAGCCATTTGTAGAGCATGATGCCAAAAAGACGGGGGTACGGAAGCATGAATCAATAAAGTTCGGACAATGTTATTAATGGTACGAATTTTGCGTTCGGCTTTCCCATTTTGTGAAGACGTATGAGTAGGGATGGCAATTGGGCGGGGCGAGTGCGGGTACCCTTTCTCCCGCACTCGTACCCGCCAGAAAATTTTATACCCGCCAGGGTGGCGGGTACAATTTTCAACATCCATACCCGCCTAGGCGGGTATATTCCTAAATCCACACCCGCTTCACCACCCAAGTGGATATCCGTCACCCGCATGTACCCGCCTATACCCGTCTGCCATATTTTGTAATCAATTCATTTTTTATCAATTAGTGATCAATATGATCCCAAAAATTCAAATTCCAAAAATTATCCCAAAATTTTGAGTCAAGAATCAATATTGTCACGGTCTCATTTTCTTTGGGAGAGGGAGGAGAATTCTAGTTTTTTTCACCATCAGAATTCCCCATTTTTTTCACCTCTTCCCCCTTGCACAACAAAGAATCAAGAAAACAAAATTTTCAAGAAAATCCAAAAATTATCCACCCAAATAACTATATATTTCAAATGTAGACAAAATTCAGATATTATTTCAGCTATATTAAGCTAAAGTTTTTCAACTTTTTCAATTGAAGTCACAAACCCAATAGGTAAAACTTAACAAATGCACAAAAATTGACCTCACCAAGACAACCCCAAAGCACAAAGCAAAGACAGCAATATTTTCCAATATTTTCCGATCAACATCTCCTTTAAAGAAAAAGACAGAGACGTCGAGGTGGTTCGTGAAAAAAGTTTGTGATTTTTCCTTTAAAGAAAAAGGCAGAGACGTCGAGAATGAGAGAGTGAGGAGAGACGGTGTGAAGGGGAACTAAAGAGAGGGAGGCGTGAAGGACTGAAGAGGCGTGGGGTTTTGAGTTTTGTTGGAGAATGAGAGACTTGTCGTGACTTATGGGCTGAAGGCACGACTTATGGGCTGCTAATATTTTGGGCTTGGGGCGGGTATAAGGCTGGAGGGTAGGCGGGCGGATAGGCGGGTATGACTGCAAATCCACCACCTACTTGCCTACCCGTGACAGATACATTTTCAATACACATACCCGCCTACTACCCGCCAAAGTTATACTCATACCCAGTGCGAAATGCGATCTTGAATCCGCAAAATTATACCCACCTGCCATCCCTACGTATGAGGACAAGAAAAACGAAAATTGATCTCATTATTAGCACAAAATTTCCGAAACACCCCATTGTCATATTCTTTGTCATTATCACATTGTATATTTTTTATTTCCCGTTCGAATTGAGTTCTAATGAATGCTATAAATTTTAAGATGATGAAACAAACTTGAGATTTTTTCGCTATCGGAAAAGTCCATAAAAACTTAGAATAATCATCCAAAAAAAGAGAACATAATATCGATGACCCAAAGAACTAAAAACATGAGACTTCCATAAGTTGCTATGAATAATATCAAATGACATTAAAGTATGAGAATGTGAGTCTCAAATGGCAACCTAACAATTTTTCCTAAAGTGAAAGACTGACAATTTGGAGTACTACGCGTACCTTTACAAGAAATAAAATTATTTTTATCTAAGGAGGACAAAATAAATGACCCCGAATGACCAAGACGAGCATGCCACAAGGAAGGAGCAAAGGCTGCAGACGCTGACGGCAAGGCTTGACTCAATGGACCGGAACTGGGTGTGATAGGATAAAGATCTCTCCTACTATCACACCTCATGAAAGAACTCCCTGTCTTGAAAGCCTTCACAGAGAAACCAAATTGATCAAATTCAATAGATACAGAATTGTCAGTGGTGAATTTACGGACATACACTAAATTTTTAATCAATTTGGGGGCATGTAGGGTATTTTTCAAGATAAGGGGTGGATGGGGGGGAGACAAAGTTTTATGACCATAACCATGGATTAGAACAAAATTATCATTACCAACAATTATGCCACGAGGGTTGCTCAAATTGGAATAAGACTAGAGAGTACCTGAATCGGATGTCATATGGGTAGTGGCACCGGTGTCCATATACCAATTTGGGTCCAGAGGATTTAATCCAAGTGTGTGCATTGCAGCTTCGATGTCAGTTGAAGTGGGGGCCATTGCGTGATGGGCCTGCGGGGGCCGAGGCCCAAGTACCACTGTTTGCTGCCTCGGCCCAGTGAGATTACCGTAAGTGGGCCAGTGTATGTTGGGCCTCGGCTGCTGCTGGCCAGCCCACTGCCAGTGAGGCTGCATCTTTGGGCTGCCACTGTTTGGCCCAAAATGTGGGGCCCACTGCCACTGCATAGGGGCCCAGTGTTGGGCCCAAAACTGTTGTTGCTGCTGATTTCCCCGAGGGGCACCACCGCCACCACCATTGTTCCGGCTGCTGCCATTGTTGCCATTATTTTTCTTATTTTCTTCCTTTTTGCTGCCACCGTTGTTGCAGTTTTGGCCCGAGTTGTTGGAACCGATAGGATGAACAGTGGACTCGATCATCATGATCACGGGACTAGTACCGGTAGCCGCCTTTTTAGCCATGCCCGTTTCTTCGAGTGTAAGCATAGAACGAGCTTGATTAAATTGTGGAAGAGGATTGCTTTGATGAAGAAGCGTGTCAACACCACTATAGGCCTCGGAGAGGCCTGAAACCATTTGGAGGACCAAACGATCATTCGAAACCGGCGCGCCAACGTTGCGGAGTTGGTCCGCCAATTCCTTCAATCTTTTGCAATAAGCCGAAACGTTAGGAAAATCTTCCATATTTACGTGGGAGAAATCATGCTCAAGAGTAACAACTCTAGAATTTTGATTATCTTAGAATATATCACGTAGTCTATCCCACGTAGCGTCGGGTTCAATAATCGTTTGCAAAAGGTCGGTAGAAATTGTGGAATATATCCACTAAAGAACGGTAGCATCAAGAGTCGTCCACAACTTAGGATCATCCTCGCGTCTTGGCACCTCCGTATCCTCAGGAGCCACGGGGATTATGTGATGGATGACTTGATGCGAGTGTGCATGAATTTTGAACAGTACGACCCACGTCGCATATTGGACGTTTTCTATTTCAAGAACAAGAGGGATGTTATTCTTGATGTTAGAAACTGTAAGGGCAGGATGAAACGTGTTCCGTGATGTGGACGTATTGATAGAACAAAATGTGATTGAGGGATTTGGAAGAAAATGTTGGAAGAAGGAGGATCTCGTCGGCACAAAAAACCGAGAGCAATGGCCTCGGAAATTCAAGGGAGGTCGACGGAAAAGTTGGAAAATTTGGGAGAGGATATTAACACCTAGACTTCTGATATCATGAAAGAAATAATTTCTTGATTATTTTCATTAATTGAAATAGTATATATACAATTTACATATTTTCATAATAGGAGAATCATATTCATATTCTACTCCTAAAACCTTATTCTACTTGGACACTAACTATACAATTATGATAATACAAATATTATGGTAAGTGTACAATACTAATTACACTACAACATTACCTAAACTAGGAGAGTAAAACTTTACCTAAACTATATACCATGTACACGGAAATTCAACCAAACCGAAAGCCAAATATACATAATATACACATGTATATGGTGTGTATCTTATGTATATTTAACAGTTTCTTTAGTGGCAATTAAATATGCGATCTCGTTTACGATATTAAAGTGGAACAATTTTAGTGGTCATTTCAATTGCTACTAAAGGTGACTTTTAACGATAGTAAATGCTAGCTTTACGGATACTTTGTACAATTGCAAGTATAACCTTTAGCTACTTTGAATACAATGACAAATAATTAATTGTCGATAAAGGTTATTTATCATTAGAAGATATATTTTCTGCCGGTAAAAAATCATTTTACTGATAGTGTTTGCATTTAATAAATAAGTCCATACTATCACTTGTCTATTCTTATTTACTCTAATTTGCTACTAAATGTTGGATGTGATGAGCACAATTTAATTTATACTTATTAGAACTAGTGATATGCTTCTGGATTCCTTGATTTGTTTGTTCGATTGTCTCCCATCATTAAAGATGAGAAACGCCTATTTTTCAAAAAGAAAGTAAGAGCACATGTTAATCAAATTTTAAAATGTGTTGTGTAGATGATAATTTAATTTGTCTTTAATAGAGAATTCTATAAAATACTTCTCTATTCTTGTTAGAATTATTTTAATTTGCTATTAAATATTGGTTATGATGAGCATTATTTAAATTGTGCTTATCAAATCTTAACAGGATATTCTACTAAATTCGTTTGAAATTGAGACATAATAAATGAAATGCAATTAAACTCATTGATCTGTTGTTAAGATTATCTTGGATCATCAGATGAAGAACACATACCATTCAAAAATAAAATTTCAATTGGCCGTTTTAGTCAAACATTTAGTCAGATTTTAACTTTGATCTTCAACATCATAATTTAATATGTCTTTAATAGCGATAAATTCATACTTGCCTATTTTATTAGATGTTTTTTACTAATTTGCTATTAATATTGATGGTAAAGATTAGTATTAATTTGTGCTTATCAGATATTATTATAATTTCTTACAACGAAATTTGCTAATATATTTGTTAAGGCTGTCAACTAGACATACTATAAATAGAAGGAAAAAAATGTTATCATCATACCATCACATATTATATTCATCTTACCTTTTTAACATTAGAACAATTATTTTGATATGGCTTTCAAAGTGATGACTTGTAAGGTTTTTTTTATCTTCGTGGTGATAGCACTTTGTAAGTTTTTTCCTCTTCTAAATTGTATGCTTATTTTATTTTTACAATAAATGAATATATAACACATGTTTTTCACAAATTCTTTTTTCGTGTTTCTTGTATTAAAATATTATGTCCGCATTTTTATTTATTTTAACTTTTTAGGTGAAGTCACACATTCATAATAGGGAGGAGAGAGTAATATATATATATATATATATATATATATATATGAGTTGTCTCACCACCTATGACCATTTGTATCCAAAACAAATGTACTAATCAGACTGTGCTATATATCGTCTCACCACCTCCCATACTAATTATCAAGAACTTCGTTGCCCATAGTAAACTAGACCATTCCCCAAAAAAAAATTGAAGTGTAAAGAAAAGAGAGTTCTAAGGAGAGAGTTTGTTGTACGTATCCTATTTTCTTTTTGACAATAAGGCAAAAAAAAATTGGCATAATATTTATTAGTTTTGAATGAAGAATGTGAAGTGTCCTTTCCTAGCAAACATCTACTCAAGCACCTACTCTTATTACAAAGTGAAACTTTACTAAACTAGCAAGAAAGACTCTTTACATCTTATTCGTTAAGTGCTAATGAGCAAAATAATGGATGCGCAAAAAAGCAACAACTTTTGTGCAACTACTTTCCCCTAACTAAATATGGTTGGCCCGACCGTAGATGTATATAGCCGATCAAATTTAATTATCATTGAGGTGTAGTTGTATATAGTTGACTAAATTTAATTGAAATTGAGGCGTAGTTATATATGTATGTAAGTTGCAACTACTAAATTATCACTCACTTTCAATTTTTTTGTGATTTCTTGATTACTTGTTTTGTCTAATTATTTGTTTCAAGGATTTTATGTGAATCATTATAGGTAAACTTTTTTCATATAGAAAAATATACTTTTACATGACTAGCTTACTGTAAATATGCAAATTTAGCAGAAATTTTCGTAGAAAAGTGTTGATAATTCAAAATTTTCTATAAATATTTGTCGAAAATAATTTACGACAAGAACCTTTTTAAAAAAACTATGCCGAAGATTTCGTAGAAAATAACATGATTAGTTAACATTTCTTAAATTCGACAGGTGTTTCGCTGACGCTTGAAGCAAGAAACGTCGACCTTTGTTGTTTTTGTAAAAAAGATGCAGATTGTAAGGGCTTTTGTGGTGGATCTTCGAAGTATCATTGTGCACTTGATATATGCGCTTGCTCAATATATGTGTCTCCTAAAAATCAAGTTGCGATAACTAATGAGAGCACAAATTAATGAACCCGGACTTCATGGATTACAAATAATAAAAAAAAAGAATAAAGAAAAATGTTGTAGTTCAGTTTTTTCTTTATAATAACTAATATTCTTTTTTTGTTGTTTCTCACTCTGTGTTTGGTATCTGCATTGGAGCCCGATTATATTCGGGTTCGCACCGCCTAGGGCCCCATAGGGGGAAAGCACTCTCTATAAAAAAAATCATAATCAGAGCTCGAACTCGAGACATCTGGTTAAGGGAGCACCAGCCTTATCCGTTGCACATATTCAATTTTTGATTATATGTAACTTACAACAATATTAATGCTAGATAAGGAAACTTTCTATTTTTATATATTTTTCCTTCTTCTTCCCCTTCTATCCATTTTTTTAACATAAATATCCGTTTGGCTACTCAATTAGATATATTTAGATGTTGAAACAAAAAGATCAATACTCATGATAAAAATTAGGTAAAAATTTGCTTACACTCGGTATTTACATTAATTTTATGAATGTAGTGCATATCTCTTTCATATGATTAGTTATCACTTAACTATGATTTAGTAATGTAATTTCCATTTTAACGGTTACTTAATAAAGTTAATTTACTTGAGTTGATTTAAACCGGGTGCAAGAAAAAATTTATTATAAAAATTGTGGCATGTATAAACATAGATCATCAAGAACATGATAATAAATTATAATAATCATAGCGATACAGTAGATAATTTGTGTTTATGAATAATTAAGCAAGATAAGTCAAAAATATATAACACAAAATCCTTCCAATCCGGCAAGATTGGTGAACAATTGAACAAGCACAAAGTCATGACAATTTAGTAATATTTGTGAGTTATTCAATATTAAAGTTAGGTTAAATATAACATAAAATTTATTAATTTGTCATGACTTGCATCACCATTTCAAAATGTTATTTTTCCTTCTTGTGTAGCTGTGAAATCATAAAAAAAAATATAATTTCAATCCGTCATGAACAACTTATTTTTTAAAATATTTTATAAAAGATAGGTATAATGAATATAACCAAAGTCGTGTCGACTCGTCATGATTTATTTCATCATGTTATTTCTTGTAAACGATTGAATAAACACAAAGTTATGCCAATACGATAGAATTTAAATAATTAAACAAGATAGGTAAAATGAGTATAGCACAACGTCATACCAATTCGGCAAATTTTTTGAACAATTGATCAAATAGGAAAAATGAATATAACACAAAGTCATACCACTTTGGTAGAGTTTGTGAACAATTGAACAAGATAAGTTGAATGAATCTATACAAAGTCATACCACTCCAGTAGAGTTGTGAACAATCGAACAATATAGGTAGAGTAAAGATACTATCAAGTCCAACTAATTCGACATGACTTGTAAATAATTTAACAAGATATATAGAATAAAGATAATATAAAAACATGTCATAAATTTTACGAATAATTGAACAAGCATGAAGTTATATCAATCCGATATAATTTGTGAACAATTTAAAAGGGTAAGCCCATAGCAAAAAATTATGCTATCAAAAACAAGTTCTGTGAATAATTGGACAAGTACAATCATGCCAATATGTTAGAATCTGTAGATATATGAACAATATAAACCAATAAAAAAACTCTAAAATGAAGGAGGTCATACATATACATGGCTTATACAGAAAAAGCATATACACGATTGAAGGAATCATCCCAATACTAATGAATATATACAATTGACATATAAGCATAATATGCATCTGGAAATACTAGCTCAAGATAATACGAGGTCAACCTATGAAGGAGGATGAGAGCTATTTTAGTTTAGATATTTTTCATTGAAGTAAAAAGAATTACATAACTTTTTAAAATGGAGTTATTAAAAAACCAGTGCCAATTGCCAAAGTGTAAAATGACCCTATATTTTTCAAAATTTTCCTTAAATGATTTTTTTTTTAAATTCCTATTAATGGCATATGGTGTATGAAGTTAAAAAACAACACATGTCAGGAATTATAAAAAGCGGACACAAATTAAATGATGATATCAAAATCGGGTATTCATGTACTTCCCCCTATGGGTGGGCGTTCAGTTCTTCAGTTTGTTTTCAAACTTCGATTCGGTTCTTGATTTTTGTTTACTGTGCACCGAACACAAGTTCGATTTAATTTGATTCGGTTTCTCTAAAACGATTTTTTTTCAATTTTTTAAATAAAATTATGATACATAAAGAGATCATTTTACAGACCATCCCATATGATAATGTATCAAAACTCTCATCAAGAACATCGACGATACTAGATCTGTTTCCAGAACTGGACGTACAGTTTGGACCAGATATATCATAAGACTTTTTAGCCCTATCGAACTTTTCTGAGAACTTGGCATGTTTTCCGTAATATCACCAAAAGTTCATCTTTGAAAGTCTTCAGCTGACTCAATTGAGTATCATCAGGGGCTGTGTAATGACAAGGAAAGTTATGTCCATTACTAGGGATGTAGTATAGAGAAAACGAAATACATGAAAAAGTTGATGATGAACGATAAGGAAATAAGATATTGGGATGGGCATGGGTCGGATTGAAAATATTTTGGGCCTAAGTTCATGGCAGTGGCTGAATATATATTTTTTAAACTTATGTAATAAGAGTTGGATCTAAGGGTGGTCAGTGGGCTGCCCTGATCCCGCGTAAAAAAAAGGGGGGGGGGACGAGACTCGAACTCGTCCCTCCCGATCCTCTCCCCTTTGCAAAAAATAGATGTTGCACAACAACCATTTTATATTTTGTCTGTTGTGCAACGGCCATTTTTAGCCTCACCCAACCCCACCTCCTTAATATTTATTTTTAACCCATAAGTTAATATATTTATACTTTGACCCAATTTTCTAACTATAAATATCTCATTTTCTCTTCATCTTTCTCACAAATCTTCCTACAATCTCTCTAATCTCTCAATCTATCTCTCTACAAGTCTACATTGTCTACTAAATATTAAATTTTATTTGTTCATTTGTATAACTATATCAAAGTTCAAAAATTGGGAGTGAAATTGGCAACTAGCTTGAGGATCATCCATCGAGCAAAGTTTCAATTTTCAACATCGATTACACGTCGACGTTACGTTGGCGTTTGGTACATTCATTCCTTCTTTAAATTATTATTGTCATTATTATTTTAATTAACGCACTTAATTTCATTATCTTTAATTATTTATTAGCTAATTAAAATGGAATGAATAAGAGGAATGTTTAACAGTCTTCTAGTAGGGGTAACAAGGGCAGGGGTACTTCTTCTAATCATCATATTTCTAGACATGGTGATTTGATTGATTACACACATATAGATTAAACAGAATTTTTTAATGATATACCATTAGACGATGAGATATTTTCTGTAACTCAAACAAAATTTAATTTAGAATATAATCTAGATGACACACCCACCAATGCACCTCAAACTGAAACTGGAACACCTCATATTCCCCCTAGTATGAGACGAGGCCCAACACAACGAAAATTAAAATCAAATGCATGAGCTTTTTTTTTATAGGGACCAAGAGAATCAAGTAGTTAGATGTCAAATTTGTAAAAATGTTTATAAATTTAAAATGGAAAAAGGTCAGGGTGGGACGGGAGGTTTATTGAGATATGTACAAAATTTTCACAAAGCTAGGTGGGATGAATACGAGGCTACAAATTCGGGTGCGCCAATGCGCTCTTAGTCGGGACAAGGTTCACATATTGTCCCGGATGAAGTACATGGTCAAATTAACCCGATGACGGGGGGAATTGTAGGCCCTAAATATGATAAACATAGAGATAGGGAAGCAATAACAAAATTAGTTGCGGTGATGGGTTTGCCTTTTCATTTTCTTCCTCTCTTGGTTTTATTCATTACATTAGAGATATGTATAATCCTGCTTTTAACGGTTTTCCTAGATCAACTGTTAGGAGAGATGTTTTTAAATTTGCACATGAATATCAACAGTATTTACGTTATTCATTATATCATTTTTCTGGCAAAATATCTATCACGTCTGATAAAGGTCGTAGTACTAACGACCATGATTATTTAACTGTGACATGTCATTGGATAGATTATAAATGGTCTATGCAAAAACGTATTTTAGCATATAGATATATTGATGATAGGCACACTGGAACTTTTATTTCAGAAAATATTCATCAAGTTTGCGATTATTATGGAATAACTGATAAAATTATGACTAATACACTAGATAATGTTTCTTCTAATAATTATGCTATTAGACTTTTAAAAGATCTTTTAACTCCATCTTTTCCTAATCATTTTCATATAAAATGTGCATGCCATATTTATAACTTAGTTATAATTTGTAGAGGATGGTCTATAACTTTTTGAAGACATTCTTAATAAAATACAATTTGCTATAAACTTTATTTTTAGAAGTAATAGAATACAACGAAAAAAAAGAATATAAAAAAACTTGTTATGATTGTGGACTACCTTATAGAAAAATTTCTGAAGAAGTAGCGACTAGGTGTAATTTTTTTACCAACAACTACTTGTTGCTTATGATTATAAAAGACCTATAACTTTATTTTTTAATGCCCATAATCTAAATCCAACTGATATGGTTGTAGATAACGATTGATAAAAAATTTCAGAACTTATTATGTTTTTAGAGATTTTTTTCAAGCAACAAAAGAATTTTCTGGTATATATTATCCTACTATTTCAACTATGTTGTTTTATATAGCTCTAATATTTTTATTACTTAGTGAATATATGGAAAACCCATCTTATAAGGCACCTATTAAAAAATGTTTATCAAATTAAAAAAATATATTATTTCTATTCCACCTATTTATATTATTGGTGCTGTATTAAATCTGATTATTAAAATAGACGGTTGTAAAACACTTATTGAAACTATTTATGATTGCATAGTTGTACTTCCACCTCCAACTCCAATAAATCCAAATGACCAACCACCTAAGGAACCAATTAAAGAAGAAGTTTTATCTAGCATACACAATGAATGTAAAAAAGTATATAGATATTACCAACAAGAAAGTGCTAACAACCAACCGACTTCCATACCATCTTCTTCTTCTTCTTCAATACAACATAAAAAATATGATGTTTATGCGGCAAGTATTGAAAGCCTTAGAAATAGAATGTATAGTGGTATCACTATTAATCAAGTTAGCGAGTTTGATGTTTTTGTTTTGCAGGGTGTTGTAACGTACCAAGCAGTTCTTAATGAAGAAGACTTGCTGAAATACTGGAGGGAGAATGAGAAGACATTTCCGACATTGTCAAAGATGACCCGAGATGTGTTGAACATTCAAGCGTCATCAACAGCGTCTGAAAACATTTTTTCTGTCGGAAGATTTCAAATAGGAGAGCACAGACACCCATTAGCGGGTGAGAGCTTGGCGATTGCAGTATTATTCAGAGATTGGATACGAGCGGAGCGTAGAAGGTGCGGTCAACTGAAGATCAACGAAGAAGACGACGAAAACTACAACGAAATCTTATCTGACGGAGGTGGAAGCGACGTCGAACAATTGACCAACAAATTCCAATTCCAACCGAAGAACCACAAGACATTGTGAAGAAACTAGAAAATGTGTTTTAAATATGTAATTTTTTTAATTGTAATTTTACTATGTTATTTGCAACGTTCAACACCACAAAGTTGCAATTTTGAAATTGTATTACAAAAAAATTATATTTCTATTAAATAATATAATAGGCACAAAAACAAAACAACATTGGGATATTTTTATTACACTATCTTCTTCAATTATTTAGTTGTTTATATATGTTATTTTTAAAAATTAAGTTGAAAAAAATCAAAAATCCCGTAACCACCCGACCCCGCCCCGATAAAACCGGTCCCCTTTTCCGACGGGACGGGACATCGGTGGATCTCGCCAGTCCCGACCTGCCAATCCTGCCTGAGGACTGGTCCCCCCTCATCGTCCCTGTCGGGTCCCGCCCCATTGGGCACCCTTAGTTGGATCAAATCGAAGAATCAGGATAACGAACTCGATAACCGAATCGAACACCAATTTTTTTTTAAATATAACCGAAATCGAAAAATCAAATTAATTAGGTCCTGATCTGATTTTTTGATGAAACCCTTCTTATAAACATGATAATCCTAATTTTAGATGGAGAAAAGGTTGTTTCATTAATTTAGAAGTCAATATCCTTTTGACTTTGGAAAAGAAAAGGCGGCGGCGGCGGCGGCGGCGGCGGTGGTGGAGGTTTCTTTTTTGAATATGACAATTCTTGTCAACTAAGTATCTTAAGTAAATTGCTCCCGATTGTTTAATTATTTAATAATCAAAGTCATTTTTTGATAAATAATGTGAGTCAAGGGAATCTTACAATATTAGGCAAAATAAATAAATCTATAATGTTTAAAAGAGGCAAATTTTTTAGTTAAAGATCTGTCTAAATAAAATGTGCGCATGACGTAAAACTTCAAGTTATACTTCAAATGATTAAAAGAGAACTTAATTATGTTGCTTGTTATTACATCAGAAATTACAGAGTAATTTATATTGACTAAAAGTTATGATTCGCTGGTGAAACATCATAAAATAATGTTATTCTATTTCGATAATCTATTGATAAATAGGATTAACAACAAATTTTACTATTTAGTTATAGAATTTGTCCGTCGCTAATCCCTACTTTTACGTATAACATACTCGAACTATGGCACCCCGAGTTTACTTAAAAAAATAGGATGTTCTAAAATATATAGATTAATTTGTATACTCTGGTTGTATAAATAGTTTTCACATTATTAGAGTCACTTAAAAGATAATAAGAGATGTGCTATAATAACAAGTGAACTTATTAACTAGAAAAATAAAGTAGCTCATGAGACAAACAAAGATAAAAAGTTCAAGGGGTCATTTGCACTTTTGATCCTATTTTGTGGTGGTCTTTAATTTTTAACCTATTGGGACCTGGATCCTTTAAAGATAAGTTCCATTTTTGAGCTAAAAATTTAAAACAAATCCATGCAATTAAAATAAGTTACAGAGCACCCATTTTCAAGACCTGTCGCGTAACCTTTCCTAAATGAAACAAATTAATTATGGGCTTCTACCCGTCGGGTCACCATACGGGCCCAAAACTGATTTTGTAACTTCAGTGACGGGATTGCATTTATATTGTAGATCTCGTTTTGCAGGTATAGATATTTTCCTCAGATCTTCTATTTTCTTCCCATTTCTTGATTGATCAATTAATTTTGTTAGGCAAATCAATGGCAGCAACTTCAGTACATAAATTTGCTCAGTGCATTACTTGTCATGCTTGGAGTCCGGACTTATCCAGTAAATACTTCTCTTTTACTCATTAGTTATAACTTATTTAGACTATTGTGTGGAAAAATGAAAAAGATTGAATGTTTATTCAAAAAATATCGAAGCATCGACGTATTTCTCTAGGGGTGCTTCAAGAATTTCATTTTTTGGGCCTATGTTCAAGTGGGTAGCATATAGATTCCTTTTCTTTTATTTATTTATTGAGTAGGATGAGCTATTTTTGTACCTTTTGTGGTGGTTTGCTCATTCATATTGGTTATGGGATGATAGGTTTGGCAATTGGCAGTTGTTGTTTGCACCTATTGCTTTCTATTTCAACTATATATATATACAATGAAATAAGGGTCACTTTGCGTGCACCTCAACTATTCAATCGGGTAGTGGTGGAGCCAGGATTTATGCATAGAGGATTCAAAAATATAAAGAAGTTAACAAACAAAGAAGCTAAAGGGATTCAATTATCTTCTATAAACAAATAAAAAATAATCTTAACCTTGTATGTACAGGGTAATTTTCTAGCAAAGGGGTTCGGATGCGCCCCTTAGCTCCACCCCTGCTATCAGGTACCGGTACCTTCAACTACTGGGTAATTCTCCCCATCAAGGCTTAGGCAGATGGGTAGAAATCACCTACTGTTTTTTTGTCTAAGAGCGGAAATTTGAAAATGAGAGCTCATCGCTCTCCTCCCACTTCATTGACCACTAGGCAATACCCTTGATTGCGGGTAGTTATGCTAAGTTTGCACCTAATTCCGCGAAGGAGTAGTTCGAGTGCAGTGATTTAACCCACTAATCTAAATTTCATAATCTGCGGGTGAGTGAGAGTGGTGTTTTTATCTAAAATACTAGTAATAAAGTATGCTTTGTGTGGTATGTAGTGGTTTGTTTCGTGTTATGTTATGGATGAGGAAGAGTTGCTAATGCGTGTATTACTTTTGCAGTGATTGCACTTTGTCCTAACAACAGTGAAGTACATATTTATAAACTATCTGAAGATAAGTGGGAGAGGGTCCATGTTCTTCAAAAGGTAAATACAATCTGAGTTACTCTTAATATCATCTCCTCATGTTATCAATTTGTTAAAAGGTCAAAATCTTGCTGGTGTCTCTTGTTTGCTCCCTATAACTTTGTAAATTGTTAGAGCTGGGCTGCTCTTCTATCTTTTTATTTTTTGGTTGGTAAAAGATATTCTATCGAAGTGCAACAAAGTGCTGCAAGTAATTACAGGAGATAACTAGATCACAAAGTGTGTAAAGAGACCAAATAATCTATCGTGGCTTCTATGTCATTTACAATTTCCATGTTACACCCAGAAAACAACAAAGATATGCATCTACACTTGATGCTAATTACTGATTCTTTTCGCTTTCAAAAATTTCTAGTGTTCCTTTATTTCCATATGATCCACCATATGACCAAAGGCCATGAGTTCCAAGTGATCAGCTTGTCCTTTTCCAAACCTTTCATGTACTATTTTTGCAGAAGTTCTTTAGTTGTCTTACGCATTGTCCAACTGACCCATGCACTCTTTCTCTTTTTTCTCCATAAGGATTAGTAGTCAAATAAGCCTGTTGCATTCCTTTGATTTTAGCTTCTATGTCTATTAATGTGTTGTTGAAAATTTCAGAGTACCTCTTTAATTTCACATTATTTGATAAAAATAAAAATTTAAGAGAACTCTACTCCATATGATTTCGGTACTCTTTGTTCATTCCAATATTTTCTCATCCATCATTTATCTTCTATGATCAATTTATCATATCTCATGTTATGATTTTTTTTCAATTCCATTTTGCTGAAATATGTCATTAATTTGATTCTTATGGTTCCTCTATGCTGCAGCATGACCAAATTGTTTCTGGTATAGATTGGAGTTACAGATCCAACAAAATAGTCACTGTTTCTCACGACCGTAATTCGTAAGTGACTATCAACCTTTGAGTTTTAGGGTTTGATATCATTAAATAGGTGATAGCTGAAAGTTTTCCATTTCCCATTGTTGCTTTTTTGTCCTACAAGGAGCTTCTCCCTTTATTTTTTTCTTTTTTCTTTTGTAATTTGTTAAATCTGATCAGAGTGAGGCTGTCTGATTAGAATGAGCTTTAGGCCTGAGAAGTACTTCAAACTACCCATAGTCGGTAATATCCTTCTACTATATTGGTGGCAGTAATTCATTGTTCGAAGTAATATTTGTGAAAGTTAGAACCGGGGCTTTTCTTTTTTAAGGTGCTTAAAAGTTAAAAGCCACTCACCCAGACGGGGGTACAATATCTTTCTTTTGCTTTTCCTAGTAGAGCTTTATATATCTCCTGTGAGTCTGCGACAATCTATATGGTTAACATAGCTACAGAGTTGGTTTTTCTTTGGTATGTGACACATTTTGTTGTCGGATTATTCTGTATTTATTCTCTTTAATCTAATAAATGATTCTCTTCAATGTGTGTACAATAGTTCAGTTTGACTTGAAAAGACTAAGGTAATACGGATAGCATGCGGGAAACACAAAGAGGTGAATGGAGTGTGTGTGTGTGTGTGAGAGAGAGAGATATAGGGAGAGTATGTGTGAGCGTGTGCGCGTGTTTGACGATTGCACAATGTGGGGCATTTATTATAAATTGATGTGCTGAAGAGAGATATTCTCTGTAGATATGTTTGGAACCAAGAAGCAACAGGGTGGGTTCCTACTCTGGTTATTCTCAGGCTGAATCGTGCTGCACTTTGTGTGCAGTGGAGTCCAAAAGGTATTCAAGTCCGTCTTAAATCTGTCTTTTTGAATGCTCTTTTTTTTCCTATTTATATTTTGTTTTGACGAAGCAAAAAAATTCCATTAAAATGTGCAGTAACGCAGTGCATCTGATTTCAAATGGCTGAATAGACAGTCCATGATCAGAGACAACTCTTGCAAGACCTTATTAAACTGTAACATCTTTTCTAGCTTAAAACAACTATTCAAGATAACACCAAATAGCCAATATAGAAAGTCAACTGGTAGTTTTGAGTTCTTGAATAGACTTCCTTTTCCCTTCTAAGCATGTTAGAGTTCTTTCCTTCCACAAAGACTACCAAATACATACTGTCTCCAATACCCTCCTTTTGCTTTTTTCAATCTCTCTTCCAGCCAAGCTATACATCCTTCAATGTCCTGAGCATTACTCACTTGACCTCATATATGTGTAAGAACATATTGCACAATTGAGCTGCCTCTGGTCGATGCATAAAAATGGTTCGTGTCTTCTGTGTCTCTCTCACACATACAACATCTGTTACAAATTCGAAGACCCCTCTTCTGCAAGTTGTTCTATGTCAAAATGGCTCCACGTATATGGCTTAACCTCTTGTTATATGCTCCTTTCTGTTGCATTACTGGGTCACTCATTCTATGTTGGAATTTCAATTTTTACAAAACTCAGTCATCAATATTCATCTTATCTTATGTTCGAAGTGTACGCGGTTTAAAAGATTTTATTAGAGGGTCACAGACCATGTTTCTAATCTTCAATCTCGCTAGCATATTTCGGACATAAAAACCATAAATTTGCTTCACTTTTTTCATTAGCTTATTAAATATGTTTTGCAGAAAACAAGTTTGCTGTTGGAAGTGGAGCTAAAACTGTTTGTATATGCTACTATGAGCAAGAAAATAACTGGTAATATTTCCCATTCTGTTACTGGATTTTGTCAGCTAATTGAGTGTTTAGACAGGAGACTAGAATTGTAGAGGAGCTTTTTTGTACAATGATGCATCCCTTGGATGCTTATTGATTGAATCTTACTTTACCTGATTAAAAAAATTAACTGGTAATATTACTTCTCCATATGATAGTTGGACGAGTTAAATCCTTAGCAAAAGCAGTGCAAAAGAATGACATGAAAGATGGTTTCTCATATCTAAATGCTACCATGTCTTAGAATGTGCGGATATTAAGGTCACATTAGTAAGATGCATGAGTTTCATCATTCACATTCAGTAAATTGTAGATTGGGGTTCTATTGAAGTTGTTCATACTGTAGCATTACTGAAATCTTATCTTTTTAGACTAACAACAGTTTTTCTGTGGCTGATATTTCACTCTTAGTTTGTTGATGCAGTGTGTCTGGTTCCTGCATAGGACAGTGTTATCTGTGAATTTAGTATTATGTTAATCTGTAGGTATACACCAGCCAAATTTTATGACTAATGATGAACAAAAAAGCCCCACTCCAAGTCTGATGGCGTAGTTTATCTGGTTCATGCATAGGACGATGTTATCCGTGAATTTGGTATTGTGTCAATCCATAGGTGTATACAGGCCAAAATTTATGACTTGTGATGAACAAATTAAAAATTTTATGACTAATCTCTGAGGTGAAAAGATATACTGACTTCTTGATTATTCACTTATACAAGCTAACATTTATACTAATCATAATGAGTGGAGTAACAATTACCTTTTACAGGAACATGTCTAATTTTATCTTTATTTTTCACAGGTGGGTGAGTAAGCTTATCAGGAAAAAGCATGATTCATCTGTAACAAGTATTGCCTGGCATCCAAATAATGTGCGTCTGTTTCTCTATATATTATTGCATCACGTAGCAGCAAAAGGATACCCTGTCATTCATTTAAATAGTTGCACTTTTATTTGCAAAAATATTTTCAGCAGAGGATGTGAGAACTATTCTTTTTCTTGACTTGCACTCTTATCATTTTGAGTATTCCACTGATATTCCAGACCAACAACAACATACCCAGTGAAGTCCAACAACGTAGGGTCTTTGGAGGATAGAGTGTACGCAGACCTTACCTCTACCTTGGTAAGTAGAGAGGTTGTTTCCGAAAGACCCTCGGCTCAAGACAAAGCATAATCACAAGCAAAGTAAGAGAAACGGTCAGACCCAGACAAAATTTAAAGCAGTATGAAAAAGTAACAAAAGCGACTGATATTCCAAACCAGTTTCCATGAATTTATTGACACAAACTTAAGTAACCTTGCCTAATCCGTGGAGGACACGGATTAGGGTGGAAGGATAGTAGGTAGTTGAGTGTAGTCCTACTTACGCTTATATACTGGTAGTTGTAGTGTTATTATTGTAGCCCTGCTTAGCCTATGATACTAGTAGGCGCAATATTGCTTTATAGTCCCCTGTCATTTGATTTCTGCTGCTGTATGTTCTTTCGTGTATTTTGTTTATCTTATTTACCTGCGTTAGTTACTGCTTCTTTTTTCAGAATGCTTTATGCTTATTCGCTTTTATTACCATCATTTTCATCCTGCTTTAAATTTCTTATCCGGGTTTGACCGTTTCTCTTTCTTTGCTTGTGCTTATGCTTTGTCTTGAGCCGAGGGTTTTTCGGAAACAGTCTCTCTACCTCTCTACCTACCAAGATAGAGGTAAGGTTTGCGTACACTTTACCCTCCCCAGACCCCACATTGTGGGACTTCACTGGGTATGTTGTTGTAAACTTAAGTAACCTAGCAATGCTCATGGCAATCCCCATATATCTCGTTCTATTTTAGTATTATTAGAAGTTGAAGGCAGCCCTAGATGCTGGAATAAGGCATTCCAAGCTTAACTTACTTTAGGAAATGCCTTAGAGTTGATGGTCTGGTCCTCTTTGTTTTTTCCGTTTATGAATGGAAGCAAAACCGGGTCATGAGCAAATATAGCTAACTGGAAGAAGGTAATATTGCTTATTACATAAATAGTTAAAATGTGATCTTGAACATATAAAAGCTAAGCGCCTGCTGATGAAGGAGATATTATCTTATCTCCACATCTCTCTTGATGTTAATGCGAGGGAGTATTTTGAGACCCTATTGACCTGTTATACATCTCACCTACTAGAACTTGGGAATTTGTGATACTTTTTTTGTTGATACTTTATGCGTCCCATCTGTACGTATATGTATAACAAAGCTAATTGAGTTGGCTTGTTTTTGGCCCACTGGCAAATCTTGGGACATCTATGTTGTGCATCAAGAAAATAATGGTTGAACTAAATGTTAGATACACTTTTACTTTATGTTCAGTAGCTTTTTTGAATTTAAAGGATTAGCTAGTGTGTTATCACTTTTGAAACGAATTTTGGTAAAATAATCCTGCAGATTCTCCTAGCAACAACGTCCACTGATGGTAAATGTCGAGTATTTTCAACATTCATTAAAGGCGTCGATGCAAAGTATGTTTTTCAAAATTGTGTTCTCTCCATTCAGTTAGATTTCTTCAATATTATCGCGGTTTCTTATAATTTCTCACTCAATGGATCAGGGACTCTGGGAATTCTGCAGATACCAGATTTGGAGAGGTCTGAATCTTATGTTATGTTATAACCCTGCTTATCCAATTCTACTTTTCTATGTGTTCAAAGAAAGCTGCTCATATCTTACCCTTAACAAGTTTGTTTTAAATACCCCACTGAGTAGAGTTTCATAAATATACCAACTTATTCCTTGAGAAAGTAAATGATCATCATAAAACCTGGAGCACATAATTTTTGTGTTTTGACTAAATAAGAATTCTTTCTCTTGCCAACTGAAGTACTGAACAGTTTCAGATTGATTTCCTGCGAAAACAAAAAAAAAATTGGCCTTCACTTACTTTCATGTGGAAAGCAGAAAGTCAAGGGCTTACACCTGAAATATCAGATATTTTATAAACCAGCAGCAGAAGAATAAGACACACTAAGAAGTCATGGGCATGGAACGAGTCCAATTTTCTGAACTCCCTCCATATGACTATTTATGGTTTCAAACTGCCCCAGCCTTTAAAGCTATATGATTCTACTCTTCTGTTCATGTGCAATGTTTCCTATCCAGATAGACTTGTGTATATTGGCATGTTGAGTATCAAATAAAATTGCTAAGGTAGTTCCCATACTTCGTTGAATAGATAAATAGATGTTATTCAAGTT
Source organism: Anisodus acutangulus (assembly GCA_029783415.1). Classification (NCBI taxonomy): domain Eukaryota; kingdom Viridiplantae; phylum Streptophyta; class Magnoliopsida; order Solanales; family Solanaceae; genus Anisodus; species Anisodus acutangulus. The sequence goes on along the minus strand of CM056500.1, from coordinate 45,960,315 downwards.
GCTTAAAATCGTATTAGAATATCACGTGCAGCTTGAATTCAAATTGTTGAGCTATCCTAATCCTATCATTTTTCAAACTCTTATGTGGTTTCCCCCTTTCTCTGTTGATATTACTTTAGCCCTTGCAAGAATAATAGGAGTAATAGATCCTTTTATTCATATTAATGCAGCAAATTGTCCAGCTTGATCTCTGCTTTTGCTGGGCTTTTGGTGTCAGATGGTCCCCAAGTGGCAATACCTTGGCATATGTAGGTCAGATATTCCTTTCTTTGCTTCTTGAGCTTATGCATTATTTTTTGCAGTGCTTCAACTGTCTCATTTTGGTTGCATTTGCTTTACTGTGTTTGTGTGCTCAATTGTTCTATTTTTTAATTTTCTTGATCTTGGACTAAAGCGCAGCCCGGTGCACTAAGCTCCCGCTATGCGCTGGGTCGGGGAAGGGCTGGACCACACGGGTCTACTGTACGCAGCCTACCTTGCATTTCTGCAAGAGGTTGTTTTCACTGTTTGAACCCATGAACCCGTGAGGTCACATGTCAGCAACTTTACCCGTTACTCCAAGGCTCCCCTTCTTTCTTGATCTTGGACTAAGTTCCCAAATTTTTGATGTAATACTAATGCAGCTTAGATGTTGGGTATTGAATGATCTCTCAGGTCATAACTCAATGATATACTTTGTTGATGAAGTTGGTCCCTCTGCTGCAGCACAAAGTGTAGCAATCCGTGATTTGCCTCTTCGTGATGTGGGTCAGAATCCTATCTCATTTTACTTTGTCCGTTTCAGATCTTAATATTTGTTGTGTAATCAAGACTTCTCTTGCAGGTATTGTTTCTTTCTGAAAGGATGGTTGTTGGAGTGGGATTTGATTGCAATCCGATGGTATTTGTGGCAGATGAAAGTGGACTCTGGTATGTCGAATATCTGGAACTTGCAATTGTTGATTCTTTTCCTAGTCTCTATTATTACTTGTTTTCCCTTTTTTTCTTTTCGGGCGGGGGAGGGGGATCCAACTTTCAGCAAGTTCTATTCTATTTGAAGGATCTACATGAATTAGTAAATGTGGACTCTATGCTGTCTATCGAGGAGATAATTAATTAAATTTGTGTTTTATGCTTCAGGAGTTTCTTGAGATTCCTTGATGAACGGAAAGCAGCATCTTCAAGTGCCAAATATGGATCACAGGTACTTATCGCAAGACCTAGCTAATTCTGAAATTATCTACCTTTACACTTCATTGACGGGCTAGAGCAGTGCGCACTTATACAGCTATTCTGTGACCTTATAACCTAGGCCTAGTACATTCGGTAATTCCGGTTGATTTCCTTACGCGTAATCCAGTTTTATCATGGTTCTTTATTTGTCTCTCATCTCCGTATATTTCACAGTTTTCGGAAGCATTTGAGAAATTCTATGGTCAATCAAAGTTTTCAGCCAGCAACAACGTTGAGCAGTCAAGAGGCGCTCATGACAACTGTACCAAGTAATATTTCAACAAAATCACATTTTTTCATGCCTTCCATTTCAGGTTTTAATAGTTCTAGATCAAATCTAACAGCAACACTTTTTTCTTTTATCTTGGAAATTCCAGTTGCATATTACCACTAGCGAAACAGAGAAAATCTAGTGTCACCCGTTTCAGCACTTCAGGTTAGTTTGTATGGATTATATACTTCATTTTAAAGCCTCTTTCTGTAATCAGAGAGTCATGCCAATCCTCGATAACTTTTCAGGACTTGATGGAAAGGTGGTGACATGGGATCTGCAGAACCAAGAGGATTTATTGGACTATCTATGAACATTTTTGAAGTGGCATATACTATATGATAATATGAACGTCGCAACTCATCTCTCCACCATCTGTACGATGTAAAAAGTTTTTCTTTACTAAGACCTTTCTGAGGTATAGTTGGAACATCTGTAAAATAATTGAACACGTGAATTTGTTTATGTAACATGACATCTCTGTTTGTATCTTCTCTGTACTGTGAGGATAAAAGAAAAAGAAGAGAATTTTAGCTTCATCAAAAAGTTATGCTTGATTTTTCTGAAGCTGTTATGGGCTAAAGCAAGAATTGTATCCCTTTTCTACTCGCCCTTCTTGTTTTATTTTTTCCCTGAAGACTTATTTTCGCTATATTGTCCCTGTATACTCAGAAATTTGGTTGAAAAGAATTAGTCTGTCTCAGGGAAACCAAAAGTGTATAGATGGAAAAAAGCATGACAAGTTACATGTTATAATATGCTTAAACACATTGACAGTGCAAATTCTTTAAGATGTCATTATATACTCATTGTGTTAGCAAATTTTACGTTACATTCCTTTACATGTTCTTTCTCAGGGAAACTCATTATGTGTTGGCAAAGGTTACGTTACATTCCATTACATGTTCATTTGTTTAGTGATTGTGTTTTTATTTCTCTCTGACTACCATCATTCTCTGATGATTCACATGCCAAAATAACGAAGTACCAAGTGAAATTTCCTGCAACTTCAACTCCGTCAACAAAATCTCTCGTTTCTCATTACTTACTGATGATTTCGTCGGCATCGGAATGGAAACCTTAATGTTCAACAACAACATACCCAATGTATTCCCACAAGTGAGGTCTGAGAAGGATAGAGTGTACGCAGATTTTACCCCTACCTCGGGAGGTAGGGAGGTTGTTTCCAATAGACCTTCGGCTTAAGAAAAACAATTCAAAGCAGGCCAGAGGAAGAAATAGCAGATACTCATGGCAACATACTATAGAAAGCATCTTAAAAAAAGAGACAGTAATTACAACAAAACAATTCACTAATCGAACTACATGAAACAACATATAGTAGTAGAAATCAAAGTGCAAGAAACTACTGAAGTACATAATAAGTAAGACAACGTTGTATTACCTACTAACCTTCTACTCTACTCCGTGTCATCCACAACCTCCTATCTAAGGTCATGTTCTCAGTGAACTGAAGTTGCGCCATGTCCTATGTAATCACATCTCCTAATACTTCTCCGGTCTACCTCTACCTCTTCTAAAATCATCCATAACCAACCTCTCACACCTCCGTATTGAGGCATATGTGCATCTCCTCTTCATATGCCCCAACCATCTTAGCCTCAATTTTCGCATCTTTTCCTCCACTGAGGTCACTCCAATCTTTTCCCAAATATCTTCATTTTTAATCTTATCTCTCCTAGTGTGGCCACACACCCATCACAACATCCTTATTTCCGCCACTTTAAGCTTTTGAACGTGAGATTTTTTGACTAGTCAACACTCCACCCCATACAACATAGTAGGTCTAACCACCACTCTGTAGAGCTTGCTTTAAGTTTTGGTGGCACCTTCTTATCACACAAAACTCCGGATGCGAGCCTCCATTTCATCCACCCAGCACCAATAAAATGTGTAACATCATCGTCAACCTCCCCACTTCCTTGGATAATTGACCCAAGATACTTGAAACTTTCTCTCTTTGGGATTACATGTATGTCAAGCCTCACTTCCACACCAGACTCATGCATTACGTCACTAAACTTGCGCTCCAAGTATTCTGTCTTGGTCCTACTCAATCTGAACCCTTTAGACTTCAGGGTCTGCCTCCAAACATCCAACTTAGCTTTAACTGCGCCGAGATTTTTGTCAATCAACACTATGTCATCCGCAAACAACATACACCATGACACTTCACTTTGAATGTTCAAAATCCTTAAATTTTCACCAACCTTGTTCCCTACCAATTGAGCTAAGTTGGGTAAGCTTTCTATCTCTTAGCTAGGGATGACAGGTGGGTACAATTTTGCAGATTCCGCACTGCACCCGCCTCGGTTGGGGTGGGTATGGGTGTAACTTTGGCGGTTAGTATGCGGGTATGGATATAACTTTGTCGGGTAGTAGGCGGGTATGAGTATAACTTTGGCAGGTAGTAGGCGGGTATGAGTAGGTGGTGGATTTGAAGTTATACCCGCCTGCCCTGCCCCGCATCCAACCGCCCGCCCTAAATCCACCCGCCCACCTTATACCCGCCAAAGTTATACCCATACCCGCCCTAACTAGGGTAGTAGGCGGGTATTGGCAGATGGCGAATATCCACTTGGGTGATGGAGCGGGTGTGGATTTAGGAATATATCCGCCTAGGCGGATATGGATGTTGAAAATGTATCCGCCACGGGTGGCGGGTATAAAATTTTCTGGCGGATATGGGTGCGGAGGAGGGGGAACCCACACCCGCCCCGCCCAATTGCCATCCCTACTCTTGGCCTTTGTCCCATGCCACAATATTTTAATTTAACTTTTTTTTTTGCTTCGATAATATTTGTGATTTAGATACTCACTGCATGAATTTTAATAATATTTTCTGGATTATTTTTTGTGTACGAATAAGGATAATGAAGGTATATCTTTTTCTATCATGGGCATTTTAGGTATTTAGATTCTTTTTCATTCCTTCCTTTTGAGACGCTTGTATTGCACTTAATATATAAGGTAAAGTACAATAAACACACCTATAATATAATTCAATTGCAGAAATGCCCGTTTTATTTAGAAATAAAATAAAATAGTTATTTCTCCTATACCATAAAAGTTTTACCCAAATGGAAGATGGTATACCTTATATGAAGGAAATTAAATAAATTGAAGTGGATAATTAATAAGCAAATAAAAATACAAATAGCTAATATGTTTAAAATGTAAAAAACGTATTACTAGTAATTTGAAGATATCTTACAACTAGTAGGTATCTAGTAGTTTAGTTGATTGACTACCTCAACTTTCACGTTGTTGGTGAGGATTCGAATCTCATACTGTATGTAATTCCCTCCCCATTTCCTCCTCCCCTACCCATGCGTAATAAAAAAAAATAAAAAAAGAGGATATCTTACTAAGTAAAGATCATTTCCTATTTAAGATACTTCAAAGATCCATATTTGAAAAAAACGTTATTCTCTTAAAATACAAGGGGGTATAATTATTTGATTTTAAAATAAAATTATTATATAAAAATACATTTGCTTAAGATTTTCATAATCTAAGGGATATAACTGTTAGGTTTTAAAATACAGGGGTGTATACCCGCAATTGAATCAAAATACAAGTGCCTTTACCCTAGAAAATTTCAGAAGCTCATTCTCTCTCTCGCCGTTCTTCAATGTTTCGCCAATTTTTCGTCTGATAAACACCAATTACTCCTCTGAATTACTTCGTTACAGGTAAATATTCATGTTTTTTTTAAAAAAAAAATTGGTTCATCTTGTCCTTTGATCTATCAGGAATTTCTATACTTCTGCTTTGTTTGTGTTTGATTTTTTTGTGAATTGAATTTTTTCCCTCTGAATACGAGAAAATTAGGGTTTTGTTTTGGTTTATTTAATAATTGCAATTCTTATTCTAGGGTTATGGGTATGTATAAGTGGTTTATTATCTGTTGAATTTTGGTGCGAATTTCGTAACAGCAATGTTTGATACTTATGCATATAAAGTGTTTGATAAAATGTCCGTGAGAAAAAACAACACCTGCTGCTTTGGGAGATAACTCATTAGTCATTACTATGACACTCTGCATACAAATCCTAATTTCAGTACATAGTTACTCGAATCAAACAACATAATCTACAATAAAAAATTCGGAGGTTGCTTCTAAGTATTTACCTCCTCCGTCCCAAAATTTATGTGTCATCATTTCCTTTTTAGTTTGTCCCACAAAGAATGTCACTTTTCTTTATTTTGACAACTATTTAATGACATCATCCCTATTTTATTCTTATTGGATCCACTTAAATTTGAAGATACTTATTGTGAAGAAAAGTCAACAAAAGTAATTTATTTGTTAAATTCCGTGTCGGTCAAATGGTGCCATATAAATTGGGACGGAGGGAGTAGTATGTTTGGTTGTTAAGATTAAGAAGTTTAATAGCTAACACTTATTAATCCTCGAAAGATTTGAAATATGTAATTTTAGATTTAGTGGGCGTTTAGACTTAGAAAATGTGAAATTTGAAAGAAATAAATAGTATTTGAAAAAAAGTTGAAAAATGGTATTTGGAAATTGGAGTTGTGTTTGGACATGAATATAACTTGGAAAAATGTTGAATTTTTTTGAGTGATTTGGAGTGAACAATCTGAAAACATGTATTTGGAGTTTTTCAAATTCCGGAATATTCAAGTTGAATTCCGGAAGATTGTAACAATTCTATGTCCAAACATGATTCCGGAATACAATTCCAGGAAAAAAGTGAAAATTATCCATGGCCAAATGGGCCCTTAGTTTTAAAAGCTAATGCGTGTAAGTTTTTAATATGTTTGGTTGTTTCAATCGATGCAGGATGGATAGGGTTTGCATCTATATTGCCTACAATGGCAAATGGACTGCGGATAACAAGTATTTGGATCATGAGATCAAACTGATTCTTGTGAATGATGGGATAACGTTTGAAGGTCTTGTTGAGAAGATTTTTCAGGTTCTAAAACTGAAAGTGGGTGAGACTAAAGCAAATATTTGGTTTGACACGAATCTAGAAACAAGCAAGGGAATGCTAGTAACAAACGACGAGGAAGTTACTACTTGCATCTACTTGCTGAAAAATGATCCAAATTTCAAGACTTCTCGTTTCATTGTTGATATTGCTGAAAATAATTCTTTGTCCGCAGTCAATATTGTACAACAAGAGGAAATGCAGATTGAAAGAGATGAGGCATCGATACCGGTTGAGCCAATAACAGAGTTTGAACCTCTGGAAACAAAATCGTCACATGGTATGAAACTAAGAAAAAGGCCCCAAAACAGAAAAGTATCGAAAAAAAGAAAAAGGTCTAGGAGTAGAAGAGATGATTTGGCAAGTGTGATTTTGAGAGAAAATGCTTCATTGGATGAAATAGCTGTGGGATCTCTGTTTGCGAACAAAGAATGTTTGAAGAAATGTTTCACAAATAGCGCAATCAGAGACCACTTCAAATTCAAGACCGTCAGATCGACCAAAAAAAGATATTATCTAAAGTGTTATGATGACAAATGCCGTTGGTTTTTGCATTCTTCACGGATCCGTGATTCTGTATTATTCAAGATTAGTAAGTATGTAAAAACCCATACTTGTTCTGCTGATGTGTTTCAACCTGACCAACAACGGCACGCAACATCAAGGGTCATATCCGATTACATCCGTGAACTTCTACCTGAATTCGAAACAGAAATGACACCAAATTTTGTGAAGGAAGAAATGAGAAAGAGGTACGGATTGAACATTAGTTACCACAAAGCATGGCGTTCAATACAACTAGCTTTTGATGTGAAAAATGGAAGTCCGGAACAGAACAATGAATTGCTTCCGCTTGAACAGAATAACGATCTGCTTATGTCTGAACCAGAACAGAACAATGAATTGCTTCCGCTTGAACAGAATGACGATTTGCTTATGTCTGAACCAGAACAGAACAATGCATTGCTTCCGTCTGAACCAGACCAGAACAATGAATTGCTTCCATCTGAGCCAGAACAGAAGAAAGAATTGCTTCCGTCTGAACCAGAACTGAAGAAAGAATTGCTTCCATATGAACCAGCACAGAAGAACGAATTGCTTCCGTTTGAACCAGAACAGAACGAATTGCTTCCGTCTGAACCCGAACAGAAGAAAGAATTGCTTCCATCTGAACCAGAACCGAAGAACGAATTGTTTCCATCTGAACCAGAGCAGAACAACGAATTGCTTCCATCTGAACCAGAACAGAAGAACGAATTGCGTCCGTCTGAATCAGAACAGAACGGATGGCTTCCATCTGAATCAGAACAGCAAATTGGTTCCATCTGAACCAGAACAGAATAATGAAGTGCTTCCATCTTAAGAAACAAACCTCAGAAGAGATGATTAGACCCAAACCTAATAGGGTCTAACAAAAGTGCAGCACACCATGTATTGTTTTCCAAAACCTGGACAACTGAGAGCTGCTATTGGTCTTCATGCCAACTTACTCTGGACACAATAATTTACCTCATAATTATTCTGGTACTGCCTACTCGAGATTCAACTGTTGTACAAAGGGAAGTGTAGTGAGATTCACTTTATTAGGTTTATTATGTTTCTTTTTTAACATTATAGTGTTTGACAGTATGTTTCTGGCACATGTTTCTTTTTCCTGTGAACTGCACCTGAATATGCAAGGGAGTGGCAGATAATAGTCCCAACTTTTGGACATAATTCATTTGAGATGGGAAACACTTCATTGAACATGTGTTGAATTATGATGTGAAACACCGCATTGAGCGTTATGTTTCATTCTGAGCCGATATGCAAAAAGGGGTTGGTGGAAATGCGTTTATTTTGACGACATATTGTTCTCAACATGCTTTTCCATATCTGGTAGTCTGGTGCAAAATCTATAACTTTGAACCTTTTAATTTGTATTAATTTACAATTTGCGTTTCCATTACCAAAATATAGATATTATTTTAGCTTATCAGTTGTGATGGAGTAATATTTCATTTCACAATTGTCTATTGGAAGAGCAATGGCTGCTCGAAAGTCAGACTGTGATGGTGGCATATTGTAGCCAAGACGGCTAAAATTGCCTGGTATCATATTCAAAATTCATCATCCCACCCTTGTGTTTATGCTTTACTAACATTACTATGAGAACTTTTTGGGACGTTTCGTCAGCTATATTCAGTTAAAGCGAGCAGGACAATTCTTTATTGGGCTTATCCATACTAAATCAATCTCTGGGGAAAGTGAAACATATTCCCCAGAAATCCTCGCAACTTGTAGGCCTTAATTTTATGAGAAAATGCACAATTTAAAATTTTACAAGTTGTTCAAATGTTGGATGACATGTCTTGTTCGAAAGGTTGAGAAATATGTGCACAACGTTGGACCCGAATTTAACTCAAGAAGGTTAATTTTTTAAGGGTCATATTTGCACTAACCTTTAGACTAGAGATAAATTCAAATGGTAACCTAAAAAGGTATATTTGCACAAGTCAACCGATATTACCACCACTTACTTGAACAAAACACCGTGTAATTAAACACTTAGCATAAACCCACGCGAAAATGAGGTGCTACATTTCCAAGATAGCTCACATGAACCAAAGCATTGAATCCAAATGTTTACACTACTTTGATACCACATAAAATAAAATTTAACTATGGATATGGACCACATTTCACCCCGTCATACGATAATTTTTATAACTAGAATAGAACCTACAATTATGGAGATCACTTTCTGCTTATACATTTTCACACAAGGGAGACAAGATTTAATGCTATATAATATATGAAAATAAAACCTAAATGACTTGACTAGACAGGAGTTTAATGGTCAAAAAGAACAAGACAGATTCAGGAGTCTAGCATAGTGTTAATACTCCAGATCGATACGAGAATAGGCGGCTGAGCTAGCAGTTTCAGGACATGACTTGCTCTTCTTGCCCAAGAAGTAAGCTCTCAAAAAGCAGTTTCAAAATCTTGCGTGCACGACTGACCCAGTGGTGCATTTCTTCAACAAAACACCACCATGCTAATGCTGAAGTTGTGTTTTTTCACCCGATTGGAGATGTGTAGTTTCAGCTTTCACCTATTTGATCCAGGTCCTTTGATCTTTGCTTTAGTAACCTCCTACATATTAGAGCGCTCAACGACATTAGTGAGGTTAGGCATCCAACTCAAAGGGTAGTAGGGAGTCTTTACACGTTATGGCTGGGACACTTGTTCATTCAAGCTCTGTTGCTTAAAACAAATAGCATTTGGAGGTGAAATTTGTCAAATTGTTCTGATTGGCTTTCTGATGTCATTTGGATAACAAAAATGATTTTACTAGCTTCGAGTTTTTTTTTAAAACTTCCAGTAAAACTTTAATGGTTTGCATGTCATGTGTGAAAGGCCAAAACTGATATGAACCGGATTTGTAATCATTTCAATGCAAATATGTAAACCATGTACCTTTTTTTGGTTTGTATGTTTATATTTCGGAATATACTTCCTTTATCACAATTAAGTAAATCCCATTTCACTTGGTCATGTTATAGGAAAGATTTAATCGAAACCATAAGAAAGAGGATTTGACACATCATAATATCGAAAGTAAAAGATAAAACTCTTAAGAGAGAAAATGAGTAGTTTGTTCCAGAGAAATCGCATCAATGCTAAATTTGTTTTTACAGTATGAACACTGTTGCATGCCTCTTCGAGTACTTGAGAGTTGAGACACAACTTATAAAGGACAAGGATAAAGCGAAACTGAGACGAGATATAAAAGTGCAAAGCAGGTCAAATAAATTAGATTAGAGAAACTAGAACTGAAAACATGACGGCCAGATTTCACATTACCTCCTTCCATTTATCAGCTGATCGATCCGTCCTCGAGACAGTAGAAGTTCTGATAGAATTCACTTTTTTCTTCTCCACCCCAGCATCTTTAGGTGCCCTGCTTAAAATGGAAGTTAAAACTTCTCAACAAATGCAAATGAATTATAACTCTAAAACTGATTAGTGGGATTGGACATAATTGAGGCCAATATAGCTATGCGAATGTATGTCTTTAATCCTATCTACCCAGGGCTAGAAGCTTTACAAAACTTTGTTTGGAAAGTAACTACGGGAGTTCCAATACTTATTAATTTAAGGGTTTGTAGAGCAGGATCCAAAGGGGAGTGCTAAATGAAGTTCTTCTCAACATACTTCTGCAATCAGGTTCAGCAATTTCACAATACCGCTAACGGACCATTTAGAAGGAAAAGGCTTACACAATAATAAGCTAAAGAGATGCAGAGGAAGGAGTAAAGCAAATAACTTGAAATTTAAAAAGAAAAACATAAAAAGAACACTGTCGACCCTCTTTAAAATTCAAGAAACAACAGAAAGCGTCGGCGTTGACTATAATGGGAACTGGGGAGGACCCCCAAGAGAATCTCTGAGATCTTACCCTGATAACGAAGAGGTTGAACGCGCCCCTGATTGGCCTTTCAGAGTGATTTCCTTATCTGGTGTCTTCCTTAATCTGTCATTGGAGTAAATAGTTATTCACATGTTTGAGATCTAAATTCCCTAAAAAATAACTGGCTACAGAACACTGATCATGTCACGGTACACTTATCATTTGTATGAAATAATAGAACAAGAAAAAGAAATTCAAAGATGTCTTTTGTGCAGAAACTCCAACTATGTCTTTGCAAATGTAGAGGTTTGTTCTTAGCAATGTTATCGGAGGCGAGAAAAATCCGACAAGTGCCTGCTGGGACTTTAAGTGCAAAATGCAATTTAGCGTGAGTTTTAGTGAAGAAAGGCATAGATGAAGAAAAAACATATATATATATATATGTGTGTGTGTGTGTGTGTGTGTGTGTGTGTTGGTGTGCGCGTGTAATGCAAGCACTTACATATCTTTTTGTGACAAGTCAGCTAATATATCTTTTTGTGACAAGTCAGCTAGCTAATCTAATCAATCACTGAATGTAAAACTTCAATGGAAACAGACTTCTCTTCATTCTAGTTCCAACAAAAGAAGGTCTCCACCTGACAGTCTTCCTCATTATTCATTTTTGGATAACGGGTCTTCCTCATCATTCATTTTTGGATAAAGGGTCTTCCTCATCGTTCATTTGGCACATGAAAACCTAACATTTATAAATGTGTTCCTCCCCCAGACTCCTTTCCAAAACAGAAGTGTTAAAACCAACTTTGAAGATAAGATTGGCTAAGAAAAAATCAGAGGCAACTTAGTTGAAATGCACAAGAATAGTACTTTGTATTCATGTTCCATTATGAGACTCAAATACATAGAAAAATCATGTAAACAAGTTGTAGGCAACAGCTCAAAAGAAAATAGTATGTGTTGCTTATACAAGCTTAGTTGAAAGAAGCAATTGCATTACCTCTCACCCCCCTGATGAGTCAGAGAAGTCAAAATCTTCTGCTCGGATCCCTTTGACGACACCTAACCAAACAAATAGAAACAAACAGCTAAATACGTAGTGAAACATTAAGGCAGAAGAACTCATTGAAAAACAAATATGTTTGAATGTTGAACCTGGTCTTGTCCACCATATGTCATATCTCCAGCAGATCTTCCTTGGCTAAAACTGTTCTGGAATGCCTTAAATGCTCGTTTGACAATGTCCTTGTCCCCCATCTTCTCCATGAACACAGATTTTCTCATTGTGTTAGTAGAAGTTGTAGAATTTGGGGAACTCAAACTGAGTGACATGTGTAATGATGTAGGAGCTACTCTCTTGTTCTCTACCACTGGTGAATTTATGCTCCTTTGCAATGTTGCACCATTCAACTTCTTGTTTGAGGATTGAGAAGACGTCGCACCATTCAACTTTTTGTTTGAGGATTGAGAAGATGTTGCACCATTCAACTTTTTGTTCGAGGATTGAGAAGGCGACATAATTGACCCAGGAACAACTTTCTTGCGTTGTGCCAAAGGAGTATTATTACTTCTTTGAGTTGACACCCCGTTCACCTTCTTTGCTGATGGTTGAGATGGAGTAATGACCTTAAAAGTTGACACTTGTTTAGATGTTGGAGTGGAAATTCTTGAGGACTTTGTCACAGGTGATGTCAGTTTCTTCTTTGTTCCAGTGGATACCCGATTCTCCGCAGTAGGTACCTGAACATGAACAAGTAACACTTCCATAAATAACAGGCAAGAGAAAACAGACAATAAAGGAGGAAAAGAGCAGGATAATAGCCAGAAAAGTTCCAACATATCACCTTTCGAGGCGCATTCTTTACATTTGCATTAGTGGTCTTGCTTTTCTTAATAGAGGATTTTGGTGCTTCGCTATCCGCTTGTGGAGTCTCTGCTAAGCTATCTTGACATCCTTTTTCAGGATTCTGTTTTTCAACCTTACGACGTTCTCCTTGATCACATGTTCCAAAAATAGTTTCTTCCTTAAGTTCAGTAAACGATAAGTTATCACACTCCACATCAACAGAAATATCCTCCTTTGACTCATCGATTCCGGATATAGTTCCTTCCTTAGCTTCAGTAATCAATGAATTAACACACCCTCTATTAACCGAAATATCCTCCTTTGGCTCATCAATTCCCCAGGTAATGGATAAGTTATCACACTCCACATGAACAGTAATATCCTCCTTTGGCTCATCAACTGCATCACCATTCTTCGAATTTATCACTGACATTTGCTGCCCACCAACAGAAAATCTATCACCATCAGATGAATTGAAATCGCCATCAGAGACCTGAGGTTCCATTTCCTGTTCTACTTGCTGCGTTTCCTCCTCTAATTGTTCCAGCTTCTTAGCAGCAATCCTCTTGTAGTGTGCTTCGAAATAGGCCTTCTTTTGAGCTACTGATCCAGGTGTTGAACACTTTTCAACTTCTTCTAGATACTTATTAGGGGAGAAAGATGACCATTTCTCCCAAGAAAGTGCATCATTCTCAAACCTTCCGAAAGAAACCGATACTTCAAGTGTAGGTCGAGACACAACCGAGTCACCCATCTGTTCATTAAAACCAAATCTAATACTTTTATCAATAAACTCAAGCAAGAATCACAATGAAAACTCACAAGGACTTGGGTGTGTTTGGTATGGAGGAAAACATTTTTGGGTTGGTCAAAATGTTTTGGAAAACATTTGCTTTAGGAAAACAAGTTCCTTAAAATGCGGAAAATGACTTTCCTAATGGAAGAAGGGAAAATAGATTTCATAAATGACATTCCAAGTTTATTGTCACCCTCTACCCTCCCAATGCACCCAACCTTGACCACTCCACCCCATCCCACACTCATAGTGTTTTGCTAGATTACATATAAATACTCTTGGAATGATTTTTTTTTTGCTTACTTACCAAACACTAAAAAAAAGTAAGAAACTGACTTGTTTTCCGAAAAAGTATTTTCTAGGAAAAAAATTTCCTTCGTACCAAACACTCCCTTAAAAGAAGATCTAAATTTCCAGGAATGAGGATTATTGAACCAAGAATTATCAACAAACGCAACATACTCAAAGAAACATAATTTGATATCAAAATTATATAAATGGGCCACTTCTAACTGATAAAAACACAAAAAACGTACCTTGTGCTTGAAAGCAGGAGTTTCCACAATGGATTCACCCATCAATCTACAAAGCTACCACAATATCACACCATATACATATCATGGCCTGAAACAAGCATAGCATAGGACAATACATCAAGACTGAGAATAAGCAAAAATTCAAGAAAATAAAGTAAGATGTTTTCAGTCACAATCCATGTGCTTTGTTTTTTTCTACTGAACTTCCCTGTTGCTTTACTTATGTATTATCCATACAGCTTATTTACAGTTACTTTAATTTATTTTTTTTGGAAAAAATAAAAAAGAAAACTTGTCAGTTTATGGATCTTCTGGAAACTGCTAAAGATCCTAACTTTAATCATCAAGATAGACAAAAAGAACAACACACTAATTAAAAGTTAGCATAAATTTCTCACAAGAAGGTACAAAAAGTTTCTGCAAGACCCTCTTTCAGGAGACACATAAAGTTGCAATCATTGCAAAGAAAAAGGTCTAAAAGTGAGTAAAGATTGATACATCATATCAAATACTTTATTGGGTTGGTGGTGAAATCTTGAAAAAAAGATTTGTTGATTAATAATGATGACAAATCTAACAATAATAAAGTAGAAAAAATATGGAAAAAAAACTAAAAGGGTCTTACCAAAAAGACTTAAAATTTAAAGGGGATGGAAAAAGACAGGCAAACAAGATAATGATCAGATCGGTCATGAGGAAGAGAAGAAGTAAAGAAGGAGAGAGAGTACAGAAAGAAGAGAGTGAGATGTGATGATGATCTTACAAAGATCAATTCAATAATGGAGTTGTATGTGGACACGTGGGGCCTTTCTATTTATTTAGTACAGTATATGACTGGTTGAACAATGTTTTAGAGAAGTGATTTGTTAGATTTGAAGATTTGTTTAGTTTAATTTGTTGATAAGTACTTCTCATAATAAATAAAACTAATTTCTTTAAGTAGACAACATGTTAATAGCATGTTTGTTCAACGTTTGTGAAGATAAAAGTGATTATTTTAGAGCGTTGAGAGTGTTTGATTAAATTTATAAATTAGTTAAGTTAATTTATAAATATTTTAAAACTTATATGACTGTTCACGGGAGCGGAGTTTATGGTTCTCTATATATGTTTTTAGGTTACAATTTCTTTCTGTGGTTTGTTCTTTTGGGAGACAGCCATATATAGTCCTAAAGATAAGGTTTGTTCATTTAGTAGGTATGTTTGGCTATGAAAATCAAATATTTTTTATTTTATTTAAAATTTTAAAGTTTGAGTTGAAGATAAAATTGTATTTGATTATAATCTTGCACCGGAGGATTGTCAAAGGTAGAGGTAAGTCTCAGCAAGCCCAGCTGGTTAAAATGATTATTATTCAAGTGCTTTATATTCTGTGGATGGAGAGAAACCAACGTCTGTTTGAGCAAAGGTGTGAATCAGTGGACAACTTAGGAAAGAACTTGTCATTTGTGTATACTGTTCGAGCCCCTGCTGGGATTCAAACTCTAGCACATAGCTTTCCCTTTTCTTTTTTTTTTGTTGATAATCCAGGTTTTTAGGCTTGCGCGTCTTACTACTTCACTGGTATTACCCAGACGTCCTGGAGGTAATAGGACCGGTCCTTCAACACTATTATCAGGTAAATTGCGGGACGTGCTCTGGTGGCCAGTTTTTCTATTACCAGGTAAATTGCGGGATGTGCTCTGGTGGTCAGTTTTTCTGGGAGCGTACAACTGATCAATGAGACAATGTCAAATTCCCCAACATGCAGAGTTTCTTCGTGCTTGCGGGGAATCGAACTCACGCTGTCCCATGCCAGAGCGCCTTATAGCGCCCAGGCTTTGCCACTGGACTATGCCCCGAAGGACCATAGCTTTCCCTTTTTAGATGCTAATGTTTGATACTGTTTAAAGAGTTGTATTGAGTTTTATTTAGACCTTAGTCAGTTGTGAGGGTTGACCTAAAAATGTAATGTTTGCACTGGTAATTAATAAAAAGTTCGTTAGTTACCAAATATATATATATATATCCAATGAAACATCACAATGAGGTAATAGAGTAGTTTATCAACACTTTTTTTATCAAACACATCGATTGCTTATAGCAGTTTCAGTATATTTACTTAAAACATAACTGCTATAAAATCAGTTTTCGCACTTAAAAATATTTTTCAACACTTATATCTTATTAGATATTTATGACCAGCTAATCCAATCGGGCTCGAATGTATTTGACTAATCTTTTAGAGAGAAAAATAAGTGTTTTGAATAGTAGCAGAAATAATTTTAAAAACTGAAAAATAGCTTTATTTTTTATAAATACTTTTTGATCCTTGGTCAAGCATAAATTATTGCTCTAATATTTTTAAAAAAATCTTTTTTTAAACAGACACAAACGACTACTCTTTGAGAATACCTTTTAAAAAGCACTTCTAACGAAAAATACCTTTTAAAATAAATAGTTTTCCGAAGTTTGATCAAACAAATTATAAATCATATTGATAAGAGATTTTACACTTTGAATGTCTATAAGTTACTTCTTTAATGTTTTAACTTCTTGTTATTCTTAAAGATTTTGTGACTAATATTTCCCGAGACATTTTCTTCCAAATAATGAATAAATTTTTCAAGAACAATACGAAAAAACACTCACGAAGTCAAATCCCTAATTTTGGCAAGCTGTAGCCATTAGTGAAACAACATGAAATGGTTAAAAGTTTTTTCATAAAAAAGGTGAAGAGTTTTGGATTTGCATTATGTTCTTTTTGAGAGAAAATGTCAAATATGATCACTTATATTTGTGGTTAGGTTTAAAATAGTCTATCAAAAATATTCAAGAGCAATTTGATCCTTTCAGTTCTTCAAAAATTAAAACGTATTTCTATCAACTGTTAGATTTAAAAAGAATTGTGTTAATTTAGCCAAAAATGTCAGATTTTTTAAATCAAATCCTAGAAATTATAATGCAAAAGCTACACTCACTAAAAGTAAACCAAAACTATCAGGAATTCTAAAAATCACACCTTCAAATGTAAGTTAACGCTAAATCCTTTTTTTCACATTTCTTATCAAATATAATAGATAGAATTTGTTAAATATTTGACGAGCATAAAAAAATACTTACTTTTGACACAAAAGATCAAAACTGCTCACGAATATACTTAAGGAACTATTTTTAACCTATTCCCAAACATAAACATTTATGTTATTTTCTCTTCTTTTTTACTGTAATTTAACAGAGGTGTTAACATATTTTATAATATTCACATATTATCATCAACAGTATATATAATCAGCATATGTCTCATACTTCTATTTTAAATGATTGAATGTACTTGCTTTGATCCTTGATCCACGGATAGAGCATGTATACATAGAACAAAATTGGGTAGCTGACAGACTTACACGTCATGGCGCAAGGAGCTCGCAATCATTATTTTTGAATAACCACCTCCTTTTGTTACGTGATATACTTAATATACGCACAATATATATATATATATATATATATATATATATATATATATATATATATATATATATATATATATATATCGGTTGAACCCGTAATACCGTGTAAATTAGATGTAAATTAGGTAGTCTTTTAGTATCCTAGTTTAAGTAATATTGTAATGTGATTAATATTGTACACTTATCATAATATGTGTATTACCATAATTGTATATTTAGTATCCAAGTATAATAAGGTTTTAGGAGTAGAATAGGAATAAGATTCTTCTATTATGGAAATATGTAACTTGTATATATAGTCTTTCAATCAATGAAAATAATCATGGGGATTATTTCTTTCATGGTATCAAGAGACTAGGTCTAAAACTTGCTTCCGCCTTGCTCTCGTTTTTGTGCCACTTCTCGGCCACAACTGTCTCGATTTCCGTCCCCCTTCACCGGAATTCGTGATATTTTTTACTACCACTCTTCCCAAATTTTCCCTTCTCTCCCTTTGTTCTTTCGTTATGTCTAAGAACACTTTTCATCCTGCCCTCACAGTTTCTAACATCAAGAACAACATCCCTATTGTTCTTGAGATGGAAAACGTCCAATATGCGACGTGGGCAGAATTGTTTAAAATTCACGCTATCTCTCATCAAGTCATCCATCACATAATTCATCCCGCTGCACCTATTCCCGCGGAGGATCCTCAGTTATGGATTACTCTTGATGCTACCGTTCTCCAGTTGATTTATTCCACTATTTCGGTTGACCTCTTACAGACGATCATTGAGCCGGACACAACGGCTATGGCTACCTGGAATAGATTGCGTGACATATTCCAAGATAACCAACATTCACGTGTTGTCACACTCGAGCAGGAATTTTCTCAAGTTCGCATGGAAGAATTTTTGAATGTGTCTGCATATTGCAAGAAACTCAAGGAGTTGGCAGACCAACTCTGTAACGTTGGCGCACATGTGACAAATAATCGTCTGGTCCTACAATTGGTTGCCGACCTTTCTGAGGCCTATAATGGCGTTGGGACTCTCCTTCATCAAAGCAATCCACTTCCTGCCTTTTATCAAGCCTGCTCCATGCTTACTTTGAAGGAAGTCGATTTGGCTAAAAAGGCGACTACCAATGCAAGCCCTGTAGTCATGATGACGTCCTCCACAAATTCTTCGGATTTTGTTGATAATTCGGGCCAAAATCATGCTCATGGTGGCGACAAAAATAATCGTAAGAATAATGGCAAAAATTGCGGGGGCAAACGCGGCGGTTCCGGTGGACATCATTCCGACAGTGGGCCTCGTCCAGTCAATATCCCTTCTGGTCCCAGCAGTGGGGCTGGGGCGGTGGGTCGTGGCCCAACAACCCTTATTTTCCAAGTTCTTCCAACGGGCAGTGGGGCTGGACAACCCCAATTCAGGCCCAACAGTCGGGCCCCTTCTTTTCGTTTCAGCACTGAGTCGGGCAGCAGGGTGGACTGCTTGGGCCTCGGTCCACACAAGCATTCTCGGCAGTGGGCCCCACACCTTCTCACACCGATATTGAGGCCGCAATGCACACGCTTGGGTTGACGCAACCAAATCCGAATTGGTACATGGACACCAGCGCGACTACACACATGACATCCGATCAAGGTACTCTCTCGTCTTATTCCAATTTGAGCAACCCTCGTGGTATAATTATTGGTAATTGTAACTCTATTCCAATTCAGGGTTATGGTTATAAAACTTTGTCTCCCCTCAATTCACCCCTTATCTTGAAAAATACCTTACATGCCCCCAAATTGATTAAAAACTTAGTGTATGTCCATAAATTCACCACTGACAATTCTGTTTCTGTTGAATTTGATCTTTTTGGTTTCTCTGTGAAGGATTTCAATATGGGGAGTCCTCTAATGAGGTGTGATAGTAGGGAAAATCTTTATTCTATCACACCCGATTTCGGTCCATCGAGTCAAGCCTTACCGTCAGCATTTGCAGCCCTTGCTCCTTCCTTGTGGCATGCTCGTCTTGGTCATCCAAGGTCTTCTATTTTGTCGTCATTAGATAAAAATAATTTTATTTCTTGTAAGGGTACGCGTAGTACTCCAAATTGTCAGTCTTGTTCTTTAGGAAAAATTGTTAGGTTGCCATTTGTAGACTCAAATTCTCATACTTTAATGCCATTTGATATTATTCATAGCGACTTATGGACGTCTCCCGTTCTTAGTTCATTGGGTCATCGGTATTATGTTCTCTTTTTGGATGATTATTATAAGTTTTTATGGACTTTTCCGATAGCGAAGAAATCTCAAGTTTTCTCCGTCTTCCTAAAATTTAGAGCATTCATTAGAACCCAATTCGAACGGGAAATAAAAAATATTCAGTGTGATAATGGAAAAGAATATGACAATGAGGTATTTCGGGAATTCTGTGATAAAGTGGGATCAATTTTCATTTTTTTTTGTCCTCATACTTCTTCACAAAATGGGAAAGCCGAACGCAAAATTCGTACCATAAATAACATTGTCCGAACTTTATTGGTTCATGCTTCCGTACCCCCATTTTTTTTTTTGGCATCATGATCTACAAATGGCTACATATCTCCTTAACATAATTCCTTCCAAAGATTTGACATACTCTTCCCGCCTTCAAGTTTTAGTTTTATCTAATAAAACTCCTTCATATTCCCATCTTCAAGTTTTTTGGTGTTTGTGTTATCCGTTATTCTCGTCCACCACTATTAACAAACTTCAGATCCGGTCTACTCCGTGTGTGTTTTGGGTTTTCTGTCAAACTATCGTGGCTACAAATACTTTGATTTATCCTCTAATTAAATCATTATTAATCGCCATATAATTTTTGATGAATCTCAATTTCCATTTGCTAAAGTTAATACTCATGTGCCTAGTTCGTATAATTTTTTGGATGATAGTATATCCCCGTATATTATCCACCATTTTTCGGACGTATCCACTTTTAAAATTCTCCAGCCAGACCCATCATCCGCTGGTCCCACTAGTCTGTCACCTCTGCCGATCACGCCATCGGGCGAGTTCGGCGAATGGGCGATCCATTGATCTGGGCGGCCCGATTCACGCTCTGAATTCTTAGTTGGGCGGCGGGCCACTGCCTACTAGCCAGTCTGTCTCGAGCCCAGCAAATTCCCAAAATCTGCCCATTTCTTCCTCGAGTCATAGATCGGTCACTCGTAGTCAACGGGGTATTTTTAAAACAAAAAACATTTTAATTTACATTCTAATTTCCCTAAATCCCCCTTACCCCGTAATCTTGTGTCTGTCTTAAATGATCCGAATTGGAAAATTGTTATGACCGATGAATATAATGCTCTTTTTGATAATAAGACGTGGGAGTTGGTGCCCCGTTCATCTGATATTAATATTATCAGGTCTGTGTGGATTTTTGCTCACAAGGAGAATTCAGATGGTTCATTTGCTCGACATAAGGCGCGACTTGTGGGTGATGGTAAGACTCAACAGGTTGGTGTAGATTGTGGTGAGACGTTTAGTCCGGTGGTCAAGCCAGTTACCATTTGCACTGTGCTTAGCTTGGCTCTTTCAAAGGCATGGACTATTCATCAGTTAGATGTAAAAAATACTTTTCTACATAGGGATCTCAAGGAAACAGTCTATATGCATCAGCCTTTGGGATTCAGGGATCCCAAACATCCTCATCATGTCTGTTTGTTGAAGAAGTCCTTATATGGGCTTAAGCAGTCTCTCCGGGCCTGGTATACGAGGTTTGCAGACTATGTTTTGACTATTGGGTTCACTCACAGCAGGTCGGATAATTCCTTGTTCATCTATCATCGCGGTTCGTCCTTGGTCTATATTCTGTTGTATGTGGGTGATATTATTTTGAATGTCTCTTCCGATGCCTTACGTCAGTCTATCATGACCATGCTCAGCTCTGAGTTTGCTATGAAAGACTTGGGGCCCTTGAGTTACTTTCTGGGGATTACTGTCACTCGTCATTCAGATGGGTTGTTCTTATCTCAAAGGAAGTATGCAGCTGAGATCATTGAGAGGGTCGGGATGTCATCCTGTAAGTCCACATCCACTCCAGTTGATACTAAGCCCAAGCTTAGTGCCGCGGCCGACGTACCATTCGAGGATCCAACCCGCTATCGCAGTTTTGCAGGGGCCTTCAGTATCTTACATTTATGAGACCAGATATTACTTATGTTGTCCAGCAGGTGTGTTTGTTCATGCATGATTCCAGAGTTGAGCACATGAATGTACTCAAACACATCATTCGGTATATTCAATGTACACTTGACTATATGTTGCATTTATATCCTTCCTCGACGTCCACACTTGTCTCGTATACGGATGCTGATTGGGGTGGCTGTCCAGACATAAGACGATCTACGTCTAGCTATTGTATGTTTCTTGGCAATAACCTGGTTTCATGGTCTGCCAAACGTCAGGCGACATTGTCCTGATCTAGTACTGATGCCGAGTATCGAGGGGTAGCTAATGTGGTCTCGGAATCATGTTGGTTACGTAATTTGCTATTGGAGCTTCATTTACCTATTCAGAAAGTAACCTTGGTTTATTGCGATAATATTAATGCCATCTACCTTTCTGGTAATCCGGTTCAGCACCAGCGCACTAAACATATCGAGATGGACATTCACTTTGTCAGCGAAAAGGTTACTAGTGGTCAGGTAGGCCTGGCCAGTGGGCCGGGCTCGGGTTTGGCGGGGTCGGGGTCGGGGCGGGACGAGCGAAGGGGACGGGGTCGGGTTTGGAGGGACTTGCTCCAGTCCCGTCCCGATCCCGATCCCGATCCCGTCGGAATCGGGGCGGGTTCCGACGGGTTTTCCTTTTTTTTTTTAATAACATATGTATAAAAAAAATTAATAAATAAGACAAGATAGTGTAATAAAAACATCACAAGGCCGTTTTTGTGCCTCTTATATTATTTAATAGACATATGATTTTTTTGTAATACAAATACAATTGTCTAAAATCTAAATTGCAACTTTGTGGTGTTGTCCAAAAGTTGCACATTACATAATAAAATTGCAATTAAAAAAATTACATTCACAAAAAAACCTGCTCTAATTGCTTGATAATTTCGTGTGGTTCTTCGGTTGGAATTGGTATTTGTTGGTCAAATTGATCCATGTTGCTTCCACTACCTTCGGATAAGATTTCGTTGTAGTTTTCATCTTCTTCTTCGTTGATCTCCGGTTGACCGCACCTTCTCCGCTCCGCTCATATCCAATCTTTGAATAATATTGCAATTTCCAAGCTGTCTCCGGCTAATGAGTGTTTGTGGTCTCCTATTTGATATCTGCCGGCAGAAAAAGCGCTTTCAGGCCTTGATTGATGGCGGCAATGTTCAAAACATCTCGGGCCATCATTGAAAGTGTCGGAAAGGTGTTCTCATTCCCCTCCGATATTTGACAAGTCTTCATGTCCATCTTCATTGATAACTTCTTGGTACGGTACAGAACCCTGCAAAACAAAAATATCTAACTCGCTAATTTGGTTAGTAGCGGTACGGCCGCACATTCTATTTCTGAGGCTTTCAATACTAGCCACAGAAACAGCATGTCTTTTGTGAGGTTGTGTTGAAGATGAAGAAGATGGTATGAAAGCCGGTAAGTTACTAGCATTTTCTTGTTGATAAAACCTATATATTTTTTTGCATTGGTCTTCTACGCTAGACAACACTTCTTCTTTAATTTGTTCAATAGGTGGTGGGTGATTTAGATTTTTGGGACTTGGAGGTGGTAGTACTTCTATACAATCGTAAATAGTTTCAATTAGTGATTTAGCACCTTCTATTTTAATAGTCGGATTTAATACAACACCAATAATATAAATAGTGGGAATAGGAATAAAATATTTTTTTATTTGGATAAACATTTTTTTAATAGCTACCATATAAGCTAATTTTTCTATATATTCACTAAGTAATAAAAATATTAGAGTTATATAAAACAACATAGTTGAAATAGTAGGATAATATATACCGGAAAATTCTTTTGTTGCTTGAAATTTTTTTTCTAAAAATACAATAAGTTCGGAAATTTTTACCCAATCACTATCTACAACCATATCAGTTGAATTTTGATTATGAGAGTTAAAAAATAAAGTTATAGGTTTTCTATACTCATAAGCAACAACTAGTTGCTCGTATAAAGAATTCCACCTAGTGGATACTTCTTCTGGAATTTTTCTATAAGGTAGTCCACAATCGTGACAATTTTTTTTATATTCTTTTCTTCGTTGTACTCTATTACTTTTAAAAATAAAGTTTATAGCAAATTGTATTTTACTAAGAATGTCTTGAAAAAGTGATAGACCATCATTTACAATTAAGTTATATATATGGCACGCACATTTATATGAAAATGATCTGGAAAAGATGGAGTTAAACTATTTTTTAAAATTGTAATAGCGTAATTGTTAGAAGAAGCGTTATCTAATGTAATAGTCATAATTTTATCGGTTATTCCATAATAATGGCACACTTCATAAATATTATCTGCAATAAAAGTACCAGTGTGCCTATCATCTATATATCTATACGCTAAGATATGTTTTTGCATAAACCATTTATAATCTATCCAATGACAATTTACAGTTAAATAATCATGGCAGTTAGTACTACGACCTATATCAGACGTGATAGATATTTTGCCATTAAAATAATATAATGAATAACGTAAATATTGTTGATATTCATGTGCGAATTTAAATACATCTCTCTTAACAGTTGATCTAGGAAAATCGTTAAAAGCAGGATTATATATATCTCTAATGTAATGAATAAAACCGTAAGATGAAGGAAATGAAAAAGGCAAACCCTCCACAGCAACTAATTTTGTTATTGCTTCCCTATCTCTATGTTTAATGTATTTAGGGCCTACAATTCCCCCCGTCATAGGGTTAATTTGATCATGTACTTGGTCCCGACAATGTCGATGTGAACCTTGTTCCGATGGAGCGGGCGTTTGCGCACCCGATTTTGAAGCCTGGTATTGGGTATACCTAGCTGGATGAGCACTTACTACGTGTCTAATTAAACCCCCCGTCCCACCGTGACCTTTTCCAGTTTTAAATTTTAAAACATTTTTACAAATTTTACATATAGCTACTTGATTCTCTACGTCCCTATCAAAAAATGTTCATGCATCTGATTTTAATGGTCGTTTTGCTGGACCTCGTCTCATACTAGGGGGAATAGGAGGCATTTCAGTTGAAGGTGCACTAGTGGGTGTGTTGTCATCAACATTAGTAGGTGTATCATCTAGATCATCGTCTAAATTAAAGTCTTCTTGAGTTCCAGAAAATAGTTCCTCGTCTAAATCTAATGGTATTGTAGGAAAATGTTGAGTATCAACAAAATCATCCTGTGTAGGAATAAGATGACTAGAAGAAGCACCCTTGCCCTGGTTGCCGCCCCTACTAGAAGAAGCACCCTTACCCTTAAACATACCTCTTAATCCTTTCATTTTAATTATGATAATAAATAATTAAAGACAATAAAATTAAGTGCGCTAAATAAAATAAACAGACAATAATAATTTAATGTCCCGTCAAGATATCAAATTGCCGACATATTTACAAAAGGTCTTCCCTCAGTCCTTTTTGAAGATTTTAGGGACAGTCTCAGCGTTCGAAGGCCGCCCGCTATGACTGTGGGTGTGTGTTAAATATACACACAATATACATGTGTATATTGTTGCTCTCGGTTGAACCCGTAATACCGTGTAAATTAGGTGTAAATTAGGTAGTCTTTTAGTATCCTAGTTTAGGTAATGTTGTAATGTGATTAGTATTGTACACTTACCCTAATATGTGTATTACCATAATTGTATATTTAGTATCCAAGTATAATAAGGTTTTAGGAGTAGAATAGGAATAGAATTCTCTTAATATGGAAATATGTAACTTGTATAGATAATCTTTCAATCAATGAAAATATTCAAGGGAATTATTTCTTTCATTACACATAAGTGGAATTAAGACTAGCTAATCCCCAACCTTCTTCCCCATAGAACGAGACCCTTGTTCTTGCAAACGTGCACTATACTTTTGCAACTTAGTTATAACCCTTTGAACCCCCCAAAAAAAACTCTTACTTTAATCCAACTCTTGACCTCAAATCTTCTTATAATTTCAACGCCCTAAAATTTTGCAGTTGCATTTTTAAGTTGTTGAATTATTTAAATTGTCTAAATTGACTTTATACTCATTCTTTTACATGTCCAAAGTCTAATTGATTTAAACTTCGAAAACTGCAAAGGTGAGAACTATGAAAAAAATAAGATCTTTGTAACAAAATAGTAAACCATTTTTTGAGGTAATAGAAACATGAACTTTTATAGGGAACACATAAGATTTCGATTTTAAAAGATTGATAAATCTCACATTTCCTTGTTCTATTTGAAGGTCGATATACTAAACAAATTGCTTTCACTTGGATGAATTGTATATCAATTTCTTTATGGACATTGATACGACAATAACATATCCAGTGAAATCTCACAACGTGGGGTCTGGGGAGGGTAGAATGTACGCAGACATTACCTCTACCTTGGTAGCTGTTTCTGAAAGACCCTCGGCTCAAGACACAACATAAACACAAGCAAAGCAAGAGAAACGGTCAAACCCGGACAAGCAATTTAAAGTAGTATGACAATGATGGTAACAAAAGCGGATAAGCCATGATAAAGTATTCTGAAAAAAAGAAGCAATAACTAACGCATGTAGATAAGATAAACAAAGTACACGAAAGAACACACATCAGCAGGAATCAAACGACAGGAGACTATAAAGCAATATTGCGCCTCCTAGTACGATAGGCTAAGCAGGTCTACAATAATACAACTACAACTACCAGTATTAAGCGTAAGTAGGACTACGCTCAACTACCTATTACTCTTCCACCCTAATATATGTCCTCCACAATATCATATCTAAGGTTATGTCCTCAATAAGTTGCATGTGCGCCATATCACGTCTAATCACATCTTCCCAATACTTATTCGGCCTACCTCTACCCCTCCTGAACCCGTCAATAGCCAATTTCTCACACCTCCGCACTGGGACATTTGTGTCTCTCCTCTTCACATGCCCGAACCATCTCAACCTCGCTTCTCGCATCTTATCCTCTATCTAGGCCACTCCCACTATGTCCCAGATATCATCATTTCTAATCATATACCTCCTTGTATGCCCACACATCCATCTCAGCATCCTCATCTTTGCAACTTTCATCTTTTGGATGTGCGAAGTCTTGACTGGCCAACACTCCGCCCTATACAACATAGTTTATCTAACCACCACCCTATAGAACTTGCCTTTAAGTTTTGATAGCACATTTATATCGCACAATACTCCAGAAGCAAGCCTCTATTTCATTCACCCTACACCAATATGATGTGTGACATCATCATCAATCTCTCAATTCTCTTTGATAATGGACCCGAGATACTTGAAGCTTCATTTCTTTAGAATGACCTGAGTACCAAGTCTCACCTCCACGCTTGTCTCAAGGTCGCTCCCGTTACTGAACTTGCACTCCAAGTATTTTGTCTTGGTCCTACTCAGCCTGAACCCTTTAGACTCTAAAGTCTGTCTCCAAACCTCCAGCTTAGCGTTTACTCCGCTGCGGGTCTCATCAATCAGGACTATGTCATATGCAAATAACATACACCATGTCACCTCTCCATGAATTTGTCATGTTATTCCATCAATCACCAAAGCAAATAGGAATGAGCTTAGAGCTGATCCCTGATGCAACCTCATCATCACTGAAAAGTGCTCCGAGTCTCCTCATATTGTCCATACCTTAGTCTTAGCTCCATCATACATATCCTTGATCACCCTAGTGTATGCCACATGCACACCTCTAACCTCCAGACATCTCCATAGAACCTCCCTAGGAAATTTGTCGTATGCCTTCTCAAGGTCGATGAAAACCATATGTAGGTCCCTCTTCCTCTCCCTATACTGCTCTACCAACCTCCTAATAAGATGAATGACTTATGTAGTCGAACTCTCCAGCATGAATTCAAAATGGTTTTCAGAAATAGACACGTCTCTTCTCACCCTCATCTCCACGACCCTTTCCCAAACTTTCATAGTGTGGCTTAGCAGCTTGATACCCCTATAGTTGTTGCAACTCTTGATGTCACCTTTGTTCTTGTACAAAGGAATCATCGTACTCCACCTCCATTCTTCGGGCATTATTGACGTCTTAAAAATGACACTAAACAACTTAGTCAACCACTCCAAACCTGCTCTGCCTACGCTCTTCTTAAATTCAATTGGGATCTCATCAGGCCCGGTCGCTCGTCCCCTGCGCATCCTGCGAATATCACTCTTAACCTCCCCAACATTAATACTTCTACAATATCTAAAATCTCGATACCTTCCGGATTGCTCCAGGTCTCCCAGCACAATGTCTTTATCTCCGTCTTCGTTAAAGAGTTTATGAAAGTAAGACTGCCACCTCCATTTAATAAGCGCGTCATCCACTAGTACTTTGCCATCCTCGTCCTTGATTCACCCAACGTGATCCAAGTCACGGGTCCTCATCTCCCTCGCCTTGGCTAGTATGTACAACTTTTTCCCCCATTTTTCCCTCTAATTCCACATACATGCGTTCAAAAGACGCCGTCTTCGCCGTTGTAACTGCTATATTTGCCTTCTTCCTCGCCATCTTATATAATTCCATATTCGTCTATTTATCCATCTCATTCTCGCTTTCTACCAATTTCGCATACGCCACTTTCTTTGCTTCCGCCTTATCTTGAACTTTACCATTCCACTACCAATCCCCTCGCTACCCACCACGGCTACCCCGCGAGACCCCTGGCACTTCTCTAGCTACCTCCCGAATGCAACTGGCCGTCCTATCCTACATACCGGTCGCATCCCCACTATTTCCCCAAGCCCCTATAGCCACGTCCTCATCTCCCTCGCCTTGGCTAGTCTGTACAACTTTTTTCCCCATTTTTTCCCTCTAATTCCACATACATGCGTTCAAAAGACGTCGTATTCGCCGTTGTAACTGCTAGATTTGCCTTCTTCCTCGCCATCTTATATAATTCCATATTCGTCTATTTATCCATCTCATTCTCGCTTTCTACCAATTTCGCAAACGCCACTTTCTTTGCTTCCGTCTTATCTTGAACTTTACCATTCCACTACCAATCCCCTCGCTACCCACCACGGCTACCCCGCGAGACCCCTGGTACTTCTCTAGCTACCTCCCGAATGCAACTGGCCGTCCTATCCTACATACCGGTCGCATCCCCACTATTTCCCCAAGCCCCTATAGCCACCAACCTCTCATCCATCTCATGTGCACTAGCCAAGGTCAAACTCCCCCATTTGATTCTTTACCTGTCATCCACAACCCTCTTCTTCTTCTCTATCTTGATCTTCAAATCCATCACCAAAAGCTTATGTCGGGTTGTCAGACACTCCTTCGGAATAACCTTGCAGTCTTTACAAAGACAGTTATCAACCTTCCTAAGGAGCAAAAAATTTATCTGAGTCTTAGTCACTGAACTACGGAAAGTCATCAAATGCTCCTCCTTCTTCCGGAACCTTGAATTGACTATCACCATCCCAAAAGCTTTAGCAAACTCCAAAAGTAGTACGCCTCATCCGTTCCTGTCCCCGAGGCCAAAGCCTCCATGGACATTGATAAAATAAAAAAATGAAATTTTAATTATAAAAAATGTGTTCATATATAATCTATGCAATAAATCATTATTATAATAATAAAAGATCTTTCACTAAGAAACAAACAAAGTCTAACTAAACAACAATAATCACAAGATCATGAAGATTTGAATACATGAACGGTGTCCAAATTATAACATCTTTTAGAGCATGTTCGATCAAGTTGTCGAATTGGCTTATATAGTGAGAAGTATTTTTTTTGAAAAAGTGTTTTGGAAAAGTAACCATTTATGTTTGGTTAATTCATTTAAAATGTTTATATTAGTAATTTGTGTTTACAATATTTTCAAAAAGTATTTTTAAGTGTCAAATTACGAAAAAGAATATTATTACTAATTAATTTGGTAAAGATTACTTTTTGATAAGTCTAAAAAATCCAAAATACTTTTTTTTAAAAGTTTAGCTTCGACTTAAATGATAAAATCGGCTTCTGCTGCTACTAGAAACACATATATTTTCATCAAAAACTTGATCAAACACTTTCATTCTGTTATATACATTTTTAATCTTTTAGAAATTTAGCCGAGCAAGATATTAGTCTCTGATTTGTTGATTGGGTGTAATTTCCTGCCCACACACAAAAAAAAAAGATTTTTTACACAAATAAATTATTTTTATGTCATAATCATAACTATTTAGGGTACTTACATTTGTAACTACAGAATATAACAATCGTTTACCAATTATAGCAAAATAATAGGAAAAATAAGGATTAGGTATAATCTTTCCCATTTTAGGCACAAATCCCCCCCACCCCACTCCACCCCCTCGGTCTTTCTCATAAAACAAACCCAAAGATGTAAACTCCATGAAAAGCTTTATAGTCAGCCATTAAAAGGCTTCAAAGCTTTGAATTCAAACATCAATTCTGAGAAATTGCTATTTATTTGTATTAGGTGTTGTTGCAAACTCTTCAACGTCGCTTCATGTTCCATCGGACAAGATTTCGTTGTAGTTGTAGTCTTCTTCTTCGTTGGTATCCGGTTGACCGCACCTTCTACGCTCCGCACGAATTCAGTCTCTGAATAGAACTGCAATCTCCAATGTGTCTCCCGCCAATGAATGTATGTGCTCTCCTATTTGAAATCTTTCCGCAGAAAAAGCGCTTTCAGACGTTGTTGATAACGCTTGAATGTTCAACACATCTCAGACAATCTTTGTTAGTGTCGGAAATGTCTTCTCATTTTTCCTCCAGTATTTCAATAAGTCTTCTTGTCCTTCATCATTGACAATTAATTCGTACGGTACAATACCCTGCAAAACATAAACATCAAATTCGCTAACTTGTGAAGAAGTTGAACTACTACACATTTTATTTCTAAGGCCTTGAATACTAGCAACAGAAACCGCATGTTTTTTATAAGGTTGCAGCGAAGTAGAAAAAGATGGTACAGAAGTCGGTTGATTATTTGCACTTTGTTGTTGGTAATACATATATATTTGTTTGCATTCGGTGTGTATGCTAGACGTAACTTCTTTTTTAGTTGGTTTGTGAGTTCGTTCTTCAGTTGGGTCTGTTGGAAGTACTTTTATACAATCATAAATCATTTCTACAAGTGTTTTACAACCGTCTACTTTAATAGTTGGATTTAATACATCACCAACAATATAAATAGTGGGGATAGGAAAAAAGTATTTTTTTTTTAATTTTTTAAACATTTTTCGATAGATGCCTTATAAGTTGATTTTTTGCATATATTCATTAAGTAATAAAAATATTAGTGCTATATAAATTAACATATTTAAAATATTAGGATAATAAATACCAGAAATTTTTTTAGTAGCTTGATAATTTTTTTCTAAAAATCCATTAAGTTCTACAAAAATATCCCCTGGATTTTTATTATGGGTAATAAGTTGTCTATAATCGTAATCAACAAGTAGTTGCTCATACAGAGAATTCCATCTAATCGAAACTTCTTCTGGAATTTTTCTATAAGGTAATCCACAATCATGACATATTTTTTTATACTATTTGCGTCTTTGTATTTTTTTACCTTTAAAAATAAAGTTTATAGCAAATTGTATTTTATCAAGAATGTTTTCAAAAAGTTTTAGGTCATCATTTACAACTAATTTATAAATATGACACGCACATCTTATATGAAAATGATCAGAAAAAGATGGAGTTAATCTAAGTTTTAAAAGTTTTATAGCATAATCATTAGAAGAAGCATTATCTAATGTAATAGTCATAATTTTATTAATTATTCCATAGTAATCACAAATTTCATGAATATTTTCTGCAATAAAACTTCCTGTGTGCCTATCATCTATATATCTATATGCTAAAATACGTTTTTGCATAGACCAATTTTGATCTATCCAATGACATGTTATCGTTAAATAATCATTACGGTTAGTACTACGACCTATGTCAGAAGTGATAGACACTTTGCCATTAAAATGATACAGTGCATAACGTAAATATTGTTGATATTCACTTGCAAATTTAAAAACATTTCTTATAATAGTTGATCTAGAAAAACCATTAAAAGCAGAATTATATATTTCTTGAATGTAATGAATACAATTAGGAGAGGAAGGAAATGAAAAAGTCAAATCCTCTACCGCAATTAATTTTTCCATATTTTCCTTATCTTTGTTTTTATCATATTTAGGACCGAAAATTTCCCCGTCGTCGGGTTAATTTGACCATATACTAGGTCGGGGACACTATGTGAACCTTGTCCCAACTCAGATGGCATTGGCACACCCGATTTTTTTATCCTGGTATTTATTCTACCTAGTTGTGTGCTCGCCTTGTACATGTCTCAATAAACCTCTTGTTCCACCTTGACCTTTTTCGGTTTTAAATTTATAAATATTTTTATAAATTTTACATCTAGCTAGTTGATTCTCTTCGTCCCTATCAAAAAATGTCATGCATCTGATTTTAATTTTCATTTTGTGGGGCCTCGATTTATACTACGGGGGAATATGAGTCATTTCAGTTTCAGTTTCAGGCTGAGACTCAGTCTGAGCCTGAGGTTGAGGTGCACTAGTGGGTGTGCCATCTATATTATCGTCTAAATTAAAGTCTGGTTCATCTACTTCATCATCTAATGGTATATCATTAAAAAAAGCAGTTTCATCAATATGACTGAAATCAATCAAATCATCGGAACTAGGAATAGGATTACTAGAAGAAGTACCCTTACCCTTGTTACCCCTACTAGAAGAAGCACCCTTACCGTTACCCCTAATCATACATTTCAATCCTTCCATTTTAATTATACAAATAAATAATTACAGTAAATGAAATTAAGTGCGATAATTAAAATTAAGTAACAATAATAATTTAAAGAATGAACGAAGGTATCAAACGCCGACGTAACGTCGACGTGTAATCGAGGTTGAAAATTGAAACTTTGCTCGATGACTAATCCTCAAGCTAGTTGCCAACTTCACTCCCAATTTTTTAACTTTGATATAATATTTAATAGTAGGAAGATTTGTAGAATTGTATAGAGATAAATTGAGAGATGGTAGGAAGATTTGTGAGAAAAATGAAGAGGAAAATGAGTTATTTATAGTTGAGAAATAGGGTTAAAGTGTATATATATTAACTTAGGGGTTAAAAATAAATATTAAGGGGATACAGGGCAAAAAATGGTTGTTATAGCCGTTGCACAATGACCAAAATTGAAATTTAGCCGTTATTGCAACAGTTATTTTTGCATAGGAGGAGGGGGACAGGTCGAGGCGGGACATGGTCGGGATGGGGAGGGTCGGGTCGGGATCGGGACGAACCCAGGCCCCGTCCCGAGTTCGAACCTCGACCCCCGACAAATTTTTTATTTTTATTTTGGGGGATAGGGACGAGACGGGGCGGGATCGGGCCGATCCGGTCCACTGGACAGTCCTAGTATGAAGTGCATTCGAACAAAAGGGAACAATATCTAACACAACTAAATAAGCTAAACAAAATACGCTAAAGAACACATAGCAACAAAAATCAAACTACAATGGATTATAAAGCAATATATATATATACCAGTGGAGAAGGGCCCGTGCTTAGCATGGCCCAACGGCTCATTGCGTACTTCAAATATTGGTGCTTGTTCTAGCTTTTATAAAACTAAGTGTTAGCAAATTTGGGTTTAAAATTTTTGCAGCAAACATTTGGTCGAGAAGTTTTTACAAAAGAAGGCACATATCTCTTTTTTCAGATCACACTAAAATGGGAGAGAATATGAATAACGCATTACTATAGAAAGTAGTGGAAGCAAATGAAATTAATGAAAGATATTAAACTCTTTGTTTTTTAAGACGAAAGTACGTTATTATTATCGAAAGTACGTTATTATTATCAAACTTACAATAAGATGTCATAAATAGTACTAAAAATAAATGCTAGATTGATGATATAGTATTCAACATTCGTTGTCGTCAGTGATGAAATTTTGTTCTTCAGTAGCAGTATATATACTTGTAGTGATGGAAATTTGTTCTTCAGCAGCAGTATTGTTTTCTGGCATATATCTTTTCTCTTTGTAAATCATAGGGCTCAATATAAGTTAATTTCATGATTATTGGTGAATAACCAATGGGATGGTGAGAAAAAATGTGATGATATAATCATAAGGGGCAAATTGGTCCAAGCGTGCAAAAGCTTATATGGAAGCTCCAGTAAGATTCAGTTTAGCCAACAATATTGCGTGATTATTAACAAACTTTACAAAAATAACCTCACTAGACACATGTTGCAAAAGTAGAACACAACCTGGCATTGAGTTTTTCATGACAGTTTCGTCATTTGAGGCCTCAACAAAGCAATGAAGCCCAATTGTTCAAGCAAGATATTGCACAAGAATTAATCAAAATGACCAGACTGCCCCCAAAAGAATTTTAATGACACTAAGCTAACATGTTGACGTGGTGTGTGCTTATCCCCTTTTATAAGTAGTAGAATACACACACATTCCCCAATGTTTCAGTAGGCATATCACATTTATACACGACATACAAAATACATACAAAGATATACGAAATGCATACAACAATATGATTGTGTGTTTTTTGTATGCCGATTGTATGTTTTTACTGAATCGTATTGTTACTTTTTGAAAAATAAATTATTTTTCTAAATTGGAGACATAAATGGTCATTCGGGTGGAATTATTGACACCCAATGGCCTAAGAATCTTAAAAGTCATTTTTAACCTTTACAAAATAATTTCATATTTTAGTCATTTTTCAACTAATTTCAACATATGTATATAAACTGTTTCATTGTTGTATATATATCACTACTGTATATGTATAAAAAATATATCATATGTATAGACACTGTAACATTATTGTATACAATATGTATCACTACTGTAAATGTATAGAAAAGATGTATCACGTATAGAAATTGAATCATTATCGTATAAAATATATATCCCTAAAATATATGTATAGAAAATATATCACTATTATATAATTGGTATATAATCAACATATAAAATCAACGTATAAGAACTATTTTTGTTTCAATCTTAAAAATAAAAACCCATTTCCTTTTTGTTTCAATCTGTGAGAAAGATTTTCTTTTGGCATTGGGATTTTAGTTTTCTCTATGATGTCCTTATTAAAGTTCTTTAATGATCTAAGGAAAAGGGAAAATTGGGTGAAAGTCATGAAATTAAATGACTTATTGATTGAATCTAGTCTATTCAACTGATAATATAGGCCAGATCTGCATTGGGCGGAGGTGAAGGTAAAAAAAAGGGAGAGATGAAAGAAAACGGCTAAAAATTATTTTTATTTTGAGCCTAATAGTTATTTCGGATCATTTCCTTTCCCCCCTAATTTTGTATCTCTATATAGAAGTCCCAAACTAAAAAGATATGGGAAAGAACATCCATGTCCACTAAACATAAAATAATTATCGTTACATACCTATTTACTTTTATATCCCCAAAACTATTTATTTTTCATATACATTATAGCTTTCGTAGGTAATTGTCTTTTTTTTTCTTTCCTTTTTTATTTCTCTATTTCTTATCTTCTTTTCTTTCTTTTGTTTTTATTTTTGCTCTTTTTCTTTTCTTTTTCTTTTTGTTCATTTATTTTTGTCATACTATATTTTTTTCACCACAATCTAATTGCATATGTAATTATAACTTCTTTATTTTCATTTTTTCTATTTTCTTTCTTTATTTCTATATTTCTTGTTCCTTTTTTTTTAATTTCATTTATTTATTTTTATTTTTTTATTTATCTTCATAATCTAATTTCATTCACCTTTTTGCTGTTTTTATTTATTTTTCTTTTTTAATTTTCGGGATTTTCGTTTATTTTTTTCTCCTTTTCAAATTTTAATTTTTCTTTATTTTTTATTTTTTTCATAATCTAATTCTACAAACCTTTTGACTCCTTTATCTTTTTCAATAAAAGGTATAACTAGTATATTATTTTTTCTCCTTTTTTATTCATTTATTTTTCTCATACTATATTTATTTTCTTTTTCACCATAATCTAATTTCATATTTAATTCTAACTTCTTTCTTTTCATTTTTTTATTTTCTTTTTTATTTCTTGTTCCTTTTTAACTTTTATTTTCTTGTTTATCCCCGTAATCTAATTTTATTCACTTTTTTTTTGCTATTTTTATTTCTTTTTCTTTTTAAATTTTCGGTAATTTTCATTTATTTTTTCTCCTTTTATAATATCATTTTTTCTTTATTTTTTTCATAATCTAATTCTATAAACTTTTTTGGCTCCTTTATCTTTTCAATAAAAAGTATAACTGATACATTATCTTTTTTATTTTTTTATATATCAAAAAATAATTTATTCTAGCATATAGTATATCAAATCAGTAACAATTGAAGTATATTCTTACAGTGTATTGTGATACCTACATGGTATATATCATATACTAAGAAGGCATCATACATGACTTGTGGTTCATTTCTTCAAAAAAAGCACTCGGTCCTCTATGATACCATACCAACATCTATGATACTCACATGGCATATATCATATACTGACATGGTATCATTTGAGATTGATTCATTCCTTCAAAAAAATATTAATTTGTCCTTTTTGATACCCACGTGGTATATCATATACTGATAGGGTATCATAGAGAATTGATTCATTCCTTCAATAAACACACAACTCAACCGTCCATGATATCCATATGTTACATATCACATACTAACATGTATCATGAATGAATGACGCACATGATATAGACCATGATGGTATCATGAAGGACTGATGAAGTCCTTGAATGAAACAGTCCCCAGTCCTCCATGATATCGTCATGGTATAAAAATATACTTAGATGGTATCATGCAGGACTGTTGCAGTCCATCAACGAAACACTCTCCAACAGTCCTCCATGATACCATCACGGTATAAAAAATATACTAAGATGGTATATACCATGATGATATCATGAAGGATGGTTGAAGTCCTTGAATAAAAGTCTGATACCATCATGGTATAAAATATATTAAAATGATATCATGCAGAACTGTTGCAATCCTTCAATGAAACACTCTTCAACAGTCCTACATAATACCGTCATTGGATAAAAATATACTGAGATGGTATCATGCATGACTGTTGCAGTCCTTCAAACACTCTTAAAAAGTCCTCCACGATACCATCATGGTATAAAATAACTCATTAGTGTTTTATGATGCCCACATTGTATATATCATATACTGATAATGTTTCATAATGAATTGATTCAATCCTTAAAAAAGAAAACCACTAATCCTTTATACACACATAATATATATTATATACTGATAGAGTATCAAAAAGTACAAATTCATTCCTTCAAGAGAAAAAAAGTTATAAAAAATATAACAAATTGAGTTTGAGCTTAATTTTTATATCAAGTTAATTTTTACAAAAAAGTATTACAAAAATCAAAATTAAAAATAGATTTTATTTTATTTTAAAAAGAAAAAAATTCATAAGAATATATTTTCTATTAATTTAAATTTTAATAAATAAATTAGTAATATTTATCTTTATTACTTCTTGTTGTGGTCTAATTATTTTTTTCTTTAAAATTTTATATTAAAAGAAAACAAAAATCGGGTAATATGTTTGTGGTTAATGGTAATGGGTAACTTCAACAATTACTTGGTACGGGTAATTATTTTAGTCTTAAAGGGGCAATTCATGTGGTTTTCCCAAAACCAGACCTGCCCATCAGCCCATGGAGAAATACGTACTCCCATGGGCTTGCTTTTGGCCCAAATCAGTGCTCAGATACAGCTGAACTACACAGAAGCCATACATGCGGAGACATCTTGACCGTTAAACTGCAGAATAGGTCTATAAACAACATTCTAATATTTTGACATTTTCAGCCAATCAGCTAAATCATTTTTCACCCGTCTATTAGTAAAAGATTGTACTTGTAACCAGTGTATATTTTGTATATAATAAGTGTATAATAACTGTATAACAAATGTATATTGATTATATACAAATATATATTATACAACAGTTACGCACCGATTCTACACTATGTACTGACTACATTTTGTAAGAAATCACGACTAGAATTATTTTTTTGTTGCGAGTTTGGTTGGATTGGTGTATAGTATAAAAAATGGTAATTCAAAATATAGTTGTTAAACCCCAACCAACTCATCCAGTGGATTGGTCCACGTTATAGATGCTGAGATTATCATTTGAGTTGATAAAGTTTTAAAAAAATTAGTGAGAAATGTTACATACTTTCAGTCGAGATACTTCCTTCGGTCTACCTTCACTCTTTCCCCTGGCCAAAGACTTGATAGCCATTAGAGATAATAATGGGTGGAGAATCCTTGTGTATTCTACTTCTAAATTCTTATTCTACCATAATTCTAACTATACAATTATGGTAAATGTATAACACTAATTAAGGTATCCTTTTGAAAGAAATAATCCCCTTAATTATTTTCATTAATTGAAAGACTATATATACAAGTTACATATTTCCATAATAGGGAAATCCTTTTCCTATTCTACTTCTAAATCCTTATTCTACCATAATTCTAACTATACAATTATGGTAAGTGTATAACACTAATTAAGGTATCCTTTTCCTTACAATATACTACAAATATATATACCATATATACACCACTAATTGGATTGCTTTCGGACTGCTTTAAGCATTGGACTAAACTGAAAAGCCCACTGCTTGCTTATTCTTTTGGGCTGGCCGAAAGCCTCTACTGCTTACATTAGCAATATATATGTGATATACACTGATGTATATTTAGTGTATATCACATGTATATTGCTTTGTTTAACACACCCCCGCAGTCATAGCGGGCGGTTTTCGAACGCTGAGACTGTCCCTAAAATCTTCAAAGAGAACCGCTGGTAGACCCTTTGTAAAGATGTCTGCAATTTGATAACGAGACGGGACATGGCAGACGCGAACTTGACCCTTTGCAACCTTTTCACGGACAAAGTGAATGTCCATTTCGATATGCTTGGTGCGTTGGTGTTGAACCGGGTTACCTGACAGGTAGATGGCACTAATGTTATCGCAATATACCAAGGTTGCCTTCTGAATGGGACAATGAAGCTCCAAGAGCAAATTACGTAGCCAACATGATTCGGAGATCACATTCGCCACCCCTCAATATTCTGCCTCTGCACTTGAGCGTGATAGAGTTGCCTGACGCTTTGCCGACCAGGAGACCAAGTTGTTGCCAAGGAACATACTGATGGCAGTCGGCCGTGCGGTGTCGGGACAACCACCCCAATCAGCATCCGTGTAAGAGACAAGTGTGGATGTAGATGAAGGATACAAGTGCAACCCATAGTCCAGTGTTCCCTGAATATACTAAATGATGCGTTTGATTGCATTCATGTGCTCAACTCTGGGATCATGCATGAATAAACACACCTGCTGAACCGCATACATAATATACAGTGCAGTAAATGTAAGATCTTTGGAGGGCCCCTGCAAGACTGCGATAGCGGGTCGGGTCCTCGTATGGTGCACCTGCTGCGGCACTCAGCTTTGGGTTTGCATCAACCGGTGTGGAAGTGGACTTACAGGATGACATCCCAGCCCTCTCGATGATCTCAACAACATATTTCCGTTGAGACAGAAATAAGCCACCTGAATGACGCTTGACAGCAATCCCCAAAAAATAACTCAACGGCCCTAAGTCCTTCATAGCAAATTCAGAACTGAGCATGGCCATGATAGACTGGCACAAAGTATCGGAGGAGGCAGTCAAGATGATATCATCCACATACAACATAATATAGGCCAATGACGAACCCCGGCGGTAGATGAACAAGGGATTATCTGACCTGCTGTGAGTGAAACCAATAGTCGAAACAAAATCAGCAAATCGTGTATACCAGGGCCGTGGAGACTGCTTAAGCCCATATAGTGATTTCTTCAACAAACAGACATGATGAGGGCGGTTGGGATCCCTGAAACCCAACGGCTGATGCATATAGACTGTTTCTTTGAGATCACCATGTAGAAAAACATTCTTGACATCCAACTGATGGATTGACCAAGTCTTTGAAAGAGCCAAGCTAAGCACAATGCGAATGGTAGCCGGTTTGACCACCGGACTAAACGTCTCACCACAATCAATTCCAACTTGCTGAGTCTTACCATCACCAACCAGGCGTGCCTTATGTCTAGCAAAGGACCTATCTGAATTCTCCTTATGAACAAAAATCCACATAGACCTAATAATATTAATACCATATGGACCGGGCACCAACTCCCATGTCTTATTATCAATAAAAGCATTATATTCATCAGTCATAGCAATTTTCCAATTAGGGTCATTTAATGCGGACACAGGATTGCGGGGCAAGGGGGATATAGGGACATCAGAATGTAAATTAAAATGTCTTTTAGGTGTAAAAATACCCCGCTGACTACGAGTGACCGGTCTATGACTCGAGGAAGAATTGATGAAATTTTGGGAATTTGCTGGGCTCGGGACGGACCTGCTGGCCCAAAATGGTACAAATTAGACTCGGATTCTGGAGCAGTTCCAGAATTGGGCTGGGCAGGCCCAGTTGCTGGAACTGTTCCAGTGGCTGGATTCTGTGAGTGTGGCGGTACTGTTGGTCCAGCGGGCAGTGGGCCCGCTGGAGGATTTTGGGTACGGGAGATGTCCGAAAAATTCCGAATAATATACGGGGATATTTGGTCATCCAAAAAATTATATGACTTAGGTTCGGGAGTATGAACTTTCGTAAATGGGAATTGAGTTTCATCAAAAATGACATGGCGATTGATTATGATTTTCTTGGAGGATAAATCAAAACACTTATAACCACGATGATTTGACGGATAACCCAAAAACACACACGGGGTAGACCGAGCCTGAAGTTTGTTAATTGTGGTGGATGGAAATAACGGATAACACAAGCACCCAAAAACCCGAAGGTGAGAATAAGAATGGTTCTTATTATATAGGACTTTGAGGGGGGAAGAGTATGTCAGACCTTTAGACGGAATTATGTTTAGAAGGTAAGTGGCCATTTGTAGAGCATGATGCCAAAAATATGGAGGTATGGAGGCATGTACGAGGAGAGTTCGGACAATGTTATTTATGGAATGAATTTTGCGTTCGGCTTTCCCATTTTGTGAAGATGTATGAGGACATGAAAAATGAAAATTTATCCCATGAGTAGCACAAAAATCTCAAAACTCCTTATTGTCATATTCTTTCCCATTATCACATTGAATATTTTTTATTTCTCTTTCGAATTGAGTACGAAGGAATGCTCTAATTTTTATGAAGACGAAAAACATTTGTGATTTATTCGCAATTGGAAACGTCCACAAAAATCTAGAATAATCATCTAAAAAGAGAACATAATATCGATGACCCATTGAACTAAGAACAGGAGATGTCCATAAGTCGCTATGAATAATGTCAAATGGCATAGAAGTATGAGAATTGGAGTCTACAAATAGCAACTTAACAATTTTTCCTAATGAACAAGACTGACAAATTGGAGTACGACTTGTACCCTTACAAGAAATAAAGCTATTTTTATCTAAAGCTGATAAAATAGAAGATCCCGGATGACCCAGACGAGCATGCCACATGGAAGGAGAGATGGCCGCAAAGGCGATGGCAAATTTGGACTCGATGGTGGCTTAGGGCATGATAGGATCTGAGATCCCCCTACTATCACACCTCATGAGATGACTCCCCGTTTTGAAATCTTTCACAGAGAAACCGAAAGGATCAAATTCAACAGAAACAGAATTGTCATTTGTGAATTTTCGAACAGACACTAAATTTTTAATCAATTTAGGAGCATGTAAAGTATTTTTCAAGAGGAGTGGTGGATTAGGAGGAGACAATGTTTTCCGATCATACCCTAGAATTGGAATAGAACTGTCATTACCAACAATTATCCCCCGAGGGGTGCTCAAATTGGAATAAGATGAGAGAGTACCTGATTCGGAAGTCATGTGAGTAGTGACCCCGGTGTCCATGTACCAATTTGGGTCCGGTTGGGACAATCCCAACGTGTGCATCGCGGCTTCGATATAGGTCTGAGTGGGGCCCGCTGCATGATGGGCTTCCGGAGGATGGGGCCCAAGGACGCCATTCTGTGATCTTCTTTGGGCCGTAGGTCTTTGGATACATCTTTGTTGGGCCATCGGCGATGGGCGCCTTCTTTGGCGTTGGGCCTGGGCTGTTGGCGACCAGCGGCGGAAGCGTGGTGGAGGGTGTAGGTTCCACTGCCAATGGCCCCACTGTTGGGCCCATGGTGGTGGTGGCCCACTGTACCCTGGATGGGACCCACCGCCTGCTTGTTACTCACCAGAACCGCCACCAGAACCGCCTCGTTTGCCCCCGCGGTTTTTGTTACTTTTGCGATTATTCTTGCCGCCACCATTATTATGGTTTTGGCCCGAATTATTAACAAAACCTGAAGAACTAGGAGAGGATGCCACCATGACAACTGGGCTTGCTCCGGTAGCCGCCTTTTTAGCCAAACCGGCTTCTTCCAACGTCAGCATGGAGCGGGCTTGATGAAAGTCGGGAAGAGGGTTGCTTTGGCGAAGGAGAGTTCCAGCACCATTATAGGCCTCCGAAAGCCCGGTAACCAACTGTAGAACTAGAAGATTATTTGTTACTGGTGCGCCAACATTACATAGTTGATCCGCCAATTCCTTTAGTTTTTTGCAATATGCAGAAACGTTCGGAAATACGTCCATTCGAACGAGAGAGAATTCCTGGTCGAGTGTGACGATACGGGAATGTTGGTTGTCTTGGAATATGTCACGCAATCTATTCCATGCAGCCATAGCCGTGGTATCGGGCTCCATAATCGTCTGTAGAAGGTCCACTGAAATAGTGGCGTATATCAACCGAAGAACGGTAGCATCAAGTGTAATCCATACCTCAGGATCCTCCGCAGGAAGGGGTCTAGCTGGAGGAATGATGTGATGAAGAACTTGATAAGAGATAGCGTGAATTTTAAACAACTCCGCCCACGTTGCATATTGAACGTTTTCCATCTCAAGGACAATAGGGATACTGAGCTTGATATTGGAAACCGTGAGGGCAGGGTGAAAATTGTTCTTAGACATATTTGAAAGAACAAGGAAGAAGGTTAAATTTAAGAGAGGTTTTTGAGAGCGGAAGACAAAATGTTTGGAGAGAAAACCCGAGGGGGGGGGGGGGGGTTCTCGGCCACAAGGAAAAGTTTGAGAGAAAACTTTTGTGTAGACCTAGTCTCTTGATACCATTAAAGAAATAATCCCCTTGATTATTTTCATTAGTTGAAAGACTATATATACAAGTTACATATTTCCATAATAGGGAAATCCTTTTCCTATTCTACTTCTAAATCCTTATTCTACCATAATTCTAACTATACAATTATGGTAAGTGTATAACACTAATTAGGGTATCCTTTTTCTTACAATATACTACAAATATATATACCATATATACACCACTAATTGGATTGCTTTCGGACTGCTTTAAGCATTGGACTATACCGAAAAGCCCACTGCTTGCTTATTCTTTTGGGCTGGCCGAAAGCCTCTACTGCTTACATTAGCAATATATGTGTGATATACACTGATGTATATTTAGTGTTTATCACATGTATATTGCTTTGTTTAACAATTATATACAAATATATATTATACAACAGTTACGCACCGATTCTACACTATGTACTGACTACATTTTGTAAGAAATCACGACTAGAATTATTTTTTTGTTGCGAGTTTCGTTGGATTGGTGTATAGTATAAAAAATGGTAATTCAAAATATAGTAGTTAAACCCCAACCAACTCATCCAGTGGATTGGTCCACGTTATAGATGCTGAGATTATCATTTGAGTTGATAAAGTTTTAAAAAAATTAGTGAGAAATGTTACATACTTTCAGTCGAGATACTTCCTTCGGCCTACCTTCACTCTTTCTCCTGGCCAAAGACTTGATAGCCATTAGAGATAATAATGGGTGGAGAATCCTTGTGTATTCTACTGGTATAGAAAGTACCAAAAATCATCAATTAAGTTCCATGTTTTCCAAAGATCACTTATATATTCAATAATCTAGAGACTGGAAACCTACCCTCATGTAATTTGCACCATTTATTGAATGAGAACCAATAGGTGGCATTTCACCAAATAAAATTGTAGGAAAAAAGTATATTAGAGTCGGGCAAAGTCTGGTTCAACTTCTCCTTTTAAATATTAGGGAAGTTACATATTTAGCTGTTCGACTAAAAATATTTACAGCGGCTAACTAATATACAAATAATATACATCTTGCTTGCTATTCTTGAGGTGATCGCTATATTATGTAGAAATTCCTAGTTAACTATTTAATGGACTGTTATCTAAAGATGGGCTAAGATTGACTTAGAAGCAACGATCTTAATATGTTCTCATTAATATCAGGGCCCAAGAAAAGTTTAAGAAGTGAATTAACTGCATGGTAAACATCAGGGGCCTCAAAAGAAATTATAGTGTCTGCTAAAAGGCCAATCAAATTTTGAAATATAAATCTTGCACTTTACATTTGTGGTCCCTCAACTTTCTACTTCTAGTCATTATCAACCATTCCCTAGTTTTGCCTTGTTTTTTCCTCCTCTAATGCTCTTAAGCTACTCAATATCCTATATACTTGCAACATTTTCTTACCAACAAAAACTTATATACATGTGTCACTAATTAGTTATCTCTAAGTGTAGATCAAAATGGGAACTAGCACTATAGTATTCAGTATGAGTGTACTTCTTGTTGTATTGGGCTTGGTTGGATCCGACCCGGACCCACTCCAAGATTATTGTGTGGCTGATACCAAGAAGGCCACAAGAGAAAATTTATATTGCAATGAGGTGCCATGTATCAACCCAGAAGATGTAGACATTTTCCATTTTGCAACATCATCTTTGTCCAAGCCTGGTAAAATTTTGCCAAGTTTTTGGTTTCAATGTGACATTTGCTACTATTTTC
Organism: Anisodus acutangulus; assembly: GCA_029783415.1. Taxonomy (NCBI): domain Eukaryota; kingdom Viridiplantae; phylum Streptophyta; class Magnoliopsida; order Solanales; family Solanaceae; genus Anisodus; species Anisodus acutangulus. The sequence goes on along the minus strand of CM056500.1, from coordinate 45,915,681 downwards.
AATTTGCCAGGTATGTGGGGGTATGAGTGTCAATGGGATGGTTGAGCAAGTTCTTTTATAAAATTTATACCATATTAATTTTTTGATTATTTGTATAACTAAAGTTAAAACTTTTTGAATCTGACTCATCATCTCAATTTTTCTTTGGTATTTTTTTAAAATGTCATATAAGAGTCATAAGTAGAAGTAAGAACACGATACCATGCATATTTCTGTATGTAAGACTTTGGCAAAAAAAATTATTATTTAAAAAAATGATAAATCAAGGGAACATGAAAGACGACAAGAATATAGGTTCATCCTAATATTTTAGAGTAGTGTATAACAAAGTTAAGTAAAGACAAAACTCTAGATCACACGAGTGAAAATAAATTAATCAAAATGAGACGCAAGAGCTGAGTCTACTAAGATTAAATATCCAATAAGATAAATTTAAATCATATGAGATGAAAAATGTCTAGTACCATGTAACTTGCTACTAAAGACCGTTGGATTACATTGTACCTTACTAGTTACTACTTAAGATGCTAGAGTTAATTTAGTTTCAATAGGAGTAACATAATAGATTTCGGAATCGGGACGTTGGGTGTTAATTACATGTTATCTTGAAGTCATTTCTATCACCCCAGACCCAAGGAGATTTTTTTTTTTATATTTTAAACTTACTATATAAAATATATTTTACACATATAAGTTAATCCGGTACAATTTGATATTTTTCAGTTTATTTTTATAACATTACAAACCTACCTAATAATTCACTATGATTATAGATTTACATATAAACCCACGATTTTATTTACAAAAAAAAAAATCGATTCAACATAGTTTGGTTCCGTCGGTTAAGTGGATTTTTTAAAACAACGATTGACACCCCTATGTGGGGTGGTTACATGGGCGGGTCGGACCGAATTTAGGAGGATCAAAATGAACTAAAGTAATAATTGGACTGGTCAATCCACCCAGTGGTCACGTGGGATGAAATGAATTGAGTAAAAATAGGCTAAATAATGGATCAAAACTCAATCGCATAATTCTTACTAAAATTTAATTTCTTTATTTTTATACAATTCGATTATATGCCGAATTAGAAGACAAATGCGGGGATAAGAAGTTGTATAGGTTGGTCAAGGTAAGAGAAAGGAGAGCACGTGACCTAGATCAAGTAAAGTGCATTAAGGACGAGGACAACAAAGTTTTGGTGGAGGAGACACGCATTAGACGAAGATGACAGTCATACTTTCATAAACTCTTGAATGAAGAAGGGGACAAAGGCATCGTACTGAGAGAGTTGGAACTCTCGGAAAGGTGCCGCGATTTTGAATATTGTAGGTGTATAAACGTTGAGGAGGTTAGAGGGGCTATCCTTAGGATGCGTAGGGAAAGAGCGATCGGGCCAAACGAGATTCCGATGGATTTTTGGAAGAGCGTGGGTAGAGCAGGTCTGGAGTGGCTGACGAGATTGTTCAATGCCATTTTAAGACAGCGAAAATGCCCGAAGAATGAATGCAGAGTACCATGATTCTATTGTAAAAAAATAAAGGGGACATTCAGAGTTGCAACAACTATAGGGGTATCAAGCTGTTAAGTCATATTATGAAAGTGTGGGGGCGGGTGGTGGAGTTACGAATGAGGAATAGTGTGTCTATTTTCGAGAACCAATTCGGATTCATGTCGGTACGCTCAATCACAGAAGTCATCCATCATGTTCGAAGGCTTGTGGAGCAATACAGGGAGAGGAAGAAGGACATTCATACGGTGTTCATCGATTTAGAAAAAGGCATATGATAAGGTTCCAAGAGAGGTTATATGGAGATGCTTAAAGGCTAAAGGTGTATCGGTGGCGTATATTAAGATGATCAATGATATGTACGATGGATCCAAGACCCAGATAAGGACGGCGGGAGGAGACTCAGAGCACTTTCTAGTTGAGATGGGGTTATATCAGGGATTAGCCCTTAGCCCATTTTATTTTCCTTGGTGATAGATGAATTGACGCGGAAAATCTAAGGTGAGGTGTCATGGTGCATGTTATTTGCGGATGACATAGTTTTGATTTAGGAGACCCACAACGAAGTTAATGCTAAGCTGGGGGTTTGGAGACAGACTCTGAAATTCAAACGACTCAAGTTGAGAATGACCAAGACAGAATACTTGGAGTGCAAGTTCAGCGACGTTGCACATAAGGCAGACATGAAAGTGGTGTTTGAGACCCAGGCCATCCAAAAGCGAGGGAGTTTTAAGTATCTCATATTCATTATCCAAGAAACTGGGAAGATCGACGATGATGTCGCATATGTATTGGGGCAGGGTGGATGAAATGAAAGCTCGCCTCTGGATTTTGTGTGATAAGAAGGTGCCACAAAAACTTAATGACAAGTTCTACAGAGTGGTGGTTAGACCGACTATGTTGTATGGGATGGAGTGTTGGCCAGTCAAAAAATCTCACGTCCAGAAGATGAAGGTTGCGGAGCTGGGGATGTTGCGATGGATGTGTGGGCATACTAAAAAAGATCTGATTAGAAATGAAGTTATCCGGGACTAGGTGGGAGTGGCCTCGGTGGAGGATAAGATGCAAGAAACGAGATTGAGATGGTTCAGACATGTGCAGAGGAGATCCACAGAGGCCCCAGTGCGAGGTGTGAGAGGCTGACTATGGATAGTTTCATGAGAGGTATACCGAAAAAGTACTGGGGAGAAGTGATCAGAAATGACATGACGCAGTTACAGCTTACCGAGGACATAACCTTAGATAAGAGGTTGTGACATACACGAATTAAGGTAGAAGGTTAGTAGGTAGTAGAGCATCGTCTCATGTATTCCTCCATACTAGTAGGCGTAGTAGTATCCTTGTAGGTTTGCCCTTTTATTTATGCTATTACCTGCTCTCTCTTGCACTTGACTACCGTATTATTTTCCTGCAGTTACTGTTACTTTTCTTCACAATGTTTCTCTTGAGCCGAGGGTCTTTCGGAAATAGTCTCCATACCTCCCAAGGTGGGGGTAAGGTCTGCGTACACTTTACCCTCCCCAGACCCACTTGTGAGATTACATTGGGTATGTTGTTATTTTTATTTTTATACAATTTATTTAATTACATCATATTTTTTCCTTAAGGTTTTAGATAACATATTAAAAATATGTCTTTGTAAAATCATTTTGACAATGTTGCTCATGGATTAGTTTAAGCAGCGTATCAACTTATTTTTTGTATTACCGAATTAGCTGAATCATTATTCCATCAATCCGCCTAAACTTGAATGAATTGAACGGATTATATTTTTATGAGCTAATTTTACTACCCTACATGTATGAACACTCAAGGACTCACAATGGCAAGAATAGAATTGGTGCAAATAATTCTCACCCTCGAGCCTCAGAAGTGGTTATTTTGATAAAGGGTTCACTTTTAGTAGGATTTATCAACACTTCAAATCACTTGTTTACCCAAAATTTGAAACCTGGAGATTGTTTTGTTTTCCCTAAAGGTTTGATCCATTTTTTATATAATACGGACTCTAAGTTGCAAGCATTCGCCGTGTCCGGGCTGAGTAGCCAGAACCCAGGTGTCCAAATGGCTGTCCCACGTGTTTTGTACTAATTTTTATTGAACAGATTAGCCATGCCAGCCTTTGTCAAATGGTTCCTGGTGACTAATTGATGGGGATTATTGTATGTGTAATATTTTTAAAAAATATAGATACAAATGGGGGGCAGACCTAGGAGAGCAAGGGTTCATTCAAACTTTATTGTCAGAAAATTACATTGTAAATCATTTTTGATGCATATGTCGTAACTCGTATGTATTGAATCCTCTTAACTTCTTTATTTATTTACTTCTTTTTGAATCTTTTTAGTAAAAATTCTGGCTCTGCATTAGTTCAAATGATTCATGTTGGCAAGTGACCGGTGCAGTTATATAAGAAACCACAGTAGTATTTTTTTTCAATACTTAATATTACTAAAAGAGAAGATGTTGAAAATTCAATCATTAAGATCAAACGAAGGCATCCAATTGAAATGTTGATGTCGTTGAAATTACAAGTTAACAATCGATATAATTATACGATCAAAATAACCATCGCTTAATGTTATATAAATGATGTTGTCCATTCTATATCTTTATTTATTTATTCATATGGTCGTATATTCATTTTCAAGGCCTAGGGAAATAGGGACAATAATCTCTTTGTCAAGATCCTTTGTCTTTAAATTGTTTCGAAGAGACGAAACAAGTGATCTTCGAATAAATACCAAAAATAAATCAAACTTATTGAACAGAGTTAAATTCATTCTTTTGAGATTACATTGAATATATTGTTTTTGTTGTTTTTGTGTTTGCCTTTTTATTATGATTCATATATGTAGAAGGTTACGAATTGCTATGCTAATTAGAAATGGCGCTTGCACAATTTTCTTTTTCTTTTTGGTTAAATAAGTGAAAAATATATGTTTGAATTGATAATTCTGAATTTACAACTACCAAATCGAGTTGAAACCAGACAAACGAAGTTAGTACTCCTTCAATATTCTTTTACTCGTTTATTATACTAAAAATAAAATTTCTCTCTTATTTATCTATTTAAGCAAATTAAGTGGAAATTACTTTTTTCAATTTTACCCTTATCATCAAATAAAATTTTGTATTGTAGTACTAATAGTCAAATTAGATTCTAAAACATAGTAGTTAATAAGATAATTTCGTACATTGAATATTTGATTAATACTTTTGTTAAAGGGGGTGCAAAATGCAAACTGGACAAGTAAAAGGAAAATGAAAGAGTAATTCGTTAATATTTTTTGTTATTGCGGTTAAAACTTCCTGATATCACTTTAAAATTTTAAAATTTAATAATCCAAAATTAATTCATCCACGTCTTTATAGTGTCCTTCACGTTCTCAATTATTTTAATGATATATGTTACCTCCCGTCAACATAAATAGCTCTAGGAGATGGGAAGATTTTTTTTTACTCTTTTGACTATATTTGAGACAAATAACTCTTAATCTCTTATGATTATTAGCATATTCTATATGATATATTTCATTAAAGAATACCATAAAAAAGGTCATTTTCTAATAGCTGTAATGAAATTTAAGATTTGAGCAGTAAAACATAACATAGCCAGAGGACTGACTTTTATTTCGTTGCTTGGAGATAAATCTACACTATACTCACATTCCAACAATCAGAATATAATTTTTAAAGAGCAAATTGCATAATAGATGCCAATTATCATATTCGAATCTGATACCTGCAGATATATGCCCAATAAATTATTCCCCTATTCTAATTTTGTTCTTGTTGAAATTATACAAAAGCATGTGAGGAGACGCCAACTTGTAAATTTAAAATGCATATTATTCTATTTTAGTTGGCAATTATAACAATTACCAAAGTCTCTAAGTTGCCACATGATATGAGGTTATCAATGCTTTCACTGTTTCAACCCTCTTGTCAGACTGACTTAAACCGCACGAACATGGCTCTCGTAAATCTATGTTTTTGAAACTACAAAATTATGTTGGTAAGCTTTGTGAAGGGGAAAGTCCCGAAGGCGAAACCCCCCACCTGTACTAGAGGCTCTTTGGCCAGGTGAGATGTAAATCGAGGGATATGCGCGAGTGGCAGTCCTGTAAGAGATGTTGAGTATTTTTGCTCTATGGTACTTTATAAAGCAGTACGGGAAGTATATAACTATTACAAGTATTCGAAAGGATAAACAAAGATTCAATAATTCAACTAGTAATCTGAAAATTACAATATAATCACAAAACTGAAATTACAATTTTGTTGAAGACGGAAAAATGGAAAGCTGGTTTTCTTTGAGTCGAGTGTGGCACTCTGTCCTTAAGACAATATTGCCCGTATGTATCCTTTATCGTCTGGACAATTTGTCTCCCAAGATAAAACATCAATGGAACACTTGAGCAAAGGAAACTCAAGAGCTACAGTGAAGAATATTGAGTAGCGAAATGATGCCTTGGAAGTTGTAGGAAGAAGAAAACTTTACGCTTGTGTAAACTTACGAATTTCGTGTATATTATATGTGTGTTCTTAAGTGCTCAACAATGGTGTAAGGGGTGTTTATATAGGTGATGGAGGGGCTAAGCGCCTCCATAATGGCCAAATAATGGCCATTATGGAGTAGTAAAAATCACCAACATAAATGGTGAAAGACCAGCGGATTTGGCCATTATAGGAGGAGTAATTGACCAAAATAAATGGTGAATTGAGAACTGGCGTTCGACTTTTGTCCAAATTGCGGCGTTAAGAACGAGGACCAAGCGTACATCTTGAAACCAGGGGACCATTGTACATCGAAAAGTGCAGTCAGGCGTACATCGGGAACTTACGGGATCAAAGCGTATACCGGAAAAGTTCTGCAGGCCCAAAGATAATATCGAAGGCCTGACCCCGACGAGAACCGGAACCGAACTGGGCAGGATCAGACGGGCGGGCGGCGCGCGTGTGGTCTTTCCTTGAAGCGAAGCACATCTAGGTCCTCCCTCCTTTAAACACATGGGGTACCCTTGGGGTCCCAGACCCCAAACCAATTTAAGTCTTATATACATAACAATTCTTTCTTCCTCTCAGATGAGGGAGAATTGAACCACAATACCACACTTTCCATGCTTCAAACACCTTACTTAGTGGACCAATATCTCTTTCATTTCTCAATGAAATTTGGCGATTCTTGGCCCTCTAGGGTTATCTACGTGCCAGTAGATCATGTGTGAGAAGCAGGATTCTCCAACATAAGTAACACTAGTGTTTAAAGCCAGATTAAAGTTGGTGGGTCTCAACTCATAAAGCAAATTTCCAACAATCCCCTCTTGAAAGAGATTTTGGCGCACTCACATGGTGTCTTTTTCATTTCAGCCAATATTTGGACCGATGTTGCATAAGGAGAGGTAGCCTAAGCTTTGAACCTTCCATAGTTGAATACCATCGGACTTACTTTGCTAGCGGTGAGCGTGATGTCTTGAACCGTCGGTGTTTAGTGTAGCCAAGACAATGATACCAACACAACAAATTCCCTTACTCTCTTCTTCGTAATGTTTTGTCCGTTTGGCCATGGACAGCGTCTTGGATTCTTAAGTGCGTTCATTTTGAAGTGACCAGATCCCTGCGCACTTAAATAGGTGGTCTCTACAAGGTATCTGCTATACCCACTTCACAAGTGTTAGGAACCATTAAAGTTTCCCAAAAACCTAACCTCAGCGATGAGGAGCATTACAGTTTTGAAAACTTAACCTTTACCCACATTCTGCAGATAGCACTTAAAGTCTATCGGAAGCGACTTTGGTTTGGTATTTCTTTTGAAATCACTATCCGAGAAGTGCTCATGCTTCCAAGCGATCATTGAACATTCTGACTTAGTTTTCCCATTGAACCAAGTCTTGGGATCTCCGGTTAGTAAGGTTGGAGTTACCTTTGTATTGGTGTATATTTTAGATTTTAAGCCCGTTCCCTAGGCGAGCGAGAACATTTGATCTCAGGGTAGTCTCTTAGTTAGTAACCAAGAAGTGACACCCGAGATGATCAAGCACGCCATACGATCTTATGTCTCACGACAAATCTGAGATATGTCCGGTTCACCGTCATCCGTGTCCTTCTAAAGCCCGACCAGGCTAGCCACACGATGTATAAGCTGCTGAAGCCGCGGGTTTCTCCCGATAAGGGCGTCCTCTAGGAGTCGTGAAGTTACTCAACTTCTTTCATGCTTTGTATGGCGATAAACTCCGATTCTATCATGAATCGGCCGATCTGCAAAGATTTGCTTAGAGGATTTTCCAAGAACCACCATACACATTTACTTGTGGCTTTGGTGTTCTTGAATCGATGTCTAGTTTGCATCAAGCATGTTCTCTCGAACCATTTGGACATCGAATACTATAATCGAAGATAAGCGAATAATTGAGATATCGTCATGCTCAGGCTTAGCATACATTGATCATGTATTAAGATTTATCGGTGAACCTTAGTTCAGCATCGATTAATAGAGGGCGATGCCGGTCGGTTGTAGTGTGTATAATACATTGAACTACGTGATGCATGCGTATCGCTCCTTGTCTATGGAGTGCATCATGATTCCAATCAGTTCTATGATTCATATCCATTGATGGCTTCAGCGAGAGCCTATCGACCCGGTCTGTTAGATGTCTTTAGAAATACAATTCCTAAGATGTAAATACGTGATATCCATATCTTTCATATCGAGACTTTGTTTCAATATGACTTTTACTTTGGTTTATTGATTCTCCAAGCTGATGGCTTTCTAACCAGTCAATGTTTACGTACTCCGGATTCATTGTTTCTGTTTTATCTGAAGAAAACTTCGGGACCAAAATGTAAACATTTGAGGACCAAGATGAAAGTTCGGGGAAGAAACAACGAGTCCGAGAAAACCAACTCGATTCTCTTCTTCAACTCTCCGGTTGGGAAGACATTTTTTAACATTCATGTCACGCAAGGCGCAATGGCCCATGATGTTAAAGCTACTCCCGAGAGCACACGTGTACAAATGTAGGGCTTTGAACTGCGTCGGTAGATCCGTCTACTTTGTACTCACTTTTGAGTATCATTTTTGAGCAAAGGTTCTTTTCGGAGGAAGATCAACCATTACGCATAAGTATGGTTCTATATGATGGAATATATTTCTCTCTTTAGCTTCTTTCCAAGCGAGCTTTTGGAATAACAATTGTTGTTAATTGTCCATGGTTGGATTCTTAACCATACAAGATGAAGAATTGGAACAAGTCTTTGTCCCTCTTTGCTCCAAAGTCTTGGTTCAACATCTAGAATCCCGAGTTGCCGGATCACGGAATATTAAGTTAGGATAGCAAGCAACTTTCGAGTCTGTGAATGAGGCGTCTAGTTCGGACAGTCGATCGAACCAGCGGGTTCTTGTTAACCTTGAGCAATTACTCCTTTTTCCTTTTCAAGGAAAGTTATCTTATAAGAATTCAACATTCTTTGGCCTTGATAAGCGATAAGTACTCTTGTTATTTCTGAGATCCGGTGGATATGCAATCTGATCTTAGGTCAAACTTGACTGTTTGATGATCAACTTCTGCAAGCCACCCCATCACAACTTTTATGTGAGATCCTTTTCCATGTCTCACGGAGAGTTATCCTTATCACTTATGCGGAGTTCCGTTGAGGATCGCATTAGCAGTGAGATCGCCTTGCCCAATAATTTAGGCGTGCGGGTTTGCGCTTGGCTATGCTGGATTAGGCGAGGTGAGTAATGAGCAGTCGTTTAATGAGCATTTGCCGCATTCTCCCCTCTATCGCTATGAATTCCGCCAATCCATAAGCTTAGTTGATTTTCAACCACGCTTTGTAGCGCTTATCCGCTTCAACAACCGTCTTTGCTTTTTATCAAACAAAAGGATTCCATCGTTGTACCATCGTCAATGAAGATCCTGGCGTACTTGTCTCCCCCCCTCTATTTTGTATAAACTTCAAATCACCCAAGTAGGTGTGACTAAGTTCAGAAAGGCGGTGCTTTCTTTAGCTATTCTTCCCTTGTGGAACTTGGAAAGGTGATTTTGCCTCTTCGCCTACCTCACATTCATTTTGAGGTTTATGTCAAAAGGAGGCAACAATCTCAACATCGTTAAGCTTTTGAATGACTTATTATTTAACGTGTCTTAATCTATGATGGCATAGATGCCGGATTACAAATATATCATTCATTGGGCTATAGACATATTGTACCATTCTTAGTTATTAGGACTGTTGGACTAGTCTCGAAACCAACTTGACCAACAGCGTCCCTTAAACCAAGTTAGGAACATGTATCACCTCTTTTAGAGTGATCTCATTCCCTGAAGTCTATTGAGGACAACCTCTCCGGCCCCTTTGATTTTAGAGGTGGCGTTTGCTTCACATGAACAACCTGCTTGCCAGTGGTTGAGGCGTGCTTAGGATCATATGTGATCTCGATACTCTCAGCCCCTTGATTTGCTTTGGCGGTAGTGTCAATTTCTTTCTTTGCCTTTCTTTAGGCCTTGAGATCATTAAGACACGGAAACTCGGCCCCGCACTAGGTGTCCATTACTTTTCTATGAAATAGTGCATTGCCCAGTCACCTGAGCTTTGTATGGCCAGTGTCCATTATCGTCATATCAAGGAATTTTGGCCCCTCGATGCTTGGAGGCTTTTGTATGGGTGTCCAATATCAAATCCTATGAAGGATCTTACGCCAAATAGTATGACCGGAGTTCTCGTCTTTAACTTTAGACTTCTTCGTTATGATTGGTGCCCAGATAATTCTTGGCGCTTACTTAATAGTTATGCCAGTTTTTACCGATCGTGGATCTTACTCCCTCGTATGTGCGAACATACTTCTACTTTTAATAATTACACTTAAAGAGCGGATCTTTTTAAAGATGCTTTACAATCCAATCTTTAAGCGGAAAAAGAAGATGAGATTAAACTTCGATTTTTAAAGCGTAAGGAATATAAATTATTTTCATATTCCTCATTACTTTAATCAATTTTTAATTAGACCTCATTTAATCTTTATTCTTGACAAGTAAGAAAAACTACTTATCGATTTGATTACAGCTCACTCGGTCACTTCATCAAAGCGAGTGTCGATTCCTTCTTACCATTATTCGGATCTTTTATGCAGAGATAGATCTGACCTTCTGCTTTGCAAGATAAGTACATCTTGATCTTCTCCTCTTGTCGATTGACATCCTCGAGGCTCTCGAGAGCGCTTGTTCCCACCAGTCTTAGTAGCGGTGACACTATGAATCGTTCATCATCATCACTCTCTTCTACCCAGAAAACCATTTCCATATCAGATTTAGTCACACAACTTTTGGCCAGAGCACGTCTTTGAACACTAATAGTAATACTATACAATATTGTCTTAAGTTGTTGGGTATTTTTGCTCTATGGTACTTTATAAGCGATGCGGAAGTATATAACTATTACAAGTATTGAAAGGATAAACAAAGATTCAATAATTCAACTAATGTAATCTGAAAATTACAATATAATCACAAAAGCTGAAATTACAATTTTGTTGAAGGCGGAAAAATGGAAAGCTGGTTTTCTTTGAGTCAGTGTGGTACTCTGTCCTTAGACAATATTGCCCGTATGTATCCTTTATCGTCTGGACAATTTGTCTCCCAAGATAAAGCGACAATGGAACACTTGAGCAAAGGAAACTCAAGAGCTAGTGAAGAATATTGAGTAATGAAATGATGCCTTGGAAGTTGTAGGAAGAAGAAAACTTTACCTTGTGTAAACTTAGATTTAGTGTATATTATATGTGTATTCTTAGTGCTCAATAATGGTGTAAGGGGGTGTTTATATAGGTGATGGAGGGGCTGAAAAATTGCCTCCATAATAGCCAAATAATGGTCATTATGGAGGTAGTAAAGTCACCAACATAAATGGTGAAAGACCAGCGGATTTAGCCATTATAGGAGGAGTAATTCGGCCAAAATAAATGGTGAATTGAGGCTGGCGTTTCCATTTGGCTTTTGTCAAATTACGGCGTTACAACTTGAGGGACCAAAGCGTACATCTTGAAACCGGGGACCAAAGCGTACATCGAAAGAATTACAGTCGACTGTACATCTGGAACTTGGGATCAAAGCGTACTTACGGAAAAAGTTCTCTGGCCCAAAAAGATAATATCGAAGGCTGACCCCTGGCCGTGAACTCGAGAACCGGAACCGAAACTTCGGGCGGGCCGGACGAGGCGGCGTGGCGGCGGCGTGTGGTCTTTCCTTGAGCGAAAGCACATCTAGGTCCTCCCTCCTTTAAACACATGGGATACCCGCTTGGGTCCCAAACCCCAAACCAATTTAGTCTTATATACCTGACAATTCTTTCTTCCTCTGCAGGTAAGGGAGAATTGAACCTAATACCACACTTTCCATGCTTGAGAAACACCTTACTTTTTGTGGACCAATATCTCTTTCATTTCTCAATGAAATTTGGCCGATTCTTGGCCTACGGTTATCTCGTGTAGTAGATCATGCATGTGTGAAGAACCGGATTCTCCAACATACGTAACACTAGTGTTTAAGCCGTTAAAGTTGGTCGGTCGCAACTCCCGCCAAAGGCAAATTTCCAACAAGGGAGAGGACCAACGGAACACGAACCCAGCAACAGTCCTTGCAATATTTCAGCAAAGACTGTCACCACACGGATTCGAACCCGCTACGTCGGAGTGGTGGTACCCCAATCACCTTGTCACTTACCAACTCGCCTGTGCCCCTGGGGACAATTATGTTGCTAAGCTGATGGACTGTTGAAATCATATACACCTAATAGGAGTAATATATTAAAAATTAGAGGTTGGAATTGTATATTTGTTATAGCAGAAAACATTTTGAATAATAAGTGATTTTCTTGAAAACCATATTTATGAAAAATATTTATCGATATTTGGGTGGTGAATGAATATGTATCTTCTGGAGATAAAGATGATAACATTGTTAGCAAAGTAGTAAAATAAAGTTAATAATTTATATAGTTGTGAACGAAAATGACTTCCATCCATACATGAGAGAAATCATTTTTTCTCTTTTATGACGTTATTTTCCGACAATTAAATACTAGAAAATTACTTGCTAAAATCATTTTACAAACTACATTTTTGTATCATACTAAACACACTCTCAAACTTGGTTTTATTTTTGAAAGGCACGTTTACGCGGTAGTTATTTAACTTTACTTGTCCAATCTTGAGAAATTTAAAGAGAGAAAAAGAAAAAAATACTAACTAATATATAATGAGAATGTTTTTTACCCAGTAAATGATGCTTAACTTATTATATTAAATTATTTATTATATTTTTAGATTAGAATGCGATATATAAACAGTTATCTGTTATATATGTCATTTTAACTTAATGTGATAAGAAATAATATACGATCAATCGTATGAAAATTAAACTCGTTGAAGCTGCAATCTCATTCTCACAACAAAAATGAGTTTTTTGTTTTGTTTTTCACCCAGTGTTCGATATCCATAATGTAGTCCGACTGATTTTGGATTCATGTTGCGAAAGACTCATTCGAGAGAAGCGCTCACTATCAAGAATTTTTTTATAGAAGAACTCGAACCTGAAACTTCTGAAACATTCTTTGGTGATCACAACCAAAATGAGTTATTCGTACCCAAAGTAGAAAAATAGGCCAAAAACGAAAGGAAAAATACAAATTAGATACTTATAGGGCAAGTAAATATTTAAAAGACCGACCAAACTAATGAATGGTCGATTCTTCGTGTGCAGATGGTGGCTAATAACTAAAGTTCACACCAATTAGGAGATCATCTTTGGCACGATTTCTTTTTATTTTTGGTTGGCCATAATTGAAACCAAAACAGATTATTAGTACATCAATGTTTGAAGTCAATGCTCATCAATCAAAATTCAAGAAAACACCTCCAGCTATTTTCCATGTGCTGCACTTTGATATTCACATCATAAAATTTGGAGCCCCCCAAATCATATGCATACAGATTAGAAGAAGTTGTGCAAGGTAAGTACTCTCTCCGACTCAATTTATGTGATATTTTTCGACTCGTTATAAAATTTATAAGAAAAAAAGATTTTAAATTTTTTTGATCTAAAGTTAGTCAAGAACATCTATGTGACTATAATCAGGAGCGGAACTAACGTTTCAATTACAAGTTCGATCAAATTCAATAGCTTTAATCTAAATTCGATATTTACAATAATAGTAATATATCCAAAGTACTCTCATAGATGAGGTTTAGAATCCAATAACTTTAAATAACTAAAATCTTGAACCCAAAAGCTTTAACTCCTAACTCATTTTCTAAATTTATAGTTTATTTTACTCCCTCCGTCTCAAAATATTTGTTGTGGTTACTAAAAATTATTGTCTCAAATTATTTATCGTTTTAGAACTCCAAGGTATATTTAATTATTTTTCTTCATTTTACCCTTTGTTATTAATGAAGATGACACATAAATAGAGTAAATATTTAATAGAGAGTAATTATAACTTAGACATAAATAAGGGTAAAGTAGATCAAATATCACCCCTAATTAATATTTCTTAAAGGACGTTTAAACAAATAAAATGACAAATAATTTGAGACGGATGAAGTATTAAGAAAAAATAAAAAGAATTTTAAATTAAGTTATTTATAAATAAAGAAGTATGACTTTTTTTAGCCGACTACAAAATATGACAAAATCGGGACATTAAATAGTATATATATTTTAAGCATATCCCTCTTGAAAGAGACCTCCAAATTAGAAAAAATGGTTGAAAACAACTTTGATGCGACGTAACAACTAAAGATTATGATCTGGACATTCCCTTTTTAACACTTCATCTTTGTCCATTCGCCGTTTTATGTTATCTTTACTTTAAAATTGTCAACCCCCAATCATTTCTCTTCAATAAAGTTCCTAAGTCACATTAATATCTTTTAACCCACAAAAGAAACAAGAAACATAAACACACAATTATTAACATTACCTAATCAAGAGGACGAAAAGCTAACTAAGCTTATGTTGTTAAGATACGTAGATTTTAGACAAAGTAACATAATATAACAGCCAATACAGTTGAGATGAGTCATGGAAGATTATTATCCAATGTCAAGAGAAAGAAAATAGCCAAGTAATTTTTCCTCGTCATCTGAATCTTGATGGACAAAATTATGTTTAATAGTAATTTGCTATTTGTAGCAGTAAAAAATAAAATATAGACAATAGTCGAGATAAGCGCAATTTAACTAGGACAAGTAACACCCAAGTACGTTTAGCGCAATTTAACTAGGATAAGTAACACCCAAGTATGTTTAGATTATACTAACGGTGGCCAGTGGGACAGGATTTGGGGGGACGGGGGTGGGTCGGGACCAGGACGGGGGATTAGGAAGACTGGAAGTGGTCTTGTCCCGTCCCACATCCCACTATCAGAGGGGAAGGGATTTGGGGGGACAGAACGGGTCGGGTTGGGAAGGGAAGGGGGATTTGGAGGGACTTTTTATATATATTTAAATATTTAAATATTTAAATAATTAAATAAGATAGTGAAAAAATATTCCAAGACTAATTGTCTCTTATATTATTTAATAGAAATATAATTTTTTTTTGTAATACAATTTCAAAATTGCAACTTTGTTTCGTAGTTCAAAAGTTGCAAATCACATAGTAAAATTGACATTAAAAAATTACATATGCAACCATACTTTTTCTAATTTTCTGACAATCTCTTGAGGATCTTATGTTGGAATTGGAATTTGTTGGTCAAATTGTTCAACATCGCTTCTTGCTCCCTCAGATAAGATTTCGTTGTTATTGTAGTCGTCTTCTTCATTGGTCTCTGGTTGACCGCACCTTCTACGCTCCGCTCTAATCCAATCTCTAAATAAAACTGCAATCTTCAAACTGTCTCCCACCAATGAGTGTCTCTGCTCTCCTATTTGAAACATTCCAGCAGAAAAACGCTTTCAGAAGCTGTAGATGACGCTTGAATATTCAACACATCTCGAGCCATATTTAATAGAGTCGAAAATGTCTTTTCATTCTCCCTCCAGTATTTCAGCAAGTTTTCACATCCATTTTCATTAGCAATTGATTCGAACGGTACAACACCCTGTAAAACATAAACATCAAACTCGCTAATTTGTGAAGCACTTGAACCACTATACATTCTATTTCGAAGGCCTTGAATACTTGAAGCAGAAATCGCATGTTTTTATAAGGTTGAAGTGAAGTAAAAGAAGATGGTACCGAAGTTGGTTGATTATTTGCACGTTGTTGTTGATAATACATATACATAATTTTGCATTGTGTTTGTATGTTAGAGATAACATCTTCTTCAGTTGGTTCTTCAGTTGGTTCTGGTTGAAGTATTTCTAAGCATTTATAAATCGTTTCAATAAGGGCATGCCAACCGTTTATTTTAATAGTAGGATTTAATACAACACCAATAAAATAAATAGTGGGAATAGGAAAAAAATATTTTTTAATAGCTAGAGCATAAGTTGGGTTTTTTATATATTCATTAAATATCAAAAATATTAGAGCTATATAAAATAACATAGATGAACTAGTAGGATGATAAATACCAGAAAATTCCTTAGTAGCTAGAATTTTTTTTCTAAGAATACAATAAGTTCCAAAATTTTATCTCAATCATCATCTACAAGCATATCCGAAGGATTTTATTTATGGGTGTTAAATAATAAAGTTATAGGTCTTCTATACTCGTGAGCAACAACTAATTGTTCATACAAAGAATTCCACCTAGCTGCAACTTCTTCTGCAATTTTCCTACAAGGTAATCCACAATCATGACATGTCTTTTTATACTCTTTGCGTCTTTGTATTTTATTACCTTTAAAAATAAAGTTGATAGCAAATTGTACTTTATCAAAGATGTCTTTAAAAAGTTTTAGGTCATCATTTACAACTAAGTTATAAATATGACATGCACATCTAACATGAAAAAAATCGGGAAACGGTGGAGTAAATCGAGTTTTTAAAATGTTTACAGCATAATCATTAGAAAAAATATTATCTAATGTAATAGTCATAATTTTATCATTAATTCCATAATATTCATGAATATTTCTTGAAATAAAAACTCCAATGTGCCTTTCATCAATATATTTATATGCTAATATACGTTTTTGCATAGACCAATTGTGATCTATCCAATGACATGTAACAGTTAAATAATCATTACCATTAGTACTACGGCCTATGTCAGAAGTGATAGTTGTCGCACCCCTTTTTAACCCACCCCGCCGCGAAGGAAGGGGGATCCATCACGATGGGTGATGTAATGGTGATTCCTAATTTAATTAAAGCTTAAGGAGTTGTCACCTAATTATTCTACGATGAATTAGGGCACCTAAATGTTAACATAAATGATCAAAATGAACTCCGATTAATGGTATGCTAATCAATGAGATTCTGGGTAAGAGTTCTTTATTATCCTAAAGGGAAGGGGTTAGGCATCCTTTAAGATCTGCTAACTACGGTTGTCCGGTCAAACTTAGATTAATTATTATGCTAAGAAAATGCATGTTTAAAAGTATAGAGTTAATTAAAAGGATGTTGCAAGTAGTTAATAGAAGATACATTTTTTAACAACGTAAAGATTTTTAATAAAAGGATGTGGTTCTGAGACATAGATTCCCGACATAAAATCCGAAAAAGTATGCATGACATTTGTTTATAAAAATACATGCAAAATTGATTCTTTGGATAAAAGCATGCATTTGTATGACATTGCTTATAAAATACTTGCAAAGTTGATTTTTGGATGAAAGCATGCATTTGTGTGGCATTGTCCATAAAATACCTATTTTTGGCAATTGATAGTACAGAGAAAAGCAAATTGTTTGTAATGCAAAGAGGTGATTTTTTATGGAAGTCATTTTTGAATTGCAAATCGGATAAAAAAACAAAACCTTATTTGTATGATTAATAATGCGAATAAAGGATGACCAAGTTGTTTTGAAAGTTTGAAACATGCGTGACGAGCCTAAAATAAATAAGCTAGCGGCGGGTTTCCAATTTTAAACTACCAGAGCCTAAAATAGATAAACTAGCGGTGGGTTTCTAATTTTAAACTATCCTATTAATTTATCCACTTAAGGCCTAATTTTTCTAAGTATTCTAATGATCGCACAAGGTTGAGTAATTAAATTACAACCGAAAAAATAAAAATAGCGGGATTAAAGAATTGAAAGCAGCGACTAGGGCGGATGACGATGTCATCCCGCCCTATTTGTTTAGAAGTCCCGAGGCAGGAGAATGCAATGAACGTGGATATGGGTCTTCGTTTAGCAATAGCCACGAAGAGTCTCATAACGAGACTCTTCGTTGCTCCCGGTGCGTTTCATGTAAATGAAAGAAAAGAAAAGAATTAGTAGACGGAACGTGAAAATATATACATAAAAAAAACGTAAATAAATAATTCATGAAAGGTAATATGTTGTTGGGCATCAGGGAACAATTAACACGCAAAAATAGAAAGCAGGCCCAAACATATAATTTTTAGACTTGAAGGAGAAAAACATCTTGACACTTAACAAATGGTATACATTTCCACATAATTAAGGGAACCTTTGAAACACACAAAGATGAGCTAAACCAAAACATATAGACATACAAGGTTATTTATGATTTGAATAACCTGCAGAATCATGATCATATTGTTCTTTTAACCTCATGCTATCTCAAATAGAGGCATGATATAGTTAGGATGGTTATGGAGCAAGGTAAAAGTCAATAAATTAGCAAACCTCAGCCGAGAATCAAACCAGACAACCATCTAGAGGCGGAAACCAGTTAAAAGACTTAACATGAAAGACATATTTACTAATTCTAAGTCCATTATGAATGCAGAACATCTAGAGACGAAAACATACATATACAAAGCTCAGATTTTATCCTAGCCTCACTAGAACACAAGTTTCATATTCCAAGCTAAATATACCCTATACTATTCATCAATAACAAAGTCATACAAGCATGTTATCGACATACATATATGATTCACAAAGAAACCAAAACTGTGTCACTATTAATATTGAGAAAGAGCGGAACGACGTTCGAAGTAAGCCGCTAACCTTTGTTGGGAAGTCCAGTTCTCCAACAAATTTCCTCGGTTCGTTGTAAGAGATAGTTCCACATTGTGCTGAAGCTCCTGCCGATTCAAACTCCTGCGGATTAGAGCTAAGATAAAAATTAGTGCGTAACTGCTGAATACAATGGGTATATGAGAATACGACCATGTGAATTGAAATGACGTCCTTGCACAGACGTAATGCGATACGACGTCCTTGCACAGACGAAATGAGATGAAAATGACGTCCTTGTCCAGACGTAATGCAAAATGTCGTCCTTGCACAGACGAAATGTAATGACGTCTTTGCACAGACGTGATGAAATGACGTCCTAGTCTAGACATAATGCAAAATGACGTGGTTGTATAGATGTAATGCAAAATGTCATCCTTGCACATACGAAATGTAATGACGTCCTTGCACAGACGTGATGAAATGACGTCATTGTATAGACGTAATGCAAAATGTCGTCCTTGCACAGACAAAATGTAATGACGTCCTTGGACATACGTAATGCAAAATGACGTCCTTGTCCAGACGTAATGCAAAATATCGTCCTTGCACAGACGAAATGTAATGATGTCCTTGTACAGACGTAATTCAAAATGTCGTCCTTGCACAGACAAAATGTAAATGACGTCCTTGTACAAACGTAATGCAATATGACGTCCTTGTCCAGACGTAATAAAAATGTTGTCCTTGCACAGACAAAATATAACGACGTCCTTGTACATACGTAATGCAAAATGACGTCCTTGTACAGACGAAATGTAATAACGTCATTGCACAAACGTGATGAAATGACGTCATTGTATAGACGTATGCAAAATGACTTCATTGTATAGACGTAATGCAAAATGACGTTTTTGTCCAAACGTAATGCAAAATATCGTCCTTGCACAAACGAAATGTAATGACGTCCTTGCACATACGTGATGAAATGACGTCGTTATATAGATGTAATGCAAAATAACATCCTTGTTAAGATGTAAAGCAAAATGTCATCCTTGCACAGATGAAATGTAATGACGTCCTTGCATAGACGTCATGAAATAACGTCGTTGTATTGATGTAATGCAAAATGACGTCCTTGTCCAGATGTAATGCAAAATGTCATCCTTGCACAGACGAAATGTAATGGCGCCCTTGCACAGACGTGATGAAATGACATTGTTGTATAGACGTAATGCAAAATGACGTCCTTGCACAGACGTAATGAGATATGACCCTAAGGCCGAAATGCTATGTTGAAGTTCTTGCAAACTCAATCTGGATGAAAAGTTAATGCGTGGACATAGGCAATGTAAGATAAGGGTGAAAATGTGACCCTGTGAGTCGAAATACCATTTTTGCTCAGACATAACGCAGTTGGGACCCTGTAGGTCAAGATGACGTCTTTGTACAGATGCAAAACAGAAACGTGATCCTTGTGGGCCGAACTGCGATGCGGAAGTTCTTTGCGAAATTAAACATAAATGTTGTGGCTTCCCTGCCTCTTTCAACCTGAAGAACCTGCACTAAAAGAAATTTGTGAGTTTGGGAGAGGGGCGGTTGATTCGCGTTGAATTTGTAGCTTTGGCTCTTAATACTTGTACGTCCCATTGGTTCGGACCTGTAACCCTTGTCTGGTTTCCAGTCTTGGCTAGTTCTTAAAGAAAATATTTATTGAAAATAATTTGCTTATAAGAAAGTATGCATATTTATAAGAATTTCTGTCGAACTCTCGAATAGTGACATGTAGTGAAACAAAGCAAACGTCTTATCCAAAATCCTTCTTCTGACTGAAGACTTAGTTGGCCAACACTTTTCCATATCTATCTGCGTCTTCTTGCAGTGAACCCTTAAAATTTGCCCCAGTTTCTGGTATGTGAGGATGCTGAACTTTCAACTTGGACAAGACCGAGTCTTGTGTGGGTTGCTTGTTTGTCCTATCAAAGCGATCCGATGGGCGTATTTCGTTACATGCAAGGTAAGAGATAAAATTTCTAATGGTGTGACCGAAGCCGATATAGGCCGCCTACGTATCCCAACAAGGAAATCAGGTCATAACGTAGTTCGTTACAAGCAAAAGGGGATTGTAAGGTTTTCTAAAATGGGACCGAAGTCAATTTGGGCCGCCTACGTATCCCACCGAGGGAATCAGGTCATAGTGTAGTTCATGTTACAAGTAAATGGGATTTTTTTGGGAATTTGTGCTTTAAATAGATGGATCCCTGCATGGGTTCTTTGCGTATACCGCTAAGGGAGCGCAACTTTTACAACATAGAAAATGCATTACATAGAAAAATTCCTAAATGTAGTATCTTTTCACCGCATCCGCGTTGATAGCTTTTGGCCATACTTCACCGTCCATTTCAGCTAGGATTAGTGCCCCTCTAGTTAGCACTCGGTGAACCATGTAAGGCCCTTGCCAGTTAGGTGCGAATTTTCCTTTAGCTTTATTTTGGTTTGGGAATATACATTTTATCACCAATTGCCCCGGCTTGAAAATCCTTGGCTTTACTTTCTTGTTGAAGGCTTTGATCATTCTGTTCTGATAAAGTTGCTCGTGACAAACTGCGTTCATCTGCTTTTCATCAATCATCATCAATTGCTCTTACCGATTCTGTATCCACTGGTTTCGCTCAACTCGGCTTCTTGGATAATTCTCAGAGATGGTATTTCTACCTTTTGCTGGTAACACAACTTCTGTTCCATAGACCAAAAGATACGGCGTTGCCCCGGTAGAAGTCCTGATTGTAGTGCGATAGCCCAAAAGTGCAAAGTGTAAATGCCCATGCCAGTGCTTGTAATTATCAACCATCTTCCGCAGTATTCTCTTGATGTTTTTGTTGGCTGCTTCGACTGCTCTATTCATCTGAGGTCGGTATGGAGTGGAATTGCGGTGAGTGACCTTAAACTTCTCACATACCTCATGCATCAAATTACTGTTGAGATTGGCTCCATTATCTGTTATAATCGACTCAGGAATTCCAATCGACGAATGATGTTATTGCAGACAAAGTCAACTACCACCTTCTTCGTCGCTAACTTATGTGACGATGATTCTACCCACTTCGTGAAGTAATCAATTGCCACTAGAATGAATATGTGTCCATTTGACGCGGTAAGTTCAATAGGACCAATGACATCCATGCCCCAAGCTGTAAATGGCCGAGGAGAACTCGTCACATTGAGCTCGTTAGGAGGTACCCAAATTAAGTCGCCATTAACCTGACACTGATGGCACTTTTGCACAAAGCGAATGCAATCTGTTTCCATGGTCATCCAAAAGTTCTCTGCTCGTAGAATCTTTTTTGCTAAAGTGAAACCATTCATATGAGGCCCGCACGTACCTCCATGTTTCTCTTCAACTAACCTACTTTCCTCTTGGGCATCAACATATCTTAACAAACCTAGATCCGGAGTCCTCCGATAAAGAACTTCTCCGTTTAGGAAGAAATGGTTTGCTAACCTCCGAAGTGTCTTCTTTTGAGTACTGGTTATGCCTTCTAGATATTCGTCTACCTTGAGATACCTCTTAATGTCGTGGTACCAGGGCTTTCCATCCAGTTCTTCATCTATGTGGAAATAATAGGATGGTTGATCCAACAAGTTCACCTTGACAAGATCAATGTAATTCTATTTCGGATGTTGAATCATGGAGGATAGAGTTGCCATAGCATCAGCAAATTCATTTTGAGTTCGTGGGATATGCTTGAATTCTATCTCGCTGAACCTTTTGTACAATTCTTTTATGCAATGCAGGTAAGGAATTATTTTCACGTTCTTAGTGGCACATTCGCCTTGTACCTGATGCATCGATAAGTTTGAATCACCGATAACCAACAATTCCTGTATGTTCATATCAACGACCATTCTAAGTCCGAGTATACAAGTTTCGTATTCGATCATATTATTGGTGCATGAGAATTTGAGCTTCGCCGAGATTGGGTAGTGCTGAGCCGATTCTAAAATCAAGATTGCTCCGGTACCAACTCCTTTGAAGTTTGCAGCTCCGTCAAAGAACATTCTCCAACCCGGGTATTTTTCTGAGATATTTTCTCCAACAAACAATACCTCCTCGTCCGAAAAATAAGTCCGGAGAGTCATGTACTCTTCATCTACGGGGTTTTCAGCAAGATGATCAGCTAGCGCTTGTCCTTTGATGGCCTTTTGGGTAACATATATGATGTCGAACTCACTTAGCAAGATTTATCATTTTGCTAGCTTCCCAGTAGGCACGGGCTTCTGAAAGATGTATTTGAGTGGGTCCATTCTTGAGATGAGATAAGTGGTATATGCAGACAGATAATGTCTAAACTTTTGTGCAACCCAAGTCAAGGCACAACAAGTGCGTTCCAGCAAAGTATACCGAGCTTCATAAGGCGTGAACTTCTTACTCAAGTAGTATATAACTTGCTCCTTCTTTCCTGTTTCATCTTGTTGTCCCAGCACGCATCCAAATGAATTTTCTAACACAGACAAATATAACAACAAAGGCCTTTCAGGTTTTGGAAGCACCAAAACAGGTGGATTAGACAAATATTCCTTGATTCTATCAAAAGCTTGCTGGCAATCTGTTGTCCACTTGGTAGCAGCGTCTTTCTTCAGTAGCTTGAATATTGGCTCACATATTACTGTTGATTGCGCTATGAACCTGATGATGTAATTGAGACGACCGAGAAAGCTCATCACGTCCTTTCGACTCTTTGGAGGATGCAAGTCTTAAATAGATTTTATCTTCGAGGGGTCCAATTCAATGCCCCTTCTACTCACGATGAAACCTAACGGCTTTCCAGCAGGGACACTAAATGCACACTTTGCAGGATTTAACTTCAGATTGTACTGTCTCAGCCGGTCAAAGAATTTCTTCAAATCTGTCAAGTGAGCTGAAGTCCTTCGCGACTTGATAATAACGTCATCCACGTAGACCTCGATTTCCTTATGGATCATATCATGAAAAATAGTGGTCATAACTCTCATGTATGTGGCATCTGCGTTCTTGAGTCTAAACAACATTACCCGATAATAGTATACTCCCCAAGGTGTAGTGAATGTTGTCTTTTCTGCATCTTCCTCATCCATCAGGATTTAGTGGTAATCAGCAAAGCAATCAACAAATGACTGCAATTCATGCTTCACACAGTGTGAGTATTTGGGAGAGGGAAATCATCCTTCGGGCTAGCCTTGTTGAGATCCCGATAATCCACGAATACCGGTATTTTCCCATCTTTCTTTGGCACAGGTACGATATTGGCTAGCCAAGTGGGGTACCTTATAACTCGAATGACATTTGCATCGAATTGCTTGGAAACTTCTTCCTTGACCTTTAAACTCAAATCAGGCTTGATTTTCCTCGGCTTTTGCTTCACCGGAGGGCAAGATGGCTCGATGGGTAATCTATGCGAAATAATATATGTGCTCAGACCCGGCATATCGTCATAAGACCAAGCAAATACGTCGATATATTGCCTCAAAAGATCCACCAATTCTTTATTTTGTGTGGTGCTCAGATGGACGCTGATTCTTGTTTCCTTCACAGGTTCTGCGTCTCTCAAATTTACTGCCTCTGTTTCATCCAAATTTGGTTTTGGCTTATTCTCAAAATGTTCCAATTCTTCGGTCAATTCTTCTGGTTGTGAGTCTTCCTCATATTCTTCGAGGACATGTTTGTCGTTTGGACTTTGTTTGCTTGTTTCATTACATGTCACATTCACATTATCGACAGATTTATTAGTTTGCATGCTGAAAGAGAAAAGAAAATTATTAAACAAAACAAATTTTGAAATAGCAAAAGCAATGTGAATTTGTCGTTTAATCTTTCAAAAGATGGAGGCAAAACACATTAAATGCATAAATGCGATTCATGCCTCAATTTGAATCGCATTGTTTCATTAAGTACTAATACAATTTCTACCAAGCTTCCCGGAGAAACAGGGCCGGGGCACAGATCCAATTTTCAAAACATTTCCTTGCTCTGCATCCCAAATGGAGTAGGGGTGTTCCGCCAGTTTCAGTAAACACGAACCAACTTTTTGGGGAAATAAACGAGGCAAAATAAACCTTCTTTAAAAAAGAAATGAAGAAAACCAAGTTAGTATAAGGCGAGTAATTATTGTTTCAAATAATATGCACAGAGTGAAAAGCATCAAAAATAGCAAGCGGATTGTATGAAAATCAAATGCGCGTCCTAACTTGCATGGGGCCTCTCTTATGCCAGAGGTGGGCCTAAACGCCAAATATGCGAGATTATGATAGATTGATCCAAACCACTAAATTGAAATACTTTCCGTTGAAAATAAAGGCTGAATAAATATTTTCCAATTGTTTCGCATAGTCCCATGCCGATTACCGATAATCACCATCCCGTAATTTACCCGACGGGACCGGGACGGGCCGGGGCGGGATCGGGATGTCCCGGCCCACTGAACCTTAGATTATACTAATTGGCTCAAATGGGAAAGCACCCCACTGAACATCCTTAGATTAACACTAATAAGCCACGATTCAAATAGTACCATGTCTTGTATAACACTATTCACTTATTACTGCAGTTCAATTATTTAAAAAATTGTCACAAGAAAGTTTGATCTAGCAACATTAGTTACCTACTTAGTGTAATTAATTATTTGGAGTCTGCAAATGAAAAATTGGAAATACACCAAAGTGAGAGAAACAAGAAACGAATTATTCCTCCTCAAGTATGTCCAACATACAAAAAGAATAACTTCTCCAAAATTGTTCCAATCATGTAATCAACTTAAATCCCTAAAAATAAAACACATTAATCCCCATTAAATTTCCTCTCCATTTTTTCCAACTAATCAATCTGTACAAGGCTATCAAAGAATAACTTAAAATCACCTTGACAAAAAAAATAAAACGTAAATTAAAAAAAGTGAGAGTAAAAGAATGATATCAAATGAAATAATTAGAATAACCAAAAAGATTGGTACTACTAGAAAAAGCCAAATTATGATGATGTTGAAGTCTCATTTTGCTACTTTGATAATTGGGCTTGTACAAATCATAAGGCTCCCAAAGATAATCCAACGGACAGGGCCTTTTCTCATCAAGCCTAACCCATGGTTTTCCCTTTCCACTCCAATGCAACAAGCTTACTGGGCCTGGATGTAACGACCTACACGAGCCCATAACATTATCGCCGCCAAGCCCATGTTGATTCCACCGGTGATTAATGGGCTCAACAAGCCCACCAAAAACAAGCAAAAAAGGTGGCAATGAGCCCAATTCGTAAATCCTTTTCTGTCTTTGCAACTCCATCCAGCCTTCAATCTTTTTCCTGTAATTTCCTTCTCTCCATTTCCCCAAATCCATTACCATAACACCCGTATTAAAATAGCACGGGTTTCTCGACCCGAATACCCGGGTCAAATCCGGGTCGGACCAAAACGAATCAGTAAAATACTTGGTAAAATTCGCATGACAGTATTCGGGTGCACCGATGATCCGTGACCCGGATAACGGGACATTCCATAGCTTCTGGATGTCGTCCACGAGGACGACATCGGAATCAAGATAAATGACACGTGTCACACAAGAGTCAAGCATATCACCCAGGTAATTCCGGGCGTAATTTAACGGGTTTTCCAGTGCTTGTCGGATCGAAGACGAGATGAGATTTAGAACTGTATCTTCTCGGAAAATATAGACTTTGAAGTTGAGTGAAGGGAAAATAGATCGGACGAGTTGAGTTAAAACGCGTGGACTCGACGCGTCGAACTCCGCGGCGATGAAATGGAAGAAGATATGCTCCGGGCATGACGCGTGGCGGAGCACTGAGTGAACCGCCGCCATTGATCCTCGGAGGTATTCCGAGTCCAGCGTCATCGCCACGTGTACCAATGAAGGATCACAAGACGACGTCGTTTGGGCATTCACCGTTAACGGACATTGTACGCCGTTTCTATACTCCGGCGCCTCGGAAAATCGTCTCTCCACTGGAAAACTACGAATCCCGAGACACCCAAAAGGCGAAAAAGAAAGAATTAATAGAAAACAAACTGATAAATCAAACCCAAAACGGCCCATTTTTAATCTGGGTTTTTGGGTTTTTTTTTTCTTGAGAAAATATTGTGAGTATTTTTTTTCTCCCTATATGTTGACGTTATTGATGGAGCATTGTAGGAGGAAAGGGAGAGTTGTGGAAGAGGAAAGGCCAAAGAAAGGTTAATAAATTAACATATATATACATATTGAACATCTAGATGCGTTCAACAATGGTTTATTCGACCAGAAAAACACTGTTTTCCAGTGAATTATTACTCAAAAATCACTAGTATTGATTTTGTTAACATAAATAGAGAGAGAAGAAATAATGGGTTTTTAAAACATAAATAGACCCTATAAAGAATGGAAAGGGCAATAGTATAAACATAAAATTTTTAAATTCTTTTTACTTTTTAATATATTTAAAAATTACATAAAAAATATTATAAATCATAATTAATAATTTAAAATATTTAAAAAAATTATAAAACTGCAAGTTCAATGCTTCTGTTTACGGGCTCGGTTAAGATGCGCGAGTGTTTCAGTTGAATGTTGTGCTTAATGCTTTAGGTTACACAAATATTAGTAATATATTGATTGATAAATTTATGTATCGAGTATTATTTTATGTAGAATTAATTATGCAATACTTAGTTATTTTATTTTCGTAAACTAATGATTCTCTCATAACTTATATGTATTTATTATGCGAATTTTTAAATTTTAAATCAAACACTATCTTAGATGTGTTGAATTTTATACATAATAAAAGAATGCTACTAAATTTGATACTCTCTCCTTATCAAAATAAGTGATGTTTTTAGCTTGAGCACACATCTTAAGAAATTGCTCACTCTTAGAAAATTATGAGTGTCTTTATTAACTTATCTCTAATCAAATTTTATCTCTTTCTATAAAAAGAAAAGTTACTTAATGATTCTTGATTATATAAATAAGGATAACTTTAGATATAAGATCAAAAAAAATTAAAATTTTAAAGCACCACTTATTTTGAAATAAAATAAAAAATCTAAAACACCTCTTATTTTGAAATAGAGACAGTACGACAACAACATACCCAATGAAATCCCACAACGTGGGTCTGGGAGGGTAGAGTGTACGCAGACCTTACCTCTACCTTGATAGGTAGAGCAGTTGTTTCCGAGAGACCCTCGGCTCAAAACAAAGCATAAGAACAAGCAAAAGTAAAGTAAGAGAAACGGTAAGACCCGGTCAAAAAAATATAAAGCAGTATGAAAATTATGATATCAAAAGCGAATAAGTCATGATAGAGCATTCTAAAAAAGTAAGTAGTGACTAGCGCATGTAAATAAACTAAACAAAGCACACTAAATGACACACAGCAACAGAAATCAAACTACAGGGGATTATAAAGCAATATTGTGCCTATTAGTATGATAGGCTAAGCGGGTCTACAATAATAACAAAATAACTACCAGTATATAAGTGTAAGCAGGATTACGATCAACTACCTACTACCCTAATTCATGTCCTCCACAACCCTCTATCTAAGGTGATGTTCTCAGTAAGTTGCACCTGCGTCATATCCCGTCTAATCACCTCTTCCCAATACTTCTTCGACATACCTCTACCCCTCATGAACCCATCTATAGCCAACCTCTCACATCTCCGCACTGGGGCATTTGTGTATCTCCTCTACATATGCCCACACCATCTCAACCTCGCTTCCCGCATCTTATCCTCAACCGATGCCACTTCCACTTTGTCCCGGATATCATTATTTCTAATTTTATCTCTCCTTGTATGCCCACACATCCATATCAACATGCTCATCTCCGCAACTTTCATCTTTTGGGTGTGCGAAGTCTTGACTGGCCAACACTCCGCCCCATACAACATAGTCGGTATAACCACCGCCCTATAGAATTTGTCTTTAAGGTTTGGTGGCACGTTTTTGTCGCAAAGAATCCAGATGTGAGTCTCCATTACATCCACCATGCCCCAATACGATGTGTGACATCGTCATCAATCTCTCCATCATCTGGATAATAGACACGAGGTACTTGAAGCTTCCTTTATTTGGAATGACTCGAGTACCAAGCCTCACATCCACGCATGTCTCAAGGTCGCTCTCGTTAATGAATTTGCACTCCAAATATTCTGTCTTGGTCCTACTCAGCCTGAACCCTTTAGACTCCGGAGTCTCTCTCCAAACCTCCAGCTTAACATTCACTCCGCTGCGAGTCTCATCAATCAGGACTATGTCGTCTGCGAATAACATACACCATGACACTTCATCACTGGGAAGTGCTCCGAGTCTCCTCCTACTATTCGTACCCTGGTCTTGGCTCCATCATGCATATCCTTGATCGCCCTAGTGTACGTCACATGTACACCTCTAACCTCCAAACATCTCCGTAGAATCTCCCTAGGGACTTTGTTGTATGTCTTCTCGAGGTCGATGAAAATCATATGTAAGTCTCTCTTCTTCTCCCTATACTGCTCCACTAACCTCCTAATAAGATGAATGCTTATATAGTCGAACGCTCCGGCATTTGAAATAGAGACAATATTACTTAGTATTTAATAGTTGAATAACTTAAATACTTAATATTTTATAGTTGAATAACTTAGCTCTTAAGCCATTAACAAAAGACACCTTAATCTCAAAGGGATGATACAATGGGGAATTTCGATCTAATACGTGGAGATTATTAATTAATGGAAAAAGGTAAAGGGTTTTCGTAGTTGGTAAGTAGTAGCAGTAGCAGTAGCAGCAGCAGCTAAGTGGAGTATTTTGGAATTTAATGGAGCTGTTTAGTGAAAATATATATACGTGGAAGCTTTTTAAGAAAAAGACATAATTTTCGGTTGGTTATAGTTGGTAGTTAGCTCTAGTAAGTATTTTTGCAATTACTTTTGAACCTTTTATTTTATTTTTCTTCTACGTAATCTCATTTTTTTTTATCGTTTTGACAGTTCTATTATTTTTTTGTCCGATTAAAAAAACTCTAAATTAGATAAGTTGGTGAGGGGTGAAAATGCTTCAGTGGAGAGATTATTTGGGGGGTGGGGGTGTTCGCAGAGTATTTTGTACTTGCTTTGGGGTCCTAATAATTCAAATTTAAGTCGTATATATTGTATAGTCAATTAAAGGAGAAAGCATTTTTTATTAGAATTATTTTCATTTTGCAGAGCTTAAACTCAATTTTTCTGATTAAAGATGGATGAATCTTTTTCATTCCATCATAAACCTTGGTGGTATTTTGGAGAGATTTACTGCTTGCGCAAGTACTTTGTTATATATTTTTCTATTTAATTAAAAATAACTTAATATAACTATTTACAAATAAAACAAACTGTAATAATCGCTAGTATAATTTATGAAAGAGAATAATCTCTTGCTTATTTTTATTAATGTAAAAGGTATATATACATGATATACAATATTTAATTATGGAAATTAAACCTATTTTTTCCTAATACAAGACTACTACCATAACTACACATGTACAAGAATCTTACTATGAATATACACGGGATATACGGTATTCACATGTATATTCTTTCGCACCCCCGCAGTCATAGCAGGCGGTTGTCGTACGCTGAGATTGTCCCTAAAATCTTCAAACAGAACTAAGGGAAGACACTTAGTAAAAATGTCAGCAATTTGGTACCTTGAATGGACATGCAAGACACGTACTTGTCCACGAGGTACATTTTCGCGAACAAAGTGAATATCTATCTCGATATGTTTTGTGCGCTGATGTTGGACCGGATTCCCAGAGAGATAGACCGCACAAACATTATCGTAGTAGACCAAGGTAGCTTTCTGAATAGGAAAGTGAAGCTCTAATAGGAGATTACGCAGCCAACAAGACTCAGACACCACATTGGTTACCTCTCGATACTTGGCCTCCGCACTGGATCGCGATAAAGTAGCCTGGCGTTTAGCCGATCACGAGACCAGGTTATCACCTAGACACATACAATAACCAGATGTTGAACGTCTGGTATCTGGACATCCACCCCAATCAACATATGTATAAGACATGAGAGTAGATACAGAAGATTGATATAAGTGCAAACCATAATCAAGAGTGCCCTGAATATAACACATTATGCGTTTGAGAGCGTGCATGTGTTCTTCCCTCGAATTATGCATAAATAAACACACATGTTGTACTGCATAAGTAATATCGGGCTTCGTGAATGTAAAATACTGAAGAGCACATGCAAGAATACGATAATGGGAGGGATCATTGTATGGTGTGCTCGAATTAGCACTCGGCTTCGGTTTGGTGTCAACCGGAGTAAGAGATGACTTACATGATGACATGCCAACCCGCTCAATAATCTCAGCCGCATATTTCCTCTGGGATAAAAATAGACCACGTACATGATGAGTTACAACTATACCTAGGAAATACTCAAAGGCCTCAAGCCTTTCATAGCAATTTCGGAGCTGAGAAGAGACATGATAGACTTGCACAGTTTATCAGAAGAGGCAATCAATATAATATCATCCACATATAACATAATGTATGCTAGAGAAGTATCACGACGATAGATGAACAGAGAATGATCAGACCTGTTGTGAGAAAACTCAATAATATACACATAACCTGTAAACCTTTTGTACCAGGCCCGAGGGGCCTGTTTTAGCCGATACAAGGACTTTTTTCAGCAAACAAACATGGTTAGGATGATCATGGTCCATGAAGTCCAAGGGCTGATGTATGTATACAATTTTCTTGAGATCACCGTGTAAGAAAGTATTTTTCACATCCAGCTGATGAATGGGCCATGCTTTTACGAGAGCCAGACTGAGAACAGTGCGAATGGTTGCCGGTTTGACCACCAGACTAAATGTCTCTCTACAATCCACGCCAACTTGTTGAGTTTTGCCATCACCTACAAGACGGGCCTTATGTCTCTCAAACAACCATCATATTTTTTCTTATGAGTAAAAATCCACATGGAACGAATTACATTGACACCAGGTGGATGGGGCACCAACTCCCACATCTTATTTTCAATAAGAGCATTATATTCATCATCCATGACCATTTTCCAATTTAGGTCACGAAGGGCAGACAAGGGGTTACGTGGTACGGGTGATTTGGTGACAATAGAATTGAGATAAAAATGGTGTTTTGGTATAAAAATACCCCGTTGACTATAAGTAACGGCCCCTTAACTCAAAATAGAAGTGGGTCAGACCTGGGTCGGTGTGGGGACGTCAGAATTGGCTCAGTTTGGGAGGTGCAGGCTTGGGTTGGGAGGTGGGCCAGTAGGGGGCCTACTGACCGAGATGTTGGACCAAGTGACGGACTGGATGGTCCAGCAGGTAGTGCTGGCCGAGAAACTGGACCCGGGTAGTTATTATTTGGGCCAACATGCAGTGGGCCTGCTGGCAGACTCGGAAGACGTAAGGAGTATGGGCCAACATGCAGTGGGCCTGCTGGCTGGATTTGAGCACTGGAAGAAACTAGGCTAGTGGGCACTGGGACAGTCGGTGTCTGCTGGTCCAGATCCCGAGATGGGGCCAGACCAAATAGTGGACCACATACGGTGAGAGCCCATCATCCTGAAAATTATAAGAATTAGACACGAAATTATGCAACTTAGCAAACGAAAATTGGGTTTCATCAGAAATTACATGGCGACTAATGGTGATTTTATGGGAAGATAAATCATAATATTTATAACCACGATAATTAGACGGATAACCCAAAAACACACAAGCGGTAGAACATGCTTGTAGTTTATTTATTGTAGTGGAGGGAAAGAGAGGATAGCATAAACACCCAAACACCCTAAGATGAGAATATGTCGGATCTTTGTGATAAAGAATTTTGAGTGGAGATTGGTAAGCTAATCCTCTGCTAGGGAGTATGTTAAGAAGGTAAGTGGTCATTTTTAGTGCATGATGCTAAAATGAATGTGGTAATGAAGCATGGACGAGTAATGTTCGAACAATATTATTAATTGTGCGTATTTTTCGCTTGAATTTTCCATTTTGTGAGGATGTATGTGGACAAGAAAATCGGAAAGATATACCATTAATGTTACAAAATTCTCTAAATGGCCCATTATCAAATTTTCTTCCATTATCACATTGAATGTTTTTAATTTCCTATTCAAATTGGGTACGGATGAATGTTCTAAACAATAGAAACGTGGAATAAACATGAGAAATTTTAGATAGCAAAAAAGTCCATAAAAATTAGAATAATCATCCAAATATAACACATAATAACGGTGGCCCAAAGAGCTCAAAACGGGAGATGTCCACAAATCACTATGAATAATATAAAATGGTAACAAAGTACTAGAATTAGAGACAACAAACGGTAATTTAACATGTTTCTCAAGCGGACATGAAGGACACATATTAGTACTACGCGTACAATTACACTAAATAAATTATTATTTTTAAGAGAGGAAATAACAGATGCTCCTGGATGACCCAAACGCGTATGCCATAAGGACGGTGCTAAAGCGGCAAATGTTGACGGTGTGGCTTGATTAGTGGTGGTGATGGGATAGAGGTCGCCCCGACTATTACATCTCATTAGAGGTATCCCCGTCGTGAAATCCTTCAAAGAAAATCCAAAAGGGTCAAAGTCAACAGAAACCCAGTTATCAGTTGTAAATTTTCGAACATACACCAAATTTTTAATTAATTAAGGAGCATGAAGGACATTTTTTAAGGCTAAAGGTAGGTTCGCGGAGATAAATTTGGGTGACCATAACTACGAATTAGAATTGAATTACCATTACCAATAATAATGCCACGATTTTACTCAAATTGAAATAAGACGAGAGATTACCTGGTGCGGACGTCATATGAGAAGTGGCACCGGTGTCCATGTACCAATTTGTATCCGGAGGATTTAATCTAAGTGTGTGCATCGCTGCCTCGATATCCATGGGACTCGGGGCTGTTGATGGGCCCACAACAGCCAGTATGCTGTGGCCGAGGCCTAAGCAGGACAGGCTGCTGCCAGGGCCCATTCTGCCGAGCCCTTGGTTGTTGAAAGTCCTTCGGCCTCGCCCAATAATTTGGTGGACCTGGACCGCTTTGTTGATACTGATGGGTGGGCAGCCCGACCAGCGACTCGCCATCGCCCGGCCACTCACTGCCATCGGGCCCAGGCTTTGCCCGGTGGGGTTGCACCGGTCTGCCGCCACTGTGCCACCCTCGTCCTCCGCTATTGTCATCACCGTCGCGACTGCCACCACCGCCGCCGCGATTTTTTCCTCTATTTTTTTGATTTTAGGCCTTTTTGCCACCACCATTGTTACAGTTTGGCTAAAATTTTCTGGGAAGGAGTGAGGGTCATCGATGTCGCGTGATGTGGCCACCATCATGGCGAAATTGGCTCCGGTAGCCGCCTTTTTAGCTAAGTCGGCTTCTTCTAAGGTGGGCATGGAACGTGTTTGGTAGAGCGGCGGGAGAGGATTGCTTTGACGAAGAAGAGTTCCAATGCCATTATAAGCCTCGGAGAGGCCTGCAACCATACGAAGAACAAGACGATCATTAGTGACATGCGCACCAGTGTTCTTGAGTTGATTCGACAACTCTTTGAGCCTTTGACAATAGGCTGAGGCATTCAGAAAATCCTTCATATTTATGTGGAAGAATTACTACTCAAGGGTCACGGCTCGGGAATTTTTGTTGTCTTGGAATATATCACGCAACATATTCCAAGCTTCCATTGTCGTAGCATCAGGCTCGATAATTGTCTGTAAGAGGTCCGTAGAGATGGTGGAATAGATCCATTGAAGGATTGTCGCATCGAGAGTTGCCCACAACTCAATTTCATCATCCATGTTATGCACCTTCTCCTTGCCTTTTCCCGATGGGACGATGTGATGGAGAACTCTATTAGACCGTGCGTGAATTTTAAACAGTTCTGTCCGCGTCGCGTATTTGACGTTTTTCATTTTAAGAACAATAGGGATGTTGTTCTTGATATTAGAGACTGCAAGGGCATGATGAAAAGTGTTCTTTGTGATAGACATGATGACAGAACAAGAAGAGAATTAGGATTTTGAAGAAAAAAAATTGAAGGGAGGGAGTAGGGTTGGCCGTCGGCCACCACCGGTAGGGTTAGTGCGCATGAACATAATTCTAACATGTTACAAATGTTTGAAACTACAAGAAAATATGAGTTTTAAAAGAGTATTTTCTCGTTTACAAAGGTTAATTAAATATCGTTTTAGAAGTCCAAAAGTTTTAGATGTCAATTAAGATCAATCTTACAAAGGCATTTTATAATTTGAAGGTAACAAGTTTTTAAATATAACCTCTATTTTTTGCATTAAGTTACTTTTATAGTTTCCATCTTTGTGCATTAATTTGAGTTAAAGATTTTTTGACTTACCTAATTCTTCAAACTAATTTGGATACCATACATTCGTTACGTGGATAACACGTCTTATTAGTTTGCATTTACGACTTGCGTTTTCGTCGTCATTGTTATTATTGCAGAAATAAAAGAGAAAAACGGAACTTATATACCATAAACACGTCATATATTTTTTTTTAGAAAAGTAAAACTCGTATTAAAAGTATCTTAAATTTGAACAGGCGAACGACTAATATGTCTCTTTGAACTCTTCAAAATTGAAAATGAAGTTTTAACATAATTTTATATTTAGAATTTTTTTTATTGACTTCATAATCTGATTCTTGCCTGTGCCAATTTTTATATATTACTATTCATGGAAAAAAATTAAAGAAAAGTATTGCTCACGTCGAACCTTTTTCAAGACGACTGAATTGATGTTCGTAATCAGATCGTTTAGAGCATCATTTGACCTAAACTTTTGCTAATCATAATTTATTGGATTTACAAAATTATATTAACTCAATCTCATTACTTCGAAGTTCGGAAGTAAAGTAACTGAACCAACTTGATTATTTGATCAATAAAAATGTGGTTAAATGGATAAGATTCACACATCTTAATCAAGAGTTCAAGATTTAAATTATGAGAATATATAAGTGATAATTTATTAATAGACAACATTTCTCCCTTAAATAGGTTATACATGATATGAATGTGAATTTAATCCGATTAGTGAATCTCGAATACCATATGCGATTAAAAAGAACTAGAATTATATAAAAGAAATTATTAAATGACACCTTACCCAACAAAACCACAACAAAAAATTAAATCTAAGTTTTAACTTTTTACAATTTTATCCAGTATAATTATTATATTATCATCATACATTAAATATATACTAATGACTACAATATGTTCATGCGAGTAAAATTCCTTTTAATCGGCTAAAATGCTAAAATTCCATGAAGTTAAGGGACTAATACGAAAAGAATAAAAGAATATGGAATGTGTGTGGGGAAAGTGGAGAGAGTGGGGGGAGGAAAGGAATATACCAAACTTCCAGTAAGGGAGGACAGCTGGATGACAGCTGGGAGTGAATAAAGTGAGTTCTAATTTGATGTTGACGCCCACCTTCGTATATATTTCTACTACGTATGCACGTGATCACGTGCTCTCTTCCCCACCATTTCTTTCCTCATTTTCTTTTTAATGTATAAAGCTTATTTTTACTACTCCTTATAGGGATGGGCATAGTATTGGTATTGTAAATTTTTGGTATGACAATTTTGGTTTTTTTGATTTTTTAAAATACTATATTATTACTATAGCAAATTAATTATGTATGATTCGATATCTTTAAGTTCGATTTTAATATTTTGTGGTACGGTAAATTGGTATCATGGTTTGTTTCGACTTACATATACTCATATAATAGAGAATTACGACTTGGTCTATTCAAAAAACATCTCAATTATATTGTACTAACACGTTACACATGTAAAAAGGGCAGTCCGGTGCACTAAACTCCCGCTATGCACGGGGTTCAGGAAAGGGTCGGACTATAATGGTCTATGATACACAGCCTTACTTTGCATTTCTGTAAGAAGTTGTTTCCACGGCTTGAACCCGTGACATCTTGGTCACATGGCATCAATTTTACCTTACACATATAAATATATTCAAAATAAAGCACAAGCAACCCCTTCGTAAATCAATTACTCAAAAAGGGTATTTCAATCAAGATAGATTAGTCAAAATGTCAATGTAGAAACAATTAATATTGTACTAATACTTGTTTATATATGTGTTAGTATTATAATACTAATATATATGAATTACATATATAACTATAAACTTCGGTATTTCGATACAATTTTTTATCCATATCGAATACCAATTTTTTTAAAAATGCATACCAAATACCGTATTAAATACCATAATATCAAAACCACGGTATAAATTTTTTTGGTTTCGATATGGTAATCGGTATATATTGTACCATGCCCACCCCTAACTCCTATACTACTCCATGTTTTTTGGAGTACAGTCAAACCTCTCTATAATAGCAACGTTTGTCCAAAAATTTCACGGTCACTATAGTGAGGTATTGTTATATATTTAAACTGAGATTTGATATTTAGATCTCATTTAGCTGTTATAAATGAAAGTACGCAAAAAATATTTTTTTATACTTTTTATGTTATAAATGAAAATAATACACTTGTTAATTAATTTTAAATTATCAAATGATTTTCATATCTCATTAATAAAAAATTAAAAAGACTAATAAATTACAAATAAATTCATGATTAGTCGTACCATACCGCTAAATAATTGAAATCTAAGAAACATATGGATTTAAAACTAATTGATAATTTAAATATAATTTCAAGTTTGACGTAAGAATTCTAAAATTGTACGTTGTTTCATAAATTTCAGTCTCTTAGCGATAATATAACGCTTGAATTGATGAAGAATTTTGTCCAAACTTTCAGCAAAAGAGAATTCAATAGCTTTCACTTGAAGGTTGTCTAAGAGCTTAACAATTGACTCTTCTATCTCACCCCAACTAGCAATAGGTTGAGACTCTTCATCAAAACTTTCATTATCACATTATGTATCCGTTGTCTCTTGTTCTTCCACTTAAATAATCACTTGTGTAATAATCTCTTCACCATTGTAAGTTTCAAGGATTATAAGAGTTGCATCAAACTCTGTACAAGTGATAGCATCCACTTATACAGATGAAGAGATTATTACACGAATGATTATTGGAGTGGAAGAACAAGAGACAGCGGATAAAGAAGGTGACAATGAAAGTTTTGATGAAGAGTCTCAACCTATTGCTATTTGAGGTAAGATAGAAGAGTCAATTGTTAAGCTATTAGACAGCCTTCAAGGGAAAGCTATTGAATTCTCTTTTCCTGAAAGTTTGGACAAAATTTTTCATCAATTCAAGTGTTATATTATCGCTAAGAGACTGAAATTTACGAAATAACCTACAATTGTAGAATTCTTACGTCAAACTTGAAATTATATTTAAATTCTTAATTAATTTTAAATGCAAATGTTCTTTAGATTTCAATTATTTTTCGATATGGTACAACTAGTCATGGATTTATTTATAATTTATTAGTCTTTTTAATTTTTTATTAATAAAATATGAAAATCATTTGAAATTTTAAAATAAATTAACAAGTATATTATTTTCATTTATAATATAAAAAGTAAGAAAAATAATTATTTGCGTACTTTCGATTATAACAGCTAAATGAGATCTAAATATCAAATGTCAGTATACATATATAATATCACCTCACTATAGTGATCATGAAATTCTCGGACAAACGCTGTCATTATAGAAAGATTTGATTGTATATGTTTTTATATTTTAAAATAATTTAATTTTAAATTCTTCATTCTATCACATTTTGTTTTGTTCAATTAAATATTATCATATGAATCGAAACGGAGAAATTATTAGATGTGTTGTAGTAGATTGACACGTGGGTGGTGTCCGCAGGGGCGGAGTAGAAATCGAGATATTGCTTTGACCGAACTTAGTAGCTAGGTTTTGCTCAAATAATATATTTCTATTAAGTAATATATTAGATATATGATCAATTGAGAAGGGGGTTTGTAAATACATATGTATCTTGAATACATTAACGAGAAAAGTAGGAGAAAATGGATTATTAAGTTTTTTGGGAGGGGCAAACTAGCGAAATGAAATAATCCCATAACTGCTCACATTACAATTTTAATAACATAAGATGATTTAACAAAGATTTTATATATTTTATTTATCGATTTTCTATATATAATTTTACCGATCTTGTATGAAAAATGTCATTTAACTCAACAGACAAACTCATATTAACCGATAAAGCCGATCTCCACGCAAGAGGAAATGATCCAGTCAATGGCGAAACTACCTATTGGGATGGGAGGTTTAAATTTTAATTCATTCCTTTTCGTTGAAAAATTATTATATATATATAAATATTAGAATAATAATTTCTTTATCTTTATCGAGAAATCGAAGAAGCTATACAGGGATTTTCTCGGACCTATTCATATTCTACTGTAGTCAGCCTCACGCTATGTTATATCTTTACATTGTTGAATCCCTTATCATTACAAAGTGAGTGGAAATATTCAAATGCTTATATTGTTTCGACCAGATGAGAATACACAGATCTGCAAATTAAAATTCAAAGCCCATAACTAAATGAGTGTTGAGGGTGAGTTGGATTCAAATTGTAACATGTCACATATTAATTTAACATATTGTAGTAATTATTCATTCCCCTTTTGACAACTTAGTCACCTGATTTTGTCGACATGTTTTGTTAGGTGGATCCTATTTTTTTTTCTTTCTATTTAATAAAAACCGCTAAATTTAATTTACTAGATATGTATTTATAATTTATTTCTTTCTTTAAATTTTTTTCTTTTCTCCTTTCTACAGCCAGACCTATTGAACAACAGAAATTATTGATTTTGATAACTTCTTATATACATAGCCGAATATATTTATATACAAATAATGACCATAGTAATATTATCAAATAAAGATTTTCCTAAGTCTAATTAACTTCAGTCGAGCGGAATTTCAATTTCGTACAGAATTCTAACTGGTGAGATGGAATAGGGTATACGAGGATGAAACAGAGATAAGCTATTTGGACAAATTGGAACATGCTCAATAAGACCTCTCTATAACAATCATTCTCTATATAATATTTCCTTATAATAGCCAAGTTTTTTTTTTCAATCGATTTTTAATGTTATGTTATATGTTCTCTATAACAATATTTCACTATAACAATAAAAAAAATCCGAACAAAGTAGATCATTATAGAAACATTTGATTGTATATTGAAAAGAAAAACACATTGAACCCTTAGATCAACAAAAGATGTACCGAACTAACATTTTCTTGTCTCGAACAGGCAGAAATTTCACTGCACGGTTATGTATTTTAAATAATACTACTTATTAATTAAGGAGGAAGTTGGAATTACAGTGAAGGTATATATATGGAGTAATTTTATAATGGGTTGCTTCAGATTCTGGGTACCAACTTGTTATTAGATTATAAACCACTACTTTTCAAGACATCGTTTGACGAACTATTTTAACTAATCATAGTAGTAATATTAATCAACATGGGGCACATGAAAGTTGAAACTTTTCACATTTCCAAAATTTAGCAACTGTCTAATTGGATGCACGTTTTTGGTCCCCCACCCAAGAGGGAAAAAGGGTAAAGAAATT
This sequence comes from Anisodus acutangulus, assembly GCA_029783415.1. NCBI lineage: Eukaryota > Viridiplantae > Streptophyta > Magnoliopsida > Solanales > Solanaceae > Anisodus > Anisodus acutangulus. The sequence goes on along the minus strand of CM056500.1, from coordinate 45,875,459 downwards.
AAGAAAAAAAAGTCACTCACCTTGCCTGGTCATATAAACTTAAAAATTCTAACATAAATATTAAACAGATTTTCAGAATACTTAGGATGCAATAATCCCAAATGTCTCCACAAATAAGTAGTGATTTGTATATTTGCTAAAATTAGTAACGTATACTTATTGTAAAGTTTGAGCTGTTTTCCCATAAGATAGGGATACACTTTTTTTTTTTGGCGTTCAAGGATTATCGTGTATCCAATTCAAAATTATGGTTTAAGTACAAAGTCCTTATAAGTTATAAACCTATTTATAGGCCTTAATATATCTGATTATATAACTCAATATCTCATGTACATGTAACAAAACATTCCGGACGTGGTATAGTTTTCTTTACAGAATTTGAAGTTTATAAATTATCATGTTAATATAATAATTAGGTTTACATACAAGTATTTATAAATATTTTAATTTTTTTTATACATATATACGAAGTCCGTGCAAAAATTACTGATTTTTCGTAAATCCATATTCATACTCTAAATCCCTCCACTACAATGAATTGCAGTCTGAAATCCTAACAGTTAGATCCTAAAAGGTAAAAATATCATACTTAAAAATTAAAATTTGAATTTGTGATCTAAAATAACTTTTGTATCCCCTACATGCTTCTCTTTTGCTTTACTCTTTAGGGAGTATAAAAAATCATGTACACTAGAAAAAGAAGAAGTTAATTTTAACCAATTTGTGCAAAATAATTGAATCCCCTTCCTAGAATCGTTAGGTACAATATGATAATAAAACTGAATATCTTATTCAGATAATCATAACATAAAACTGAATATCTTATTATAATTTGTTTTGATTTCTTACTTTATTAGGATTTCTTTATAATAATTGTGTTTTATCTCTAAAAGGAAAATTATTTATTTTCTTGAAGAAAAAAAGGGTTTGGACTTTTATTAATTGGAGTTTTTTTCTTCAAACAACAATACAATAGCATCTACAATGTGATTCTGATTCAGAGAGAGATTATTTTCTCAATAGCTTGTTATACTTTCTTTTATGTTAATTTTCTTATATGCAGTTTAATTGACCAATCATGACGCCTTGTTATTTTAATCCCAACTAACATGTGAGGTGTTCAATCCTTTATATACTCTTTTTAGTTGCTCTTCCAAGCCTGATTTATTAGATAATTAACATCTATAAATTACAAACAAAACACAGAAAAAGAATGGATTGGTGAATTGGGGTTTGGAGAAAGTGTAATTAATAGAAATATAATACTCCCTCCGTCCATTTTTACTTGTTATAGTTTAACTTGACACGCTTATTAAGAAGCTAAAAATAGAATGATAATTTTACTATATCACCCCTAATTATTACTAAGTAGCCTAATGATTGAAATAAATAAAACATACTTTAAAAGTTGTGCGACCACTAAAAAAATTTTAAACTTGTCAACTCAATTAAGAATAAAATAGATATAAAGTTATAAATTATCTCTTAATTTTCTAAGGAACACAAATAAAAATAAATAATTATTTTTAATATAATGGACAAGTAAAACTTGATCAAGGAATTACAATACTTGGTCATTGTAGTGTAGTGGGTGAACAAGTTGGCAGCTGGATAGTATTCTCTGAAGTCTGAACAAGTGTAAATCGGACATTGGCCTTTTTTAACCAACTGCAAAGCTGTGAATAAAACAGTACTATATCCCAATCCATTGCAAAAAAATCCACATTTTTTTTAATTGATGATCGAATGCTGATGCAAAGATGCTTTAAATTGAGTGAAATGTCTATAGTTATTGTTATTTATTGGTAGATAGATAGATACCTGTCAGAGTTCAGACGGTTTTGTTTGGCTGCATCCTGTTACCACCATTTAAATATGCTGCCACGAGTGGAATATATATTGAAATGCTTAAAGGAAAACAGACCATAGTGAGTTGGGAAGAGAGCTCTTTTCACTCTCTATCCATAGTCTAGTCCCTAGCATTCAGCTAACATTGTCTGCTAATCCCATATTTGTGCTTTTTGATACCTACTCTATATTAGGGCTGTAAAATGGGGCGGGGCGGGGCGGGCTTGGGCAGGCCGGGAATAGGTCCTGTCCCGTCCCACATCCCGCCGTAAGAGGGGCCGGAATTTGGGGAGACGGGTTGGGTCGGGATTTGATTTTTTTTGTCACTTAATTTTAAAAAATAATATATATAAACACTTCAATAATTGAACAAGATAGTGTAATAAAAACATCTCAAAGCTATTTTTGTGCCTCTTATATTATTTAATAGAAATATAATTTTTTTGTAATACAATTTTAAAATTGCAATTTTGTGGTATTGTTCAAAAGTTGCAAATCACATGCTAAAATTGCAATTAAAAAAATTACATAGTTAACCATACTTTTTCTAATTTCCTCACAATGTCTTGAGAATCTTCGGTTGGAATTGGAATTTGTTGGTCAAATTGTTCGACGTCGCTTCATGTTCCCTCCGACAAGATTTCGTTGTAGTCTTCTTCTTTGTTGATCTCCGGTTGACCGCATCTTCTACGCTCCGCTCGAATCCAATCTCTGAATAAAACTGCAATCTCCAATGTGTCTCCCGCCAATGAATGTATGTGCTCTCCTATTTGAAATCTTCCAACAGAAAAAGCGCTTTCAAACGCTATTCATGACGCTTGAATGTTCAACACATCTCGGGTCATCTTTGCTAGTGTCGGAAATGTATTCTCATTCTGCCTCCAGTATTTCAACAAGTCTTCATGTCCTTCATCATTAACAATTAATTCGTACGGTACAACACCCTGCAAAACATAAACATCAAATTCGCTAACTTGTGAAGAAGTTGAACCACTAAACATTTTATTTCTAAGGTCTTGAATACTAGCAGCAGAAATCGCATGTTTTTTATAAGGTTGCAGCGAAATAGTAGAAGATGGTACATAAGCCGCTTGATTATTTACACTTTGTTATTGGTAATACATATATACTTGTTTGCATTCAGTGTGTATGCTAGACGTAACTTCTTCTTTAGTTAGTTTGTGAGTTGGGTCTGTTGGAAGTACTTCTATACAATCATAAATCGTTTCTACAAGTGTTTTACAACCGTCTACTTTAATAGTCGGATTTAATACAACACCAATAATATAAATAGTGGAAATAAGAAAAAAGTTTTTTTAAAAAAAATTATAAACATTTTTTAATAGATGGAGCGTAAGATGGTTTTTTTCATATATTCATTAAGTAACAAAAATATTAGAGCTATATAAAATAACATATTTGAAATAGTGGGATAATAAATACCTGAAAATTATTTAGTAGCTAGAAAAAAATTCTCTAGAAATCCATTAAGTTCTAAAAAAAATTCCAAATCATTATTTACAAGCATATCCTTTGGATTTTTATTATGGACGTTAAATAATAAAGTTATAAGTTGTCTATAATCGTAAACAACAAGTAGTTGCTCATACAGAGAATTTCATCTAGTCGAAACTTCTTCTAAAATTTTTCTATAAGATAATGCACAATCATGACAAGTTTTTTTATACTCTTTGTGTCTTTGTATTTTACCATTAAAAATAAAATTTATAGCAAATTGTATTTTATCAAGAATGCTTTTCAGATTCAGTTTGAGGTTGAGACTCAGTCTAAACCTGAGGTTGAGGTGCACTAGTGGGTGTGTCATCTAGATTATCGTCTAAATTAAAGTGTGATTCATCTACCTCATCATCTAATGATATAATATTAAAAAAAATAGTTTCATTTATATGAGTGAAATCATCGGGATTAGGAATAAGATTACTAGAAGAAGTAACCTTATCCTTGTTACCTCTACTAGAAGAAGCACTCTTACTACCCTTAATCATACGTCCAAAGCGTTCTATTATAATTATGTAAATAAATAATTAAAGTAAATGAAATTAAGTGCGATAATTAAAATTAAGTAACAATAATAATTTAAAGAAGGACGAAGGCCAAACGCCGACTAACGTCGATGTGTAATCGAGATTGAAAATTGAAACTTTGCTCGATGGATGATCCTCAAGCTAGTTGCCAACTTCACTTTCAATTTTTTAACTTTGATATAAATGAACAAAAAAAATATAATATTTAGTAGGCAATGTAGAATTGTAGAGAGACAAATTGAGAGATTAGAGAGATGGTAGGAAGATTTGTGAGAAAAATGAAGAGGAAAATGATGTATTTATAGTTGAGAAATAGGGTTAAAGTGTAAATATATTAACTTAGGGGTTAAAAATAAATATTAAGGGGTAGGGGATTTATGGAACGGGGGGCTAAAAATAGCCGTTATAGCCGTTGCACAATGACCAAAATCAAAATTTGACCGTTGTTGCAACGGTTATTTTTGCAAAGGGGGAAGGGCGTTGGCTGGGCGGGACGGGGTCGAGATGGATCGGGATCGAGACTAGGAATGGCAGGTGGGTATAATTTTGCGGATTCCGCACCCGCCCCAGTTGGGGCGGGTATGGGTATTACTTTGGCGGATAGTAGGCGGGTATGGGTATTGAAAATGTACCCGTCACGGGTAGGCGGGTAGGTGGTGGATTTGCAGTCATACCGGCCTACCCGCCTAGCTTATATAGCTAAAATAATATCTGAATTTTGTCTACATTTGTAATATATAGTTATTTGGGTGGATAATTTTTGGATTTTCTTGGAAATTTTGTTTTTTTGATTCTTTGTTGTGCAAGGGGGAAGAGGTGAAAAAAATGGAGAATTTTGATGGCGAAAAAATCTGAAATTCTCCTCCCTCTCTCCCAAAAAAAATGAGACCATGACAGTATTGATTCTTGACCCAAAATTTTGGGATAATTTTTGGAATTTGAATTTTTGGGATCATGTTGATCACTAATTGATCAAAAATGAATTAATTACAAAATACGACAGGCGGGTATTGACGGGTGACGGATATCCACTTGGGTGGTGGAGCGGGTGTGGATTTAGGAATATACCCGCCTAGGCGGGTGTGGATTTAGGAATATACCCGCCTAGGCGAGGATGTTGAAAATTGTACCCGCCACGGGTGGCGGGTATAAAATTTTCTGGCGAGTACAAGTGCGGGGGAGGGGGTACCCGCACCCGCCCCGCCCAATTGCCATCCCTAATCGAGACAGGGCTTGGGATCGTCCCGCCCGTCCTGAGTTCGAACCCCGACAATGCCAATTTTTTTAAGGGGATCGAGGCGCGCCAGGATCGGGCCGATCCGGCCCACTGGACATCCCTACTCTATATAGTATCGTGACTTGTGAGTGATAAAAGATGCAATCGTTGTTAATGGTTTAGCAACCCTGGTTTGAAATCAATTATTTCAGTAGAAGACTTTCCTTCGATTGGTTCATTATGAATTGACGAGGATCTTTAGGGAAATAGCTTCACTAATATTTTCTATAAAAAAAAAGTTCTCTTACAAATGAGTGACTTTCTTACATATTGTCTGGATTTAATAAGAGTAATCCCAAGAGCATGTATAAATGATATTACCGAAGACTGAGGATGGGGTGAGTGGAGTTGTTGGGGATAGATAATCAACAGGAAATACCACTAGGAGGACTTGTATTCCTACCTCTATTAGAAAAGTCATTTTTTTAATTTTTAAAGATTTAGATTTCGGACCAACCAAACATGAAAAAATGAAAAATATGCCCCCCCCCCCCCCCGTACCAAACACACCTGGATGTGAGGACCAAGATAGGAAGACTACTACACAAATGATGCTAAAATCTCTTAAACTCAATTAAGATGAACCAAGGAATAATGAGGTAAAATGGTAGTATGAATGTAAAAAATAGCTCAAGCTGAAAACACCGAGCAGTGGTGATATACTCAATTTATTGCCATCTAAGATGGAAGAATAGAGAAAAAGAAAAATACACCAGCCAAATATGTTTACAGTTAGAGAAAGAAACATTACAAAGAGCAATTTCCTACAATTTAAGATAAATCATTTCAGTTACTATGCATGATGAAGCCCAATGATTTTATTATCACAATTATTTGCTGTAGTTATAGCTTTATCTCGTGTGCATATGAGAAGGCGATCAAAAAATACAAACATAGCCTTCATGTAAGTGTAGCTCTGACTTCTTTCCTATCTGCTCCACAGGCCTGAAAAGAACACACATTGATCAATTGAAACCATCTAAAAATTCTAAACCTAGAGTATTTCACACAGAATAGAATTGCTCCTTAACAAAACATTTCGGTTGTAGTTTGTTCTTCCACCCACTATTTGTATACTTGTATTGTTTCAAGTGACATTATTGTAAACTCTCTAAAAAATCAGTGAGATCATAAAGATATCATACAAATACTTCCAATACATTCCAAGGAAAAACAGCAAAAATCAACCAAAAAAAGAACACTTAACAGTTAAGGGATCGTGCAACACAAGCTACTGCAATCACTAAGGTTAAGGAATTACAAAACACTAGGCCAACATCTTAGATTATCCAAAAGAAGCATAGTAGAAGGAACCAGCTGCTATTTACGTAGCTGGGAGGGAGAATTCTCTCAGCAAATAGTTCAGACGCCGTCTATTAGTTAAAAAAGGCCCCTGTGATTTAATTATTAGATAACTCTGGACCACATTTTCCTTACACTTCACTCATTAGATAAAATATTACTATCACAATCTCTCATCTGCTTTTGTAAGTAATAATGAAAGTCAGTTCAAAGCAACTACCACCATATCTACTATCTAGTGAAAAGAGAGTAATGGAGGGCTCCAGCCACATGATCTGATTCGGATCTACTGTGCAAAAAACCCTTGACAAAAATCCAAATATCTCTTGCTGTTCAAGAACAAAATCTATTTGGCACCTGTTTAACTGAACATTGTCCTATCTGCATCCATCTAACTATACACAGATAACATTACAACTGAAACATCAAAAAGATTCATAAACATTGAAAAAGCTACGAACAACACATTTTCATTGATACTCTCAACTAAGATGGTTAATCCACAAAAACATAGAGAAAGCTTCAAGTTTGAAGCATCCCCCATCTCTTCCTTTTCATAAGACTTACAATAGCAGTCCTAATAGTTTGTAATTCTTCTTCTGTCTCAGCATGTTCCACAAACACAACATTTTACCCGACAAAAGGAAAGCAATGAGAATAACCCCCACCACATTCCTATGGACTCTTATCACACTATAGAAACACCACATTCCTATTGACTCTATCACACTATAGAAACAACACAACAACAAACCTAATGTGATCCCACAAGTGAGGTCTGGGGAGGGTAGGATGTACGCAGACCTTACCCCTGCCCCTTTCTGAGGTAGATGGGTTATTTTTGGTAGACCCTCGGCTAAAAAAAAAGTAATTGGCGCAGGATTGTAAGAAAAAAACAACAAAATAGCAAGATACAAAACAAATGTGGCAACAGATCGTAATGCACATCAAGGAATAAGAAACTTCGTGATGACTGAATACTACTATTAAAAGGAAAGGAGGAGAGGAGAGTAGCCCCTCTCTCACTCAGAGTGAGACAACACTTAGCTACTTACTAACCTTCTACCCCAATCCTCTACCTCCATATCTTTCTATCTAATGTCATGTCCTCAGTCAGTTGAAGCAGTGTGTCATGTCCTCAGTCAGTTGAAGCAGTGTCATGTCCTGTTTAATCACCTCCCCTAGTTCCTTCCCAATATACTGTCAACTGGAATTTAAGGCCAATGACAACTATTAACAGAAGAACTGAAAATGGGCTAGTCTCCATAAAGCTCGAAGTAGTTCTTCCTTGTTGGGGAAATTTTTAAAAAAAAATCAGAAGTTTTTTATGAGGTCCAAATTACAGCATCAAACCCGTCAACTTAACTCCATATGCCACTCTTATAAAAGAGAAAATCATTTCAAACTCCCAGTCAACATAGCTCCTTTTGTATATCATTTTTTTTATTGTTAGCTCCTTTTGTATACAATTACAAAGAGGCACAACACAAAATTACAGCATCAAACCCGTCAACTTAACTCTATCGGACACTCTTATAAAAGAGAAAATCATGTCAAACTCCCAGTCACTGTAGTTCTTTTGCATACAATTACAAAAAAGGCACAACATAATGACAATTTCACAAGAACGGGGTACTTTAGCACATGGTGACTATGGATATCTATATGAATAAATGTTTTCATCACTAGTGAAAGTACTCTCGGACACTCAGTAAAATACTACTACTCAGTAGAATACCAGGCAAGGACCAGTGATTAAATTTCGAGCCGAGCATGCTACTCTGGTTACCAAGAGTTTACCCTTCTCAATATACTGTCAAATGGATAGTAATGACAAATACCACTATTGACACAAAAACTAATCACTTTGTCTGAGCTGGTCTCCATAAAGCTTGCAAAGTAATTCTTCCTTGGTCCAGGGAAATCAGAAAAAAGAAATCAATAGTTTTTACCAAGGTCTCCTCTATATTCAATCATCGGATTACATCATCAAACCTGTCAACTTACTCCATGGGCCACTCTTATAAAAGAGAAGATTGTGTCAGAGTGAGACTCACAGTCACCCTAGCTACTTGTTTAAACAGCTATAAAAGAGGCACAACACGATGACAACTAAAAGAACAGGGTACACCAAAGAACATGGCAACTATGGTTATGTGAATAAAGGTGTTTATCACTTGTCAAAGTGCTCTTAGCAGAATACTAGGCACAAACTATATTTACTGAAGGTAATTTCAAGGATGGATTTCCACATCATAATATTTTTCACAAGATAATGTGCTACCTCGTTGGTATTTGGGGATTGGGGGGTAGACTTCAGTTGTAGATTTCTTAAGTGCTTATATAATGTCTAATGAAAATTTGCAATTATAACTTGATTTATAGATGATACAGTCTTCATTAAATAATACTCCTAAAGAGATGAACTGATGAATTAGAACAAATGCATACCTCAACTCCAAATCCTTTCACATATACATTGGTAAATAGCTCAGAAGGGTCAGGCATGGGGCTCTCCTGGAATACAGTATAAGCAGTTACTAATCAGCTAAAAAAAGAAGTTACTAATCAGCTAAAAAAAGCAGTTACCATAATTAGAATCACTAGAATAGAAGATAAAAGCACCGCCCTCACCTTTGCTTTAGCAATGGCTTCGTCTACAATTTTTCTCTTTTCTTTCTCAATCTCCTGGAGAGAAGGAACAAAAACCGACAAAAGAGTTGAGAAAGTCCTTTCAAGATCGACGCCAAATTAAACATAGTTTCCCTGGATACAAGCTTTAGAAAGTAGTCTTTACCTTCAACTCCTTCTCAGTGGCTATATCATGGGCTAATATGAGTTTCCTGATTCTTTCAATAGGGTCACGTTCCTGTAAAGTTAATAATAATTTTATTAAAATGTTCTATGCAGCATTCACGGGTTTAGATGTATTAGAAACTCTAGGATGTATTGACCTGTCTAACACCACTAATCTCATCACGAGTGCGGTAGGTGCTTCCAGGATCAGACATAGAGTGACCATGGTACCTATAGGTGTCCATTTCAAGAATCTGAACCAAATTTAAAGAACATTAAAATGTTATAATAAACTAAAATGAAGTAAAAGAAAAGAATACTAATGTGTGAATATAACTGCGTCAAATTTGGCAAACAAATTACATGATTCAGCCCCCAAAACACTTATAGCTCAAGATCCCAAAGCAATATAGCTCCACTAGTGCAAGGTATCAAGGATACTCCACTACTTCGTGCAATTTCTATCAGCTGGATAGCCAATACTGTGGCACATAGGTTATCAAAATACAGTCATTGTACAAGGAAAATAGACACGTGGACCCTTTGGTTCTCATCATGTCCTAGGTCTAGCCTGTTTTCATTTATTATGCTAACGGTTTTTCAAACTGTGTTTTTACAACCTCCTTGTTATTGAAAACAAAGAGAAAATCAAAAACACGTGCAACCCAAAAATCACTAATCAACTAAACACATTTAGCCCAAAACATTAATGCTCATCATATGTGACACTGTAAAGAAGGTACAGTAATAAGAAGTGTTAACATAATTGCTACCAATTACAAATTCCTGAAACCGTCTTATGTGGAAAAATTCATTGTGATGAGCTTGCGGATTCTATTAACCAAATCAATATATGACTCCTCACTGAACTTGTCGTTCCATCTAATTTTTCCAAAATTCACAAGTAAGCCCTTCACCCAGAGAGCACTCAACTAACATTTAAATGTTGCATTTTGGTTATCCAAGTCCTTCAATCAAGGATTCTAAGCAGATATTAGAGCACAAACCACCAGAGCTAGAAAGTAAGTGCTAATGTGATCTGTTCTAGTCAAGTAAAAGTTCATAAAGAGACCCAAGTAGAACAGAGGCCATCATATATTTCCACTAATGAAGCCCTTTTCTTATCAGGCATTCATTGACATTATCTCAACTGCTACGCATTTTTCACCATGCATCCTCTTCTAATTTCAATGGCAGAGAAATACTTGACTAAGCATGTTATCGTACTGAACTGATCTTAATAATTAGTTCAAGGACTTTATTAAGGATGCAAAATAAGGACTTTATTAAGGATGCAAAATAAGTGTTTAGGAATCACACATCTAACCAATGTTGATTATGGCCAAGTTCATGCTCCCTATATGAGACAAGGTATAAATTTATTAATAACCTTATTTTCTTTTAATCTGGACAACAAGTTAGCAGACATCTCATGATAGCATAAGAAAATAAGTTGGCCAGAGAATTTGATTAAGTGCAGCAGTTCTAGCTGGTAATATAGTTGAATCAGTTTATAATCTGGTTGCTGTAACCAATAACTCCAGTAACTCAGCGAACCTTCTAGAATAGAAGGATCGCTTCTGCTTTTGTTTCACACATGGGCAGCTGTGAAAAAGAAAGAGACCCTTCAATCAATGCTTTCGGGCGAAGTCCTTCTGTGTCAAAGTGGTGACTCTTTTGCTTTGAATTCGAATTAGACGGAGAAAGAAAGGGAAATGATTTGGAGATAGGTCAAAATGAAAAGAAAGATGACGAGAAAGAAAACCTTAAGGGAGGAGTCTACGGCTCCAGCGAAAGAGGGGGGGGGGGGGATGAACAGACCAAGTTTTCCTAGAAATTTGGGGCCTGTCTTCCCTTTTTCCAGTTCATCTTACGAAAAAAAAAAAAGGTTTACATCCTTGGATGGAAATGTTGGCACTCCCAAATCAGTATAAACTAGGGCTGTCCAGTGGGCCGGGTTGGCCCGATCCCGCTACCCAGCCCGCCGGATCCCTCCTTTAAAAAATTGGCGGTGTCGGGATTTGAACTCGGGACGGGGCCTGGGATCGTCCTGATCCGCCCCATCACTACCCCGGCTCGACCCGTCAGCCCTCCTCCCCCTTTGCAAAAATAACTGTTGCAACAACAAGCAAATTTCGATTTTGGCCGTTGTGCAACGGTTATAACGGCCATTTTTGGCCCCCTACCCACTTAATATTTATTTTTAACTGCTAAGTTAATATAGTTACACTTTAACCCTATTTCTCAACTATAAATACCTCATTTTCCTCTTCATTTCTCTCACAAATCTTCCTACAATCTCTCAATTTATCTCTCTACAATTCTACATTGCCTACTAAATATTATATTTATTTTGCTCACTTATATCAAAGTTAAAAAATTGGGAGTAAAGTTGGCAACTAGTTTGAGGATCATCCATTAAGCAAAGTTTCAATTACCTCGATTACACGTCGACGTTACGTCGGCGTTTGGTACCTACGTTCCTTCTTTAAATTATTATTGTTAATTTATTTTAATTATCACACTTAATTTCATTATCTTTAATTATTTATTTGCATAATTAAAATGGAAGGATTAAGAGGTAGTTTAAGAGTAAGGGTAAGGGTGCTTCTTCTAGTAAGGGTAACAAGGGCAGGGGTACTTCTTCTAGTAATCCTATTCCTAGTCCCGATAATTTCACCGATTTCACTCATATAGATGAAACTGATTTTTTTTAATGATATATCATTAGATGATGAGGTAGATGAACCAAACTTTAATTCAGACGATAATCTAGATGACACACCCACTAGTGCACGTCAACCTCAGGTTGAGCCCGAGTCTCAGCCTAAAACTGAAACTGGAATGCCTCTTATTCGCCCTAGTATGAGTCGAGGCCCCACACAACGAAAATTAAAATCAGTTGCATGGCATTTTTTTGATAGGGACCAAGAGAATAACTAGCTAGATGTAAATTTGGTAAAAATGTTTATAAATTTAAAACCGAAAAAGATCAAGGTGGAACGGGAGGTTTATTGAGACATGTACAAGGCGAGCACACAACTAGGTGGAATCAATAACAGGCTCAAAAATCAGGTGTGTCAGCTGAGTCGGGACAAGGTACACATAGTGTCCCCGACCAAGTACTGGGTCAAATTAACCCGACGACGGGGGAAATTTTTGGTCCTAAATATGATAAAATATAGGGAAAATATGACAAAATTAGTTGCGGTAGAGGGTTTGCCTTTTTCATTTCCTTCCTCTCCTGATTTTATTCATTAAATTCGATTAACATATAATCCTGCTTTTAATGATTTTCCTAGATCAACCGTTAGAAGAGATGTTTTTAAATTTGCAAGTGAATATCAACAATATTTACGCTATGCATTGTATCATTTTAATGGCAACGTGGCTATCACTTCTGACATAGGCCGGAGTACTAACAGTAATGATTATTTAACGGTAACATGTCATTGGATAGATCAAAATTGGTCTATGTAAAAACGTATTTTAGCATATAGATATATTGATAATAGACACACCGGAAGTTTTATTGCACAAAATATTAATAAAATTTGTGATTACTATGATATAAATGATAAAATTATGACTATTACATTAGATAATGCTACTTCTAATAATTATGCTATAGGACTTAAAAGTTCAATTAACTCCATGTTTTTCTGATCATTTTCATATAAGATGTGTGTGCCATATTTATAACTTAGTTGTAAAAGATGGTCTAAAACTTTTTGAAAACATTCTTGAAAAAATACAATTTACTATAAATTTTATTTTTAAAGGTAATAAAATACAAAGACGCAAAGAGTATAAAAAAAACTTGTCATGATTGTGGATTACCTTATAGAAAAATTGCAGAAGAAGTTTCGACTAGGTGAAATTCTCTGTATGAGCAACTACTTGTTGCTTACGATTATAGACAACCTATAACTTTATTATTTAACGCCCATAAAAATCCAAAGGATATGCTTGTAGATAATGAATTTCTAGAGAAATTTTTTCAAGCTACTAAAGAATTTTCAGGTATTTATTATCCTACTATTTCAAATATGTTATTTTATATAGCTCTAATATTTTTGTTACTTAAATTCATATGCAAAAATCAACTTATAAGGCATCTATTGAAAAGCTGTTTAAAAAATTAAAAATTAAAAAAAAATCATATTCCCACTATTTATATTATTACTGCGGTATTAAATCCGACTATTAAAGTAGAGTGGTTGTAAAACACTAATAGAAACGATTTATGATTGTATAGAAGTACTTCCAACAAACCCAACTCACAAACCAACTAAAGAAGAAGTTACGTCTAGCATACACACGGAATGTAAACAAGTATATACGTATTACCAACAACAAAGTGCAAATAATCAACCGACTTCTGTACCATCTTCTACTACTTCGCTGCAACCTTATAAAAAATATGAGGTTTCTGCTGCTAGTATTCAAGACCTTAGAAATAAAATGTTTAGTGGTTCAACTTCTTCACAAGTTAGCGAATTTGATGTCTATGATTTGCAGGGTGTTGTACAGTACGGATTAATTATCAATGATGAAGGACATGAAGACTTGCTGAAATACTGGAGGGAGAATGAGAATACATTTCCGACACTAGCAAAGATAGCCCGAGATGTGTTGAACATTCAAGCGTCATCATCAACGTCTGAAAGCACCTTTCCCGCTGGAAGATTTCAAATAGGAGAGCACAGACATTCATTGGCGGGAGACACATTGGAGATTGCAGTTCTATTCTGAGATTGAATTCGAGCGGAGCGTAGAAAGTGCGGTCAACTATAGATCAACGAAGAAGAAGACTACAACTACAACAAAATCTTGTCCGAGGGAACAGGAAGCGACGTCGAACAATTTGATCAACAAATTCCAATTCCAACCGAAGATTCTCAAGACATTGTGAGGAAATTAAAAAAAGTATGGTTAACTATGTAATTTTTTTAATTGCAATTTTACTATGTGATTTGCAACTTTTGAACAACACCACAAAATTGCAATTTTGAAATTGTATTACAAAAAAATCATATTTCTATTAAATAATATAAGAGGCACAAAAACAGTTTTGGGATGTTTTTATTACACTATCTTGTTCAATTATTGAAGTGTTTATATATATTATTTTATTAAATTAAGTGGCAAAAAAATCACAAATCCCGACCCGACCCGACCCATCCCCCCAAATCCCGGCCCCTCTACCGGCGGAATGTGGGACGGGAAGGGACCTCTTCACGTCACGCCTATCCCGGCCCGCCTGGCACGCCGGAACCCGCGTCCCCCCGGGACGCGCCCCATTGGACAGCCCTAGTATAAACTATGCAAAATGTCTTTTTTGCCTTTTAGATTTTCTTGGGAATTTTTTGCCTTTCAGATTGTGAGAGTTCTTCATGGACTCTTAATTGAAGGTTGTTGAGGTTACTCAAGTTTGACATCAAAATGTTATAGACAGCTTGGTAAAAACCAGGCTTCATTGACACTTATTAAAGGGCTCATGAGTCCTCTTTATCCTGAACAAATAAATAAACCATGAAGTTTGTGCTTCCAAAAGGGCTTTCTGAACTCGAAACACAAGGGTTAAACTAATATAAAAAATATAAAATATTACTGCCACAACAATAAACTATATTTTCTTGGGCAAAAGATAATAGTAACAACAGTTGCAATTTCATTTTAGTATCACTTTTTTATTTCTTCTCCTTTTCTTTCCTTCTGTCAATATTACTTGGGGAAAAGCTCACTAATTCTTTTTAACAGCTTCTATGAAATTATTAGAGTACATAACGGCATGCAGCATCTAAAACATTATGTTTTCTACAGCATACAAGGCATGTACAAATAAGAAATTACATAACAAAAAGATCAACTGCCAATCAAAACTGAAAATTAATCTGGAACGAGGCATGATATTTTTTTATAAAGTCTAATTTATTTTTTATTAATTTGATAAAGAACAAGGCATGATATGTGCCTTATAAAAAGGAGACAGGGAGAAAAGGAAAAGGCATGATATGTGCTTACAATTGGTCCATTCTTGAGGGCGTGTTCCTTAGCAAATTTGCATGCTTGTTTAACGGCAAAGACATCCATACCATCTACCTGTTTAACATAAAAAGGAACACAAGAGTCAGAAAAACATCAATATTTCCACATCACTTAGTGAAACTCAATAATTGGTCCTCACATAATAATCTCGATCTCTTCTCCATCTTAGTGGCAGGAGAACTTTTGTAGGGATCTAGTAGCTCAGTTGGTTGGCTACCAGAACTTTCATCTTGTTGGTGAGGGTTCGAAATCCCCATGTTGTAATCACGCCGCTCCCCCCCCCCTATGTAATACAAATTTTTTAAAAAAAATAGTGGCAGGAGAAGCTCTCTCTTCTTTTTCTCCTTTTCTTGCTAGGCCCCCAGTAAAACTAATACAATCTTCTACATAATCTAGTACTACTCTGATCGTAGTAGAAGGAATATATAGGCAAATATAACATCTAAAATCATACATACCTAAACAATCATCCAGGTCTCATAGATGTGTGCTATGCTCATGCACTACATCCACAACCCCACAAAATAACATATCAAAGTGAAGGATAACTTTTAACTGTCAAATATCAAAAGGCATCCTTCGTTTCCTTTCTTTTCTTTTACCTTTTTGATAAGTCAAAACAGCTTCTATATTTTTTCGGAGACTTCTTTAATATTTGCAAAGGCTATTTTCACTTAATTCAGTGGCCATACATTGTTTTCCAGAGTTCAATGACATCTTGGCCTCAATAAAAAACCTGACTTCAAAATTCTAGGAAATGACTCTTTTGCTTGCTAGAGTATGCAACAGATGCAGCATCCCTAGAACCAATGCACCAAAAACAGGAACTTTATGGGCAAGGAAAAGATACAATATTAGGAAGAACCATTGAAACCTTGGATAAAGAGGAAAAGGACTACAAGAATGTTAGGTATCTGTCTTCAAAGGTGGATATACACTATAAGAACAGATACATACATGTTGAAATTGGAGCAAGGAGTTACAGCTTAAGCACTAGTAGTTGGTTAAACGTATCCAAAACAAAACAGGACTTTCGATGTATATGCCATTGAGGCTGAGACCAAATTCCAAGACAGAGAATCAACCAAGGAAGGGATTAATCTTTCTCCATAAGCTGCCTGGCTGAGGAATATAACTCTTCTTTTGAGATAAATTGAGAACCAAGTTAGTCAAATAAGGAAAGAGGTACTGAGGCAGAGTGATGGGATTCAATTTGCCAATTTTTCATTAAACTTAGTAGGGGACCAGAATAACATTCATAGGTTTTTTTTTTCTTTTGAAAGAACCAAAGCAAAAAATTTTACCACATCTTTTTTTATTATCAACAGAAAGTTTAAAGTTACAACAGAAGTTCCTCGGCGAAGATGGAGGATTCCAAGCATTAGTATGGAACTTCCATTATTGACACTACATTTGTTGTCTCCTACTGGCTTGAAAACTGATGGATCCACTGGTTCCGTCGTCTGAAACCAATGCAGAGGCAAGAACAAGTTTTTCATAAAACTATCACCATTATTTACAACAACTACATTCCATTCTGCCTTCCCTTGTACTTCTCTCACTTTCCTGATTGATCCAACTGTTATTTAGTTAAGGTCACATTAACAAACACCGTTGTTGAGAAGAACAAGGAGAAGAAAAGTGAAAGAATGTCTACTTATGGGAAAGATCTCTTTGATGTAGAAACTGCCTGGATTTTCTCCTCTATAGGTAAAAACTTGAAAAGATTAAAACTTTAATATATGGTCTTGACTATGCAAGATAGTTGACAAGCGTGGCTTCAAAAAGAGATTTTGGTGGTGAAAGGATGTCAAAACGAGTTTTATTCCCAGCCTGATTGAGACTGGTGCAAGTCACCTGAAATTTGAGTTCCCTTGGTTTTCCAACTTTGAATAATTTCGGAAAGCAATAAGGATGAAAGTTGTTAATTGGAAAACAATAAGGATGTATTTTGTTGACATGGATATTTTAAGAAAACATTCTAACTTGAGGGCATACTTAAGGGGTGTATCTGGCCATAAACTAGATTTTAGTTTATTCTAGATTTAATAAGAAATGTTTACTTGAGTATTACTAGCACATTCACCCAACAATCAGCTTCCAAAAATAAAGAAAAAACAAATCAAGATAATCTCACTACTCTCTGTAAGCGTCAACAAAAAGGAGATGCACATTACCAATAAAAAAAAGGGAGTTGCAAATTATGATTCACCATACCTTCAGACC
Organism: Anisodus acutangulus; assembly: GCA_029783415.1. Taxonomy (NCBI): domain Eukaryota; kingdom Viridiplantae; phylum Streptophyta; class Magnoliopsida; order Solanales; family Solanaceae; genus Anisodus; species Anisodus acutangulus. Next base: position 45,857,915 of record CM056500.1, on the reverse strand, counting down.
AGGAACATAATCTCCTCTCTTGTAATAAGCTGGACTCTTTGCAGCCCTCCATTCTGCTGTCCCCATTCCATCTGCATCAGCAAAACAGCATTTGAAGTGACAACGCATTACATACTTAACAAAGAAGGCAATGAATCTTATTTTTCAGTATCAAATGCCAATTGTAGTCTATAATTCATAAGTGGTTAGTTCAGAAAACATTCTACTCATCAGAATATTACAGAAAAAACACATACATTTACAAAAGAAAAACATTCTGAAGACTTGCAACATAGAGAAAACACACAATTTTGAATAATGAAAGCAAAAACTTATGGAAACAAGTCTACTTATCAATCAAATGTGTATTGCTACTTAAAGGAATTTCAAAAAAGGAGGACTCTTTTAAGTATTACTACCAATTGAAAGAGAGTTCAGTTTCTTACAGTGGTTATTCTCGCACACTAGAATTGCAGGAAGATCCCACAATGCAGCCATATTCAAAGCCTCAAACAACTGTCCTTGATTAGCGGCACCATCACCATACATGGCAAAAGTCACATACTCCTCTTTGGAATACTTCTGTGCAAATGCCAATCCAATCCCTAAAGGAACCTGAGCACCAACAATACCATGACCTCCATAGAATCCACTCTCCTTCTTGTAAAAATGCATCGAACCACCTTTACCTCTCGAACAACCATCTTTCCTTCCCATAAGCTCTGCAAACGACTCCACTAAATTTCCACCACGGCCGAGGAAAATGCAATGATCTCTATAAGCTGTAATGATACAGTCCTTTCTCGTAATTGCTGCTTCCATACCTGTTATGGAATCGAAGAAAAGGGAGAGAAAATCAAACTGACAATGAACAAAACTCATTGCATTGATTCATTACATTTTTTTGTGGCATTGAAAATTAAAAAAAAAACTACATCACTATTTATAGAGAACTAAAGGAAATAAAATAAAAGGAAAAATGTCATTGTCGTTATAGATAATAAACTAAAAGGAACTAAATACTCCCTCCATTCATTTTAACTTGTGACATTTCGCTTCTCGAGAGTCAAAATTACATTTTAAATTGTATTTTTTCATCATATTAATACGACAAGAATTGCAACTTATAATATTTTTCATCTAAATTTCTATTTTAAAATATTGAATTAATCTTATTCAATTTAGCTCTGAAGATTAGTCAAATTAACCTATGGAAAAGCGAAATGTGACAAGTAAAGGTGTACGGATGGAGTATTCTGTAATTAATGTATTCTAGAATATTCCTAGATTAAAAACGAAAGTAAATATTCTACTAAAGTAGAAGCAAAGTAAATTTTAACAATACCAACAGCGACGGCTTCTTGTCCGTCGTAGAGATGGCAAAATCCGCGAATGAGTTTAGCTTTGTAGAGAGAATCGGCAGCGATCTCCATACGACGCATCTCCGCCATGTCATTGAAGAAAGTCATGAGTTCCTTAGGGCTTGTATCTATGGAACGGGAAGGAGTATCGATGTTGTGGCCGGTGAAAGGGAGACTTGTCTCAACGGTGATTGTGGCGGTGGAGTCCGATGATAGGCGGCGCATGGCGCACACGGCCGCCGATAAAGGCTTGAGGATATGGTTAATGCTTCGGGCTGTGGATAGAGCCATCTTCGATCTGTTATCTCTCTTTCGGAATCGAAAAAAGGGAAAGAAGTTGGTGTGGAGAAGAGAGTCTGGTAAGAGCTAAATGGAGAGGGAAGGTGGAAACTGAAAATTTTATTTGGCATTATTTAAATAAGGAATTTGCATATTTAGTCCTTCAAAATTGATAAATTTTAATTTTAGTTTTTATATTATTTAATTAAACCTTCAATTAATTATCATCATATCCAGTGAAGTGGGGTCTGTGGAGGATAAAGTGTATGCAGACCTTATTAAAATGTATGCAGACCTTACATCTACATTGTTAAGTAGAGAGGTTGTTTCCTAAATAGCCCGGCTCAAAACAAAGCATAAGCACAAGCAAAGCAAAAGAAACGATCAGACCCGAACAAGAAATTTAAAGCAGAATGAAAATGAGAGTAACAAAAGCGAATAAGCCATGATACAACATTCTGAAGAAAAAAATAGTAACTAACGCTGATAAATAAAACAAACAAAATACACAAAAGAACAACAGAAATCAAAGCACATGGGACTAAAACAATGATGTGCCTACTAGTATGATAGGATAAGCAGGGCTACAATAATACAACTACCAGTATGTAAATGTAAGTAGGACTACACTCAACTATCTACTACCCGTCTACCCTAATTCATGTCCTCCACAACCCTCTATCTAAGGTCATGTTCTCAGTAAGTTGCACCAGGGCCATATCCCGTCTAATCACCTCTCCTCAATACTTCTTCGGCCTACCTTTACCACTCATAAACTCGTCCATAGTCAACCTCTTACACCTCCTCACTGGGGTATTTGTGCATCTCCTCTGTACATGCCCGAACCATCTCAACCTCGCTTCTCGCATCTTATCCTCCACCGAGGCCACTCCCACTATGTCCCGTATATCATCATTTCTAATCATATCCCTCATTGTACGCCCACACATCCATTTCATCATCTTCATCTACGCAATTTTTATCTTTTGGATGTGCAAAGTCTTGACTAGCCAACACTCCGCTCCATACAATATAGTCAGTCTAACCACCACCCTATATAACTTGCCTTTAAATTTTGGTGGCATTTTTTTATCGCACAAGACTACAGATGCGAGCCTCCATTTCATCCACCCTGCACCAATATGATGTGTGACATCGTCATCAATCTCTCAATTCCCTTGGATAATAGACCCGAGATACTTGAAGCTTCATTTTTTTGAAATGACCTAAGTACCAAGTCTCACCTCCACTCCTGTCTCGTGGTCGCTCACGTTACTGAACTTGCACTCCAAGTATTATGTCTTGGTGCTACTCAACTTGAACCCTTTAGACTCCAGAGTTTGTCTCCAAACCTCTAACTTAGCGTTCACTCTGGTGTGAGTCTCATCAATCAGGACTATGTCGTCTGCGAATAACATACACCATATCACCTCCCCTTGAATTTATCGTGCCAGTCCATCCATCACCAAGACAAATAAGAATGGGCTAAGAGTTGATCCCTGGTGCAGCTCCATCATCACTGGAAAGTGCTACGAGTCTCCTCCTACTGTCCGTACCTTGGTTTGGCTCCATCATACACATCCTTGATTACCCTAGTGTACTCCACAGGTACACCTATAACCTCTAAACATCTCCATAGAACCTCCTTAGGGACTTTGTTGTATGCCTTATCGAGGTTGATGAAAACCATATGTACGTTTCTATTCCTCTCCCTATACTGATCTACCAACCTTCTAATAAGATGAATAGCTTCTGTAGTTGAATGTCCCGGCATGAATCCAAACTGGTTATCAGAGATAGACACACATCTTCTAACCCTCATCTCTACGACCCTTTCCCAAACTTTCATAGTGTGGCTTAGCAGTTTGATACCCCTATAGTTGTTGCAACTCTGGATGTCACATTCGTTCTTGTACAAAGGAATCATTGTACTCCACCTCTATTATTCGGGCATTCTTGCCGTCTTATGACATTAAACAACTCAGCCGGCCACTCCAAACCTGTCTTGCCTGCGCTCTTCCAAAATTCAATTGTGATCTCATCAGGCCGAGTCGCTCGTCCCCTGCGCATCCTGCGAACAACACCCTTAACCTCCTCAACCTTAATACTTCTACAATATCTAAAATCCCGGTACCTTCCGGATTGTTCCAGATCTCCCAGCACAATGTCTTTATCTCCTTCTTCGTTCAAGAGTTTATGGAAGTAAGATTACCACCTCTGTCTAATACGCGCGTCCACCACCAGTACTTTGTTTTCCTCATCCTTGATGCACCTCACGTGATCCAAGTCACGGGTCCTCCTCTCACTCACCTTGGCTAGTCTGTACAACTTCTTCTCCCCATCTTTTTCCTCTAATTCCACATACATGCGTTCAAAAGCCGTCGTTTTGCCGCCGTAACCGCTAGTTTTGCCTCCTTCCTTGCCATCTTATATAATTCCCTATTCATCTACTTCTCCACCTCATCCTTGCTTTCTACCAATTTTACATACGCCACTTTCTTTGCTTCTACATTCTCTTGAACTTTATCATTCCACCACCAGTCCCATCGATGCCCACCACGGCTACCCTGAGAGACCCCTAGCACTTCTCTAGCCACCTCCCGAATGCAACTAGTCATTATGTCCCACATATCGGTCATATACCCACTACTCTCCCAAGCCCACCTGACTATCAACCTCTCCCTCGTCTCATTTGCACTAGCCATGGTCAAACTCCCCCATTTGATTTTTAGCGTGTCATCCACAACCCTCCTCTTCTTCTCCATCTTGATCAATAAATCCATCACCAAAAACTTATGTCAGGTTGTAAGATACTCACTCGAAATAACATTGCAATCTTTACAAAGACCGTTGTCAACCTTCCTAAGGAGCAAAAAGTCTATTTGAATCTTAACCACCGAACTACGGAAAGTCACCAAGTGCTCCTCCTTCTTCAGGAACCTCGAATTTGCTATCACCATCCCAAAAGCTTTAGCGAACTCCAAAAGTGAGACGCCTCCCCCGTTCATGTCCCCGAGGCCAAAGCCTCCATACACGTCGTCGTAACCCCCGGAAGTGACCCGATATGTTTATTGAAATCTCCTCCTACATATAACTTCTAAGTGGGTGGTATACCTCCCACCACCTAGTCTAAATCCTCCCAAAAACGCCTCTTATCCTCCTCGTCCAAGCCCTCTTGCGGCGCGTAAACACTAATAATGTTTATAGTGCACCCTCTAACTACCAACTTAATCGTCACCATCCTGTCATTAACCCTCTTAACCTCTACCACATGATCCCTTAGCTCGCTGTCTACCAAAATGCCTACCACATTCCTATACATCGACCTACTCAAGAACCATAACTTATACCCGTCCACATCCTTAGCCTTAGGTCCTACCCATTTTTTCTCCTGGACACAGGCTATATTAATCCTCCTCTTCTTAAGAATATTAACTAGCTCTATGGACTTCCCCGTTAAAGTCAATGTTCCAAGATCCTATTCTCAGCCTAGCATCTCCTTTGCCTCACTTACCCCCCAACCCTCGCCCCCATCCCCAACCGAGAACATGACCCTAGTCTACCATCATTCACCAAAGCCACTAGAGCAAAACTAGTCCAAAGTTGACGCTAACACACACGGGAACTAATACTAACGCACAAGTTAGCAAGAAATGACAAAGAGATAGAAGAGCAACTAGTACAAGTTAGAAAATTAATTGAGTGTAATGTAATCGGGCAACTAGCAAGTAAGCAACCACATATATTTCAATGCAAGTATTACTAAACCAAGCCGAAATAAGAGAGTAAACAGGCAGGGAACAATAGAGATTAGCAAGCAAGAAATAAAGAAATATGAGTATTTCACACGGAGTGGACACCAGCCAGCAATCAAAGAGTCTAGAATAAAAGTGGAACGATCAAACCCTCAAGAAGGTTAACTGTAATAATATATCAATACAAAACAAATTTAAGAAGCAACGCAAAATTCGAGGCAATAAAATTAGTAAGCCACATCCAAATAGACGAAGCAAGACATTGTAATAATACGAACATAACAACAATATATTCGAGTAATAGAACTAAAATAAATGCAGCAATTTATTATAAACACAACAATTTATTCAAAGCACAGCAAACCAGGACAACAAATGCTATGAAGAGCAAGGTAGAAATAGTAATGATAAAAATAAGAGTGTAGTAAACGAGCAACAAAAGAAAAGTCTAAAAATATTACAAGTTACAAGCAGGAAACAAGATATGCCAACAATATAATTCAAGCAATACAACGACAAACTATAGCAAACCATAGAGGAAAACCAAAGGAGAATTAAAACAGGGGAAATCAAAATCAAAGGCTGAACTCTAACGACAAGGAAACATATGCTAAATAGGATCTAAAACAAGATTAATCAAGCAAAACTAAAATCAGAGACTAATCCAATAATAAATCCAGGATGCACAATACTACACAAAATGGATCGAACAAGAGAAAATTGGATGTTATATAAGAAGTAAATGAAGATAGGGAGACGGTAGAACATGGACTGTCGATATGTGGCGTCGGAAACCTAGTCGAAATCTAGATAGGCGACTACCCAATGGGGAGGTAACACTAAAAATTAGACTGGGTCTTCACCGGAAAATGTTGGATCAGTCGTCTTGCGCGCACACACACAGAAAGAGGGGGAAAACAGTGAAGAATGAAGGAAAAGAAATAAAGAGAGCAGGAGAAGAAGAGAGAGAAAGGGGCGAGAGATACAGAATGACAGAGAGAAGCAACCTACCTGGGTGATGGACGCCGGCGGTTGGAGTCCCGACGTTGGGGTGACAGTGGGAAAGGGGAGGGGTATTAGCCGTTAGCGATGACAAACAGAGAAAGAGAGTGTAAGAGGAGAGAGAAAGTTACAAGAGAGCGTAAGATGACAAACATATGTGTATTTTTGTTCCGTTCATAATGTAATTTTTACCCTCAAATATGAGATAGCAGTACAAATTTAATATAATACATCGAGAAAAAATATATTTGTGAACTCCTTATTAATAGTTTCTTTGATCTAGTACTTAACTAAGATGAAAACTGGTAAGATGTGAATCTTGCTTGGAAAGACCGTTGTTGAAGAAGGGATATTAGATGAGTGATTCCTCATTTTCATTGAAATAAGGAAAGTGGGATGAAAGTTTTAATCACACATTTGCTCAGTTGGTAAAGCACATTCACCCACGACTAGTATTTCACCTACGACCAGTAGGTTCAGAATTCGAGTCACGCTGGAGGGAAAGTGTGAAAACACTATAGATCCTCCAAAATTAGGAAGGGGGTAAAAAAAACTAGGGCTGGCCAGTGGGTCGGGACGGCCCGACCCCGTCCCGAGCCCGCCAAAATAAATAAATAAATAAATAACGGGGGCGGGACTCGAACTCGGGACGGGACGATGTCTCGTCCCGCGAGACCCGAGCCCGCCCAGTTCGCCGCTTGACCATACCTCGAGTCCCAGCCCGCCCCCGACCCCGCCCTTTTCCGCTCTTTGCAAAAATGACTGTTGCACCAACGACCATTTTAGATTATGGCCGTTGGCCAACTGCCATTTTAGGCCCCCCTCCCCCAACCCCCTACCCCTTAATATTTATTTTTAATCCATAAATTATTATATTTACACTTTAACCCAATTTTTCAAATATAAATAACTCATTTTCTCTTCATCTTTCTCACAAATCTTCATACAATCTCTCTAATTTCTCAATATATCTCTCTACAAGTCTACATTGTTTACTAAATATTCAATTTTATTTATTCATTTGGGAATTGGGAGTGAAGTTGGCAACTAGCTTGAGGATCTTCCATCGAGCAAAGTTTCAATTTTCAACCTCTCGATTACACGTCGATGTTACGTCGGCGTTTGGTACATTCGTTCCTTCATTAAATTATTATTGTCTGTTTATTTTATTTAGCGCACTTAATTTTATTGTCTTTAATTATTTATTATCATAATTAAAATGGAATGATTAAAAGGTATGGTTAAGGGTAAGGGTAATGGTGCTTCTTCTAGTAGGGCAACCATGGCAAGGGTACTTCTTCTAATCATCTTATTCCTACACATGATGATTTTATTGATACTCAACATTTTCCTACAATACCATTAGATTTAGACCAGGAGCTATTTTCTGGAACTCAAGAAGACTTTGATTTAGAATTTTAGACGATGATCTAGATGATATACCCACTAATCTTGATGACAACACACCCACTAGTGCACCTTCAACTGAAATACCTCCTATTCCCCCTAGTATGAGACGAGGTCCAGCAAAACGACCATTAAAATCAGATACATGGACATTTTTTGATAGGGACGTAAAGAATCAAGTAGCTATATGTAAAATTTGTAAAAATGTTTTAAAATTTAAAACTGGAAAAGGTCACGGTGGGACGGGGGGTTTAATTAGACACGTAGTAAGTGTTCATCCAGCTAGGTATGCCCAATACCAGGCTTCAAAACCGGGTGCGCAAACGCCCGCTCCATTGGGACAAGGTTCACATAATCGACATCGTCTGATCAAGTACTGAGGTCAAATTAACTCTACGAGGGAATTGTAGGCTCTAAATACAATAAACATAGAGATAGGGAAGCAATATCAAAATTAGTTCTTTGTGGAGGGTTTGCCTTTTTCATTTCCTTCATCTCCCGGTTTTATTCATTACATTAGAGATATATATAATCCTGCTTTTAACGGTTTTCCTAGATCAACTGTTAAGAGAGATGTATTTAAATTCGCGCATGAATATCAACAATATTTACGTTTTTCATTATATCATTTTAATGGCAAAGTATCTATCACGTCTGATATAGGTCGTAGTACTAACGGCCATGATTATTTAATTGTAACTTGTCATTTGATAAATTATAAATGGTCTATGCAAAAACGTATTTTAGCGTATAGATATATAGATGATAGGCACACTGGTACTTTTATTGCAGAAAATATTTATCAAGTGTGCCATTATTACGAAATTACCGATAAAATTATGACTATTACATTAGATAGCGCTTCTAATAACAATTACGCAATTACAATTTTAAAAAATAGTTTAACTCCGTCTTTTCCAGACCATTTTCATATAAAATGCGCGTGCCATATATATAACTTAATTGTAAAAGATGGTCTATCACTTTTTGAAGACATTCTTAGTAAAATACAATTTGCTATAAACTTTATTTTTAAAAGTAATAAAGTACAACGTAGAAAAGAATATAAAAAAATTTGTCATGATTGTGGACTACCTTATAGAAAAATTTCACAAGAAGTATCCACTAGGTGGAATTCTTTATACGAGCAACTACTTGTTGCTTATGACTATAAATTACCTACAACTTTATTTTTTAACTCTCATAATAAAAAGTCAGCTGATATGATTTTAGATAGTGATTGGGTAAAAATTTCCGAACTTATTGTATTTTTAGAGAAATTTTTTCAAGCAACAAAAGAATTTTCCGGTATATATTATCCTACTATTTCAACTATGTTATTTTATATAACTCTAATATTTTTATTATTTAGTGAATATATGGAAAAATCAGCTTATAAGGCAGCTATTAAAAAAATATTTCTCAAAATAAAAAAATATTTTATTCCTATTCCCTCTATTTATATTATTGGTTCTGTATTAAATCCTACTATTAAAATAGACGGTACTAAATCACTAATTGAAACTATTTACGATTGTATAGAAGTACTACCACCTCAAAGTCTCAAAAATCTAAATCACCCACCACCTATTGAACAAACTAAAGAAGAAGTGTTGTCTAGCGTAGAACACCAATGCAAAAATATATATAGATTTTATCAACAAGAAAATGCTAGTAACTTACCAGCTTCCATACCATCTTCTTCATCTTCAACACAACCTCATAAAAGACATGTTGTTTTATGCGGCTAGTATTGAAAGCCTCGTAAATAGAATGTGCGGTCGTACCTCTACTACTAACCAAATTAGCGAGTTGGATATTTTTGTTTTGCGGGTTCTGCATCGTATCAAGAAGTTATCAATGAAGATGGACATGAAGACTTGCTTTGAAATCTTTGGAGGGAATGAGAAGACCTTTCCGACACTTTCATTGATGGCTCGAGATGTTTTTAACATTCAAGAGTCGTCAAGCTGCATCTGAAAGCGCTTTTTCTGCAGTGTATATCAAATAGGAGACCATAGACACTCATTAGCCTGAGACATTGGGAATTGCGGTATTATTCGTAGATTGGATACGAGCGGAGCGGAGAAGGTGCGGTCAACCGGAGATCAACGAAGAAGATGATGAAAACTACAACGAAATCTTAACCGAAGGTAGTGGAAGCGACGTGGATCAATTTGACCAACAAATACCAATTCCAACCGAAGAACCACATGAAATCATCAAGCAATTAGAACATGTGTTTTTTGAGAATGTAATTTTTTTAATTGTAATTTTATTATGTAATTTGCAACTTTTGGACAACACCACAAAGTTGCAATTTAAATTTTAGACAATTGTATTTGTATTACAAAAAAATCATATGTCTATTAAATAATATAAGAGGCACAAAAACAGTCTTGGGATGTTTTTATTACACTATCTTGTTTTGTTTATTGAGTTTTTTTTTATACATATGTTATTTAAAAAAAAAAAAAAGGAAAACCCGCCGTATCCCGCCCCGCCCCGAGCCCGCCCCGCCCCGAGCCCGCCCCGCCCCGATACCGACGGGATCGGGATCGGGATCGGGACGGGACTTGCTCCAGTCCCGCCAGACCCGACCCCGCCAGAGCCCGCCGACCCCGACCCCGACCCCGACCCCTTCTCCCGTCCTGCCTCGACCCCGACCCCGCCAGATCTGAGCCCGGTCCACTTGCCACTCTTAAAAAAAACTCTAAGCACGAATCTTCAGTTTCTATTAGAGGGGTGGCGAATACAATCCCCTCAAAGGGGAGCAAAGCAACAAGCAGGGAAGGCACGAAAGAAATATGAATTGTTACCGTTCATTTAATTTGCTTCAGTTGTAACAAAATGGAATTAACGCAACATTAACAAATGTATTACTCCGTATATATATTATCAATGAGCTTTAATTTGCCAAAAGTTGGAGGATACCTTATTATGGATAAATTTCCTAAATGAGTAAGTGGAAGGCGAAAACAAAAAATTGAGATTTCAACAAATTTAAATGTTAAAAGAAGGAAAGTTTTCTTCCTTTTTTTGAGACTTTGTGAATAGCAATAATGGATGTTTGGAGTCTAGAGATACATATTAATATGATATGTCACATTTAGTTTAGTTCAGATATTTGATATTTCTCTCGTTTCCCAGAAACTTTAGAATAATTGAGCTTCAATTTTGTCTCTCCAATGATTTGAGTCATGTTTTCTCTCAAAACACATGTTGATTTTTTGTCACGCAGACATTGATGAATATGATAGTACTCACTAAGTACTGTATTACTATACACCTTTCGAATTAAAAAGAGTGTCCATTTAGTCATTTACGCAACCCTTAAGAGAATACTGATTCTTAGGCAAAATAATAAATTTGACTAAAATACTCCTAATTAAATATGTATTGAGATTAGATCATCTAACACTTAATAAAGATAAACCTGAAAAAATAAAATTAATTATTATCTACTCTTTTTGAATAAAAAATAAAGGCTAAGTGAACGATCTTTTTTTATTCGGGCAGAGTAGTATACAATGATGTGCTAGATAGATTTCTTTATTAATTCAGCATTTTTGTCTTATTTTTCAAACTATATATAAAGTGGGCCCTCCATGAATAAAAGCTCGAAATATTAGACCGGACATTTTTTGAATCCACCTACCGAGGGGTAGGCGTGAAAGGCTGCCGCAGTCTATTGCTGCCAACCAACGATTGCACCAAAAGTTCAAACGGTACCTTCTATATAACATTCTGCCTATTACATAATCGAGGCTAGTAAAATATGAGAAATTTTACCTAGAAGTGTAAAATTAGACGTCAAATTATAATTATTAGAAATATTTGTACTTAAATACCTAACATGATAAGATTTTTAAAATATAGCAATTAGTGATTTTAGAATTCAATTTCCGCATTTTCTCTTTTTCTCACGCCCTTTCCCCGGCTTGAATTTCTATTTATTATTTTTTAATTTAAATCCCAAATCTTTCTTTTTTAGTTTTCTCATTTGGTGTCCGGCACCCACATTGGAGTCCAACTATATTCGTATTCGCGCCGGGTAGAGTCCATTTATGGGGAAGCGCTCTCTTCCAAGGATTTTTTCATACACAAGGTTCGAACCTGAGATCTCTGGTTAAAGAGGGGAGCAACTTCATCCACTGCACTATATTCTTTGGTGGTAAAATCTAAAATCTTCACCCCACAAAACAAGGAAACGAGCAGCTCTTCTTCTTTTCTTAATTGCAAATAGAATCACGTATTAATGCTCTTACTCCAATTTTTCAATATAATTCTTCCTTCTTCTTTTTTAGTAGCGAAAATATTTTTTACATTGTTATGGTGAAAGAAGTGATAGTTAAGGTGGTTTCGGTGATGTATATGGTGGTTTTTATGATGGTAGTCTGGTGTGGAATAGTTGTATGACCTCATATTTACGAGATGATAAAATATGGTAAAAGCTATACCGAAAATTAGTTCGCATGTATGTCGGTATACGTTATTTCTACGTCCAATGTATGAAAACATACAAAATACATAATTGTATGTTGTGTGTATATCGGTTGTCTATTTTACTGTTTGTGTATATTTTATTAAGAAATTATTGCTAGTTTTTTAATCTGATTCTTCCTTTAAAGCGGATAATTACGACCTTGATTTCGCATCTCTAAGTAAAAAGTCCTTAAAATTTTATGCCCACAAACTAAAGAGCTTCACCTAAACAAGTCTCACTAATTAACCTGGCGAAATCGAGGTTCGAGAGAGCTTCTTTCTCCTTAATAATAAAAAGCCCAAAACTCCCAAGAAAATCAAGCATTTTCTTTTGCTATGCTACCATAATCGACTAGTTACAAGGCATTATTTAATCTCAATCAGTATAAATATTTATAAATAATATTTAGGTAAAGTTGAGTCAGTGACAATTTAATTATAAAAAATGCTTAGTGATTTTTGTATTTGTTGGGTATTTTTGCTTTATGGTACTTTATAAAGCAGTACGGGAAGTATATAACTATTACAAGTATTCGAAAAGATAAACAAAGATTCAATAATTCAACTAGTAATCTGAAAATTACAATATAATCACAAAACTGAAATTACAATTTTGTTGAAGACGGAAAAATGGAAACCTGGTTTCTTGTGAGTTTCCAGTGTGGTCACTTTCTACACAATATTGCCCCGTATGTATCCTTTATACGTCCCGACAATTTGTCTCCCAAGATAAACAAGAATGGAACACTTGAGCAAAGGAAACTCAAGAGCTACCAAGTGAAGAATATTGAGTAACGAAATGATGCCTTGGAAGTTGTAGGAAGAAGAAAACTTTCGCTTGTGTAAGCTTCAATTTAGTGTATAATATATGTGTGTTCTTAGTGCTCAACAATGGTGTAAGGGAGTGTTTATATAGGTGATGGAGGGCTGAAAAAGCTGCTCCATAATAGCCAAATAAATGGTCATTATGGAGGTAGTAAAGTCACCAACATAAATGGTGAAAGACCAACGGATTTGGCCATTATAGGAGGAGTAATTCACCAAAATAAATGGCCGAATTGAGAGCTTGCTTTCAGCTTTGACTCCCAAATTTGACGTTTCTAGAAACTTCAGGGACCAAATGCGTACATCCGGGAAACTTTGAGGACTAAACGCCCATCTTGAAACTTCAGGGACCAAACTGTACATCTGAAAGAATTCTGGTCCGAACTGTACATCTGGAACTTCTGGGATCAAACTGTACTTTTGGATGTCCCAAAAAGATAATATCAGAAGGCCCACGACCCACGACCCACGACCCGTGGACCCGGAACTCGGAACGGACGGGCGGGCGGCGGCGGCGCGCATGTGGTCTTTCCTTGAACCGAAGCACATCTAGGTCCTCCCTCCTTTAAACACATGGGATACCCCTTGGGGTCCCAAACCCCAAACCAATTTCGAGTCTTATATACACAACAATTCTTTCTTCCTCTACCGATGAGGGAGAATTGAACACAATACCACACTTTCCATGCTTCAAACACCTTACTTCGTGGACCAATATCTCTTTCATTTCTCAATGAAATTTGACGATTCTTGGCCCTACTAAGCATCTACGTATTTAGTAGATCATGCGTGTGTGAAGAACCGGATTCTCCAACATACGAACAGTGTTTAAGTTAAGTTGGTCGGTCGCAACTCCCGCCAAAGGCAAATTTCAACAATCCCCTCTTGAAAGAGATTTTGGCGCACTCCATGTAGTGTCTTTTTCATTTCGGCAATATTTCGCCGGACCGATGTTGCATAAGAGGTAGCCTCGACTTTGAACCTTCCATAGTTGAATACCATCGGACTTACTTCTACGGTGAGCGTGATGTCTTGAACCGTCAGGTGTTTAGTGTAAGCCAAGACAATGATACCAACACAACAAATTCCCTTACTCTCTTCTTCGTAATGTTTGTCCGTTTTGGCCATGGACAACGTCTTGGATTCTTAAGTGCGTTCATTTTGAGGCGGCCAGTCCTCGCACTTAAATAGTGGTCTCCTACAAGGTATCTCGCTATACCCCACTTCACAAGTGTTAGGAACCATTAAAAGTTTCCCAAAAACCTAACCTCAACTGTTGAGGAGCATTATAGGTTTTGAAAACTTAACATTTACCCACACTGCAGATAGCACTTAAAGTCTATCGGGAACGACTTTGGATTTGGTGTTTCTTTTCGTGAAATCACTATCTCAAGTGTTCATGCTTCCACCGCGATCAACTAACTCTTTACGACTTAGTTTTCCTATCAACCAAATTACTAGGATCTCCGATTAGTAAGGTTGGGTTACCATCAGTATTGGTTCGTATATTTTGGGTTTTAAGCCCATTCCCTAGAGCGAGTAACACTTGATCTCCGGTAGTCCCTTAGTTAGTAAACAAGGAAGTGACACCGTGATGATCAACTGTCATACGGTCTTATGTCTCCGACAAATCTCGACAGATATGTCCAGGCAGTCATCCGTGTCCTTCCTAAAGCCGACGGCTAGCCACGGTATAAGCTGGCGAAGAGCACGGGTTTCTCCCTAATAAGGGCGCCTCTAAGAGTCGTGAAGTTACTCAACTTCTTTCATACTTTGTATAAAGCGATAAACTCCGATTCCATCATGAATCGGTCGATGCAAGTTTGCTTAGAGGATTTTCCAAGAACCACCATACACATTTACTTGTGGCTTTGGTGTTCTTTCAGTCGATGTCCGGTTGCATCAGATCACCGTGTTCTCTCGTCAATCGGGCGACATCCGTAATACTATAATCCAGAAGATAAGCGGAATAAGTCGGGGATATCGCCATATCCGACTTAACACTTTCTATTGATCATGTATTAAGATCATCGCTGAAACTTAGTTCAACTGATCTGTTTGTAGGGACGATACCGGTGTCGGTTGTAGTGTGTACAATACATTGAACTACACGTGATCTGCATGCGTATCACTCCTTGTCTATGGGTGTCATGATTCCAATCGCCTATGATTCATATCCATTGATGGCTTCAACGAGACCGCCAACTATCGACGATCCGTTAGATGTCTTTAGAAATCCAATTCCTAAGATGTCATCCGTGATATCCATATATCTTCATATCGAGACTTTGTTTCAATATGACTTTTACTTTGTTGATTCTCCAATTGTTGGCTTCTAACTCGAGTCAATGTTTACGTGCTCAGATTCATTGTTTCGCTTTATCTGAAACTTCGGGACCAAATGTAAACATTTCAGGACGAAGATGAAAGTTCAGAAGAAGCCCAACCGATGGAAAACCAACTCGATTCTCTTCTTCCAACTCTCCCATAAAGAATGCTTTAACATTCACACCACGAGACTACAATGGCCCATAATGTTAAGCTACTCCCGAGAAGCACGTGTACAAATGGCGAGGCTTTGAACTCCGTGAGATCCATCTACTTTGTACTCACTTTGAGTATCATTTTTCACAACCCAAAGGTTCTTTTTCAGGAGAAGATCAACCATTACGCAAGTATGGTTTCTATATGATGGAATATATTTCTCTTTAGCTTCTTTCCAAAGCGCTGAGATAACAATTATTTGATAATTGTCCATGGTTCGTTTCTTAACCATACAAAGTGAAGAAGGATCAACAAGTCCTGTCCCTCTTGTGCTCAAGATCTTGGTTCAACATCTAGAATCCCCGAGTTCATAGACCGAATATTAAGTTCCGGGATAGCCATCAACTTTTGAGTCACTGTGATACTGAGCGGCTAGTTCCTGGACAAACAGTCCCTCGGGTTCTTGTTAACCTTGAGTAATTACTCTTTTTCCTTTTCAAGGAAAGTTATCTTATAAGAATTCAAGATTATTTTGACGCCCATAGCGATAAGTACCATCAAGTATTTCTGATCCAAATGGATATGCAATCTGATCTTAGGTCGAATTTCGACTGCTTTAGATCCAACTTCTACCAAGCCACCCCACATCACAACTTTTGTATGCAGATCCTTTTAAATGTCTCACACTGCGGAGTTATCTTTATCCTTATGCGGAGTTCGGGTTGAGGATCGCATTATGTGAAGGATCGCTTGCCCCACATAATTTAGGCGTCGGGTTTGCGCTTCTAGCCCTTAACAATGGCGAAAGGTGAGTAATGAATCGTTTAATGAACGTTGCTTCACATTCTCCTCTATCGCTATGAATTTGCAATCCATAGGCTTAGTTGGTTTTCAATCACGCTTTGGCAGCTTTATCCGCTTCAACACCTTCATCTTTGCTTTTTAACAAACAAAGAATTCCCATACGTTGTACCATCATCAATGAAGATCACAACGCATTCTTGTCTCCCCTTCTATTTTGTATAAACTTCAAATCACCCAAGTAGGTGTGACTAAGTTCTATGAGGCGGTCTTCTTTTCGCTTATTCCCTCGACGGAATTTGGAAAGGTGATTTTGCCTTCGCTACACCTCACATTCATTTTGAGGGTTTATGTCGAAAGGAGGCAAAAATCTCAACATCGTTAGCTTTTGAATGACTTATTATTTAATGTGTTTTAATCCATGATGGCATAGATGCAGTTACAAATATATCATTCATTGGGCTATAGACATATTGTACCGTTCTTAGTTATTACAGACTGTTGGACTAGTCTCAAATCAACTTGACCAACAACGTCCTTAAACTAAGTTAGGAACATGTATCACCTCTTTTAGAGTGATCTCATTCCCTCAAGTCCTAATTTGAGGACAACCTCTCCAAACCGCTTTGATTTTAGGGTGGCGTTGTTTCACACGTGAACAACCTCTTGCCAGTGGTTAGTAGGATATCATATGTGATCTCGATACTCTGGCCCATTGTTTTGGCATCGAGTGTCCAATTTCTTTCTTGCCTTCTTTAGGCCTTGGATCATTAAGACTGAAACTCGGCCCACCACACTAGGTGTCCATTACTTTTCCTATGAAATGAATTCCGGCCCCACCAGGTCACCCTGGAGGCTTTGTATGGACTGAGTGTCCAATATCGTCATATCGAAGGAATTTTGGCCCACTCCGATCGCTTGGAGGCTTTGTATGGACCGAGTGTCCAATATCATCCTATGAAGAATCTTCCCGCCAAATAGTACAGTTCTACGTCTTTAACTTTTAGACTTCTTCCGTTATGATTGGTGCCCGATAATTTTGGCGCTACTTAAGAGTTGTACTTGCATTCACGATCGTGGATCTTACTCCCTCAGTATGTGAACATACTTCTACCCACTTTTAATAATTACACTTAAAGGAACGGATCTTTTTAAGATGCTTTACAATCCAATCTTTAAGCGGAAAGAAGATGAGATTAAACTTGATTTTTAAAGCGTAAGGAATATAAATTATTTTCATATTCCTCCTTACTTTAATCAATTTTTAATCAGACCTCATTTAATCTTTATTCTTGAAAAGTAAGAAAACTACTTATCCCACTTTGGATTCTCGCCTCACTCCACTACTTCATCAAACCGAGTGTCCGGGGCCTTCACCATTATTCGGATCTTTGTCCGGGATAGATCACGAGGCCTTCCTGGGCAAGATATAAGTACATCTTCGCCTTCTCCTCTTGTCTCAATCATCGTGCTCTCGAAGCGCTTGTTCCCTTCGCCTTGGTAGCGGTGACACTATGAATCGTTAATCATCATCATCACTTTCTACCGTAAAACCATTTTCATATCCCGATTTGGTCACACACAACTTTTGGCCACATCTTTCGAATACTAATAGTAATACTATACAAATATTGTCTTAAGTTGTTTGGGTATTTTTGCTCTATGGTACTTTATAAAGCAAGACGGGAAGTATATAACTATTACAAGTATTCGAAAAGATAAACAAAGATTCAATAATTCAACTAGTAATCTGAAAATTACAATATAATCACAAACCTAAATTACAATTTTGTCAAGACGGAAAAATGGAAACTGGTTTCTTAGTCGAGTGTGGCACTCTGTCGCTTACAAGACAATATTGCCCGTATGTATCCTTTATACGTCCTGGACAATTTGTCTCCCAAGATAAAAACAAAGAATGGAACACTTGAGCAAAGGAAACTCAAGAGCTACCGTGAAGAATATTGAGTAAACTAAATGATGCTCAAGTTGTAGGAAGAAGAAAACTTTCGCTTGTGTAAGCTTCAATTTAGTGTATAATATATGTGTGTTCTTAGTGCTCAACAATGGTGTAAGGGGGTGTTTATATAGGTGATGGAGGGGCTGAAGCTGCGCTTCCATAATAGCCAAATAACGGCCATTATGGAGGTAGTAAAGTCACCAACATAAGCGGTGAAAGACCAACGGATTTGGCCATTATAGGAGGAGTAATTCAGCCAAAATAAATGGTGAATTGATAACAGCGTTTCGGCTTTGTCCAATTCGACGTTCGAAACTTCAGGACCAAAGCTGTACATCTGGAAACTTCAGTGACCAAACTGAGTATCTCGAAAGAATTCCGTCCGAATCGTGGCATCCTGGAACTTCTGGGATCAAACTGTACTTTTGGATGGCCCAAAAAGATAATATCAGAAGGCCCAAGGCCCACGGCCCGGAACTCGGAACGGACGGGCGGGCGGCGGCGGCGCGCGTGTGGTCTTTCCTTGAACCGAAGCACATCTAGGTCCTCCCTCCTTTAAACACATGGGATACCCCTTGGGGTCCCAAACCCCAAACCAATTTCGAGTCTTATATACACAACAATTCTTTCTTCCTCTACCGATGAGGGAGAATTGAACACAATACCACACTTTCCATGCTTCAAACACCTTACTTCGTGGACCAATATCTCTTTCATTTCTCAATGAAATTTGACGATTCTTGGCCCTACGGTTATCTACGTACTTAGTAGATCATGCATGTGTGAAGAACCGGATTCTCCAACATACGTAACACTAGTGTTTAAGCCGTTAAAGTTGGTCGATCGCAACTCCCGCCAAAGGCAAATTTCCAACAGTATTACTTAGACAAAATTCAGTAACTTCACTGCTACACAAAACAATTAAGTGGCCGATTGATGTAATAAAAAAAAGTTGAGTGACCAATCATAAAATTAATCCTTCATTTCAATTGGACTCCTGAAACTACAAGCATGTTTTCTTAGGAATGTAATTTCACAAGTGGGGTTTAGGAGGATAGTGTGTATGCGGACCTTATCTCATCCTGTGAAGGTAAAGAGATTGTTTTCGAAAGATACTCTGGATCAAGAAAATCAATTCCAAGCATTTTTACAAAAATATATGAAAATGAAGAATTCGTGATAAATAATAAGAAACGTAAGACATATTTAACAGTTTGAAAGAAAGGAACAGTAATACATGTACATAATATGACAAATAATTCTTCTACATCCAATAAATTTACTACTCTAGTCGACATGTTAATTAGATGGCTTCCTCTTATCAAAGGGTACTGTAAACTCAATTCTGTTAAACAAATAAGGATTTAGAAGTAGAATAGGAATATAATCTTCCTATTATAAAAATATGTAACTTGTATATATAGTCTTTCAATTAATGAAAATAATCAAGGGGATTATTTCTTTCAAATTCAAAGGATGGTACTTGCAGTTCTACATGCCTTACGAATTGTTCGTTCTAATGGCCTCGTTCTCTCTCAAAGTAACGAGGACACAACAAAGCTAATTTCAATAGTTAAAAAAGAACACCAACTATACACTAATACTAATATTGTTAATGAATACAATTAACCTGTGGATACACCATTTAGGGGAAGTACTCATCACACATCTCTATAATAAACAAAATTAGGTGGCAAAGCTACTAGCTAAATATAGTGAAGGGATATGTAATGATGAATAAATATGATAATTTCATTTGTCTAGGCAGTTCTCCTTTTTTTGTCTCACAACCACAAAATGTAGATAAAACAATGTCAACTCTAGAATAATAAGGTAAGTGAAGTCTTTGCTTTAGGCCCTCAAATGTTAAAGGTCCCAAAATTATGAAATACTATATTATTATATATAACATATAATTTATATGATTATTAATAAAATAATTCAATTCTTAATATTTTTTTAAATTTTTTGTGCAGGTTTTACGGTTGAGTGAGTAAATAACGATAAATCTTTTTTTTTTGTTTGTTAAATTAAATGGTATATTCACCTTCTCATCAATTATAATTTTTCTTCATATATGTATGATATTTTATCATGTTCCATAGATCTTTTTATCATGTTTATGATGATTTCACTTTTAAATTCAACTCAGTTTCTTTGAATTAGCTATTTATTTTGTCAATTTTTGATTTATCCATACACCAGAAAGCAAATTATTTTATGTCTCATATTTTCTAACTAAGAAATCCCGAGGCAAGTGTAAGATTCGAAACTCAGTGGATAATGGATTCATCCTTTAACCTTTCTCACTTAAATACCATATTTTCGTATAGGGGAGAGTTCGATACCGTGACATGTGCCTAACCTCCCCCCTCCAAATGAAAAAAATAGAAGATATTAGCGTTAGACTTATTAATTATAATGTGTGGTCCAATTAATGTAAAGTCCATAACTAATATTTAATAAAGAATAAATATTGTTCGTTAGATCAGTTACTTGATGGACGTAACGTATTAAGTCACAACTCCTATAAATTGGTCCTCCCTCCACCTATTAGGGTTACCACATTTTCTTTACAACTTTTCCATCATTGACGGCTGTGGTAGCATAAGGGTAGGACAAGGAGGTATGTTTTCTATAGCATATCTCTGTAAGATTATTGTGTTCACAATTCTAGCGTTCATTAAGTTAAGTTTAATGTGGTATCAGAGCCTGAATATTTGAACTGATTGAAAGAAATAATCTCTTGATTATTTTCATTATGAAGAGGTATATATACAAATATACAATATCTAAATATGGAAAATTAATCTACCTTTTCCTAATACAAGACTAATATATTTCCTACTATAATACTAATATCATAATTACACTTGTACAAGAATTCTACAAACATGGTATATTAATTATTGACTTTTCCGAACACAGCGCAGTCATATCGGGCGGTTGTTGTACGCTAAGACTGTCCCCTATAATCTTCAAACAGAACTAAGGGAAGACCCTTAGTAAAAATGTCAGCAATTTGGTACCATGAAGGGACATGCAAGACACGTACTTGTCCACAAGCTACATTTTCGCGAATAAAGTGAATATCCATCTCGATATGTTTAGTGTGCTGATGTTGGACCGAATTCCCAGAGAGATAGACTGCACTAACATTATCACAGTAGACCAAGGTAGCTTTCTGAATAGGAAAGTGTAGATCTAATAGAAGATTACGCAGCCAACATGACTCAGAAACCACATTGGCTACCCCTCGATACTCGGCCTCCGCACTGGATCGCGATAAAGTAGCCTAGCATTTTGCTGACCAAGAAACCAAGTTATCACCCAGAAACATACAATAACTAGAGGTCGAACGCCTGGTATCTGCACATCCACCCAATCAACATCTTAAGACACGAGAGTATAGACAGATGATTGATATAAATGCAAACCATAATCAAATGTGCCGTGTATGTATCGTATAATACGTTGAGCGCTTGCATGTGCTCAACCCTCAGATCATACATAAATAAACACACCTGCTGGACTGCATAAGTAATATCTGGTCTCATAAATATAAGATAATGAAGGGCCTCTACAAGACTGCGATAGTGGGTGTGATCCTCGTATAGTGAGCTAGTATTAGCACTCAGCTTCGGTTTGGTATCAACCAGAGTAGAAGAGGACTTACAAGATGACATGTCAACTCTCTCAATGATCTCGGCTGCATACTTCTTCTGTGATAAAAATAGACCACATGCATGACGAGTGACATATATACCAAAAAAATAACTCAAAAGTCTCAAGTCTTTCATAGCGAATTCTGAACTGGAAGGGACATGATAGACTTGCACAATACATCCGAGGAGGCAGTCAAAATTATATCATCCATATATAACAGAATGTATGCAAGAGAAGTACCACGACGATAGATGAACAAAGAATAATCAGACATGTTGTGAGAAAACACAATAGTAGACACATAATCTGCAAACCTCTTATACCAAGCCTGTGGGGCCTGCTTAAGCTCATACAAGAAATGGGGTCTCTAAATCCCAAGGGCTGATGCATGTATATTGTCTGCTTAAGATCACCGTGTAAAAAAACATTTTCACATCCAGTTGATGAATGGGCCATGCTTTCGAGAGAGCTAGACTGAGAACAATGTGAATGATAGCCGATTTGACCACCAGACTAAATGTCTCACCACAATTCACGCCAACCTGTTGAGTTTTACCATCCCATACAAGACATACCTTATGCCTCTAAAAAGAATTGTCATCATTTTCCTTATCAGTAAAAATCCACATAGAACAAATAACATTGACACTAGACGGATGGGGCACAAACTCCCACATCTTATTTTCAATAAGAACATTATATTTATCATCCATGTTCATTTTCCAATTCGGGTCATGAAGGGCAGACACTGGGTTATGTGGTAGGGGTGATTTAGTGACATTCGAATTTAAATTAAAATGTCGTTTAGGTTTAAAATACCCTTTTTGCTACGAGTAACGGGCCCTTGACTAGGAACAGAAATGGATTAGACCGGGGACATTGATGGACTGCCTCAGGATGGGCCAGCAGGCAGTGGGCCTGCTGGCCTGGAAAATTCGACGGTATTGGAGGCAATTGGGCCAGCCACAAGGGCACATTCATTTGTCTACAGTAATATAGAGAGGCCAAAGATGTCATCGTCCAATTCTCCATGTGCAGCATGCAAATTATTGCGTCGAAAATGCACTCAAGAATGTGGATCCAGATCCGATCCGGTGGATCTGATGGATCCGTATTTGGATCTAATTTTTATGGACCCGATGGATCTGGATCTAGTAGGATCCGGTCCAGATCCGATCCGTTGTCATCCCTACTTGGGGCTGGGGGCGTGAAGAAGAAGGAACGGAGAAGGTAGGGGCTGAAAAGAAAATAAAAGAGTCCCACTTATTGTTGTTTTTTCAAATTTTTGCTATTTACGCGCTTAATTTTTTTTTATTTGTCACTTCATCCGTTAAGGTTATATTTAATTCACATGAAAGTTATTTAGGAGGCATATAAACGCTCATAAAGTTACGTTGCTAAAATGATTTTTCGAAACAAATCAAGGGGGGATTTTATATATTTTTTCTAATAAATAGAATGTCCATACATGAATATTATGCATGTGTTAATGTTTATAGTTTGTTAGTCACCAAAGTGGTCAAACTAGAATGTTGACACTATGCACATCATAAAGTGACCTAATATTTATTTCATGATGTATTTAAGTTCATCTAGTTTGTTAGTCACCAAAGTGGTCAAACTAATATGTTCATAGATAACATACATGCATGAAATTGTTGGTAAAAATGGTGTATCTGAAAGGGGATGGCTTTCTGTCTTTAAGACAATATTGCCCCGTATAGATATTTTTACGGTATTGGACAATAGTCTCACAATATGAAACAACAGCAATCAACAATATAAAGCAAATAATGTTGATTTTGATGAAGAAAAATAAATATAGAACATATTGCAAAAAAGGAGATGATTTCTGTGTTTCTGTTGTAGCGCCCTATTTTGACCTGCTCGGGTCAAAGCGGAGCACAGACGTATGGGTGATTCCTGGGTAAAAAGGGTTGAGGAGTCGCCACCTAATTATTTTTACGGTGAATTAGGACACCTAAATATTTAAACTAAGTGCTGCAATGTAAACTCCAATTTTAAGGTCTGCGAAACTAGCGAGATTCTAGGTAAGGGTTCTTTATTATCCTAAAGGGAAGGGGTTAGGCATCCTTTAAGATCCGCTAACTTGCGGTTTATCAAGTCAAACTCAGTTTAATTATTGCTAGAAAAATGCACGTTTTACAAGTATAATAGATTTAAAAGATATTTGCAAATAATTAGTAAATGATGCATTTTATACAAGAAATGCGTATTCGGATGACATAAAAAGAAAGATACATGTAAAGTTTTGAAAAATATGTATTTTGTGACAATAATTTATTTATACTATCAAAGAAGTAAAATTTTGGAAATCATTGAATTGTAAATTGACAAAAGATAAACTTATCAGGAATGATTAATAAAGCAAATAAAGATGACAAAGTTGTTTTGAAAATTTTGAATACTGGCGTGGCGAGCCTAAAATAAATAAACTAGCGAAGGATTTCTAAGTTTGAATTCAACCGAGCCTACAAATAAATAAGCTAGCAGCGGGTTTCAAATCTTAAACTACCTTATGAATTAATCCTAAGTTTGCCTATTCTAAGCATTTTAATAGTTACATACGTGCGATAAATAATATTACAATACAAAGCGTGATAAAGCTGAATTAAAGAAAGAAATAAAATAAATAAACTCAGGAATAATTAAGTGGTTATTTACTTTAATCACTGCAAAAATTTGTCAAAAACAAGCGATTAGAAAGCTTGATTAAATACAAATAACTCCATATCCGCATTCAAAGCGATGAATGTTTTGATTACGGAGGCTTCGAACTTAAATTTTGAAAAGAGCATTCCAATCACGTCGTGGTGCAAACATATGACTAATGTGGTTATTTTGATTACCTCGCCTACTAAGCGTGTCGGTCTCTCGGGTGAAATAGAAAAGATCACTATAATCACGCGTCGTGGGCCGAATATATAACTTGTTGGTTATTTTAGTCACCTGCCTACTAAACATGTTGATCTTGGATGAAATAAAGGTTTAAGTCTTCATCATTGCCCAGAGAAGTTATATTTAGTCTTTGCAAGCTGTGGAGGCCTCAAAATCGACGGATATTTTTCATCGGCCCAGATTAATAGTGTCGTGTTCAAATCAGTAAAATTTTTTCGGAGAACGAAAGCGGCGGTAGCGTTAGCGATAGCGATGTGACGAGCTTGCGAGAAGAAAAAAGCAGTTTTAGAAAATGGCTAGCGATTGTCTAGTTTAAAAGCAGTAAAAGCAGATGAAACGGTAATTTGAATGTTGAAACGGTGATTAATGGAATAGGAAAGCAATGTTTGAAAGGTCGCGGTGTTGATTTAAAGCAGTAAAAATGATTAAAAGCAGTAAAGCGATGTCTGAAGCGAGGGAATAACGGAAGCGAAAAAAACAAGCGCCCGAACAGGTAGCGGTATTTATTCAAAGCAGTAAAACAATGATATCGTCGCATAGAAATCTAAAGCGATAAACTTAATAAAACAATAATATATCCGTTGCGGATATCTAAAACCAGTTAAACTAAAAAAAGCGGCGAAATGAAAGAAAAGCGCGACCTCGAATTCAATTTACGTCGGCCTTAATGCGATATTAATAAAGCGATAAAAGCGATTACCAAAAAGCGAGCAGTGGCGGTTTAAAATATCAGGCAGTTACGAAATTCGAAATATTCCGTCGGTCGCTCAGGCCAGTCGATGACGACCGGATCGATGATCCAAACTCGAATCAGATTTGACGCAAATTGAGATAACGATAACAGAATATGGAATGCAAAATTAAATATCAAATCGGTCGATCAGGCCGGATCAGTGTTTCAACCCGGATCAGATTTCAACACCCAATTCAGATAACCAATAACAAGAATATGAAATGCAAGAATTCTGAAAATGTTACCCGAATCGGGTCGACCCGTGTCGGGTCGACCCGACCCGAAATCAGTGAAGAAAATCAGAGAATCAAAATGGGAGAACAAACCTTTTCGGACTTGATTCTTGAAACAACAAAGAAGCCAAATGCTTTAAACTCAAGAACACAATAAAATATTTATGTATATATGGAATAATCTTCCGAAAATCCTTCCAAAATCTATTTTTTCTCCCCCGAAAATCTCCTCCTCAAAATGAAGAACAACATGGGGTATTTATAGGTGGATTTCCCGAAACGAGTTTGAAATTCGAATTAAAGGTAAAGATTTCCTGAATTTTGGAAGCGGATTTTAGGGGTATGGGCGATGGGCGAAGTGGCGGGAGGGGTGTGGTGGTGTCGGGGTTGGTGGCGGTGGGTGGTGGCGGGGGCGAGGTGACCGGTCGCGTCGGGGTTAGAGAGCGTGGCGATTTGTGAAGGGGTAGGAGTTCGGTTTGTTTTTTTGTTTTTGGTTTTGGGTTGAATGGGATAAAAAGGGCGGCCGACGGGTTGCGGGTCGGCTTAGGGGGATGGGCTGTTTGAAGTTTGGGTCAGTGCAGTTGGGCGACGGAATGGGGATTTAATTGGGGGAGTTTATTTTGGGATTGGGCTTGTGGAAAAATGGGTTTAGTTTGGGTTGGGTAGGAATTGTTTTGGGTTAGGAAATTGGGTTGGGCTTGGGCGAAAATGGGTTTTTAGTTTGGGTTGGGTAGGAATTGTTTTGGGTTAGGAAATAAAAAAATGTTATGGGTTGGGCTTGGACGAAAATTAGTTTGGGTTGGGTAGGAATTGTTTTGGGTTAGGAAATAAAAAATGGGTTATGGATTTAAAAATATAAAAGAGGGGTTTAATATTAAAATATTATATATATATATATATATATATATTTTGTAAAAGATGTGAATTATTTAAAATAACATATGCAGCATTGATAATAATAAAATATAATATTTGCGAAATGCTTAATGCTTAATAAAGGAAATCTGCGATGCAATTTTGCGAGAATAAAATAATATAGAATTTCGGATAACTTATGATTATTATAAAATATGCAAATGATATAATAAAAAATGTGAATAATAATAATGAGATATATACACACACACACACACATATATATATATATATATACGCATGTATGTATATAGATTAAAATTGTTTTGAGGTGCTAAAAATAATTAAAACTGCAAAATAAATTGGAAAAGACGGGACAAAATTGGGTGTCAACATCTGTATTTCGAACAGAATTGAAAAAAGTTTTGAGTAATGTGTTGTCTTTGTTTCTGTATTATGTAACAAAAGAGTTTTTCGTTCACTGTATTTTTGAACAGAAGAATTTTCGTTTTCTCTATAAATTGAACATTACTGTTCAATTTATAGTTGAAGATGAGGGTTGTTGCAATGTTTCTAAATCTTCCGAACCATTGCAAAATTTCTGAAATATTCATGGACCAAAGTATAAATAAGAAACACTTTAGGGACTAAAAAGAAAATTCCGGAAGAGAGCCCATAGCCCGTGACCCGTGACCCGAGCCGAGCCGGACGTGCGGCGGTGGCGCGCTTGTGAGGCTTAGCCCCAAACCCAAGCTCACCTAGGTCCTCCATCTTCTAAATGCATGGGTTACCCCTTGGGGTCCCAAACACTTACTAAAAAATAGAGCTTATATATTGCCCAATCCTTCCATCTTCTACCTATGTGGGAGATATGCTATTTGGCCAAAAAACCATCCATCTATTCATGTCTCAAACACCTTACTTTGTGTACCAATATGTCTTTCATTTCTTAACGAAATTTGATGATATTTGACACTAATATCATCTACTTATTTAGTAGATTAGGCATGTGCGAAGAAATGATATTTCCGACATATGAGGCCCACGTGTTTAAGTTACTAAAGACGGGAAGAACTCAATCCCACGTAAATTTCCAACAATCCCCTCTTGAAAGAAAATTGGTGCACACAGGGTGCCAAAGTTCAGCAATCTTTCAGCGGAAAGATATTGCATCAGGAAAGGTAGCTTTCGGCTTTGAACCTTCCTTAGTCGAGTCCCATCGGATTTACTTACTGCGCGGCGAACATGATGTCTTGAACCGTCAGTGTTTAGTGTAAACCAAGACAATGATATCAACACAATAACTCCCCTTATTCACTTCTTCTTATAGTTTTGTCCGTTATGGCCATGGACAACTCTTGGATTCTTAAGTGCGTATATTTGAAGCGGCATGTCTTCGCACTTAAATAGGTGATCTCCTATAAGGTATCATGCTATACCCCACTCGCAAGTGTTAGAAATCATTAAAGTTTTAGAGACTTATCTTTTACCCATTATGCCGGCAGTACTTAATGTGTATCGCGGGAACAACTTTGGAATTATATTTCTTTAAAGAATGATAATCCGAAGTGCTCTTACTTTAAGTGAAGTGCTAAAACTGAACCTCTACAGTTTAGTTGTCCCATTGAACCAATTTCTTGGGATCTCCAGTTAATAAGGTTGGGTTACTACCATAAAGATTCTTATTGTTTGGGTTTTAAGCCCATTCCCTTAGATATGCAGAATATTTGATCTTTGGGTAGGCCTTTAGTTAATGGATCCGCTATATTATCCTTTGATTTGACGTAATCAATGGAAATAACACCCGTGGTGATCAACTGCCTAACAATCTTATGTCTCCGATGAATATGTCTAGACTTGCCGTTGTACATACTGTTCCGTGCCCTTCCTAAAGCCGATTGGCTGTCACAGTGAATCATCGCCGAAGGTACGGGTTTATCCCAACAAGAGATATCCTCTAAGAAGTCGTGGAGCCATTCTGCTTATTCTTCTGCATTATCCAAAGCAATAAACTTTGATTTCATCGTGGATCGGGCGATGCATGTTTTCTTAGAGGACTTCCAAGACACAGTCCCACCACTAATTGTGAAAACATACCCACTGATAGATTTGGTGTTCTTTATGTCTGATATACAGTTTGCATCACTCTATCTTTCCAATACGACTGAATATCTTGAATAATGTAATCCGTAAGTCAACGAATATTTCAGATATCGTAGTATCTGATTTAACGTCTTCCAGTGATCATTTCCAGGATTATGAGTAAACCTAGCCAAATTATTGACTGGATAAGCGATATCGGGTGTGGTGCAGTTTGTAATGTACATTAAGCTACCAATGACCTGGGCATATCGCTCTTGGGATACGGGTGCACCACAATTCTTATCAATTCTATGATTCATATCCATTGGTGACTTCATAGGGGGACTGTCAAATACATCAAATTTTCTCAAAATATTTTCAATATAATGAGATTGAGATAAAACCAGTATGTCAGATGTCTTAGAAATCTTAATTCCTAAGATTATATCTGCAATACCCATATCCTTCATGTCGAAACATTGTTTCAATATATTTTTAGTTTCCAGGATCAAGTTTAAACTACTTTTGGTGATGAGCATGTCATCTATGTAAAGGCATATTATGACAAATGAGTCAGATTTCCCTTTGATATAGATACATTTATCACATTCATTTATGGAGAAACTTTTTGATAATAAAGTATTATCAAACTTTTTATGTCATTGTTTCGAGGCTTGTTTGAGTCCGTACATAGACTTAACAAGTCGACATACTTTCTTTTCTTGTCCTGGAACCACATACCTCTCGGATTGTTCCATGTATATTTCCTTTTCCAACTCTTCGTTTAGGAAGGTTGTCTTAACATCCATTTGATGTATCGCAAGGTCACGCAAAGTTGCAATGGCTATGAATACCCTTATGGACGACACATGGGAGTATATGTCGAAGTAATCGAGGTCTTTCTTTTGTCTGTAGCCTTTGACTACTAATCTGGCCGTATACTTGTCAATAGTTCCATCTGCTTTGTACTTTCTTTTGAGTACCCACTTACAACCCAAAGGTTTGCTTCCCATAGGAAGATCAACCATTTCTCAAGTATGGTTTTGCATGATGGAATCTATAGCTTCTTTCCAAAGTGGTGCTTCTGGAGTTGACAATGCTTCCTTAATTGTCCTTGGTTCATTTTCAACCATATAGGTTAGAAAGTCTGGACCAAAGGTTTTGTCTTTTTTGGCCCTTTTGCTCCGTCTTAATTCAACCTCTGGAACCCCTAAGTTCTGTAGGTCCGGAACATTAAGTTTCGGATAGTCAGTAACTTATGAGTCCTGTAGATAATAAAAAATTCCCGAGTCTTGTTGATAACTTCATTTGCACGAAACTATTTCTTTTTCCTTTCTAGGAAAGATCTGTTAAATTTTTTTAGCATTCCTTGATTCCATGATCGTACTCTCGTGGATATCATGTATCTCCGACTTATACACTAAGAAGCGATAAGCACTACTGTTATTTGCATATCCGATGAATATGCAATCACAGTCTTAGGTCCAATTCTGACCTGTTTTGGTTTAGGCACTTCGATCTTTGCCAAACAACCCCACACTTTCAAATATTTATAAGTGAGTTTGTTTCCTTTCCATAATTCATATGGAGTTTTATCCTTACGCTTATGCGGAACTCTATTGAGAATTGTATTAGCGGTAAGAATTGCTTCGCCCCACATGTTTTGGGCTAAATCGGAATTGATAAGTAAAGCATTCATCATTTCATTTAACGTACGATTTTTGCGCTCGGCAATACCGTTAGACTGAGACGAGTAAGGAGCGGTCGTTTGATGAACAATGCCTAATTGAGCACAATATTCTTCAAACGGTGCTACGTATTCTCCCCCTCTATCACTACGAATTGCCTTAATCCGTAGGTTTAGTTGATTTTCAACTTCTGCTTTGTAACGTTTAAATACGTCAAATGCTTCATCTTTACTTTTCAACAAGTAAACATAACAATACCTTGTACTATCATCAATGAAAGTCACAAAGTACTTGTTCCTCCCTCTAGTTTGTACAAACTTTAAATCACATATATCGGTGTGAATAAGTTCTAAAGGAGCGGTGTTTCTTTCGACTGAATGAAAAGATGATTTGATTAGTTTTGTTTCTACGGACACCTCACATTTATGTTGAGGGTTTATGTTGAAGGAAGGCAATAATTCCAACTTGACTAACTTTTGAATGAATTTGTAGTTAACGTGTCCTAATCTATGATGCCATAAATTAGAGGACTCAAGCAAGTAGGTAGAAGGTTTTATTTCATTAGATGAACATATTACACACATAGTATTCATTTTGAAGAGGCTATCACAAGCGAAGCCCCTTCCTACAAATATACCATTCTTAGTTATTACAAATTTGTTGGACTCAAAAACTAATCTAAAGCCAGCCTTGACCAACAGTGGCCTGAAACCAAGTTCTTGCGGATGTCAGGGATGTGTAATACTTCCTTCAGAGTAAGCTCTTTGACTGAAGTCATTTTAAGGACAACCTTTTCAACCCCTTGCACTTCAGAGGTAGCGTCGTTGCCCATGAACAACTTTTTGCCCGATATTGGGGCGTAAGAGGAGAATGCACTCTTGTTAGAGCAGATGTGATGGGTTGCACCCGTGTCTATCCACCATTGCCTTGGATTCTCCACCAGATTTTCCTCTAACACTACAATCGAGAAGTCCACAATCATGTCGTCAAGGTTCGAAGGATCATCCTTGTCTTGCACAATGTTACCCTTGACCTTGACTTTGTTCTTGGCTTTTTCCTTCTGCTCTCGCTTCAGTTTGCGGCACTCTTTGATTATATGGCCAGGCTTTCCACAGCGATGACAATTTCCTTTGAACTTCTCCATCGTTTGGCTTTTGCCGTTTCCCTGGTACTTGCACTTTTTGTTGGCGTTTTCCTTTGAATCAACCAAATTCGTCTTTGCTTCCATTGGCTGCTTTTCCTTAGATATAGCCCTTTTATTGTCCTCTTGTATTTACAGTTTGACAATAAGATCTTCAAATCCCATTTCCTTTGTCTTTAGTTTGAGATAACTTATGAACTCGTAGGCAATTTCTCAATGAAAGACCCAACCGGAAACTGCTCATTTGGCTTCATTCATTCCAAATCCAGATGATGAAGAATCATTTGAAACTCTTGGATTTGGGACATCACTAATTTACCATCCACCATTTGAAATTTTAGAAACTTTCCAATGATGAATTTCTTAGTATCTGCATCCCGTGCGTTGTACTTTTTCTCGAGTTTTTCCCACAACTCCTTTGCTGTCTTCACGGTGCAATACATAATATATAGTGTATCCGACAGACCGTTCAGAATACAGTTTTTGCACGTGAAATCACTATGATTCCAGACATCCAGTGTTAACTTCAGGGCATTTTTGACCTGGATATCTTCGCTCACTTCAGTCGTTGTGTTAGACTGAGTGTCTATTGCATCTCCATCAGAATGAGGATCTTCTGTCAGAAAGCATGGCAGGTTCAACGTAGTGAGATAGAACGCCATTTTTTGTTGACATCTCTAAAAATTTGTACCCAGAAACTTTTTTGTTTGTTCTCCTTAGAAACTGACAGTAGCACGGACAACAACATTTCATTGAGCAGCAGCAGCAGAACCAGAAGCAAAGTTTGAAACAAACATCTTCCAAACACGCGCAAAAAAAACTTTTGTCTTAAACTGTTGGTAAAAAGGGTGTATCCGAAAGGTTAAACAGAACAAAAGTTGAGTCGAGAGATGACTCTCTGTCTTTAAGACAAAATTGTCCCGTATAGATGCTTTTACGGTATTGGACAATAGTCTCTCAAGATGAAACAACAACAATCAACAATACAAAACAAATAATGTTGATTCTGGCGAAGAAAAATAAATATAGAACAGATTGCAAAAAGGAAAGGATTTCTGTATTTCTTTTTCTGTATAGTTGAAGAGGAGGGCCGTTGCAACATTTTGGAATCTTTCGTGTAAATAAGAAACACTTCATGGACCAAAAAGAAAATTCTGGAAGAGAGCCCGCAGCCCAAGCCGGATCGGACGGGCGGAGGCGTGTGTGTGAGGCTTAGCCCCGAACCCAAGCTCATCTAGGTCCTCCCTCTTCTAAACACATGGGTTACCCCTTGGGGTCCCAAACGCTTACTCAAAAATAGAGCTTATATATTGCTCAATCCTTCCATCTTCTACCTATGTGGGAGATTTGCTATTTGGCCAAAAAACCATTCATCTATTCATGTCTCAAACACCTTACTTTGTGTATCAATATCTCTTTCATTTCTTAATGAAATTTGATGATACTTGGCACTAATATCATCTACTCATTTAGTAGATTAGGCATGTACGAAGAAACGATGTTTTCAACATGCGGGGTCCACTGTTGACACCCAATTTTGTCCCATCTTTTATGATTTTATTCGTAATTTTTAATATTTTTGACACTTTTAAAACAATTTTAAAATATAGGCATATATGTGCATATATCTTATTATTATTATTATTCGCATTTTTATATCATTTGCATTTTTTTTTCATAATCATAAGTTTTGTCCGAAAATTCTATGTTATTTTATTCTCGCAAAATTGCATCGCATTTCTCTTTTTATTAAGCATTAAACATTTCGCAAATATTATATTTTTTATCACATCGTTACGCTATTTTAAATAATTCACATCTTTTACAAAAAATATATATATATAAATATGTTTTAATAATAAACCCCTTTTTATATTTTTAAATCCATAACCTTTTTTTATTATTTCCTAACCCAAAACAATTTCTAACCCATTTTCATTTTTCCAACCCAATACAAATTCTACCCAAACAAACAAGCTCAAACTCCCCAATTAAATTCCTTTATACCTGCAAATTTCAAAACCAAGCCCAACAACCATCTTTAATCTCCTCACCCAAAACAATTAAAAACCACAACCCAACTCCCTCGATCCATAATGGCCAACCGACACCCAAATCGCTAACACCACAAGCCCAAAACTCCCCAATTAAATCCCCCAATTCCCAAGCCCAAACGGACCAGCCCAATTCCCTCAACCCGTCGACCCAAGACCAGCCCATTCTCCCAAAACCCGAACCTGCCCACGACCCCCGACCCACGCCCTTCTTTAAACCCAACGCCCAAAGCCTCCCTAACCCAAAAACAAAACAAAAGAAAAACCGAAAACCCTAACCCCCTCACAAATCGCACACCGCACACCCCACGACCCCACCACGGTCACCTCGCCGCCACCACCGACCCTCGACACCACCAACCCCCTCGTTATTAAACTTTAAAATCACGACCCATGCCCCTCAAATCCGCGATTTTGGCTCCTTTATTTTGAATTTCAAACTCGTTTTTGAGGGAGAATCCACCTATAAATACCCCATTGTTGTTCTTCATTTTGGAGGGGGATTGGACAGATTTTTGAGAGGATTTTCAAAGGGATTTTTTCGGAGGATTTTTGGAAAAAACGATTCAATATATAAATCTTTGTTGTGCTCTTGATTTCAAACATTTGCCTTCCTTGTTATTCAAGAATCAAGTCCGAAAAGGTTTGTTCTCCACTTTTGATTCTCTGATTTCGACATATGATTCGGGTCGGGTCGACCCGACCCGGGTCACTGACCCGGGTTCGGGTATTATTTTTCAGAATTCTTGCATCTTTATATTCCTGTATGTTGGTTATCTGAATTGGTGAATATCTGATTTCGGGTTGAATTTCTGATTCGGGTCGGGTCACTGACCCGGATCGGGTCGACCCGGTTTGGGTAACATTTCAGAATTCTTGCATCTTTATATTCCTGTATGTTGGTTATCCGATGGTGAATATCGATTTGGGTTGAATTTGATTCGGCTCGACATCGACTGGGTCAGGCCGAATCGTTTGGGTAACATTTCAAAACTCTCTGCATTTCATATTTATGTATCGTCATCCTAATTTGGTGTTAAAATCTGATTGAGGTTTGGACCATCGATTCGTTCAGTCAGCTGACGGTCAGTCGACCGGTTTGATAACATTTTAGAATTCTTGCATTTCATTTTTCTTGTTATCGGTGATCTGAATTTGGTGTTAAAATCGATTCTGTTTGGACCAATCGATTCGGTCGGGTCATCAATTCGGTCGGGTCGACCTGGCTTAGGTAATATTTTGAAATTCTTGCATTTCATATTCTTGTTATTGGTTATCTGAATTTGGTGTTGAAATCGATTCGAGTTTGGATCATCGATCCGGGTCGGAAACATCGACCGGTCGGTTGGACCATTTGAACATTTTCGCAATTCTTGCATTTTCAGATTCTTGTTCTTGGTTATTCGAAAATTGGTCAAATCTGATTTCAGGTTTGAATCATCGACCGGGTCGGGCGACCGACGAATATTTCCGCATTTAACTTCGGGTCGGATATTTTAAATCAAGCCATCGCCGCTTCTTTGGCACTGTTTTCTGTTTTATTAATATCGCATTAAGGCCAACGAATTGAATTCCGAGGTCGCGCTTTTCTTTCGCTTTCGCTTCTGCTTTTTTTTTTAGTTTAATCGCTTAGACATCCGTAACCGATATATTACTGTTTTTTATTAAGTTTACTGTTTTAAATTTCTTGCGACGGATATCATTGTTTTACTGTTTTGAACAAATACCGCGCCTGCTCGGGTGCTGTTTTTCTGTTTCAGTTCATTGCTCGGTTTCAGATTACTGTTTTTTTTTTCAATTTACTGTTTTAAATATCTTTGCCACGGATATCACTGTTTTACTGTTTTAAAATAAACATCGCGTCTTTCTTTTTTCGGAAATTGCCTCTGTTCTTTTTCGCTATCGCCATCGCTCTCAAGCATCGCTACTCGCCACTGCACATCGCTATCTTTGCTTTGATTTAATTTTGCTGATTTGAACACGATACTACAGCGGCCGATGAAAAATATCCGTCGATCTTGAGGCCTCCACAATGGTAAAGACGGAAATATAACTTCGGGCAATGATGAAGACTTAAACCTTTTTTATCCGAGATCAACATGTTTAGTAGGCGAGGTGACTAAAATAACCAACAAGTTATATATTCGCAGCCTACGGCGTGATTATAGTGATCTTTTTCTATTTCACCCGAGAGACCAACTTACGTTTAGTAGGCGAGACAATCAAAATAAACTACATTAGTCATATGTTTGCAAATGCCACGGACGTGATTGGAATGTTCTTTTCAAAATTTAAGTCTCGAGCCCGCCATCATCAAAACATTCATGCTTTGAATACCGATATAAAGTTATTTGTATTTAACTGTTTCTAATCGTTTGTTCTCTGACAGCTTGCAGGGATTAAAGTAAATAACGACGAATTATTCCTCGGAGTTCATTTATTTTTTAATTCACCTTTATCCCGCTTTGTATTGTAATATTATTTATAGCGTGACTTATGTAACTATTGAAATGCTTAGAATAGGCAAACTTAGGATTAATTCATATGGTAGTTTAAGATTTGAAACCCGTCAGCTAGCTTATTTATTTGTAGGCTCGCAAACTTAAAAATCCTTCAGCTAGTTTATTTATTTTAGGCCACGCGAATTCAAGATTTTCAAAACAACTTTTGTCATCTTTTATTTGCTTTATTAAATCATACCGAATAAGTTTATCTTTTGTCAATTTACAATTCAATGATTCCCAAAATTTTACTTCTTTGGTAGTATAAATAATTTATTGTCACAAATGCATATTTTTCAAAACTTTACATGTATCTTTCTTTTTATGTCATCTGAATACGTACTTGTATAAAATGCATCATTTACTAATTACTTGCAAACGTCTTTTAATCTATTATACTTGTAAAACATGCATTTTTTCTACCAATAATTAACCTGAGTTTGACCGGATAACCGCAAGTTAGCGGATCTTAAAGGATGCCTAACCCCTTCCCTTTAGGATAATAAAGAATCCTTACCTAGAATCTCGCTAGTTTCGCAGACCTTAAAATTGGAGTTTACATTGCAGCACTTAGTTTAATATTTAGGTGTCCTAATTCACCGTAAAAATAATTAGGTGGCGACTCCTCAACCCTTTTTACCCAGGAATCACCGGACACGTCCGCGCTCCGCTACGACCCGAGTCAGGTCGAAAAACGGGAGCGTACATCCACGTGTTTAACTCACTAATGACGGGAAGAACTCAATCCCACATAAATTTCCAACAGAAATTTGTCATTTGTTCATTTTAATGAGAAACCTATTACTTGAAAATAAACGGATAAATTGACGTTCACTATGGTTAGAGTTTACGAATTAACCCAAAGGTGAATTATTTACTCTATGCATAGTGAACATGATGAGGCAAATTAAATTCTTTATTAAAATATATTTGTATATTCAAAGATATGTTCGATTAAGAATTTTTATTTGCCTAATGAAGACTAAAAGGCAACTAAATAATGATAGTATGCCATCCAAAGGAGAACTACGATATACTCTAATGATTGGTGTATCTGAATCAATTTTGTAGTTAGTTGTGTAACAATAGCAGCAAGATTGAAGTTATTAAGGATGATATTGGATAACTCATTCTTCATGCAATTGATCTCTAACTTGTCTCTTTTTAAGGAGCCGTTTGGATATTGATTTGAAATCATGAGATGAAATTATGATTGTTTGAAGTTAAAATTTTGTTTGGACATACAATTTTGATGTTTTTAATTGTATTTTTTCTTATAGACATAAAACCCTACAAGTTGTGAAAATTATCAAAATTTCTCAATTCTTATACAATCTTACCAAATGAGTAAGTCATAGTTCATAACAAAATTAATACGTTAGAAAGCCTTTCTAAAAAATAAAACTTCAGTTGATCAAATTTTAATTCAATAAAATGGAAAATTGAACATCTCACATGGTTGGTAAAAGTAAATTTGTTCTAAATATACTACCAACTTGTAGATCCTTTGATATTTGATATAAATGATTGGTAAACATGATCGGTAAATATATCTACCAACTTATGGATCTATTTTTACAAAATATAAACTTATGGTCAACTTCTACATTTAAAATTTTTAAAATTATGATTTGAAATTTCAAAATATGTCTTTTTGGATAATTTGGGATTTCATCTCATAAGATAAAATCATGAGATGAAATCGAATGTCCAAACGTTGATTCATCTCATAAGATAAAATCGCATGTCCAAACGTTGATTTCATCTCATAAGATGAAATCCCATGTACAAACGCCTACTAAGAATGGATTTTCTTCTAAGTGATTACACTATTAAGAATAGGTGATATAATTGTGAATTGTTCAGTATTTTCCTTAAGAGGAAACAAGATTAAAGAATTAGAAGAGTTATCCTGTCATACCTGTAAGTCGAAGTAGTTGGTAAAGGATCTAAAGCTAAACCAACAAGTATAAGAGAAAGAAAGCACCTATTAATGTTTTATTGGATGCTATAAATGAATTTAAGGTAGATAGTGTTTAATTCCATGAAAGGAAAGGACACTATCAGAAAAATGGCCTTAAGCGTAAACTTTTGTTTGAAAAGAAATGTACATTAATTGTTTTTCTATATTTCAAATCAAACTTAGCTAAAGTTCCTTATAATAATTTGTGATTTGATTTTAGTGTAATTACTTAGATGTTTATTGTGTTGGAAATTAGCCTTTGGCGAGAGTTGCGACCGACCAACTTTAACGGCTTAAACACTAGTGCTACGCATGTTGGAGAATCTGGTTCTTCACACGTGCATGATCTACTAAGTACGTAGATAACCGTAGGGCCAAGAATCGTCAAATTTCATTGAGAAATGAAAGAGATATTGGTCCACGAAGTGAGGTGTTTGAAGCATGGAAAAATGTGGTTGGGATCAATTCTCCCTCATCGGTAGAGGAAGAAAGAATTGTTGTGTTTATAAGACTCAAAATTGGTTTGGGGTTTGGGACCCCAAGGGGTATCCCATGTGTTTAAAGGAGGAAAGACCTAGATGTGCTTCGATTCGAGGAAAGCCCACACGCGCGCCGCCGCTGCCCGTCCGGTTCCGGGTTCTCGGGTCACGGGCTGTGGGCTGTGCTTCTTATGATATTATCTTTTTGGGCCAGAAAACTTTGCCAGATGTACAGTTTGATCCCAGAAGTTTCATATGTACATTTTGGTCCCTGAAATTTCCAGAAAGTCAGAATTGGCAGAGAAGATCAGAAACACCACAGCACTCAATTCAACCATTTATTTTGGCTGAATTACTCCTCCTATAATGGCCAAATCCGTTGCTCTTTTCACCATTTATTTTGGTGGTAT
The DNA here is from genome assembly GCA_029783415.1 of Anisodus acutangulus. Classification (NCBI taxonomy): domain Eukaryota; kingdom Viridiplantae; phylum Streptophyta; class Magnoliopsida; order Solanales; family Solanaceae; genus Anisodus; species Anisodus acutangulus. The sequence goes on along the minus strand of CM056500.1, from coordinate 45,818,853 downwards.
TACTACCTCTATAATGACCATTACTTAGCCAGTAATGGCACTTATGGAGGCAGTTCAATAGCCCCTCCCTCACCTATATAAACAACCATTTTCACCATTGTTGAGCACACTTTACACTACACGAAAATACACAAACAAAATCAGTTCTTCCTACAACTTTCAAGCATCATTTCATTACTCAAAATTTTTCACGGAAGCATTTGAGTTTCCTTTGCTCAAGTGTTCATTTGTTGTTTTATCTTGGGAGACAATTGTCCAGGACGTATAAACTATTGCTAAGTTTAGAGATTTAGTATTATACTATGACATACATAACTTCAACTCTTTTGAAAAAGGATTTAAGTCATATAATGCTAATGTGAAACCTTTTAAATTATCAGTGTAATTTAACATGTGCTAATATGGTAGTTTTCATATAAAACAATAATATACCCAGTAAAAATAGTTTTCATAGATATCAACTAAATAATTAGTGTTTATCATATAGAATTACCTATAACCGGCATGATTGATAGTGTAAATATTTTTAAATGCATATAACTTAAACTCTATGAGAAATAGTAATTTTAGTATTATACTATGAGTTTTGCAAACAACAAGTTACTTCAAACACGAATGAAGAATGAGGTATTAGATTAGTTCTACAGTATACAAAGTCCAATTATTATAGTCATTTGCACTTTTGCTCTTATTTTGTACTGGTCTTCAATTAATGCCCATCGAATGAAATTAATGTCTTTTGTAAAGAACTTATGCCCCAGAAGGCATAAATTTCATTTGAAGGGAAAAATTAAAGACTTGTCCTTTTTAAGGGAAACTCGTGCAATTTTTTGATATAATAATCTGAATAAAGCAAAATTAGATGGTATTTTGATTGAATTTTTAAAAGAAGCTTATAAGTTAAAAGGCATAAGTTGGTCGTATCCAACTTTTGACTTATTTTTGTACTCTTTTAACCTAAAAATAAGTGCTTACAAATATTTTTTATCTCACCAAAATACCTCAAAAAGTAGAAAAGAGTTTAAGAGCAAAAAAAAAAAAAACACACGTAAGATAAGGCAACCCAAACACCCTCTTAGGCCTCATTTGTTTTCACTAAGATTAAGACGTCTGCATCTGAATGATTAAGATTGTTTGTTTTTCAACATCTGAATGTGCATAGTGTATTTATTTAAACATAATAAATATGCAATTCAAATAAAATATAACTAAGTATTAAAAATAAATTTTATTTAACAAAAAATAAAAAACCTATGTTCGCTAGTAATGGTGGAGATACTTTGTAGTGGTGGTGGTTGATGCTAGTGACTAGCAATGATGGCGGTGATAGTTGTGATGGTGGGCGAATTAGTGTTGTAGTGATTGACACCATAGTAGCGGTTGGTAGTAATGACAGTGTTGGTGGTGCTGCCAAAGAATGTATGGTGATTGACGAATGTGTTGGTGGTAGTTAGTCACAGTGCTAATTATGATAGTAGAGGTGTTTGGTAGTATGAATTGGCTGCAATGGTTGTTGATATAATTATAATTATTGGAGGTAATATGTATGGTAATGACTGACAGTAGTGATTGATATGAGTGTGTGGTGAGGTGGATGTGGGTTGGTGGGGTGGGAGGATGGTGAGGGGGTGGGTAGGTGGGTGGGCGGGTGGTGGTGGTGGTGGGAGTGCACTTGAGGTTGGGGATGTTGTTGGTAGAAAAAACTAAGGGTGGCTAGTGGGCCGGGACAGCCCGACCCCGACCTGACTCCGCTAAAAAAAAAAATGGTGGCGGGACTCGAACTCGGGACGGGACAATGTCTCGTCCCGCCAGACCCGAGCCCGCCCCAGGCCCGCCCGCCCCGACCCCGTCCCGAGCCCGACCCCGCCATTTGTCCCCCCTTTGCAAATATGGTTGTTGCACCAACGACCATTTTAGATTTTGGCCGTTGGTCAACATCCATTTTAGATTTTGGCCAACGGCCATTTTAGGCCTTCCCTCTCCCCCCCTCCCCCAACCCCCCTACCCCTTAATATTTATTTTTAACCCATAAGTTATTATATTTACACTTTAACCCAATTTTTCAACTATAAATAACTCATTTTCTCTTCATCTTTCTCACAAATCTTCCTACAATCTCTCTAATCTCTCAATATATCTCTCTACAAGTCTACATTGTTTACTAAATATTCAATTTTATTTATTCATTTGGGAATTGGGAGTGAAGTTGGCAACTAGCTTGAGGATCTTCCATCGAACAAAGTTTCAATTTTCAATCTCTAGATTACACGTCGACGTTACGTCGACGTTTGGTACATTCGTTCCTTCATTAAATTATTATTGTCTGTTTATTTTATTTAGTGCACTTAATTTTATTGTCTTTAATTTAGATTTAGACCAGGAGCTATTTTCTGGAACTCAAGAAGACTTTAATTTAGACGATGATCTAGATGATACACACACTAATGTTGATGACAACACACCCACTAGTACACCTTCAACTGAAATACCTCCTATTCCCCCTAGTATGAGACGAGGTCCAGCAAAACGACCATTAAAATCAGATGCATGGACATTTTTTGATAGGGACGTAGAGAATCAAGTAGCTATATGTAAAATTTGTAAAAATGTTTTAAAATTTAAAACTGGAAAAGGTCACGGTGGGACGGGGGGTTTAATTAGACACGTAGTAAGTGCTCATCCAGCTAGGTATGCCCAATACCAGGCTTCAAAACCGGGTGCGCAAACGCCCGCTCCATCGGGACAAGGTTCACATATTGATACTGTCCCAGACCAAGTACAGGGTCAAATTAACTCTTTGACGGGGGGAATTGTAGGCTCTAAATACAATAAACATAGAGATAGGGAAGCAATATCAAAATTAGTTGCTGTGGAGGGTTTGCCTTTTTCATTTCCTTCATCTCCCAGTTTTATTCATTACATTAGAGATATATATAATCATGCTTTTAACGGTTTTCCTATATCAACTGTTAAGAGAGATGTATTTAAATTCACACATGAATATCAACAATATTTACGCTTTTCATTATATCATTTTAATGGCAAAGTATCTATCACGTCTGATATAGGTCGTAGTACTAACGACCATGATTATTTAACTGTAACTTGTCATTGAATAGATTATAAATGGTCTATGCAAAAATGTATTTTAGCGTATAGATATATAGATGATAGGCACACTGGTACTTTTATTGCAGATAATATTTATCAAGTGTGCCATTATTACGGAATAACCGATAAAATTATGACTATTACATTAGATAACGCTTCTTCTAACAATTACGCAATTACAATTTTAAAAAATAGTTTAACTCCATCTTTTCGAGATCATTTTCATATAAAATGCGCGTGCCATATATATAACTTTATTGTAAAGGATGGTCTATCACTTTTTGAAGACATTCTTAGTAAAATACAATTTGTTATAAACTTTATTTTTAAAAGTAATAAAGTACAACGTAGAAAAGAATATAAAAAAACTTGTCACGATTGTGGACTACCTTATAGAAAAATTCCACAAGAAGTATCCACTAGGTGAAATTCTTTATACGAGCAACTACTTGTTGCTTATGAGTATAGAAAATCTATAACTTTATTTTTTAACTTTCGTAATAAAAATCCAGCTGATATGATTTTAGATAGTGATTGGGTAAAAATTTACGAACTTATTGTATTTTTAGAGAAATTTTTTCAAGAAACAAAAGAATTTTCCGGTATATATTATCTTATTATTTCAACTATGTTATTTTATATAACTCTAATATTTTTATTATTTAGTGAATATATGGAAAAACCCAAACTTATAAAGGCAATTTATTAAAAAAATGTTTGTCAAAATAAAAAAATATTTTATTCCTATTTCCACTATCTATATTATTGGTTCTGTATTAAATCCTACTATTAAAATAGACGGTACTAAATCACTAATTGAAACTATTTACGATTGTATAGAAGTACTACCACCTCCAAGTCCCAAAAATCTAAATCACCCACCACATATTGAACAAACTAAAGAAGAAGTGTTGGCTAGCGTAGAACACCAATGCAAAAAAATATATAGATTTTATCAACAAGAAAATGCTAGTAACTTACCGGCTTCCATACCATCTTCTTCATCTTCAACACAACCTCACAAAAGACATGTTGTTTCTGCGGCTAGTATTGAAAGCCTCAGAAATAGAATGTGTGCCGCACCTCTACTACAAACCAAATTAGCGAGTTGGATATTTTTATTTTGCGAGGTTACATCAGTATCAAGAAGTTATTAATGAAGATGGACATGAAGACTTATTTGAAATCTTTGGAGGGAATGAGAAGACCTTTCCGACACTTTCATTGATGGCCGAGATGTTTTGAACATTCAAGCGTCATCAATCAAGGTCTGAAGCGCTTTTTCTGCCGGCAGATATCAAATAGGAGACCACAGACACTCATTAGCCGGAGACAGCTTGGAAATTGCAGTATTATTCAAAGATTGGATACGAGTGGAGCGGAGAAGGTGCGGTCAACCGTAGATCAACGAAGAAGAAGATGAAAACTACAACCAAATCTTAACCGAAGGTAGTGGAAGCGATGTGGATCAATTTGACCAACAAATACCAATTCTAACCGAAGAACCACAGGAAATCATCAAGCAATTAAAACAGGTTTTTTTGAGAATGTAATTTTTTTAATTGCAATTTTATTATGTAATTTGCAACTTTTGGACAACACCACAAAGTTGCAATTTAGATTTTAGACAATTGTATCTGTATTACAAAAAAATCATATGTCTATTAAATAATATAAGAGGCACAAAAACAGCCTTGAGATGTTTTTATTACACTATCTTGTCTTGTTTATTGAGTTTTTTTTTTTTATACATATGTTATTTTTAAAAAAAAAAAAAGAACCCGCAGGACCCCGCCCCGATCCCGCCTCGACTCGCTTCGATATCGACGGATCGGACGGATCGAGCAAGTCCCGCCAGACCCGACCCCGCTGCACTCGCTAGACCTCGACTCGACCCCTTCGCTCGTCTCCGCTTCGACTCCCGCAGACTGCCCGCCAGATCCTAGCCCGGCCCACTGGCTACCTTTAGAAAAAACTAAACATATAAAAATATCTCTTAATGATAGTTATTAAGACTTTGTTCAAGATCTTAATAATTAAGATATATTTAGATTAAATAAATGTTTAGATCTTAATGTAAATAAATGTATTTAATGACTTAATTAAATGCAAACAAACGAGACTTTAGTACAAAAAATTCTTAGGGGGTGCCAAATTTGTTCCACAAGGATTTAATGTGTCAAATTGAAATTATTCCTTTCTTTGCGTAGTTGTTTCCGAAATGATTACTGTTCCTTGATATTTTCCATGATGCCGTTTAACGGCACGGAACCTTTGTGAATAATACTAGTTTGTTTGATCAATTTTTTTTTAAAATATTTGTTTAATAAATGTTTATTTTAAAAAAATGAGTTGTTTGAATAATTTTTTAGAATAGCAGAAATAGTTTTTTAAAAACTAAAAAAATTATTTTTATAAAAAATATTTTTGGAAAAAATATATTTAGAAGCATTTTTTAAAACTTAGCCGAATATTAATTATTATTTAAAAATACTTTTTAAATTAATTAATAAAATATAAATTATTTTTCATAAAAAAATATTAAGCTGATTTAACAAGCTCGACCAATCCCGCTATAAATCATCTGTTGACTGTTTACAATTAACAATTTCCCTCCCGCCATGACCACCACACTCCCTATCCTCTTCCCTTCACCTTCTCCTTCTCCTGCAATCTCCATAACTAAACACTCTTCATTTCCACTTCAAATTGAAACATTAGGGTTCTGTTCCGTCAAGTCAATTCAGAAGAATCCGTTCAGTTCTGAATTTAGAATCTTCTACAAGTTTCCGAGGTCAGTTTTTCCGGCGGAGTCTCAAGACGAAGACGAGGACGAAGATGAAGATGAAGATGAAGAAGATGAAGATGATGAAGAAGCGGCGGACGAGTACGACGTCGCTTCTGCGGAGGTTTCGAATGGAGGCTACGAAGATAGCGAAGATGAACTCGAAAGTTCCGATAGTGGTGAAGTGTTGAACATTGAGGAGAACATTGAGGAATCGAGAAGGCAGAGAGTCGAGAAGCTTCGGGATGAAGTTAGAGAGTTCGGTGATGGAATTATTGATGCGAATGAACTTGCTTCGATTTATTCTTTTCGAATTGACAAATTTCAGGTCAGTTTTGTTTATTTTTTCCTGTATAAAGCATACTTACTCCGTCCTAATTTATGTGATATCTTTACTTTTCGAGAGTCAATTTGACTAAACTTTAAAGTCTTGAAGCTAAATTGGATCAGGTTAACTCAATATTTTAAAATTACATAAGTTGCAACTTTTCTCGTATCAAAATACATCTTAAAATATTGATCAAAGTTCATGCAGTTTGAATTTAAGGAAGCGAAAACTATCACATAAATTGCGCCGGAGGAAGTACAACTTATTCACTTTTGTTTTATTTTCTAGTTATGTTGATATTTTGTGCAAAATTTTGAAGCGCTTGTCGATTCAAGCTTTTTTGAGAGGTTCATCTGTTGTGGTATCTGCGCCTACAAGTAGCGGCAAAACTTTGATTGCTGAAGCTGCTGCAGTTGCTACAGTAGCAAGAGGAAGGAGATTATTCTATACTACTCCTCTGAAGGCTTTATCGAATCAGAAATTTCGAGAATTTTGGTACGAATGTTTCTAAAATATACTCTCTACCTTCTACTATATAATGTTTTATATGGTTTGCCTCTACTAAAAATACACCATGTTTTCCGTTACAGAATATTTATGTTTATGTACTTTACAGTGAGACATTTGGTGAAAGTAATGTGGGGCTTCTCACTGGAGATTCAGCTGTTAATAGAGATGCTCAGGTTTTAATTATGACAACTGAGATTTTGCGCAATATGCTATACCAGAGGTACATTTCAGTGGGTTTGTACACTGTTGCTTATTACTTAGTATTTGATAGAAACTGAGTTTAATAGCATGCTGATCGAAAAGAGATAGAGCTTTTTGCATGTGACAATCTGGTTTAGTTTTCGTGTATAGAAATTTCATGGACTCAAACGAAGTTGGCTATGTATACCATCAAACTGTTATTGAGTTCTAGATTTAAAATTTGTGTAATATGTCTGCTAAGCAAGCAGTCAATAAAGAAAACATGGTTTTCCTTAAAAGTTGGAAAAGAGAGTTTGAAGGATAAAGAAAGTCAAACTTTTGTTCTATTTAGTTACTTGTTTTATTCATTCCTAAATTTACTACGAAATTACACTTCACTCTGCAGCGTGGGGATTGCTTCCTCAGATGGTGGTCTTCTTCATGTTGATGTAATTGTTTTGGATGAAGTACACTACTTAAGTGACATATCTCGGGGTACAGTTTGGGAAGAAATAGTATGTGTCTTCTGAATGTGCAAGTTCTATACATCTCAATTCTTCAGCAGCCTCAGAGTACCAATTTTGTATATTTACTCCCCTCTTTCTGTTTTAAGGTTATTTATTGCCCAAAGGAAGTTCAACTTATATGTCTTTCGGCGACTGTTGCTAATCCAGATGAGTTGGCTGGATGGATAGGTCAGGTATTGCAATGGGCCAATTCTGATTGCTCTGAAAGTGATATTCTCTATATGTATTCTATTGCATATATGGCCAATGAAGTCTATCTGGCAAATGCTTCTCCAGTCCTTTATTTTTGTTTCTGTCTCCAAGTTGTAATATTTAGATTGAAGTTATTTTGGCTGAAGTGTCTTAACTTCTTCATTTATATTAGTAGAAGCGAAAAAGATGATTTTGTCCTGATAGTGAGCATCCATTAGGGTTAAAAATAATTTTCTTATCCAGCCAGGGTTAATTTGATAAAGTTTAATAGAAATGATACAATTATATGATAGGATAGGTGAGGTACAGGGTAAAGAATATTACTGTATTGCAAATTCATAATGATTGTGTCATATTCAAAATTCTGGTTACTTGGCAATTTCACTTAGCCTAAATGTTCCTGATTTCATTTTAGTTTACCGTTAATTTAGCAATTTTGTGTCCCTTTTTCCTCATTTCACAAATGTCAAGCTCCTGTAATGTGTGTGTGTAAGTGTGTGTGTTTGAGAGAGAGAGAGAGAGAGAGAGAGTTGGTATGATAATTTTCTTTTGATGAAGTAAATGTTGGAATGATAACTAATCCATTCATATGCCCATCTTTTAAACTACTGCCCATCCAACGAGAACCAAAATTATACGTTACTTATTGACCAGTGGCGGATTCAGGATTTTCACTCAGGGGTTCGAAAAAAACAACAAAAGCTAAACAATCCCTGAGAATCGAACCTAGGATGTTGGAGACAATTTTGAACACCCTGGACCGTTTGAGCTAACCTTTTGCATTTGTTTAGGATATTCAAAAGTTAATATATGTACATAAACACAAAAAATCTACCCTATATATAGTGTAATTTCTTGCCTCCCCACCCTCTAAATTCGTCTCTGTTATTGACATTCTTGGGGCTGGTCTTGTTTACCATACTTTTCCTTTTTCTCGAAAAAACTTTTTTTGGGGGTCGAAATTGCTGGAAGTGCACTTTTAATTTAAATACTTGATCTCTCCCATAAATGTCTTCTTGGGTAGGAATTGGAAACCTGAGGCGTCGGCGACGAATAATTGGAATCTTTATATTTTGAACAATTTGATAGTTCATGGTTAATTTGTCAAACTTATTCTATAATGTGATAAATAGAGTAAACCCCTTAATAATTGGTGGTTATTGGGGAACCTTAGGTGTCGATAAGAGAGAAGACTTGAATTTTTAATAAACTGTAGGTAATTTGCCTTTTAGTTTGGCTTGATTTTACTTAATGTCTTAACGTTTTTGGCACTTATAAATTTTGTGGATTACTGGTTATGATGTAACAATAGGTGGACTTTGAGACCTTGTAATCAAACTATTAAGTGGCTAATGTTACCAGTTCAAGCCCTGAGTTCCCTTCTTGTTCATAGGGAAAAGGTTTGCAATTCCATTCTAAGGAGACTTGAAAAAGTTTGGATGCTGTGTCTCTTTCTTTCAGTGTCTGCTGTTTATATCGTTTTGCATCACATGTCTGTCTGTAAATGGTTTTATTATGCGGAGATACTGTCAGAATAAAAAATGACTATCTTATGCTGATTTTGGCTGTGAAGTTTGAACTTAATCCAAGCTTGCCAGTTCTACTTCAACTTTACTAGAGTTTTGTTAAAGTTAATCTAATGACAAGAAAGAATGGATTGTGTATTCACTTCTTTAATTTAATGATCTTTCAAGATTCATGGTAGGACGGAGTTGGTAACGTCAACCAAGCGTCCAGTTCCATTGACTTGGCACTTCTCCACAAAGACAGCTTTATTACCTCTTCTTGATGACAAAGGAATAAGCATGAACAGGTAGAATTTTTCCCCTTAACTCTTTCATTGATCTTCTCGTCTTATGTTTATCAGTGGTGATTTCTTGCACAACTTTTTTTTTTGTTTCTGGAACTTATAGCACTCACTGCATTTGCACTTGATTTCCTTTATAACATTAATAACTTGTAGCATGTATTGCTTTACTTGTTATTATATTTTTCAAAGGTCATAATATATGGATGATTCAAAATCAGCATCTTGGTAAACTACTGATTCCCAGGTATTAGAGTTCATTCAGTTTTAGATTTTGAGCCCCTGTTCTCTCTTTTTACAGCATATACGAACATTTCTTATATGTTGTTGAGGCATGCCACATACATTCTGAAGTTCAAAATATTGTATCTACAAAATTCTCAAGAACTTTATTTCAGCTGCATATGATGGGTTGGCCCCAAAAAAAAAACCTGTGGCGGGATAGGGAAAAACAAATCATAGTGGTGTAAAATACTTTCCGTAGTATTTGGAGGAAAAGTATGAATTACTTGCACAAGAAGCTGCTGAAGTTCTCATTTCTAATTACCTTGGTCTGACTATGCAGGAAGCTGTTACTCAACTACTTACAGTATGATGAATCTGGCAGTGAACTATACAGGGAAGAAGTATCTAAAAGAAGAAAATCAAGAAGACGTGAAAATGATGCTCGGCCGCTTTCAAAGAATGATATAAGTAATATTCGCCGCTCACAGGTATGCATAGAAGCTTATTCAGTCTGAACTTTGTTTTACGATGTTATCACCCTTAATAATTTGTTGCAGCATTAGCATTTTTACAGAATTTATCAAAACAAATTGTCATTTTCATAGAAAACTGTCAATTTAACTAAATTGTAGTTTAGTTACAAATTTCATATCCTCAGGTACCTCAAATTATAGACACACTGTGGCACCTAAAGGCAAGGGATATGCTTCCAGCAGTTTGGTTCATCTTTAGCAGGAAAGGATGTGATGCAGCTGTTCAATATCTTGAAGACTGCAGGTTACTGGATGAGTGTGAAATGAGTGAAGTTGACTTGGCATTCAAGAGGTTCCGTATTCAATACCCTGACGCTGTGCGTCTGTCTGCAATGAAAGGCCTCCGCCGAGGAGTGGCTGCACATCATGCTGGCTGTCTCCCCCTTTGGAAATCATTCATTGAACAGTTATTTCAGCGAGGTCTAGTTAAGGTTGTCTTTGCTACTGAAACCCTTGCTGCTGGCATCAATATGCCTGCTAGAACAGCTGTCATTTCATCTCTCAGCAAACGGGGTGATAGTGGACGAATCCAGTTAAGCTCAAATGAGTTATTTCAAATGGCTGGTCGTTCTGGTCGTAGAGGTATTGATGAAAAGGGTCATGTGGTTCTTGTTCAGACTCCTTATGAAGGGCCTGAAGAGTGCTGCAAAGTTCTTTTTTCTGGGCTTCAACCTCTTGTTTCACAATTTACCGCCTCGTATGGAATGGTGCTTAATCTCGTAGCGGTACGTACTTCAACCCGAGCCTCCTCGGCTCATTATTTTTAATTTCACAATCTTATGTCTTCTTATTCTGCAGGGGGCCAAAGTTACCCGTAGATCAAGCGAGTTAGATGAGATAAAAGTCACACGAGCAGGGCGGACTTTGGAAGAAGCAAGGAAGTTAATTGAGCAGAGTTTTGGGAATTATGTGGGAAGCAATGTCATGCTCGCCGCAAAAGAGGAGCTTGCTAGAATAGAAAAGGACATAGAGACACTTACTTCAGAAATCAGTGAGGAAGCGATTGATAGAAAGAGCCAGAAGCTCTTAACGCAGTCAGCATATCAGGAGATTGCTGAACTCCAGGAAGAATTAAGAGTAATTTCATTACTCTTGCTCTTGATCTTTTATTGCCTCAAATTAGACAGTTTGTTTCCCGGTAACGGAACATTCATTTCCATATTGCTTATCAGAAAAAAAGGTTTACTTTCTGACCTGAAAAGTCTGTAGAGAGCCAATTCGTATAATGAAATTCTACCTAATTTCCAGTATAACTATTAGCTTCCTTTTTTAAATATTATTCAAGGTTCTTTGTCTGAAGGACGGCTTTCTAGTTACACTGGCCTATATGTTTCAGTTCCTGGAAGCACGAGTAATTGAAAAAGGCTCTTATTCATTGAATGTCTTTTCTAGTGGTATCCTGGTGAAAAATAATCTAGTTTTCAGCATGTCCTATACTGTTTCCAACCACTATTTCTTCCAGTTCTCGTAATTTTAAAAGCATACTGGAAAACATTATATTGATGGTCATTGTGCCTACCTTTTCCAGGCTGAAAAGCGTCTTCGAACTGAACTGCGAAGAAAAATGGAGCTGGAAAGAGTGTTCTTGTTGAAACCTTTGTTAAAGGAGCTAGAAGATGGACACCTTCCATTCATGTCTTTGCACTACACTGACAATGATGGGGTACAACATTTAGTTGCTGCTGTTTATTTGGGGAAGGTTGATACTTTGAATGCTGAAAAGCTTAAAAGTACGGTAAGCATTTCACGTGACCCTATTTTTTTTGCTTAATACTAGTAAGTATGGAAGCCTTTGTGTCATCAACAAGTGCAATGCTTGATGATTACTTCTACTTGTAGTGGGCCTCCATAGATGCAATTAGCTTGTGTCTTCGGCATTTGATCTGCAAACATCTTGTTGCATACAGTAGGAATCTCTGTTGTAGGTGCTTTGCTCAATTTGCAACAAGTAGAAAATTTGTTAAGACCTTAATGCAGTTCTTGCTCTTTGTTGTTAAAGTTAATAGGCGACATGTTAGACATATTGTATAATTCCTTGCAGTTTGCCATGTTTGTAGAACTTTTAATTTTCTGCTATTTTCTCCTATTCTGACTCGAGTATGGGGGATCATGTTGCCATCTAATTGTCACTAGTCTTGAATCTTTACTCTTTGTTTAAGATCAATCGATCGATCAAATAATCTATCAACTATGCCTCAATCCCAAACTAGTTGGAGTTTATCTTAGACTCTATGGAGCTAAATATCTTGTTGTTGAAAGAGCCTCTCTTTCTCTCACTTTCATATCTTCCAAGTCATTTGGGATATGCCTTATGCATTCTCCTTTAGATTGAGGGAATTAATGGTCAATATTATAGTGCATTCCGTAAAAGATTTTTATAGTTGGACTGCTATGCAATTTTCTACTCTTAAAGCTGTTTGTGATTATGGTACTGCAGTTTCCTATTAAAGCAAAAACTCTCTTTCTGGTTACCTACCGTACAGTAGTAGGAATGTGTAATCCTTCCTTTTCCAGGTGCGTGACAATGATGCCTTTGCATTAAAGACAGTAATGGAAAATTTTGAACTTGGTGATAGTGGAGATGAAGATGTTAAACCGTCTTATCACGTGGCTCTTGGTTCAGATAACTCTTGGTATCTTTTCACAGAGAAGTGGATTAGAATGGTTTACAGAACAGGCTTTCCAAATGCTGCCTTAACTCTTGATGACGCTTTGCCTCGTGAAATTATGGCTGAGCTTCTTGATAAGGCAGAGACGCAGTGGCAGAATTTAGCTGTGTCTGAACTTGGAGGTCTATGGTGTATGGAAGGTTCTTTAGAGACATGGTCTTGGAGTTTAAACGTGCCAGTCTTGAGTAGTCTATCTGAAGAGGATGAGGTACCCTATCTATCAACTTCATTTTCGGGTGTGATTGTTTTTCTTTTGTTGGATGGTTTCTGTCTAATAGGGGCATTTCCTCCTCAAGTTAATAACTGTTAGCATCTGCTTTTGCATTTCATGTTTATTTTGGGTCCGGGTGCAGGGGGTGGGGGGTGCTGGGAGATGGATGTGGGACGGAGGGACGACGGAGAAACAGCTTAGTGTCGAATACATGGATCTTCCATTTAGCATAATCACTTGGTAAAAAATAAATATTCCTTGTTTCCTAGCCAATAGATATTCTTATCTGGGGTCATAAGGACCTTAAATATTTAGGTAGACTGAACATTCTCTCCTGTGTTCAGGATTGCTACTATAAGGAGTAAGCAAGAATAATAGTCTCTTGCTTTAGTAAGCATGGGTATTGCAGATTTTAGTGTTCTCCATTTCGAGATTTCATCTACATGTAGAATTCTGGTTAGAGTTGCTACTGTTTATACACTTTGGGTTGTCGGAAGTTTAACGTCCAATTAGTTTTTCTTGGTGAAATGCCATTGGAAGTAAGGACAGCTTGTGGTTCTTCTTTTGGCCGAACTTTTAAATGTTAAGACTTACGACCCTGTTTATATTGTTCCTTGTGTTATTCTCATCATTATTTTTCTTACAAGTTCCAGAGGTAAGAACTAAAGACACTAACATAGACTTGCTGGTCCGGAAGATCAGCTGCCATGAGTGATTAGGTGACATACAGCCACTGCCGCGAAAATCTTTCTGTGACACCCCTCGACATTGTTACTTAAAACTGCAGATTTATGCTAAGTGTAAATGATGATGATCCATACTAGACATTATAGAATCCTTGTAAGATGAACAAGGCATGTTTGGTTTCTGTTTTTTTTGTGGACTCAGTATAGGGACTTTCAGCACACCTTTTGTGCTCTTGATGTATACAAAAGTTACCGTTCTCCAAAAAAAAAATGCTTAACGTGTGATATGACACACAAGCTGTGTCAAGACTCCTGAATCCTGATATCCCAGATAAATCAAAAGTAAACCACGAGCTAACTTTTTTGGCTTCACCACTGGGTGGAGTTTACTTCTCTATTGGCATATAGCCTGGTAATGACTAATTTTGATTATGTCAGCAGGTCCTCAGAATCACTTATCTGCGTCTCTCATGCACACATCCCACAAAAGCATAGCATGTCATAATAGAACTAGCATCGTATGATAAATGATTTTTTCCTTTTAGGTGTTAAACCATGTGAGACATTGAACTATTGAACCCAACTATGCTTAGACTTTTTTTCTGCTGATGTATTATCAGATGATGCAATTACCTCAAGCATACAATGATGCAGTAGAATGCTATAAGAACCAAAGAAATAAGGTCTCTCGTTTGAAGAAAAGGATAGCTCGTACAGAGGGATTTAAAGAGTATAAGAAGATAGTAGATTCAGCTAAGTTCACTGAGGAAAAGATCCGGCGGTTGAAGGTTAGGTCAAAGCGTTTGATTGGTCGTATAGAACAGATTGAGCCAACTGGTTGGAAGGAATTTCTGCAGGTATATCACTGCTTATCTGCTTGTTACGTGCCATTGATTATACTTCATGTGGTTGTGCTTTCATCCTTAGCCCATTATGTCTGGTACAACATCCTTATATTGGACATGATTGAATGTTCTTGCTCTTCTATTGTGAAAAATCTGTTTTATCCTCAAGCGTGTACACTATTCTCCCCTGTACTTAAACACCACACCATCTTTGACCCAAATAGAAAAGAGAGAATTTATCATAATATTATTTTTGAGAACTTATTGTTGCTGGTTCCTTCATCATTTTTTGGGGATTTGCTTGGAGATTAACTTTGTTATTTGATGTTTGGAAATGTTTGCTAATTAGCAGAAAAGAATGAGGAGTTCACTTCTGTGAACTGTGTATTTCTGAAGTTGTCGGGAAAATCTTTCAGGAAGCAGCATTCTCTTTCGAAAACCTCCATTAAAAAATTATACGACACTTCCCATTTTGGGGCTTCCAAAATGTTGACGCCATTCAATTTCTGTACAATTTTCATAATTTCAAGAATTCAGATTCATTAAGTTTTCCTACTTTAAACTTTGATGTGATGATTTCTCTATCGAATATTTTTCAACCACTGCTTTAATACTTTTCTTCCACTATCACGAGCATGCTATAGAGGTCAAATTAAGATCTTAAACTCCATATCTAGTCAAATAGCATCATATAAAATGAAATGGAAGGAGTACGTCATAAAGGGAAAGGATTGAGAGAACTTTTTTATGATGTTGCCTTGCCGGATAACTGAACTAATTCTTTGTTGAATGTCTTTTTCGAAATAGAATAGACTCTTGAAACTGCATCAAGCTTCCACGACTCATGTTATTTTACTTGGTCTGGTGACTTTCTTGAGGCAGTTTTCCTGTTGTTATTGAAGCCCTTGTTAGGTTGTTCATTTTTACCAAAAAGCAGAGAAGTTACTCATTACTGATATCTGCCAGGTCAGCAATGTTATACATGAAAGTAGAGCATTGGATATCAATACACACGTCATTTTCCCCCTAGGTGAAACTGCAGCTGCAATTCGAGGAGAAAATGAACTTTGGCTTGCGATGGTTCTTCGAAATAAATTGTTGCTGGACCTAAAACCTGCACAGCTTGCTGCAGTCTGTGGAAGTCTAGTTTCTGAAGGCATTAGACTTCGGCCCTGGAAAAATAACAGGTAGAATCTCTGTCGTCAAGGTGCAGAGTAGTATCAGTCTGCTTATAACTTCATATGTTCTAGGATCTCCCTTATAGTTTTGTGTGAGTTGTAGGTTTATCTAGCTCTTGCATACACCTTTGCTTACAAATTTCACCTTGTAAATAAAGGACTCATCCTTATTAAGAAAACGGCCAGTACTGCTTTTCTTTGTCTTAGCATTGCTGAATTAGAATTTAGTGGTCTAAAGATCGAGTTACAAGAAAGTTCAAGTTCATATTGGTGACCATCTCCTTTTATTTAAATTGCAAAACGTAATCTTTTATATCTTTTTATTTATATACATGTGTGCGCGCACGTCGTGTCTATAGATCTACGAAAACTCTTTTTGGCAATTTAAATGTAACAAAAATAATGTTGAAAATCTTCATATTATTTTGGCAATTGTCAAATATAGCGATTATGCTTGTATTTTAGTTACATATGAGTAGTTGAAAACACTTTGATTTATTTGGTTGTCATTGTATTATACAGACAAAATACAGGAAGACCATTAGTGTTCTCATTGTGACTTTATCTTCTTTCGTCATTCTTTTTTTGTCGTGATGTCTTAAGAATATTTCTTTGAGGAAAATGCGTAACAATCCTGGATTTTTCTGTCAAGAGTTAAAACTATATGTTTCACTCTCTCCCCCTTACCCCCTTCCCTCCTGCACTTCCTCTTATATTATGGGTAGAGGGATCCACAGTAAGTTGCCTTTGTCTTGCAGCCTGAGAAGGCAGGATAGTGTCACATTAGAGTTAAATTAAAAAGAAAAAAAAGATGAACTATATACAAAAAGAAGAGAGTGCAAAGGTTTGGGAAAGTTGATTTCCAGCATAGGCTTCAATACCCCTATATGAACTTGCAGACTGTAGGTCGTAGTTGATCTGTTCATATCCCCGATGAGGCTGTGGTTTCATTAATGACAAGTATTTCTTACGATATCTGATGCTGTGTTGACAGATTATATTAAGTTGGAGTTTGAATATCCAGCTGATATCTAGTGGCAAATTTTCGCGGAGTAAAAATACATATTTTGATTAATTTTCATTTGCTGAGACCTGATTTGAAGTTTTATGCAATATAATCTTATTAAATAGTAGAAATGGAAGGTGAAAAATAGTAACCTTAGAGCTATCTTCCAGAAGGGACGATATTTCACTTTTACAACACTCTAGTTTGAATTACACTTGCTGCTCTCTATTGTGTCACTTGTGTCCTGGTGTTTCCAGAATTTTAGTTGGATAAGGAGGTGAACCAGATTTTAGATCTCATGTTGTTTTACTTGTGCTTGACCTCAAGACTATGCTGCAGTTTGGAGATTAGTAGCTCTATTTGATAGCTGGATAGTTGTGTTGTGGTAGGTACTATCTAATGGTAAAAGATTGTTGGGTTTCTGAAATAAAAGAGGTTCTTCATCTGTTATACCATTTAAAAAATTGGGTGCAATTTATCTGAGAATCTGCTTGCGGCATCACTTAATCCAGAATTTTAATGCTGAGTTTCTTGCCAGAGGTTTAGACTAATTTGGTCCACTAGGTATTTTAAAAAAGAATTGAAGAAATCAAAGCAATTGTGTAGAACATTCAGAATAAGTTCATCATGGTTAAGTTGCCTTCTACATGATCGTCAATGTTTCTAAACCTCTGCTGAAAAGGAAAGCTCTGATTACCATCTTCTGTCTGCAGTTTCGTTTATGAACCCTCTACCACTGTCTTGAATGTCATAGACTTATTGGAAGAACAAAAAAGCTCACTTCTAGAGCTTCAGGAAAAGCATGGAGTAAATGTGAGTTTTCAAGTTTGATTGGAGTCCGCTTTACAGTATGTTTCAAGTTGGCTTTGCACTTCACTAATGTGAAACAAACTTGCTATATCACAGATTCCTTGCTGCTTGGATAGCCAATTCACTGGCATGGTTGAAGCTTGGGCCTCTGGCCTTACTTGGAAAGAGATTATGATAGACTGTGCAATGGATGAAGGAGATTTGGCTCGCCTTCTACGAAGAACAATTGATTTGTTAGCTCAGGTATGCATGTTGTTAAAAGACTATCCATCTCTCGCTTGCTCTATTTAAGGAATTCCATATTGCACTAGCGCTTGCGTATTCTTGGGCAACCATTTGCAGTCAATCTTTACCATTCAAGATTGAGAACTGAGTGTTACAAAGTTTAATGGGCACACATCTAGGCACCTACCTATATAATTAAAGAAAGACTGAGACAGTCCTAACTTAAGCTGACTGAGACAGTCCTAACTAAAGCTAAGTTCCTTATTTTTGGTGATTATGTAACTCCTTATTTTCTGTTCTTCCTTTTGTTTCTTTTTTTTCTTCCTGTTTCATTTTGCTCCTCTGCATGATTGCAGGTTCCTAAATTGCCTGATATAGATCCACTGCTGCAAACCAATGCCAAGAGTGCCGCTAACGTAATGGACCGCCCACCAATAAGTGAATTAGCAGGATGATATTCAAACAAAAATTCATCATCTCCTCAAGGAGTCGAACTTAAAGGCAGGTAATCTATAGCCGCTGTTCCTTTAAGAGTATTAGAACTGGGTCAATTTAATTTCTGTAGACGAGGCTTCAAAATTAGTGAATTTCTTATTTATCACCAGCAATATCGATTGATGGATACATGATCTTCATGGTTCACAGTTTGAAGTTCTTATCAACTCCCAAATCTTAACAACTCTTTTATCCTTGCAAAGTAGACTTATCTCCGTCTTCCTTTCCATTATACTTGTTTCTATTTCACTGTCCTGAGTTCTACTGGTCTATAATCAGTCTCACGACAGTTTAAAATTATTGAGCCAGGCTCAGCCTTCTCTAAAAGAGATTGCTCAAAACCTGCAGAGTAGCAAGAATCTAATGGACAAATGGCAGGTGCAGCATCTTGCTAGGTGGACGAGGCTTTAAAAAAGACCAACATAATGAGTATTTTCCCATGAGAAGTATTAGCTGGAGTATGCTGCATGCATCTCCAGTAAGAAGTAAACCAAACACACTGCATCAGGTTGGTGCATCTGTGTTTCCAGATTGACTGGTAATTGGTAGAATGAACGCACAGCGGAAATGAAGTTAAGATTCAATGAAAATGAGCATGACTTTCTTAGTAGAAATACATGACACAGGAGATTGAAGTCCAAATTTTAGCAGAAGCCTCCGATTGATGTCAGCGTTCTTAATTTCGCATTGAAGTTGATTGTTCGCCAATTAGCTTGGAGGATTGTCCTCTATTTCTTCTTGGAGTTGCAACAACATATGACTCGATTTTTATAAAATGTGACTATATTCCATAACAAGAAGCAATTTGTTACTTGTAGATCAACCAGGATTTTAGCCAAAATGTATATCAATCCATTCGGAGTAGTCCTGTTTCAATATCCATTAGTTTCAACCGTTTTGTTCATATTAATTGAATAAATAATTATGTTCTCTTTATTAACTTTAGTTTTGAACAAGATGGGTTTACACAATTCAATGTTGTTCAAAAGAAAACAGAGATCTCAACTTTCATAACCCATCATGCAAAGATTCTTCAAATGCTTGTCCATTAAAAGAATCCAATGTGCATGTGAAAGGGTATACTTAAGATACAAGTAAATATGAAGAATTGCTCCATCTTTTAAGTTTTTAAATGAGTTGAACACAATTTTAGTATCGGCCACCTTTTCAAGTATGTGTTCTCCAAGTAAACCTACTTAAAAATTAAATAAATGAAACCAAAATACTTATCTCTTACACTTAAGAATGCAGTGCCACAGTTTTCCCTTTGTTAGCCATCTTCTATTTGACTGAAACCTTTCTACAAACAGGCTACTGTTACTGTGTTACATTGCAATATGGCAAATCATGATTTTATTTTAAGGATGAAAAAGATTGACGTTACGGCATGAACA
Source organism: Anisodus acutangulus (assembly GCA_029783415.1). Classification (NCBI taxonomy): domain Eukaryota; kingdom Viridiplantae; phylum Streptophyta; class Magnoliopsida; order Solanales; family Solanaceae; genus Anisodus; species Anisodus acutangulus. Next base: position 45,799,136 of record CM056500.1, on the reverse strand, counting down.
TGACCAGATTGCAGTAGCTCATTTTCCTCTCTTTTTCTTTAAATAAATTGTCATTGGGCTGGCTGCCTAATGACTTTTGCTTATTTTCCTCTCTATTAAAGATTTAATAGCTATTAAAATGCCGGTAAGGCTGCGTACAATAAATCTTTCTGGTCCGGTCCTTTTCCGAACCCCTCGCATCGCGAGAGCTTAGTGCACTGAGCTACTTTTTTTTTTGTGGGTGTGATACTGACACAGCTTGAATATGCTTTTGCGATTTTGCGACCAAATACTAGGTCAGTTGTATGGAGAATTATGCCAAACTTACACACATCTCAAAAACATATTCGTTTAATTTAAGGTCGGTCTCACAATCCATCATTACAGTTATTAAACGCAATTTTTTTTTAAAAAAAAAGGTCCTACACTTTCATCGTCCAAATGGGAATGGTGAATTTGGCGATCAGAATCTCTGGCTCGGGAAATTAGGCCAAAAAAATGGTTACATGAGATGCGGTAAGGGATCTACGAAATTGTAACAAGGAAAATTTCATGGAATTGACAACTTTAGTGTTTTACAACAGAGAAGGGAAAAATATATACATCAATCTGTCACAAAATTTAGAATGGCATCCTACAAATTATCCGAGCTGTTAGCTGGATCATTTATTCAATAGGGAAAAGGTAGAAAAATCTATGGTATCAAGGTCCACAATTTGAATTTCCACAAGTACGAGCAATCGACTAAGAAAGAAATATCAGCAGCATAATGTCAGAAACCTTCGAGAGCATGTAAAATGTGTGAAATTCTACCTTTGGACTTCATTTCTCCATTTTGTGTGTCATAGAACTATAACTATGACTAACTGAAGCTGTAGACTACCTTTCTATGCAAAATGCACATTTTTCAACTGAAGAGCAATCTGCGAAAATGTTGTACTTTACTAGAACTGTTCAGACAATCTGAGTGGCCATTAGATGAAAATTTCCCCTTTAATGTTCTCCTCCTTTTTCTTGATCGGATCAAGAAATCTTCCGTGTCTAAAACGTAAGAGACCTAGGCATCCGAAGACATAAAAACAAAGTTAGCAAGAGAGACAAGGTTCTTAAATTTGTGTCCTAAGGATAGCTAGAGTACCTTTGATGAACTGCATGCTATCTTACATTCTAGACCATTAAAAATTTTAAGTCCTTCCATAGCCTCGGATGTAAAAGTCTCATCTCTAACTCCATACTTCCGTTTATTTCTGCAAAACGAGCATGCATTAACCTATGTTATAGAAAAGGTCAAGAAAGTACTCTCTGTTGATATAGTACCTTGTCAAGAACACCCCAGGGTTCTCCTTCTGAGGAATAACAGAGAGGAGTTGATTGCTCAAATAAGCTGCAAAATTCGGGTCGATTGTAACAGCAGACACCTCAGGCTTATCATAAACATAGTCCATGAGTTGTATGGATAGACGTGTTGATTTAGATGACTGCAATGGAGGTCATTTATGAATGCTTCATTTAAATGGAGAAGGGAATGCTAGGTTCTATATAGGTCACATAACATAAAAGGAAGCAAAGATGTTGCAAAGACTTACACATGCTATTCTGTATATGGTCTCGTCATGAACAAGGGCACGCACATTTTCATGGTAAACTACATCGGAAAATGTGCTAGATTTTCTTGAGATTTCATACGTATATAGTTGGAGAAGTTTGCTTTCCAACTCATCAGTTGCAATCGTCTGAAGCTGCATGTGATGCAGAACGAAATTCTTAGAATTGTACAAGGCGGCTGCATACACCAAACAAGGAAAAATGAAAAACACATGCATTTACCTGTTTGACAATTTTGTATATCAGCTTGTCTAAGGTGAAAAGAAGATATGACTGAGCTCCAATAATAGCTCGGCAGTCATCCTCGAACTTTGCATTGTCAGAGGAACCATCAAGCAGGTTATAAAGTGCACTCCTGAATCTGTAACATTAAAGATGAGCTTAGTCTGATTAAGTACAGATTAATTAAAATTTAGTGGAACAGGAAACAAATCACTCAAGTGACCTGGAATATGATTCAGTGGGATTTATAGCATTTGAGACTCTCCATCTGTGTTCAGATGATGAAGAATGCAATTTTGCTTTCTGTAGTCTTTCATACAATGTCTGTAGTTTAAGAGAAGAAACATTACTGTTGCATCACGTGAAGGATTTATATTTCATAGGAGTAATATTTAATAGCCTTACCTGGTGAAGTCTGAACAGCACGTAAAATGAATCATTTCCGAAAAATATGCGTGATTCCTTCTCCCTGTCATGAAATATAGAAGGAACTTGCTTAGTCAGAGGCCTGGATGTATGTAGAAGACGTTCTGAAAATGGCATAACAGCACCATCTCCTTCAGCATCATGAACATCAGCAGTTCCTTCCACCTCTCCTTCACTCTCTGCCTTGTTATCATTCGCATCATGGTCCCCATCTTCTTCACGCTCTTCATGAGAGCCTTCTCCATTAGCAGACTCACTACCTGAAACATCACAATTTTCAGAAGCATTCTCACTGTCCTCTGATGTCCCCTGAGCACTCGCTTCCCCTTCATCATCAGCATCATTCTCACATCCTCTGTCTCTACCACGAATTTCTTCTTCTCCATGTCCACTTTGGTAGAGCTTACTACTTGAACTTCCCTTTAAACTATGTGATACATTTTGACCACCTTCATTCGATGGCGTAAAATTATCCTCAAAATCACCATTTGGAGTTAATTCACCCTCTTCTCTCTCAAGTTTACATTTTCCTACGGACTCTTCAAGGCATTTCTCAACGTTGATACCTTCTGCCTTTGGGTCCACGAAACCTCCATCCTAAAATCATGTGGAAAAAGAAAAAAAGGAAAAAGATATTAGAGTTGGGGGCAAACAACAGATATACTGCAAGCTTAAACAGATATTTTCTTCTTTTTTTTTGTCTTGTTTTCGAAGATTCCATTTTATATAATCAGAGGAGAGCTTTTTATAATTTATTTATTTTTACTGTGTTAGCAAGCTACTGAAGTTTACAGAAACTGACATGCTTTCTAATTGTTCAACTGCTAAAGAAAGAATACTCTCCTGATCTTAGAATTTTCCAATTTGAAAGCAGTTAAAGAGACTTGAAGGGAGCCTTGGAGTAACTGGTAAAATTGCTGCCATGTGACCAGGAGGTCATGGGTTCAAGCCGTGGAAACAACCTCTGGCAGAAATGCAAGGTAAGGCTGCGTATAACAGACACTTGTGGTCGGGCCCTTCCACGGACCCCGCGCATAGCGGGAGCTTAGTGCACCGGGCTGCCCTTTTTTTTAAAGCAGTTAAAGAGACTGAGCTTACATTACAGTTAAGGCATCTTCATGGGTCAGTGCTGGGTATCTAAACGGGCTAATTTGGGTGCTATTCTCTGAAGGGTTACTTTGGGCATAGCCAAATCAGCCCACCAGCAAAATACATATTGGCCAACCCGTTAAATTTTGGGTCAATTTTTGCCCTACTGCCTGACAAGGGAGCAAGAGGCAGATACACAGTTCACAGCAGGATCTAAAAAATTCTTTCTTTTGGATTCATGTCAGGATATTTTGCCAGTGGTTTATATAAAGACAGACTACCTTTTTATTTCCTAAATATTCGGCTTTTTAGGAGCAGGAATAGGAAAGAGGTTGAGCAGGGAGAACAAGTGGGGTGGGGCGTAAAACACAGTACCTTTGAGTCATTAGACGATACTATCTCAGGTTCATGTTTGACTGTGGAACTACTAGGTCTGGAAGTACCTGCACCATGCCCTGTCAATGGAAAGAGTACATTACATCAACTTTCCGAATACTAAATCCCATGAAGAGGTGTAAAAAACGTGAAATAGAAGAGATGCAGAGTAGGCAGCCCATGAACCTGAAGCAGTTTCTCTACAGACTCTTCCATGGCTTTCCGCTACAATAGTGCTGTTTGAAAGCACTAGCTGGTCAGCAGAAAAAGCCTCTCTGCTGAGACCAGATGCCCCATCTGCCATGTTGAGATTAGCAGCTGCCTTTCCATGCTGAAGGAGGGTCTTTGAAGTGACGATTTTCAGCGTCACACCATTTGCATGAGGAGAGCTATCATCCTTAAACCCATTTTCACCATCTGCTATACGAACTCTGGAAGAAATTGAATGCCCAGATGGAGGCTCTTCATCTCCATTCCTGGAACTGCTTTGTCTGCAATTCATGGCCGAGCCACTAGCAGGGCTACCAACCCTTTCCCCATCAATTGCTGTTTTATCTTTAGCATTTAGATTTTTAGCCTTTACAACATCTCCACCATCCACGTCACCCTGAGCCTGACGAGGAACACCAAATATTGGTTCCAGGAAGGTGGTCCAAATCTTTATGACTTTATCCAACTGTTCTCTTGTACAAACTTCTCTACATGAATACTTGATGATTTGATAAAGGTCTTCATGGATGTCAGAATCAGGATACTCGAACTCCAGATGTGCAATAATTGGTTGCCCATTTCCAGCAGCAACAGAGAGCAGCACATCATCTTCTTTGCATTTATTTTCACTGATTTCTTTGATCTCAGCCAGCAGTGCTGTGGGGAAGAAAAACATCAGTTCCATGAGAAATAAGCACCTGTGGGAAGAACAGAGTTTACACAGAACAACATTTCATATATTGCACTATGATCTCTCAAAAGATCTTTTCTACATTACAATTCAAGGTGTGCTTCTAATGCTGGGACAAAAACTGAACAGACCTCTGAAGTACTATTGTGGACATACAATAGACTTCCTCCTATCTGCAAGAAAATAAAGGCACCCGATGAATAAAACCTTGACTACTGAATTCTGTGAAAGCATAGTCATGAATATACACAAGCAAAAGAACACATCTATCAATAATGACTACCAAGGTTAATCAGTTGAAATGGCTCAAAACCATATGATGGTGAAATCTCTTACACCTTGGCATTTATTACCAGTGTGATGGAACTGGAACCTCTCCCAATAAAGAACATTAGGCCACCTGCATGAATCGATGTGCGCATAGACAGCTACACGCTACTTCATTTACACGACAACAGCTAGCTTAGGGACACCAAAATTTCCAAATCATGTTCAAAAGAGCAGATACGCTTTGTTTTCTTTTTAATCTTTCGAGGAAGGGGAGATTTTTTAATTGTAAGTTGAGAATGTTACTTCTAGTGGATAGTTTTCCTAATAGCTTTCAGTCTCAAACTAGAGCCTTCATGTCAATCCTCCTTGACTCCCCTATATAGAGGGTAATTCAAGACAAGAGTACCCATAAGTAGTAATACACCTTACACCATCTGGAATAGTCTGGAAATAAGGTTTGTGATCAATGCATGTTCTCCTATTTTATACGGTAAACATAAACTTCAAAATTATTACAAAACTAAACAATAGGCTCAAATATGTTTATTGTTTGATTAGGAAGGCATTGACGGAAATTCTCATGCAGGGCAAGCATTAGATTATTCATTAAGGCCAGATAAGACTTCAGAGGGCAAGTAATAACTACAGTGAGGTGGGTGAAAGCAGAATTAGAGTTACTGCATCATTAATCTTTCTGCTTGTTAGGTCTTGTAGTTCATAGAAAGTAGAAATCTAATGGAACTGCTAAACTTATTCTAACCTCTTGACAAATCTTGTAAGATCCACAAATCTTGAGCTCCTTTCTAAAAATTCATTTCAACTTCCATAAATACTTTTCTGGTTCTACAAGAGCCAATTTTAAATCGTAAGCTCTTGCATGAGACACCCCAGGCTACACTGTTTCCTTCTAGAGAGTATTCTAGATTTATCCTCAACCACTAAAAGGCATTTATGGAAAATCAAGTGATTCTTCCAGATCCTACCACAAAAGACGCACTAGAAAATCTGTAATATAATTAGAGAAAAATCTCCGAAGCGGGAAAGTCCATATCTTAGAAAAATATAATTAGGATACATATAAATAACCAAACAAGAGTAGGAAAAACAGTAGTTGGAGCAATGGATGTGCAAGGTAGAAAAGGAAACAGAAAGAATTGATGAAGATTGAAGACTCTATCAACAAAAAGGAAGCAGAAAAAGGAAAGTATTTTATCGATAAATGGTACTGCTGGCAGTGGAACTCATCCTTAGGGTATACCAACTACCACAGAGTATATGAAATGAAAGAAGAGTAGCTGTCAGGAATTCAAAGGAATGTGCTAGAACATCTAGACGAGAAGTTTGGGATAGTAGGCACTCTACACTCCAAAGGAGTAAGATGCATGGGGAGATAGGAATTCTATTACTGGTAGGATTATCGGAAACAATCTACCATTCCTTACCTTTCCTCTTTGAATAAATTAGATATGATGCATTTTAAGCTGTCTGACACGCAATAATGATTCTTAATACAAAGTAAAAGGGCAAATTTTCTGAAGTAGTAGTTCACTTGATATTGAATAAAGCTATAGGCCAATCTATGAAAGCAAAAGAAGATGAGTAAGGAAGAGGTAAAAGAAAAAAGAAATGTATTTGTATTGTAAAAGATTATAAAATAAATAGGGAAAGCAAAAATCAGCATCGAGAAAATCACTTTAACTAATGCTGAAGAAAAGAATTTCTGTGATCAAGTTTCCACACTAAGTTGGAGTTCTCAATCTAAATAAGCTTGTGGGCGCAGCCATTTTATTTTCAATTAGCACCTAAAGACAAATTGAACTCTACCCGCTGCTATTACCAAATGAAGAGTCATAGCAGCACAGATGTAACTTCAATACTTACTCAGAATGAATTAAGGTAACAGAAACACCTGAATATTTGCTCACAATGAATGAAGTGCAGTACACGAGTATAAAGATTTCAACTTTATAGATTAGCTACTTGAACTATCATAGAGCAGGACCAAATTGAATCTAAGGGCACAACCACCTGCAAGATTAGTGTCACAGCAAAAAACCCGGCTAGCACCACGAAAGCGGCCCCAAGAAATAGGTATTCAGTTTTCTAATTTACTTGATCTAAAAATTTCTTGGTCACTAATGCTTCCATTTTCATTTCAATACATTCAACTAGTTATTAGAATGAACTAGTTAAAAAATCAGCAAAATGTCATCTTACATTACCTTTAGTGCTCAAGCTTTTTGTGTCCTGCTGCTTGAAATAAAAGCTACGATGATCCAGTGATTTGTGATAGTTCTTAGCATAAATTTCAGCCCAAACATTATTAAAATCAGAACGACACCTCGCCCACTCCTCTTGTTTCTGCTTCAAGCGAGTGAGTATAACTGGAAGGGCAAGTGGTGCATTCTTCCTCAACACATCCATAACATCAAGCCCGTGGTCACCATAGAGACGTTCAATGCACCTTAGGTTCAGAGCTATACCAAAACAATGCATAAGCATTTATGATAACAACAATTCAAATAGAAATATCAGCATTATTTACTGGGACTCTTACCAGTAAAATGTTCCTCAATACGGATGTGACTATCACTCGCAATAGTATTATCATTGATCTTGTTCAGCAATTCTTCAACACGTCTTGTTGTTGCATTGACAGACTCTAAAAGCATATCCAGCTCAAACCTATTATTATGAAAACATCACCAATTGCAAAGGAGTATTAACGAGAACTTCACAAGAACTGGTTGGCAGAAAAGAGATCACTTCATCTCACATCCTAGATAAATGAAGGTTAAGACTTTAAGACCACATGCATCAAGACAACTTCCAACCTGTCATCTTCACATCGGAACAAGCTCTCTTCATACTGGTTTTTGCGCATATGTTTAAAAGAGTAATCCTCACTTCCTGATGTCACAGATACCCAGTGATCATTTAATACTTCGGCACCAATTTCTGTTCTCTGACTCGCTAAAGGAATTGGGTACTGCAGTAAGAAAAGATCCATGCACCATTGTGCAAAAGATTTATAAGACAGTAATACATGTATTTTAGGACGCAAATAGAGTTATTTTAATAAATCCATCTATACATTCTTTGGAAGAAGCCGATAACTCGGGGAGCAACTGTCACTGTTAGAGAGATCAAGTTCATGTATAGGTTTTGCTGCGTATTTATCTTTGCTTGGATACAAAGACATCTTTTGCCCTTGTATATCTCTAGTTCCATAAGCGACGGCTCTGTCAGGTCTATCTCTTTCTCTTGTATCGCGGGCTCTATTCCTGTCTTCCCACTCGCAATCTCGGTCTTTGTCCCTGTCTTCTACTTTCTCAGACTTGAGATTGTGTTCATCACTCCATAAGGATCCTGTGGATTGAGATAAGTCAGAGATCTAGAGGACACACGGGTGCCACAAACTCATTGTAGTCATTGTCATATCTTTCAAAACTAAATCTAACATCATTCTTACGTGTTTTGTTCAGAATAGCAGCAAGATATCCATCTGCAGAAAGCTCCAGATTAGATAAAATCATTATTTAAGATGTGGAAAAAAACTAAAACAGCAGTAGCCCGGAAATGCAATTCTAACAGAAACGTGAGCAGGAATCATTAGCTTATTACCTGTCCTCTCACAATGAGAAATAAATTCATCAAATCCGTCCATGAGATCCGGATGTTTCTGAAGTAAGCTGCTAACCTAAGGTGAACAAATTTTCACTCCAAGTTACTGAATTCACTGATACTATAGAAGCATTATAAACAAGAAACTGAATCATGAAATTGACAACTAATGTTGAAATTACAATTGCAAGCATAAAGTCAAGACAGACACAAAGGCATGCAGGTGGAACCACATCCTCATTAGAAAAAAATCATCAGTATGTGTCATTTTCATCATTTTTCTTTATGGGAAGAGAGGGGGGGGGGGGGTCAATTAAAAGTATTTATGCAATTGATAATCGATGACATCACTGTCTAGACCTCAGATGCATGTGAAGATATATGTCATTGGGATTCATTGTAACAACAACAAAAACATACCCAGTGAAATCCCACAAAGTGGGGTCGGGAAGGGTAAAGTGTAATCAGACCTTAACCCTCGGCACAAGGACAAACAATACAAAGCAGTATGAAAACAGAAATAATGGTAGCGACATACTATAAAATGCATGATAGAGCAATTTGAGAAAAAGGGCTATAACTACCACAAATTAATACGATAATCGACATACTACACAAGATTTCTCACTACAGACAAAGGTGTATACTACATTAACACAAAAGGAGTATAGCATACATGTAGGTTATTGCCTTATCAGTTTCATGCTTCTATTGTAAAAAAATTTATTTATCAATTACTTCAAGGATATTGATAACCTTAACCAGGATAAGTAAATTCAAAAATTTAACCAAGCTCATTGAAAAGCAATTTCAAAGCATGAAGAAAGTTACCAGAGATTGTAATTGCGGTCTTGTAACTACATCCCTGCTATAGATATGAAGGCACTTAAAAAATTGTTTTCGATCTCCGATATCTTGTAACCTTTCCTTAACCCGCTCACAGTAAGCAAAGCCATGGTCCTGCATACCTGCTCCAACATAAGTAGATTACGAACGAGGCCATTGAACTAAAAAATCTGATGAAGCTAAAAAAAAGAAACTTAGAATATGTTTACAGGAAATGAAACATACATCAAGCAAATTCAGCAGACCAAATTGTTATATTCCATACAACAACGAGCAAAGTCCCATAATCATAACTCTCAACTTCAAGACTACAAGCTTACAAAATATACTTCAAGTAATAATTTCTACATTAGTTAATCACTTTTCAAGGTGGGAACAAGCAAGTTATATCAATAGGCAAACTTACTGTGTTCAAACGGGTCAACAGCAGCTTCTCTATGAACAGATTTTCTGTCCAGCTCTCTATCCTCATATTGTTGTTCCCTTCTTTCCCTTTCAGTTCTCATCGTTGTTTCTTCATATTCTGGATCGGGCCGATCAACAGCAATCTCCCGGACAACTAGTGAAGTAGCCTTCTAAATCAGCCAAAAAATACCCTGATTTATCAGCCAAAAGTCAACGACATCGGACTTTAGAAAATCACCATCAAGAAACTACCTTCTCGACATGCATGTGCCTTGCTGCAGTCATCGAAGAGCTTTTCTCATCATAACGCAAGATAGGGGGCCTATGAGCTTGAGCATTACGAGCTCGGGCTGCTGCCATGGCATCAGGTAAAAAATGGGTGAACTCTTCAAGCAAATCAGGATGACCAAGGAAAAGGTAGGATACCTGCAAAAACGTAAAACCGCCTCACTAAGAACTCAGTAGTGACATTTGAAAGTAATCAAATCCCAGAATGAAATTAGAAAAGATGCATGCTTTTCTTTTTCACTCAGATACAAAGAAGCTGTCAAGCAAAGGCTAGTAACATACCTCATTATAAACTTCTGCAATAGCCTTGTTTTCCTTTCTATACATATTCAAAATATCAAGAAATGATTTGTATACAAAATCATCGCCTTGAAATCTAGTCTGCAAGCAGCACATTAATCAAATGAGAAAAGTAATTTTAATTCAGAAAGCAACATTAGTCAGTTGCATGATGATTTACCTTTATCTTGTTTACAAAACTGATTGCTTCTTCAAATTCAACTGGCTTTTTCACTGGAGGTTCGTCCTCGGGATTGGTGATCTCATATCCTTTGGGCAAAAATGTATTGAAACCCAAAATTAAGGTTCGATGCCCTTTGAATAATTCCTTCACCCTCGCTATGACACCAGAAGTGTCAACTCTACAAACAAACAATCCCAAGGAATAGTTTAAAAAATAACTAATCAAGCATCAAATATTGCAAAATCAATGGCAGTGAGTAAACCTATCAGGGGGCAAGAAGTAACCGAAAATTTTACCTTTGAGCCTTGAAATCTTTCATGACTTCAAGAAACTCATCATATTTGTCCCTTCTGTCCTGAAAAATTTCCTTCACTGCCTTGAGATAGGAGAGTGCATCGTTCGTTGTCAGCTTGTTGGCACTGCTTCCACCCATCATTGGGGATTGCCCAGAACTGCAGTGTTGTCAAAAAATAATACATGAAAAGAATCACATCTTTCTACAGGGAATCAACATCTATCATGAGCCTTTTGTACAATCACATTAGTTACAATATCAATACTGAACATCAATATTTAAATTAGTTATAAAAACCAATTTCCTGCTATATTGTTTTTTTATAAGGAATTTCATGCTAATATTAAAAAGGAAAACAAAACCTGGAGACTTACTGTGATGCAACTAAACTAATTACTACTCTCTTTTTCAGCTCGAATGAAGGATAAAATTCATAAATTAAAAAAAAAAATTATCACTTTCTCAAAACATATTGCTCCTCTATGTTCAGCTCGAATTAAGGATAAAATTCATAATTAGAACAAAAACTTACCACTTTCTTGAAACAAATTGCTACTCTATGTTCAACTCGAATTAAGGATAAAATTCATAAATAAAAAAAAAAAAAACTTATCACTTTCTCAAAACAAATTGCTACTCTATGTTCAGCTCATTAAGGATAAAATTCACAAAATAAAACAAAAAAAGCTTATCACTTTCGCGAAACAAATTACTGCCCCAACCACATTTGTATAAAAGCTTATCACCAAATTATACGTTGAATTTTGAAAATATTCCTAATAATCTGACAATTAACACGAAAGAATCAATTTTTTAATTCCAAAAAAACGCCGCCGATGAAATAACACATAGTTTTGCAGTTGATAATAAATTTGCAGTATAAAAGTTGAAATAATCATAATATTAATAATAATAATAATAATAATGACTTACGGTTCAGCACGAGAAGAAACAATGGAGCGTTTAAGTTGAGAACTCATATACACATCATCTCTTTCACCATTATTGTAAATTAATAATCCTCAACAAAATTAGCGCTTTTAATTACTCTCCAAATCCTCCAATTAACAAAATAATACAAAATCCTGAAACAACAACAACAACAAATACACAATTACAGATCTAATAAAACCACAATTATCAACTAACAATCCATTAACTCTAACACAGATAGATCACCTCAAAATTCTCATCAACATCCTACAATAAGCATAATAACAAAACGAAATAAAATCTACTAAATTACATTACTTGAAAATTAAGAAAAACATATATAAAACAATGACGCAATAAAAAAGAATTTTTACAGAGATCTTCAAAACGAGTCCGTTAATGGCGGTTGCTTTATTTGAAGAATTCTCTCTAAAACACTTTTAAATGTGTAGAAGTGATGAATATGTATTGAAAATACTTAATATTCAAACGAATGAGAAAGAAAGGCAAATATAGCGTAGCTCTATGGCTATGGCTGTGATTTATTTTTAATATTTTTGCTAGTTATTTGAAGATTTTTTTATAATATGGAGGAAAGGAAAATCTTCTTTGTGATACAACAATATGTATGAGAGGAAAAAAAGAGACTTTATAGTGTTATATTTGTATCGTCTTAGCTGGTTTATTTTGTTGATATATAAGTGGATTGATAATTTGATATATAAAATTAAAAAAAATCAATACAGAGAGCGCTAGAGGGAGAAGAAAATAAAAGAAAAGCCGCCTAATTGGGGGGGTGGGGGGGTGAGTCATTTTGACCTCCTTTTTTATGGTATAAAATGGACTACTTAATTAAGACCTAATTGTAGGTGATTAAAATTGTAAGAATGGAGGATTAGAGTGTAACTAATACCATTGGAATTTTTTTGGGTCAAAGCAATGAAATCATGAATATACTGTGACACACTTAGGGTTGTTTGGTTTAGAGATAAGTTATGCCGGAATTAGTAATATAGAGATTAGTAATGTCAAAATTAATTATATTAATATTGTAATGTAAAAATTAGTAATGCAAAGACTATATAATTTATGATTTATAAATATTTTATACAAAACAAGGTTTTTTCTTATTATGGAGGGTTAGTTTTGTTATTTTAATAGAATTCATTTATAACTACTAGCTTGTCTTTCTATTCCACATGTATCACACAATTCTTTTCTTAGTCGTATTGTTTAGCTATAGCGTAGATTCTCTCTTTATGTGTGTATTATTATGTGCTGCTGCATTTACTTTATATCTAGATATTTTATTATTTTATTTTCCTTGCAATCTTGTATACATTACTTTCTTTTTGAGTCAATGGTCTATCAGAATCAATATTTCTACCTCATAAAGGTCAAGGTAAGATCTTCGTACCTTCCCCAAATATCACTTTATGGGACTACACTAAATATGATGTTGTTGTTATGTATCCCACAATCCGTAATTCTTATATAACTTAAGCAGATATTGTTTCTGAGAAAAATAAAAGGGAGCGACCGATATTTTATTAAGTAATGTTGGCTAAACTTTTTTTGTGGAGATTATATGTCCTAAAATCCCAACCAAAACGAGTAACGACCCCTAATAGTAGAAAGTAGAAACGGTCATATACCTCATTTTAATTGTTATTATTATTATTATTATTATTATTATTATTATTATTATTATTATTATTATTTATAGAATCAAATAAATTTCTACTGTAATTCTTATAGTGACTTTAAAATATTTTTACGTAGTTTGTTTGTATATGAAAGATACATAATTTAACAATCTTCCGAAATTAGAATATATAAATCTAATATTAGGTTCACGCATTGACTTCTATAATTACAACTGCGAGAACCGATTGACAAATATTACATCTATTATTATATATACTGGATGTTAAGAGTCCACATCGGATATGGAATGGGAACATGAACTCCTTATATGGACTTGAACAATCATCATCCTATAAGCTAGCTTTTGGGGTTGAGTTATGTCCAATATCCATTCTTGCCAATTGTCTGTTTCTTTCTTCTTCTTTTTTCTCATTCCAGAAAATCCTTCTCCATATCCACTATAATGACTCCTCCTACATCTCAAGCAGCCTACCTGTCCACCACAGGCCAGTCATTGGGCCACATCGATCCGGTCTTATTTCCTGGAGTCCAACAGTCCGTTCCAGGCCTTTTCCAATCCAATTTGGGTCCGGCTTTCATCACATTGACTCCTCGGCAACTCGATAATGCGTGGTATATAGATACGGGCGCCACGTCTCACCTCACCAACAATTCTGTTAATCTTCATCAACTGCGAAGTTTAAATACTCCACAATCGATTATGGTTGGAAGCGGTCATCGCATTCCAATTCAAGGGTTTGGCCACACACTAACCCCACTACCGCATCCCCATTTTCCCCTAAATAACGTCTTATATGCTCCTAACATTATCAAAAACCTAATCTCCATTAGAAAATTTGCCACCGGTAATTCTGTATCAATTAACTTTGACCTGTTTGGATTTTCCGTAACGGACCTTCGTACCGGAAAACTCCTTACGAGATTCAATAGTGAGGGTGATCTCTATCCTTTCTTATCCACGTCCGCTGCTAGTGTCAACCCTCCCACATCTCTAACTGTCCATGTCACTCCTCCCACCGTTTTAGCAACAAGTTCTCCATCAACCTCGCACAATAGACTTGGACACACAGGAGCCCATGTTTTTAATTTTCTTAGAAACAATAATTTAATTCGTTGTCATAATGAAATTTTTGCCCAACAATGTCTTTCTTGTCTCTTAGGAGAACATGTTCGTCTTCCGTTTCAGTCATCTTCAAGTGTTACGTATTCTCCCTTTGACACTGTTCATGCAGATTTATGGACATCTCACATTACTAGTTCATTGGGTCATAAATTTTATCTCGTCTTATTAGATGACTTTTCTCACTTTGTCTGAGTCTATCCGCTTAAATTCAAGTCTGAAATGTTTGTCAAGCTTCTTGCATTCCGTGTCTATGTCAAAACACAATTTGAAAAAGACATAAAATCACTTCAATGTGATAACGGTCGTGAGTTCAATAATTCCGCATTTGACAATTTTTGCTCTACTAATGGCATGGTTTTCCAGTTCTCGTATCCTCACACCTCCTCCCAAAATGGAAAAGCCAAACGAATCATTCGCACTATCAATAACATGATTCGTACGATCCTATTGCATGCCTCCTCCTCTCTTTTGGGTCTATGCTGTGAAAATGACCGAATATATTCTAAATATTTTGCCCACTCAGACTCTCCAAAATAGAACACCCACTGAAATTCTATTTCATATGATCCCAACTTATGAGCACTTACGAACCCAATCTTGCCTCCACGACCCCTCATAAACTTGCACCCGCACCACTCCATGTGTGTTCTTAGGTTTTCCGCCTAATCACAGGGGATATATGTGCTATGACTTATCTTTTAGCAAAATCATTGTCTCACGCCATGTCACGTTTGACGAAGCAATCTTTCTATTCGCAAATATCCAAAATTCCAGAATTCGGATTACATATTTTTAGACGAGTCTGACACATCACCGCTTCTCCGCCCAGCACTCGGCCACGCTGTCACTGTTCCGGCACCACCACCACCACCGCAAACAGTCTGGCATCCAACCACCATGTCAGTCCCATCGGCGTCTTCAACAACACAATCATCCTGTCGGACGCCTCCCGGCATTGACCCACCGCTGCATCACCCACCCACCGACATCGACATTCAGGTCACCCAATGTCACCATCACCCATTGTTGCTCCTCCAATGGACCAACTCGACTACCAATTAACACATCTGCAACACCGAAACTTCTTCTCCGACCTACCATAGACACCGACATCGGAATCGACTCAATCCCATCCCCACGATCTGACCAGACCCCTTCCCTCACTCGCCCCGGCTCGGTCACCAGACATAATCCACCCAAACCCCTACCCCGTCACCCCACTCCATCGGAACTCTCCAACGCCCGCGCCCATATTCCAACCTGCACTCCAAAACCCGTCGATTCCCCACAAATACCCAACCCTCCCCCACCCACCAACACAGGCCCGACACACCACCAAAATATAGTACATGCCCCTGTCCCACCACACCATATGGAAACCCGTGCCATCACGAGATTTTAAAACCAAAAGTTCAATTTAACATGTCTACACAAACATGAGGAATTTAATGTTTTAACAAAACAACACACTTGAAATTTAGTTCCTAGACCGGAAAGGGTGAATGTGATCAGATGCATATTGTTTTTTCATCACAAATACAGAGACAGTGGTCATCTAGAGAGACATAAGACAAGATTTGTGGCCAATGTCACTAATCAGTAGGAGGACATTTATTGTGGTAAGACATTCAGTCCGGTTATTAAACCGACTATCATTCGCACAGTTCTGAGTATTGTTATGGGCAAGCATTGACTGATTCATCAACTTGATATAAAGAATATTTTTCTACATGGGAATTTGAAAGAAATTATTTACATGCACCAGCCACCTGGGTTTGTACATCCTGCAGTCCATCAGTATGTATGTCGTCTTCGTAAATCACTTTATAATTTGAAACAGGTCCCTAGAGCATGGTATGATCGCTTTGCATAGTACATTGTGCAGATTGTGTTTGTTTGCAGCAAGTGTGATAATTCTCTATTTATTTTTCATAGAGGTAGTAGCATTTCTTATTTGTTGTTATATGTGAATGACATAGTGCTTAATGCCTCATCTGATTTGTTGAAAAATGAGATCATTGCATTGCTTAAAACCGAATTTGCTATGACTGACGTAGGGAAATTGAGTTATTTTTTGGGGATATCAGTGACTAGATCTACAGATACTATGTTTTTGTGTCAGCGCAAGTATGCAGAAGAGACAGTGTACATGGCTAAAATGGCGAACTGCAAGATAATGTCCACTCAAGTTGACTATAAATCAAAGCTTAGTGCTATTGATGGTGATCCGGTGTCTGATCCCACCATGTACATGAGTCTTGCAGGTGCACTACAATATCTTATTTTCACCAGGCCTGATATTGCTTATGTTGTTCAGCAGGTATGCTTATTCATGCATGCCCCTAGGGAGCCTCATTTTATTACTCTGAAGCGTATCATCCGATGCGTTAAGGGCACACTTGATTATGAATTGCACCTATACCCGTCAATACCGACAGGGTTGTTATCATATAGGATGTTGATTGGGCAGGTTGTCCGGACACGCGACGCTCCACCTCCGTCTACTGTGTGTTCTTAGGGGATAATCTTACTTCTTGGTCTGGCAAGCGGCAAGCCACCTTATCCCGTTCGAGTGCAGAAGCAGAGTATAGATGCGTTGCAAATGTTGTTGATGAGATCTGTTGGCTCTGAAACCTTCTTTTGAAGCTTCATTATACATTGCGTAAGGCGTCTTTGGTTTACTGTGATAACATATCCGCCATATATTTATCTCATAATTCGGTTCAGTATCAGTGAACCAAGCACATTGAGATGGATATACATTTTGTTCGTGAGAAGGTTGCTATCGGTCTTGTTAAGGTGTTGCATGTGCCTTCTTCATATCAGTATGCAGATATCTTCCCAAAAGGGTTTTCTTATTCATCGACTTCAGATCCAGTCTTAGCGTCAGACCTCCTCCCGCTCCGACTGGGGGTGTATTAGCGAATATTCTCAATATATTCCTCATATAATGTGTAATGATGATTGTTGTACAATTATGGTAGATTTATGATCCTTATTGTATTAGGATTCCACATTGTACACACACACACACTATATATATATATATGTATGTATTAATTAGAAAGGCTCCCCAAGGGAGATTAATATACACTTATATGGTATTAGAGTCAGACTCATTCCAATTCTTTGTTCACAGATGTTGGGCCCCAAATTATATTATCCACGCTCCAGTTAACAAGGTCTGGTGTGTGAGGGAGTGTTAAGAATCCCACATCAGATATGAAATGAGAACATGAACTCCTTATATGGACTTGGACAATTCTCACCCTACAAACTAATTTTTGGGGTTGAGTTAGGTCAAAGATCCATTCTTTATCGAGGACACTGCATAACTTAACATATATATGTGTGTTGCATGTAAATATATATTACAATACAATCTGTAACAGAGAGAAAATAAAGGAAGTCTTTTTTTTAAGAAAAAAAAAAGTCACTTTGCACTGTTTTTTTCCTGGGGTTGGGGGAACTGAAGACGGGGTATAGCATGTGAATGGAGTCCCACGTGTAGGTTATTAGGACTTGAATGCAATATTAGGATAAATCTAATATTAGGTTCACGCATTGACTTCTATAATTACAACTGCCACAACAGATTGACAAATAAATAAATATATATTTATATATATTATGTGTGTTGCATATAAATATATATTACAATACAATCTGTAACGGAGAGAAAATAAAGGAATTCGACAACAAATTGACAAATATTACATCTACCATATATACAGGACACTGCATAACTTATATATATATATATTGCAATACAATCTGTAACGGAGAGAAAATAAAGAAAGTCTTTTTTTTTCTTTCAAAAAAAAGGAAGTCATTTTGCATTGTTTTTGTTTTTTGGGTTGGGGGAACCGGAGACGGGGTATAGCAGGTGAATGGAGTCCCACGTGTAGGTTATTAAGACTTGAATGCAATATTAGGATGAGAGTGAGGTTTAAGTGTAAATAATATTACTAGTAGGTCTAGTAACACTTTTGTCCCTCACTAATATATTCTAAGTAGCTTTCTTGTGATAGTTGATTAAGTATATTTATTTTTTAATTATTTAAAATTTATATTTTTTTATTCTTTTGCTTGTGAATATTCATAAGTTCACTATAATTATTAATTTTTTTACCATTTAATTGCTCACGTGTTATGTTAATTGTATTGTCTCCAAATGTGATGGTAATCAAAATTTTAAAAATTATCCAAATATAACATATTTTTACATTAAAGAGATCAAATTTAATACATATTTTAATTAATTAAATGTTAAATGTATTGAGTCAGGTATGAAACCAAATTTT
This sequence comes from Anisodus acutangulus, assembly GCA_029783415.1. Lineage (NCBI taxonomy): Eukaryota > Viridiplantae > Streptophyta > Magnoliopsida > Solanales > Solanaceae > Anisodus > Anisodus acutangulus. The sequence continues at coordinate 45,780,320 of CM056500.1, read as the reverse complement.
ATCAATTATTGAGGGACGAAAGTACTATTATCTCATACTAGTATTTGGTAAGTAGGTTACTATCCGATGGAAAAAAGTAGGTTAATATGCTAAATAAGTAAATATAAGATACAAAGGGCAAAATAGTCCAGAAAATATTATGACCTTTATAGTTTGAAAGGTTTGTGCATACTGCGGGTTTGCTAATTGGGCTTGGTGGCCTAATTAGTAAATTTAGGTTAAGGTTAAAAGAGGGAAAAGCACACAAAGTACACCCTCGGCCTAAAATAATTACGTGTCTATGCCCCCACTAAAATTAATTACGCTGAATACCCCTCCACTACAAAGTTATTACCCGTGTTGCTTGGAGTTCTAGAAGCAAATGTTGCTCACATCGCTAAAACAATAGGTACAAGCTGTGCTCTGTTGCATAAATCATACTAATGTTTAAATTATACTTTTTTGTTTGATTTTTACTTATTAATATATTGCTGCTCTATTCATTGTTTCCAAATAAACAACATTTTTCATTTTGTATATGTAAAATATTTAAAGAATAATGTATAATAATATTACGGATAAAATTATTAAATACCTTCCATGGAGGATATGTTAGAGCTTTCATTTTTTTTGTCCTTTTCTCTATTTTATTTTTTCGTTTTTTTGTTTCCATTAAAATTATTAAATATAAAGATAAAAATATTACTGCTAACTATTTTAGACTAATAAAAAGATAGAAAAATAAAATAATTAAACTAGAGCAAAAGATAATTAAGAAAATATTAGAGTCACTAGTATGCTGCGTCAATATCTTAATTAAGGTGTGTTTTTATGAAATTTTTCTATTTTGCAAATAAAAATAAAACCAATATCTAAATGTGGCTCTATTTTTTTCTAATTATTTTTACAAAAATTAACTCGCTATAATACCTTATCAGCATATGATATATAAATTAATAAAAATATATTTTTATAATTTTCACTTTTTGAAATGAAAATAAAATTATATCTAAAGTGTGACTTGATTTTTTGTAATTTTTTTTTACAAGAATTAACTTGCTAAAATGTTATAAAAAATAAAATATCAAAATATAAGCTTAAATTCTATTTGTTGTATTTTCATATAATTCTTTTTGAAGAAATGAACATGTCATTTATGATACCATGTAAGTATATGATACATGCTTGGTATCATAAAAGACTAAGGAGTTTTTTTAAGGAATGAATCAGTTCTTTATGATACCTTTGCATTATATGGTGTATACCATGTGGGTATCATATAGGACAAAGAAGTGTATTTTTAGTGTTTAAGGAATGAACTGGTCTCTATGATACTATCTCAGTATATTATTATATCATGATGGTATTATAGAGGACTATGGGCTTTTATTCAAGGACTTCAGCAGTCATACATGATATCACTTCAGTATATTTTTATATCATGATGGTATCATGGAGGATTGTTGAAGAATGTTTCATTAAAGGGCTGCAACAGTCCTGCATGATATCATCTCAGTATATTTTTATACCACGATGGTATCATGGAGGACTGAAGACTTTTATTCAAGGATTTGAACAGTCCTTCATGATACCATCATGATATACATTGTTTCATTATATTTTTATATCATGATGGTATCATGGATGACTGTTGAAGAGTGTTTTATTGAAGGACTGCAACAGTCCTGCATGATACTATCTCAAAATATTTTTATATCATGATTGTATCATCGAGGACTGTTGAAGAGTGTTTCATTGAAGGACTGCAGCAGACTTGCATGATACCATCCCAATATATTTTTATACCATGTGGGTATCATAATATACTGTAACAGTATACTTCAACTGCCATTAATTTGATATACTATATGCTAGAATAAATTATTTTTTGATATATAAATAAATAAAATAAATAGAAAAGATAATATCAGTTATTCATTTTATTGAAAAAGATAAAGGAGTCAAAAAGTATGTTTAGGTTTTGCAATTATATGTTTCCGGTAACGTTCAATTATACACTTCAAAATGACAAATAAAATTGTAAATAAGTAGATAATCACTATCCAAGTAGTATTAATCAAGCTAAGCTAATATCCATTCATATTAACGTCATAAGAGTTTACGACTATGGAGTTTAGCTACTCATACTATAAATGAAAAATATAAAATAAAAGTAAAAGAAAAATATAATTAAAGAGTAATTAAGTAAGAAAATTCAAACTCTATGTGAAATCATTCAAAACCTTCCCAAGTTAGCTATGGAGGCTCTCCTTAGCTCAAAGGTACAAAGACGATATAAGAAATTACCTTAATTCCGATTTAAAGTTATCCAAAAGTATGGTAAATACACGCTTCTCGCTCAGGCGCGTGGGTGAGCTACGTGACCACTTTCAGAAACTACTTTTTATTCTTCTTGGCTGTGTGCATGAGGCCAACTAAGTGGGTGGGGCACTTGGCCTACTCATATTTTTCCCTTTGATCTTTTAGCCATTTTTTCTTCACATTTTGACCATCGTATTCAAATTTTTCAAATATTTAAAACTATTCCACTCCTTATGCTCTTGAAAAGCTCTCCAAACCTGAAATTATATCATTCAAATTAATATTAATTCATTAATCTTACAAATGAGGCATGAACTTAGCATAAAAAATAGTTGTTTTCTTTTTCGATATTGGTTTGATTGACGAAAAATGAGTTTTTATTACTCATTTTGTCTCAAATTATGTAATATTATTTAACTGTGTATGAAGTTTAATTATTTTTTTATAACTTGTAGTTTAAAATAAACCTTTAAATATTTGTGTGATTATAGAACGTTTAATAAAATAATGCAAATTTTAAAATTAAATTATTTCTAAATATCAAATGGTGACCTTCTTTTAGGACATACTAGAGGGAAGTTTGTTACATATATTGGACAGACAAACTATATCAAATAATTTAAGTGTCTTCTCTCATAAGGTGTAAAAGAGCTGAAGTTTTCTAAGCTGAGAATCGATTGAAAGTAGAAAAGTTCAAATTGCTTGTCTCTTTAATTGTTTTCAGATAATTTCATCATATGCTGGCAATATCAATTGGTTATGACCTAAGCCCATATCCAGCCCAATTAGAGGAAGGTGGCGGATCGTTAGTGGATTGGATCAGTAGTTTGGGCCTTTGAACGTATGGGAATATGGGCTTATAAAGTTATGAAACTTTCCCTAAAGACAGCTTCATGCTAAGTGATGCAAACAGGGCTGAAAGTTGATCATAGGTGTTTGATCTACTCATGGATCACAATGACTAAAACATTGGTCCAAATCTAGTATCTGACAATTCTTTTGTGGGAAAGTTTTGTGTGTGCCCTTCAAACCAAAATAATTATCCGTTCGTATTCTTATTATTTTCGTACCTCCAAAAAAATTAAAACTATTTATCCGAGATGTCCCCTAAATTATGATACCATCATGATATATAAATATACTGAGATGGTATAATGGAAGTCTGCTTCAGTCCTTCTCTTAGTCCGTCATGATACTATCATGGTATATAAATATACTGAGATAGTATCATAGATGATCATGTTCATTTATTTAATAAAGACACTTTTCTTGAAAAAAAAAAACTCTATGATACCATCATCTTATTTACATATAATGTGATGGTATCATGGAGGACTGCTTCAGTCCTTCAATGAGATACTCCTCAGGATCATGATACAATCGTGGTATATAAATATACTGAGATGGTATCATGGAGGACTACTTCAGTCCTTCTCTTAGTCCTCCATGATACCATCAACAACAACAACAACATACCCAGTGAAATCCCACAACATGGGGTCTGAGAAGGGTAAAGTGTACTTTGACCTTACCTCCATGATACCATCATGATATATATATATATATACTGCGATGATATCATGGAGGAATGGTTTTGCGTGAGGGGTATGTCGGGTAAATAATTTTGGGCGAGGGAGTTTAGCGTGTAATTAGTTTAGAAAGGGCATGGGCAGGTAATTATTTTATTTTTGGGGGGTATTTCTGTTAGTTTTCCTTTTTTTTTTAGTTCAAATTTTGAATTTAATTAAAGTTTGCTTCCAATTTTAAGAGGGTTGTTCAGTGCACGAAGCATCTTCTGTTTACACAGGGTTTGAAGTAAAGTTGTATTTCACGACAGTGACTACCCCAACGCAAGTATCAAACAACTAATTTCGCAGCTCGAACATGCGACCTATAACTCAAATGAAAACAAATGTATCATTACTTTAAGGCTCTCTTCGTCCACTTTCAGGTAATTGATTAAAATTGACCGGATTCGTCGTTTACTTTTTCTAGCCGGCATACATAGATTTTAAATATATTATATATGATTATACACATATTGTACATAGATTATACATATATTTCCCCCGACTATTTTGAGTTTAAACGATTGGGCGAACATTTTTTTTAGATTATTTTTCTTGATTTTAGAATTCAAGTCAATAGAACTTCGTATGATCAAATTGGAAGTGTACCATTGTAGTCTTTGACTACTTCACACTTGCTTTAACACGATATTGTCTTTGCGACTGTTAAAAATAAAATTTTTAATTTTTTTCCACAAAATTTTCGCATGTGAGCGGTATACAATCAAAAGAAGACGATTAAAATCATGAAATATATAAGTAAAGTGATTTGTTAATGTGTAATCACAACTTTGAATATCTCATAATTCTAATCTCTATATTACTTTCTTTACTCAATGGCTATAGTAACGCAGTTTTAAAATACAACATGAATCTCTTTATGATGGATTAATAAATTATCAAAAAGATCTTAACAACCACTTATTATTTATAGACTTACTAGATGAGAGTGCCCGCGCTCCGCACTGGTGCCTGATGTCATATTTCTTCCACTATTGAATCAACTACTTTAAGAGTTTAGACAATCATTTAACTTCTTCATAACATTGTGCTTAGAACCAACATTTTTTCAACATAAAATAAGAAAATGTAAACAAATGCATTAAGTGAATGGATCCTATTCGCTGGAGGAATTTGTGCTTTCCTGTGTCTTGACTGCCAAAACATAGGTACTCCTTCCCTCCTACCTGGATCAAGTTAAATAGTTGCCAACTTCAAGTAAACGTCGAAATGATATTACATTTTGTGCTCCAAATTCTTCCAAATAAGTAAAAGTGATGCTACAAAAAAGTTTGTACTATCTGTGAGATGATATTAATTTCTTTTAGGGAGTCTTTCATTAATATCAAGGTATATTTAGAATACAATATTCATCCCTTATACAATAGGAATCCTAAGCCTATACAAAAGAGAAATCATAGTCTTACCATAATTATATTTACACAATATATGGAAATATTCTAATTATGGGTAGGGAATATATTATTTCCTATATTTACACGTTTACACACCCCCTCAGTCGGAACGGGAGGAGGCCGGACGCTGAGACTGGATCTGAAGTCAAGAAATAACTGTCTGGGAAGTCCTTTGGTAAATATGTCTGCATACTGATAGGATGATGGAACATGTAACACTCTGACATGACCTAACATAACTTTCTCACGAACGAAGTGTAGGTCTATCTCAATATGCTTGGTTCGCTGATGTTGAACCGGATTATGAGAAAGATAAATGGCAGAGATGTTATCACAATACACAATAGATGCCTGACGCAAAGGACACTGAAGTTATAACAGTAAATTTCTGAGCCAACAAATCTCAGCTACTACATTTGCAACGCCTCTGTACTCAACCTCGGCCTTTGGGCGAGATAGAGTAGCATGTCGCAGCGGACCAAGAAATCAGTTATTCCCTAAGAAAACACAAAAGTTGGAGGTGGAGCGTGGCGTGTCCGGACACCCGCCCAATCTGCATCCGTATATGAAAGCAACATGTCAGTGCGAGAGGATATAGGTGTAAACCATAATCAAGAGTGCCCTTAATGTATCGAATGATACGCTTAAGAGCAGTGAAATGAGACTCTCTGGGGGCATGCATGAATAAGCAGACCTGTTGAACAACATAAGTTATGTCTGGTCTGGTGAATGTGATATACTGAAGTGCACCTGCAAGGCTCCTATACAGAGTAGGATAAGATACTGGAGCACCATCCATAGCACTGAGCTTAGATTTTGAATCAACTGGAGTAGGCACCTCTTTGCAGTTTGCCATCTTAGCCCTGTACACAATCTCTTCTGCATACTTACGCTGACACAAAAATATATGATTGACAGACCTAGTCACTGATATCCCCAAAAAGTAACTCAGCTTCCCCAAATCAGTCATTGTAAATTCGGACTTGAGCAAGACAATAATCTCATTTTTTAATCCGCCGGATGAGACAGTAAGAACAATATCATCCACGTAATGTAATAAGTAAGCAGTGCTACTACCTCGATGAAAAATGAAAAGTGGTGTATCACTCTTGCTGCATACAAACCCAATCTGAAAGATATACATGGCAAAACGATCATACCACGCACGGGGGGCCTGCTTCAGGCCATATAGTGACTTACAGAGACGACACACATAGTGAGGAACTGCTGGATGGGTGAACCCTGGTGGCTGATGCATGTAGACTGTCTCTCACAGATCCCCATGTAAGAATGCATTCTTCACGTCAAGCTGATGGATCGGCCAATGTTTGCCCATGGCTATGCTCAAAACTGTGCGGATGGTAGCCGGTTTGACAACTGGGCTGAAGGTCTCACCACAATCAATGGCCCCCTGCTGATTTGTGCCATTAGCCACAAGACGGGCCTTATACCTCTCAAGATCCCCATTGTCTATGAACTTGTGACGAAATAACCACATACAACGAATGACATTCACCCCCTCAGGTTTAGGTACTAGATCCCACGTGTGCTATTTAGTTAAAGCATTGAATTTCTCATACATAGCCGCATTCCAATTAGGGTCTTGTTTGGCCAATTTTGGGTTCTTTGGAATGGAGAGATGGTTTGGGCAGACAAGTTGAAATGGACTTTGGGTTTGAAGATTCCATGCTTTGAACGAGTTTCCATTGGATGGGTAGGGACAGTGAGTGGCAGAGTGGTGTCTGAGACGGGGGGTAAAGTCGGATAAGGAGAAGGTGGGGGAGAAGCCGTCTGAGGCACCGCGTCTCCTGGATCGAGAGTCGCGGCGCTAGAAGGTTGACAAGTTTCTCTGGAGTTTAGGCGCCGCGGCGCCTCAGCACAGGGTCGCGGTGCTGTCGACGACATTTCAAAAGATTGCTCTCTGGAAATCAGGAGTCGCGGCGCCTCCCCTCGAGGACGCGGCTCTGACGACGGAACAGAGGATGTGAGTTGTTCGATTATGAGGGGAGAGATGGCAGACTCGTCAAGAAATGAGTAGTCCTATTTTTGGAATTTTGGAAGATTCGAAAACGGGAATGTGGTCTCGTCGAATGTGACGTGACGAGATATGTGGATCTGACGAGTCGACAAGTCATAGCATAGATAGCCCCTATGGTTCGGCGGGAATCCTAGAAAGACACATGGAGTGGACCTAGGAGCGAGCTTGTGAGGGGCGGTGGAGCTAAGGTTGGGATAGCACAGACAACCAAAAATTCGTAGATGATCATAAGAGGGGATTCTATGGTAGAGAATTTCGATAGGGGTCATATTGTGAAGAGTGCTAGTAAGGAGAATATTTAGAGTGTATTCTGACATTTTAGCAGCATAGACCCAGAAGGGTGGAGGGAGGGAGGCATGAATCAATAGGGTGCGAATCATATTGTTAATGGTGCGGATGATTCTTTCAGCTTTACCGTTTTGTGGTGAGGTGTGAGGGCAGGAGAAGCGAAAGACCATGCCATTATTGGTACAAAAGTGGTGAAACATAGAGTTATTGAATTCACGACCATTATCGCACTGAAATAATTTTATGCCTTTTCCAAATTGTGTTTGAATGAACTTGCGAAACTCAAGAAATTTGACAAACACTTCCGATTTAAATTTAAGAGGGTATAACCAAATGTAGTGTGAAAAATCATCAAGCAACACAAGATAATATTTATGACCGAGAGAACTAGAGATAAGAGATATCCATAAATCGGCATGTATGATATCAAAAGGAGCAAATGTAACACTAGTAGATGATTTAAACGGAAGACAAATATGTTTGCCTAAAGAGCAAGAAACACAATTTTGGGCAAGTTTCCCATTACAAGCAATGAAATTGTTGCCTCTAAGAAAATTAAAAACTGGGCCTCCTGGATGATCAAGCCTATTATGCCAAGTTGAAGAAGAAACAACCGCTAGAGTGACGGAAGAGCAAGATCTGGCAGCGGAGGTGGAAGTGAATGGATAGAGATCCCCCATGCTATTGCATCTCGTAAGGTGTCCCCGTATGAAGATCCTTTACAGTAAAACCAAAAGGGTCAAAATCCACGGAGACAGAATTATTACGAGTAAATTGGCAGACATATATGAGGTTCTTAATCATGTGGGGGGCATATATGGTGTTTTTGAGGGAGAAGGGTGGATGAGGAGGTTGTGTGTATGAGGTACCATAACCCTTAACTCGAATGCGTTGTCCACTACCAATCAGAACATATTGAGGATGCTTTAACCAAAGCAGTTTAGGAATAGTACTGCAGACGGGTGACGTGAGATGTGGCGCTGAGTCCATGTACCAAGTATTGTCGGTGTTGCATAGAGAGGTGGTGAACGCCGACCCAACTCGATGGGTGTCATGCGGGAGGAGAGTGCGGGACGACCTTGCATGAAGTGGGCTCTTTGTGAAGTGGAGCGGGGCCTAACAAACCGGGTAAGAATCTGATTGTATGGCTGCTGATCGGAATGGACTTGGCGCCGCGACTCTGAACTGGAGCGCCGCGGCTCTGTACTAAGCCGGCTCTGTCTTGAGGCGCCGCCGCTGTAAACGAGTGGCGAGCCGCGGCCCGGTTGTTCTGCGATCTCTGTTGTTATTCTTCTTTGTTGGTTACATTGACCACGACCCTTTCCACGACCACGACCTCTCTCTACCGCCGCAGCCTTTTCCACCACTTGCCGCGGCCAGCCGCTGTTGGGAGTTGTCTGGTGGCGTCGATCTTAGGGTTGTGTGTCGACTGACTAACACACCTTGGCGTGCTCATCACCTTGCTTACGACGGGTTTCTTCGAGCAACAATTGTGAGCGAGCATTGTTAAAACTCGGTAGCAGATCTGCCTGTTGAATAATGGTGGCCAAAGTATCATATTCGCCCTTAGTAAGGCCAGAAATCATTTGTAGCACCATTTTATCGTCAGTGACAGGCGTGCCGATGTTGGAAAGTTGATCCGCTAGAAGTTTAAGCTGCTTGCAGTACTCAGAGACATTGGAGAAGTTTTCAAGACGTGTTTTGTTGAACTGTTCTTCCAAATACACGGCACGAGTGTGCTTGTTGTCCTGAAAAATTTTCTCCAAACGATTCCACAAGTCAAGGGCTGTGGAGTCAGATTTCATGATAGTAAGGAGCAAATCCTGAGAGATACTACCATATATTCATTGTTTGACGCCGACGTCGAGACGATGCCAGATAGAATCATCAACCTCCGTAGGGCGCGGAATAGTGTCATCAATATGGTCAAGCACGTTATAGAGACATGCATGATTGCGAAAAAGTTCAACCAGGGATAATACTGGTTGTTTTCTTGATCAAGAATAATGGGAATATGGTTCTTGATGTTGGAAACAGTAAGGGCGGGATGAAATGGAGGTGATGACTTTGTGGTGTGATTTGTGGAGGTAGAGGCGTCAGAAAGTGTGGAAGAATCAGGGATAGCCATTTAGAGAAGAGAAGAAAGGAAGAACAAAACCCGAAAAACAAGAAGAAAATCCGGGTGGGCCGCGGCGTAGGAGAGGCAGCCGGCGGCTGTGGAAGAGAAAGGTTTTTAGGGTTTTGTTTATTTGGCTCTTGATACCATGTGAGATGATATTAATTTCCCTTAGGGAGTCTTTCATTAATATCAAGGTATATATAGAGTACAATATTCATCCCTTATACAATAGGAATCCTAAGCCTATACAAAAGAGGAATCCTAGTCTTACCATAATTATATTTACACAATATATGAAAATATTCTAATTATGGGTAGGAAATATATTATTTTCTATATTTACACGTTTACACTATCTATGACTTTGTATACAATAAGTTGTTCACAAGAACATCCCAAGAGTACAAGGAACTCACTGCACAAGCTCATATGGCAAGATGAAGATCCGGAAGAAAATACAATAATCTGACAATTATTTCAATATTTTCCCTCTGCTTAGGCTCATCCAATATGATAATACAAAACATAATCTAAATTTAACAAGAATTCAATTCAAGAAATCAACTAAAAATGGAAACCGTAGCAATTTTCTCACTTGAAAAGCAAGAAGAATTCAGAGCTCAGTATCATCTAAGAAGATTAACAAAGAGAATGAACTACTAAGTGATAATTCTCTATTCTAAAGAGAGAATGAATTACTCGTGGATCATTTCTCTACTCTTAACTATGAAAAAATATAACAAACTACATCTATTGTTCATATAGAGGAAGGGGAAAATCTTAAAATAATTTCACCTTAATTAGTTTATGATATCAAGCAAAAGAGGACACAAAATCAGAAATTTTAAAATCAATTTTGGTATTCAGCATCATAATTCAGAGAGAACAAAGGCACATTTTTAGAGATCACAATGGTATCGTATCTCTCGTCGCATACTGACTTCTACCAGTCAAAACCAATCATTTAGGCCACAAGGATTTTCATTCCCATGAACACGTATAAAAAATTCTACCTGAAATATACTAACAGCATTTCCATTGTTAGATACAATCAAAAGTCCCTTAGGACGTGACTTTGATTAAAGATATAAAATTTGAGAGATAATTCATCCGCGACTTTTACCAGAGAGCGCTTGTTTCTTTGGTAAATAGTCGCGCGACCTAGTCACTACGACCCCCTTGGTGAGAAACCAAATCAGAACACCCAGTCAATGAAAGCTTTATATTTTCATTATAGTCCTGCATAGAATGACAATTATAAGATTGTATTAATCTTCCTTAGAGAGTCTTCTCATTAATACAAAATATATATATAGTTGTACAAAAATGGAATCCTAATACAATAAGGATCCTAATTTACCATAATTGTACAACAATCATAATTACACAATATATGAGGAATATATTGAGAATATTCGCTAATACACCCCCTCAATCGGAGCGGGAGGAGGTCTGACGCTAAGACAGGATCTGAAGTCGATGAATAACTGTTTGGGAAACACTTTTGTGAAGATATCTGCATACTGATATGAAGAAGGCACATGCAACACTTTGACATGACCGAGAGCAACCTTCTCACGAACAAAATGTATATCCATCTCAATGTGTTTGGTTCGCTGATGTTGAACCGGATTATGAGATAGATAAATGGCAGATATGTTATCACAGTAGACTATAGACGCCTTACGCAAGGGACACTGGAGCTCCAAAAGGAGATTTTGGTGCCAACAGATCTCAGCGACAACATTAGCAACACATTTGTACTCTGCTTCGGCACTCGAACGAGATAGTGTGGCTTGCCTCTTGGCAGACCAGGAAATGAGATTATCCCCTAAGAATACACAATAGCCGGAGGTGGAGCATCGCGTGTAGGGACACACTACCCAATCTGCATCCATATATGATAGTAACCTGGTTAGTGCAAAGGGGTATAGATGCAACCCATAATCAAGTGTGCCCTTAATGTATCAGATGATACGCATAAGAGCAATAAAGTGAGATTCCCTGGGGGCATGCATAAACAGACACACCTGCTGAACAACATAAGTAATATCAGGTCTGGTAAATGTAAGATATTGAAGTGCACCTGCAAGGCTCCAAATAAAGAGTAGGATCAGAGACTGAATCACCATTATCAACACTAAGCTTTGATTTAGAATCTACCGGAGTGGGCATGATTTTGCAATTTGTCATTTTAGCCCTGTACATTATCTCCTCTGCATACTTACGTTGACTCAAGAACATAGTATCTGCAAATCTGATCACGGATATCCCCAAAAAGTAACTCAACTTCCCCAAGTCAGTCATAGCAAATTAGGTCTTAAGTAATGCAATAATCTCATTTTTCAACACATCAAAGGAGGCAGTGAGAACGATATCATCCACATTTAGTAATAAGTAAGCAGTACTACTACCTCGATGAAAAATAAAAAGAGAATTATCGCACTTTCTGCATACAAACCTAATCTGCATAATGTACATGGCAAAGAGTTTATACCATGCTTTGAGGGCCTATTTCAAATCATATAGTGACTTACGAAATCGGCATACATACTGAGGGGTTGCTGGATGGATGAAACCAGACGGCTAGTGCATGTAAACAGTTTCTTTTAAATCCCCATGTAGAAATGCATTTTTCACATCAAGCTAATGAATCGGCCAATGCCTACCCATAACAATACTCAGAACTATGCGTATGGTAGCCGGTTTGACAATCGGACTAAATGTCTCACTACAATCAATGCCCTCCTGCTGATTAGTGTCATTAGCCACAACTCTCGCTTTATATCTTTCCAAGTCACAATTGTCTTTGTATTTGTGATGAAAAAGACACATGCATCGGATCACATTCACCCCTCCCGACCGAGGAATCAAATCCCAAGTGTGTTGTTTTGTTAAAGCATTAAACTCCTCACACATGTCCGCATTCCAATTAGGATCTAGTTTGACTAATTTTGGATTTTTGGAAATGGGGGATATGGTTTGTGTATATATGTTAAATTGAACTTTGGGTTTGAAAATCCCGTGTTAAACATGAGTTTCCCTATGGTGCGAGGAGGTAGGCTGGGTATGTTTGCTGGTTGTCGGGTCTGGGTCACTGTGTGTGGTTGGATCCGAGTTCTGGTATGGTGTTTGATTCGGGTTCTGGTATGGGGTCAGATCGATCTGTTGACTGGGTATAGTGGCTGGGTGGTTGATATCTGGGTTTGACGATGGGTTGGGTGGTGTCACCGATCTGGGTAGACCGAGATAGGTTGAGGTCGATGATGTGGGGTATGGTGTCGGTGGTAGATTGGGACTGAAGGGTTGTCTTGGTTTGGTGGTGTGATTATTGGAGGATGATGTGGGTTACCGGTGGTTGGTGTGGTTGCGGGGTTGTGTTGGGGTTATGGTGTGACACACTGGTGGGGACGGTGACCGGTGGTGATATCGAGATATTGGGTTGATTGTCGGTGGTGGTGGCAATCGACGTTTGTTATGACGGAGACTAGGAGACGCAGAGATGCCATTGGTGGTGGCGGCAATAGGTGGCAGGGATGGGTTTGCGGTGGTGCACTGACTCAGTTCGCTGAGGATGACCGGGGAGATGTCGGACTCGTCAAGAAAGGTATAGTTCATTTCTCGAAATTTTTGGATGTCCGAAAAAGGGAATGTGGTCTCGTCAAACGTGACATGACAAGAGACGTGAATTTGACAAGTGAACAAGTCATAAGACAAATAGCCCATATGATTAGACGAAAAGCCGACGAAGACACACAGAGTGATTCGGGGAGCTAATTTATGAGGGGCGGTGGAGGCCAGATTGGGAAAGTCACCTTTGTTCTTGTACAAATGAATCATTGTACTCCACTTCCATTCTTCGGGCATTATCACCTTCTTAAAAATTACGTTAAACAACTCCATCAGCCACTCTAAACCTACCCTGCCTGCGCTTTTCTAAAATTCATTTGGGATCTCATCAAGCCCGATCGCTCGTCCCCTGCACATCCTGCGCACATCACCTTGAACCTCCTTAACCTTAATGTTTTCACAATAGTCAAATTTTGGTATCTATCAGAGTGCTCCAGATCTTCCAGCACAATGTCTCTATCTTCTTTTTCGTTCAAGAGTTTATGAAAGTAAGACTGCCACCTCTGCCTAGTATGCGCGTCCTCCACCATCACTTTGTCGTCCTCATCCTTGATGCACCTCACGTGATCCAAGTCCCGGGCCCTCCTCTCTCTCGCATTGGATAGTCTGTACAACTTCTTATCCCCGCCTTTTTCCTTCTAATTTCACATATAGACGTTCAAAAGCCGTCGTTTTCACCGTTGTAAATGGATGAAATTGTAGAGAGACATGTGACTTTTTGTAACTAGCTAGTGATGAACAAACATATTTTCCTAAGGGGGAATGTCTTTATAGCATTTGCTTTAATTTGATCTATTGATATTGATTTTCATATTGTGTCCCATGCTTACTCTTTTGGCTTATTACCTTACCTAGGTTGAAATTGCATGTGCTGGTGTTGTCCCCTTATTTTTAGTTCGAACTATTTGGAGATCTTGATTAATTTGAATTAATGCCTTATAAGACTAATAGAAGGGGAAGTTCTTCCTACCAAGATTTACATTATCAGGGTTCGAACCTGAGTCTGGTTAAGAGTGGAGAGAAGTATTATCCCCGATATATAAAAATTATAGCATCTAATTTTAAAGATGTATAATTGTAATCTAACTTGCTATAACAAGTTGTTTATTTTATCTCCCCCCCTCCCCAAGTTATCATATCAAGTAGCTCGTCATGAAGATTTACTTATTACTATAGGTAAATTTAATATGCTGATAAAAAACAAAAACATACTATTAGTATATATACGTAGAACATAAATTCTTTATTTTTCTCTTTTCTTTGGTTTCTAATGTGATGGGATGGCACCTACAATTTTAGACAAAATGTTTCCTATTGATTGAAGAACACTGATGAGTCAACCGAATATATTGTCGAAATATAGGACCACACACCGTACCATTTATTGAAAGAATTTGTTTGGTTCCTTTCATTCCTAATGCTATTTTTCATTCTATATCTCCAATGCCTCCTCTTCCCACCCTCCCCGTAAAAAAAACGTCCCCTCAATTTGAAGCAAGTTTAATTTAAACCTTAGCATTATCCTATATGGTTAAGTGATTCACAACTCAGGGGTAAGTTCTGCTCTCTAATTTTTTCAATTTCTTCTTCTTTCTGCCTAATCCTTCCTTCTCTTAGGGCTGATCCGTGTATATTTTCAGTGTATATGGCAGTGTAAAGTGTATAGTTATTGACCATATTGTTAGAATTATTGTACATGTATAATTATGGTAGTAGTCCTGTATTAGGAAAATGAAGTAGTCATGTATTAGGAAAAGATAGATTTAATTTCCATAATTAAATATTGTATATCATGTATATAAACTTTTTCATTAATGAAAATAATCAAGGGATTATTCTCTTTCATGATATCAGCAGTGTAGGACAAACTTTTCATTCTCCAAATATTCTAACCTTCTGTCGTCCTACTCAACCAATCGGCTGACGGCCGACCCCCTCCCCATCCCTTCATTTTTTTCTTTCAAAACCCTAATTCTTCTCTTGTTCTTTCACCATGTCTACCACAAATAACATCTTTTAACATGCCCTTGCAGTCTCTAATATCAAGAAAAACATCCATATTGTTCTTGAGATGGAAAATGTCCAATACGCGACGTGGACATAACTATTTAAAATTCAAGCAAGGTCTAATAGAGTCCTCTATCACATCGTCGAACCGGCAAAAGGCAAGGAGAATGTGCCTACCACCAATGATGAAATAGAGTTGTTGGCAACTCTTGATGCTACGGTGCTCCAATGGATTTATTTCATCATCTCTACAGACCTCTTACAGACTATTATCGAACCCGACACCACAACCATGGAAGCTTGGAATAGTTTGCGTGATATATTCCAAGATAATAAAAATTCTCGTGCTATGACCTTTGAGCAGGATTCTCCTACATTAATATGGAGGATTTTTTGAATGTCTCAGCCTACTGTCAAAGGCTCAAGGAGTTGTCGGATCAACTCAAGAAAGTTGGCGCGCCTGTCACTAATGATCATCTCGTTCTTCAGATGGTTGCAGGCCTCTCCGAGGCATATGCTGGTGTTGGAACTCTTCTTCGTTAAAACAATCCTCTTCCACCGTTCTACCAGGCACGTTCCATGCTCACCTTAGAAGAAGCAGGATTGGCTAAAAAGGCAGCAATCGGAGCTAATTATGTCATGATGGTGGCCACGTCACATGACACTGATGACCCTCATTCCTTTTTGGCAAACTCGGGCCAAATCGTAATAATGGTGGCAGCAAAGGGGTCAAAATTGAAAAATGACGGGAAAAACCACGGCGGTGGTTGTAGTGGCGGAGGATGAGGTGGCGGCAATGGCCAGCCTGGGCCGCAACTTTGGTCCAGTGGACCATGGCCGTGGGTTAGGCCAGCGGACAGTGGCCCAATGCTCTCTATCTGGCTTCTCTCTTTTGTGCCAGGCCCAACAGTAGCGCCCAGCAGCCACCGGCGACCCAAAATAGGCATACCCAGGCCTGACAGCAGCCTGGCCTGCTTGGGCCACGACTTCAACATGCCTATGTTTCTGCGGGCCCCACAACAGCCCTAATCCATATGGATATCAAGGCAGCGATGCATACATATAGATTAAATTCTCCGGATGCAAATTGGTACATGAACACTGATGCTACTTCTCTTATGACGTTCACACCAGGTAATCTCTCGTCTTATTTCAATTTGAGAAAAAATCGTGACATAATTATTGGTAAGGGTAATTCAATTCCAATTCGTGGTTATGGTCACACAAATTTATCTGCCCCGAACCCAGCTTTAGCCTTAAAAATGTCCTTCATGCTCCTCACTTAATTAAACACTTGGTGTATGTTCGAAAATTTTACAACCGGTAATTGGATTTCTGTTGACTTTGACCATTTTGGATTTTCTGTGAAGGATTTCACGACGGGGATACCTCTAATGTGATGTAATAGTTGGGGCGAGCTATATCCCATCACCTCCAGCACCACCACTACCACTAATCAAGTCACACCGTCATCGTTTACCGCTTTAGCACCTTCCTTATGGCATGCACGTTTGGATAATCCGAGAGCGTCTATTCTTTCTTCTCTTAAACATAGCAATTTTATTGAGTGTAATAGGACGCGTAGTACTAATGTTTGTCCTTCTTGTTCGCTTGGGAAACATGTTAGATTATCCTTTATAGCCTCTAATTCTAGTATTTTATTGTTATTTAATATTATTAATAGTGATTTGTGGACATCTCCCGTTTTGAGCTCTTTAGGCCATCGTTATGTGTTATTTTTGAATGATTATTCTAATTTTTTGTGGACCTTTCCGTTGTCTAAAAAGTCTCAAGTTTATTCCACATTCATATCGTTGAGAGCATTCATCCGTACCCAATTTGAACGAAAAATTTAAAACATCCAGTGTGATAATAGAAGGGAATTTGATAATAGACCGTTTAGGGAATTTTGTAATGTTAATGACATATCTTTTCGATTTTCTTGTCCTCATACGTCCTCACAAAATGGAATAGCCGAAAGAAAAATTTGTACCATTAATAATATTGTTCGGACATTACTAGCCCATACTTTCTTACCACCTTTATTTTGACATCATGCATTACAAATGACTACTTACCTTCTTAACATACTCCCTAGCAAAAAATTAGCATACCAATCTCCACTCAAAATTCTTTATCACAAAGATCCGTCATATTCTCATCTTAGGGTGTTTAGGTTGCTATCCTCTATTTTCCTCTACTACAGTAAACAAACTACAAGCCCGCTCTACTGCTTGTGTGTTTTTGGGTTATCCTTCTAATCATTGTGGTTATAAATGTTATGATTTATCCTCTAATAAAATCATCATTAGTCGTCATGTAATTTTTGATGAAACTCAATTTCCATTTGCTAAGTTGCATAATTCTGTGTCTAATTCCTATAATTTTCTGGATGATGGATTCTCACCATATGTGGTCCACCATTTATTCCGAACCCCATCTCGGGATATGGACCAGCAGCCACCGGCTGGCCCAGTGACCACATGCCCAGAAACGTCCTGTCAGGAATTCTAGCCAGCAGGCCCACTGCCTGCCGGTCCACCTCCGTCAGTTCAGCCCATCGACCAGCAGGCTCACTGCCTGCTGGCCAATCCCGAGACATCCCCACACCTTCAATTCCAAGTCAAGGGCTCATTACTTGTATCCAACGGGATATCCTTAAACCAAAATGACATTTTAATCTAAATTCTAATATCATTAAATCACCATTCCACATAACCTCGTGTCTGCCCTTCATGACCCAAATTGGAAAATGGCCATGGACGATGAATAAAATGCTCTTATTGAAAATAAGACGTGGGAGTTGGTGCCCCGTCCGCCTGTTGTTAATGTGATTCGTTCTATGTGAATTTTTACTCATAAATAAAAATATGATCGTTGTTTTGAGAGGCATAAGGCCCGTCTTGTAGGTGATGGAAAAACTCAACAGGTTGTCGTGCATTGTAGAGAGACATTTAGTTTGGTGGTCAAACCGGTAACCATTTGCGTTGTTCTCAGTCTGGCTCCCTCAAAATCATGGTCCATTCATCAACTGGATGTGAAAAATACTTTCTTACGCGATGATCTCAAGGAAACGGTATACATGCATCAACCCTTGGGTTTCAGGGACCCCGATCATCCTAGCCATGTCTGTTTGCTGAAGAAGTCCTTGTGTGGGCTAAAATAGGCCCCTCGATCCTGGTATAAAAGGTTTGCAGATTATGTGTCTACTGTTGAGTTTTTTCACAGCATGTCTGATCATTCTCTGTTCATCTATCGTCGTGGTACTTCTATGTCATACATTATGTTATATGTAGATGATATCATATTGACTGCCTCTTCTGATATACTGCGCAAGTCTATCATGGCTCTTCTCAGCTCCGAATTTGCTATGAAAGACTTGGGGCCTTTGAGTTATTTTTTGGATATAACTGTAACTCGTCATGTAGGTGGTCTATTTCTATCCCAAAGGAAGTATGCGGCTGAGATTATTGAACGTGCTGGCATGTCATCTTGTAAGTCTTTTCCTACTCCGGTTGACAACAAATCGAAGCTGAGTGCTAATTCTAACACACCTTACGAGGATCTCTCCCACTATCACAGTCTTACAGGGGCTCTTCAGTATCTTACATTCACGAGGCCCGATATTACTTATGAACTGCAACATGTGTGTTTATTTATGCATGATCCGAGAGACGAGCACATGCATGCTCTCAAACGCATTGTGCGTTACATTCAGGGCACTCTTGATTATGATTTGCACTTATATCCATCCTCAATATCTACTCTCGTGTCTTATACAGATGTTGATTGGGGTGGATGTCCAGATACCAGACGTTCGACATCTGGTTATTGTATGTTTCTTGGTGATAACTTAGTCTTTTGGTCGGATAAATGTCAGACTACTTTATCGCGATCCAGTGCGGAGGCCGTGTATCGAGGGGTAGCCAATGTGGTGTCTGAGTCCTGTTGGCTGCGTAATCTCCTATTAGAGCTTCACTTTCCTATTCAGAAAGCTACTTTGGTCTACTGCAATAATGTTAGTACGGTCTATCTCTCTGTAAATCCTGTCCAACATCAGCGCACTAATATATCGAGATGGATATTCACTTTGTTCGCGAAAAGGTAGCTCGTGAAGAAGTACGTGTCTTGCATGTCCCTTCAGGGTACCAAATTACTGACATCTTTACTAAGGTTCTTCCCTTAGTTCTGTTTGAAGATTTTAGGGACAGTATCAACGTACGACAACTGCCCGCTATGACTGCGGGGGTGTGAAAGAATATACACGGAGGACCGTGTATATTGGCCGTGTATATGGCTGTGTAAAGTGTATAGTTACTTACCATATTATTAGAATTATTGTACATGTATAATTATGATAGTAGTCTTGTATTAGAAAAAGGAAGTAGTCATATATTAGAAAAAGAAAGTAGTCATATATTA
Organism: Anisodus acutangulus; assembly: GCA_029783415.1. Classification (NCBI taxonomy): domain Eukaryota; kingdom Viridiplantae; phylum Streptophyta; class Magnoliopsida; order Solanales; family Solanaceae; genus Anisodus; species Anisodus acutangulus. The sequence continues at coordinate 45,760,532 of CM056500.1, read as the reverse complement.
GGAAAAGATAAATTTAATTTTTATAATTAAATATTATATATCATGTATATAAACTTTTTTATTAATGAAAATAATCATTGATTATTCTCTTTTCATTTCCTTTGACTCAACAAACTTTAGAAATTTATTTATTATTTGCTGTAATCATTGAGCCTAGAAAGACGTATATTATATGAAACTGTGATTTATCATCTTATATAGTACTTAATATTTCTCTTCCTTTCCAATATGATATTTGCCTAAGATATTATGTGTATTACTTCCTCGAAAGCTTACTAGTCTAAGAACATGTCGGTTTTTCTTCTTAACCTATATCCTTATCTGTCCACCCACCGTCAGGAGAGCCATGATAGGGGTGTTCATGGTACGGTACAATATGATTTGATATTTCGGTTTTTGGTTTGGTCTGATCGATGTTTTAAATTTTGGATTTGGTTTGTGTGGCATGGTAAATCGATAACTATGATTTATTCTACTTAGACTTACATATAATGAAAAATTTATGATTTCGACACTATAAAAAGAAAGATATTTGACAACAACATTTTTTGTTGTCATATGTTGTTTGCCAAAAATACTTTTCACAATAACAAAAATTATTGCATGCCGTTGCAATAACCTCCGATGCGAAAAGTTTTTGCAACAAGTTCAACAAGTTGTCATTTACGTTTTTTAGCAACGATATATTAAAGTTTTGTTGTCATTTTCGTCTTTTAGCAATAATATATATATATATATATATATTGTTGCTAAAATTTTCTTGACAATTCTATATAGATAAAAAATATTCCAACAATAAAATCTATCTATATGTAATTAAGTTAATTTTGATTTTTATTTGATCTTAGGGATTTTGGGCCAATAGGTCCCCAATGTCATAAAAGAGTAGGCCACTTAATATATAATCCGAGATCTTTGACCAGTACATCTACTATTCCTCGCCGAAATTGTTTAATGATCGGCACATATCCAGTTTAAAACTTTAAATTCCTCCTTTAAATTCAAAACAATTTAATTATGTTTGTTGGGATTGAACAATCAAATCCTTTGAGTTTTTGAATTTTCCTTTTCCTGTTTCTTTTTCTATAATTAATCATTGTAATACAAAATTCCTGAAAATTTTCATTTGTCAAAATTCTAAATACTACAACGGCAACAACAAATCCATGTCTTATTATATGTGGGATCTAACAAGGGTAGAGTGTACGCAGACCTTATTCTACCTTGTAAAGGTAGGAAAACTGTTTTCGATAGACCATTGACTCAAGGGGTGAGAAAAAGCATCAGCAATGTAGTAACATCAACAAGATAGTAAGATAAACGAAGCGGAAGAAACAATCTAAAACTCCTGATATGAAAAATAAATACGCATGACAATCAACTAACCCTCTATCCTAAATACTATGAGGACAAAATGGTAAGAAATTGTTCTTTGAATAGTTTTCAAACATTTTAATTTTAATTTAAAATATAAATTAATCTAATTTGGTTTAGTATCGAAATTAGTTTTATTAATTCTATAAAGTGCACAGCAGGGAGGACTATAGAAGAATTGTTGGCAGAAATGGAGATCATGTTAAAGCATTGATAAGTATTAGTGAATATTATTTAAATACTCACCATATCTCATGTAATTATTAGTGATGTATAATTATGGTAGAAATAGGATCTCTATTGTATTATGATTCTACATTGTACACATTATATATATTTGTATTAATGGAAAAGACTCCCCAAGAGAGATTAATACAATTCTACATGGTATCAGAAGTCAATACTTCCTCCCTAACCCAAACCGGTAGCCCTTCTTCCGTTTCCGGCCCCAAAAACCGTTGTATACCACCGGTGTACCTCGGATATACCACTAATATACAACCTCCTCATATTTCCTCTCTCTCAAATAGGTCGTCTACTGTTCGCACACAGCCCCTCCACATACGATATACACCTCGGCTACGCCTCGAACCCCCAAAGTTTTTTTTTGTTCCTTCTTCCCACTTGCTGTCCGACAACTCCTCATGGCCGAAAATACACACATTGGGTATTTTTGTAGCGGCAGAAGCAAACAGGGGGACTGGGCCTTCAACAGCAACCCAGAATCTGCGGCCCAACAAAATCCTTGGTTCAGCGGCCCAGCAGCCTGGGATTACACCCGATGGGCTACGACCATCTGGCCCAAGGTCATGCGACCCAGCAATGGCCCAATAATTTGAGCACATAGTCGCCGACCACACAATTCAGGCCCAATGTCCTGGAGCCCACCAGTCCACTCCTGGCCCTTCCCAAATCGATTTGTGTTAGGTCTTCGGCACGATGACTCGTCCGCAGCCCGATAATACGTGGTATATGGATACGGGCGCCACGTCTCATCTCACAAATAATTCTGGTAATATTCCTCAACTGTGCCATTTAAATACTCCACAATCTATTATGGTCGAAAATGGTCATCGCATTCTAATTCAAGGGTTTGGCCTCACACTGACCCCACCACCGCATCCCCACTTCTCCCTTAAAAATGTACTATATGCCCCGAACATTATCAAGAACCTAATCTTCATTAGAAAATTTGCCACCGATAACTCTGTTTCAATTAATTTTGACCAATTTGGGTTTTCTGTAACAGACATCTGCACCAAGAAACTCCTTACGAGGTGCAACAGCGAGGGGGTCCTCTATCATTTCCTATCTACGACCGCTACCAGTGTCACCCCTCCCACATCTCTAGCTGCCCTCGTCACTCCTCCCACCGCTTTAAAAATAATATATCCCTCAACGTGGCGTAGTAGACTTGGTCATCTGGGTTCTCACATTTTTTATTCCCTTAGAAACCAAAATTTAATCCAATGTAATAAAGGGAACCTTTATCATAGTTGCTCCTTGTATCATCTAGGGAAACACATTAGGCTACCATTCACGAGTATCACTTTCTCTCTCTCTTTGATATTATTCATGCAGATTTATGGACTTCTCCCATAACTAGCAACTTAGGCCATAAATATTATTTGGTATTTTTGGATGATTTCTCTCACTTTATTTTGGTCTATCCGCTCAAACTCAAATCTCAAGTGTTCTTCAAATTCATTGAATTTCGTACACAGGTTAAAACACAATTTGAAAAAGACATAAAAATGTTTCAATGTGATAATGGTCGTGAGTTCAATAATTTCCTATTTCATAAATTTTGTGCAGCTAATGGCATGAAATTTCATTATTCGTGCCCCATACCTCTCCTCAAAATGGTAAAGCCGAAAAAATTCTCCGTACCATTAATAATATGATTCGTACCCTCCTTTTTCATGCGTCTCTCCCCCTACTTTTTGGGTATATACATTAAAAATGGTAGAACACATTTTTAAAATTTTACCTACCCGTGCGATTCAAAATAAGACATCCATCGAAATTCTCTACCGCCGGATCCCTACCTATGACCATCTTAGAATTTTTGGTTGTTTGTGTTACTCAAATATGACATCCACGGACCCCCCCAAATTAGCACCCGGGTCCACTCTGTGTGCTTTCCTAGGTTTCCCATCGAACCATAGGGGGTACTTGTGCTATGAGCTATCCACCGACAAAATCATAATCTCACGCCACGTCACCTTTGTCGAGTATGTTTTTTCGTTTGACAACATTTAAAAATTCCGAGTCACTGATTACATATTTCTTGATGATTCGGACACATCACCGATTGCCCACTAAACACTCCGTCATGCTACCACTGTTCAGGCACCAACCACTACTTTGTCACCATCGCATCTCACCACTGCTACCACCGGCGGTCTGTCTGGCAACCCTCCAACTTGTATCGCCATCATTACCCCCACATCCTCGTCTCTACCGACTACCACTACCACCACCGGCAGTCGGTCCGACCATCATTGGTCACCATTGATTGCTCCTACCACCACTGATAATCGGTCATATATATCTCTGCCACATCTCGTCGTCTCATCAACCACCCACCGGCATACCCAGCTAACTACCACTGTGTCACCGCCTGCCTCTAACACTCCAATCACCCAAATTGACATCGCAACAGTACCAGATCACGGAACCCCACACAGTACCAGAACTCATACCTAGACCTTAACACTGTCACCGGTACCCGCATCGACCAACCCATAATCACTCTAACTGCCCATATCACTGACCCCACACACCCAGTCTTGATCTAACGTACCCCCATGTGATACATCTCTCTCCGTGCACCAAACCCGACAATCACCAGCCACTGTACCTGCCTCGCATCACAATGACCTGTAACCTCACCAAAATACCCAATCTGACTCTGCCCTCACGCACCGTATGGAAACCCGTGCCCAACATGGATTTTTCAAACCCAAAGTCCAGTTTAACTTATCCACACAAGTCATATCCCCAATTCCCAAAAACTCAAAATTAGCCAAACTAGACCCTAATTGGAATGCGGTCATGCGTGAGGAATTTAATGCTTTAACAAAACAACACACTTAGGATTTGGTTCGTAGACCAGATGGGGTGAATGTGATCCGATGCCTATGGTTATTTCAACACAAATTCAGAGACATTGGTAACTTAGAGCGATATAAGGCGAGACTTGTGGCTAATGATACTAATTAGCAGGAGGGTATTGATTGTGGAAAGACATTCGGCCCGGTTGTTAAACTGGCTACTATTCACACAATTCTGAGTATTGTCATGCGTAAGCATTGGCCAATCCATCAGCTTGAAGTGAAGAATGCATTTTTACATGGGGACCTGAAAGAAACTGTTTACATGTACCAGCCGCCAGGTTTTGTCCATCCTGCAGCCCCTCATTATGTATGTCGTCTTCGTAAGTCACTTTATGGTTTGAAACAAGCCCTCAGAGCGTGGTATGAACGCTTTGCTAATTACACTTTGCAGATTGATTTTGTTTGCAGCAAGTGTGATAATTCTCTCTTTATTTTTCATGGAGGTAGTGACATTGCTTATTTGTTGTTATATGTGGATGATATTGTGCTCACTTCCCCGTCTGGTGTTTTGAAAAATGAGATCACTGCATTACTTAAAACCAAATTTGTCATGACTGAATTGGGGAAGTTGAGTTACTTTTGGGGATATCAATGACTAGATCTGCAGATACTATGTTTCTATGTCAGCGTAAGTATGCAAAAGAGATTGTGTACATGGCTAAACTGGCTAATTGCAAGATCATTCCTACTCCGATTGACTCAAATCAAAGCTAAGTGTTGTTGATGGTGATCCAGTGTCCGATCCGACACTTTATAGGAGTCTTGCTGGTGCACTTCAATATCTTACTTTCATCAGGCCTGACATTGCTTATGTTGTTCAGCATGTGTGTTTGTTTATGCATGCCCCCAGGGAGCCTTATTTACTACTCTTAAGCGTATCATTTGATATGTTAAGGGCACACTATATTATGGATTGCATCTATATCCCTCTGCATCGACCAGGCTGTTGTCATATACGGATGCAGGATGTCCGGACACGAGACGCTCCACCTCCGGCTATTGTGTGTTCTTAGGAGATAATTTCATTTCATGGTCTGCCAAGAGGCAAGCCACCCTATCTCGTTCGAGGGTAGAAACAGAGTATAGAGGTGTTGCAAATGTTGTTGCTGAGATCTGTTGGCTCCGAAACCTTCTTTTGGATCTTCAGTGTCCCCTGCGTAAGGAGTCTATGGTATACTGAGATAAAATATCCGTCATATATTTATCTCATAATCCGGTTCAACATCAATAAACCAAGCACATAGAGATGGATATACATTTTGTTTGTGAGAAGGTTGCTATAGGACATGTTAAGGTATTACATGTGTCATCTTCCTATTAGTATGCAGATATCTTCACTAAAAGACTACCTAAACAGTTATTCCTCAACTTCAGATCCAGACTAAGTGTCCGGCCTCTTCCCGCTACGACTGAGGGGGTGTATTAGTGAATATTATTTAAATACTCACCATATCTCATGTAATTATTAGTGATGTATAATTATGATAGAAATAAAATTATTATTATTATATTAGAATTTCATATTATATTTATTTATATTAATGAGAGAGACTACAATAAGGACAAAGTAATAGCCAGCACACAAAATTCTGGAACAAGCTGCCAATGAATACTTGGTACTCCTTGTTAGTTTTAATTTTGTTTTCTTCTACTGCCTTAACACTGACAGTTGGAACTAATTAGTTAGCCGGTCACATGAAATAATGTGTTTGGTGAGCATATCATGTTGTAATTGATATGAATTTTTAGGGTTGACAACTAAGATCACATCACTATGAGAATATTTTTGTTTAACCATCTGACTCGATTAATTTGAATTCGAGCTAGATAAACTGATTAAAGGTAGAGCTCTCTATATCATAAATTTTTTCATTCTCAAGACTTGATTAATTCAAATTCATGTTGGGTGACCCATCAAGGAGGATAACACGATCCTTATCAAGAGAATTTTCATTTCTAAAACTCAAACGTGAAATCTCTCATTAAAGATGAAAGAGATCACTCATCATCCCATCACATCCTTTCTGGTGCTCAGGAGCTAGCGGAGCTAGAGGCTGGACACGGATTCAGCCGAACTCAATAATTTTGACTCAAACAGTATATTTGTGTTGAGTAATTCATTAAATATATACAAATGATAAGTTTAGAACTCAGTTATTAATACTTAAAATCGTCGTTCTAAAATTCAGAACCCATAAAATTAAATTTTGACTTCACCCCTGCGGTGCTAGCAAAATTTTGATGCATAAGCAAAATCTAATAGAATAAATACCTAATCATTTTTTTATCTTCTTTCGTTTGATACTTCTCCTGTGGGCTGTGTCAAAGAACAACTTGCAACAATGATTTGTTGATAGAATTGGACAATAATAGGTTCTTCAAAAGTAATAAAAATACAAGGCTGCTGGAATTAATGGTTGAATTTAAAATTCTTGAGGAAAAAAAGGAACAAGATATAGTCCCACATGATGTTAATTTTTGGGATTTATATTTTTCTCACATCAATTTGTTTTAGAATTGTCTACAGTCATTTTTCACATAACATCCGGAACTTACACAACAAATGTAATTAGTTACAACTCCTTACACAAGGTAGTCACTTTTATAGGAGTAGCTAGTATTTGCATTGTATTTAAATTTTTGTGAGATACTTCAGATATAAAAGTTATTACTTTTTAAATATATTACAAATATTGATTACATTTTAAACATCATCCCTAAAAGTGGTTATTGGTGCACTTAACTTTATACTAAAGCATAAAGCACACTATTTTTCTTTTTGATTTCTTACTTGGTGTTCGTTCGTGCCTAAAATTCCAATTTAGAAAGACAAAATATTGTGTGTGAAAGATGATTTCATTCTAAAATATTATCTATGAACTATGTGTTGGGTATTTTTGCTCTATGGTACTTTATAAAGCAGTACAAGAAGTATATAACTATTACAAGTATTCGAAAGGATAAACAAAGATTCAATAATTCATCTAGTAATCTGAAAATTACAATATAACCACAAAACTGAACTTACAATTTTGTTGAAGACGAAAAAATGGAAAGCTGGTTTCTTTGAGTCGAGTGTGGCACTCTGTCCTTAAGACAATATTGCCGTATGTATCCTTTTTATAATCGTCTTGGACAATTTGTCTCCCAAGATAAAACAACAATGGAACACTTGAGCAAAGGAAACTCAAGAGCTACCGTGAAGAATATTGAGTAACGAAATGATGCCTTGGAAGGTGTAGGAAGAAACTGTTTTGCTTGTGTATTTTTCTGTATTTTCGTGTATCATATATGCATGTTCTTAGTGCTCAACAATGGTGTAATGGGGTGTTTATATAGGTGATTGAGGGGCTGAAAATTGCCTCCATAATAGCCAAATAATGGCCATTATGGAGGTAGTAAAGTCACCAACATAAATGGTGAAAGACCAACGTATTTGGCCATTATAGGATGAGTAATTCAGCCAAAATAAATGGTTGAATTAGTGTGCGTTTACGCTTTGATTGTCCAAGTCTCACGCTCGAAACCAGGGACCAAACTGTACATCTGAAAGAGTTCTGGTCCGAACTGTACATCTGGAACTTCTGGGATCAAACTGTACTTCTGGCAAAGTTCTTTGGCCCAAAAAGATAATATCAGAAGGCCCACAGCCCGTGACCCGTGACCCGTGAACCCGTGAACCCGGAACCCGTGACTCGGAACCGGACCGGACGGGCGGGCGGCGGCGGCGTGCGTGTGGTCTTTCCTTGAACCGAAGCACATCTAGGTCCTCCCTCCTTTAAACACATGGGATACCCCTTGGGGTCCCAAACCCCAAACCAATTTCGAGTCTTATATACACAACAATTCTTTCTTCCTCTACCGATGAGGGAGAATTGAACACAATACCACACTTTCCATGCTTCAAACACCTTACTTCGTGGACCAATATCTCTTTCATTTCTCAATGAAATTTGACGATTCTTGGCCCTACGGTTATCTACATACTTAGTAGATCATGCATGTGTGAAGAACCGAATTCTCCAACATACACGTAACACTAGTGTTTAAGCTGGCTAAAGTTGGTCGGTCGCAACTCGCCAGGCTAATTTCCAACCTCCCTCTTGAAAGAGATTTTGGCGCACTTACATGGTGTCTTTTCATTTCCAGCAATATTTCAGCGACCGATGTTGCATAAGGAGAGGTAGCCTCGACTTTGAACCTTCCATAGTTGAATACCATCGGACTTACTTTAAGCGGTGAGCGTGATGTCTTGAACCGTCAAGTGTTTAGTGTAAGCCAAGACAATGATACCAACACAACAAATTCCCTTACTCCCTTTTTCGTAATGTTTTGTCCGCTTTGTGGCCATGACAACGTCTTGGATTCTTAAGTCGCGTTCATTTTGAGGAGGCTCGTCTCTGCACTTAAATAGGTGGTCTCCTACAAGGTATCTTGCTATACCCCACTTCACAAGTGTTAGGAACCGTTAAAAGTTTCCCAAAAACCTAACCTCAATCATTGAGGAGCATTACAGGTTTTGAAAACTTAACCTTTACCCACACCGCTGAGATAGCACTTAAAGTCTATCGCGGGAGCGACTTTGGATTTGGTGTTTCTTTCGTAAATCACTATCCGATGTGCTCATGCTTCCAGGCGATCAAGCGAACCTTTACTGACTTAGTTTTCCCATTGAACCAAATTACCGGGATCTCCGGTTAGTAAGGTTGAGTTACCCGTATTGGTCCAGATATTTTGGGTTTTAAGCCCATTCCCCAGACAGGCGAACACTTGATCTCGGGTAGTCCCTTAGTTAGTAAACAAAGTGACACCCGTGATGATCAAGCGCCATCTGATCTTATGTCTCTTGACAAATCTCTGACAGATATGTCCGACGCCGTCATCCTGTGTCACTTCCTAAAGCCGTAGCTAGCTGCCAAAGGTATAATGAAAGGCACGGGTTTCTCCCAATAAGGGACGCCCTTCATAGGAGTCGTGGAAGTTACTCAACTTCTTTCATGCTTTGTATAAAATGATAAATTCGATTCCATCATGAATAGGCCGATGCAAGTTTGTTTAGAGGATTTTCCAAGAACCACCATACACATTTACTTGTGGCTTTGGTGTTCTTGGTCGATGTCCGGTTGCATCATTGTGTTCTCTCGAATCACCGCCGACATCCGTAATACCTATAACTCAGTAGATAAGCGAATAATTCAGATATCGTCATATCCGACTTAACGCCTTCATTGATCATGTATTAAGATTATCGTTGAACCTTGTTCAATCGACCGATTTGTAGGGCGATACCGGTCGGTTGCCAGTGGTGTACAATACATTGAACTACATGTGATCCGCGACGCTTCCTCATGTCCTGGGTGCACTATGATTCCAATCGATTATATGATTCATATCCATTGATGGCTTCAACGAGGCGTCAACTATCGACCGGTCCGTTAGATGTCTTTAGAAATCCAATTCCTAAGATGCCATCTATGATATCCATATCTTTCATATCGAGACTTTGTTTCAATATGACTTTTACTTTTAGACTGCTGATTCTCCAACCGTTAGCTTTCTAACTTGAGTCAATGTTTCGTGGTCGATTCATTATTTCGCTTTATCTGAAACTTCGGGACCAAAATGTAAACATTTCAGGGACCAAGATGAAAGTTCGGAAGAAGCCCAACCGCCCGTAAAAACCAACTCGATTCTCTTCTTCAACTCTCCTGGGGAAGGTCGCATTTAACATTCATGCCACGCAAGATCAGAATGACCCGTGATGTTAAGCTACTCCCAGGGAAGCATACGTATACAAGTAGCCGAGGCTTTGAACTCGTCGATGATCCATCTACTTTGTACTCACTTTTAGGTATCCTTTTTCACAACCCAAAGGTTCTTTTTCCTGGGAGGAAGAGCAACCATTACGCAAGTATGATTCTATATGATGAAATATATTTCTCTCTTTAGCTTCTTTCCAAACCACCCCTTTTGCAGATAACAATTATTTGTTAATTCTCCATGGCTCGTTCTTAACCATACAAGCCAGAAGGACTGGAACAAGTCTTTGTCCCCTCTTTGCTCGTCTTGGTTCAACATCAGAATCCCTGAAGTTCTGCAGATCCTGGAATATTAAGTTCCAGGATAGCCAGCAACTTTCGAGTCCTGTAGATACGGGAGCGCCTAGTTCCTGGACAGTGAAGCCCTCGTGTTCTTGTTAACCTTGAGAAATTACTCCTTTTTCCTTTTCAAGGAAAGTTATCTTATAAGAATTCAAGATTCTTTGGCGCCAAGAGGCGATAAGTACTCTTTGTTATTTCTGAATCAAGTGGATATGCAACCCACGCCTTAGGTCGAACTTGACCTGTTTCGGTAGTCCAACTTCTACCAAGCCACCCCACATCACAACTTTTGTATGTGAGATCCTTTTCATGTCTCACACGGAGAGTTATCCTTATCCTTATGCGGAGTTACTGAGGATCGCATTAGCGTTAAGGATCGTCTTGCCCACATAATTTAGCGTCTGCGGGTTTGCGCTTTAACACCGTTAGACTAAGGTGAGTAATGAGCATCGTTTAATGAACGCTTCACATTCTCCTCTATCGCTATGAATTTCAATCCATAGGCTTAGTTGATTTTCAACCGCTTTGCAGCGCTTATCCGCCTAACAACTTCATCTTTGCTTTAACAAATAAAGGATTCCATACGTTGTAATTCATCATCAATGAAGATCACAACGCACTTGTCTACCCTCATTTTGTATAAACTTCAAATCACCCAAGTAGGTGTGACTAAGTTCTAGAAGAGCTGCTTCTTTCGCTATTCCCTTGTGGGAATTTGGAAAGGTGATTTTGCCTCTTCGCCTACCTCACATTCATTTGAGGTTTATGTCGAAAGCGAGGCAACAATCTCAACATCGTTAGCTTTTGAATGACTTACTATTTAACGTGTCTTAATCTATGATGGCATAGATGCACCTGACATACAAATATATCATTCATTTGGCTATAGACATATTGTACCATTCTTAGTTATTACATACCTGTTGGACTAGTCTCAAACCAACTTGACCAACAACGTCCCCTTAAACCAGTTAGGAACATGTATCACCTCTTTTTAGAGTGATCCATTCCCTTGAAGTCCTATTGAGGACAACCTCTCCGGCCCAAATTTCCTTGATTTTAGAGTGTGGCGTTGCTTTCACATGAACAACCTCTTGCCCGTGGTTAGGCGTAACCTGATCATATGTGATCTCGATATAGCCCACTTCGCAGGACTTTTGGCGGTGAAGTGTCCAATTTCTTTATCGCTTTATTTAGGCCTTCAGATCATTAAGACCTGAAAACTCTGGCCCACCACACTAGGTGTCCATTACTTTTCCTATGAAATGAATTCTGGCCCCACTCTAGTCACCCGGAGGCTTTGTATGATTGAGTGTCCAATATTATCATATCAGCGAATTTTGGCCCACTCCAGGTGGCAGGAGGCTTTGTATGGTGAGTGTCCAATATCATCATATGAAGGATCTTTCCGCCAAATAGTATGACAAGTGTTCTACGTCTTTAACTTTTAGACTTCTTCCGTTATGATTGGTGCCCGAATAATTCTTGGCGCTTACTTAAGAGTAGTGAGCGATTTTCGCAACATGGATCTTACTCCCTGTATAACATACTTTACACACTTTTAATAATTACTCTTAAAAGAACGGATCTTTTAAGTGCTTTACAATCCAATCTTTTAAACGGAAAAGAAGATGAGATTAAACTTCTGATTTTTAAAGCGCAATAATATAAATTATTTTCATATTCCTCCTTACTTTAATCCATTTTTAATCGACATCATTTAATCTTTATTCTTGACAAGTAAGAAAAATACTCATCATCTAATCTTTATTCTTGACAAGTAAGAAAAATACTTATCCCAACTCTTGATTCGCTCACTTACCACTTCATCGATCGAGTGTCCGCCCTTCTTACCATTATCTCGGATCTTTTGTCCTGCAGGATAGATACAGCCTTCATGCAGATAGAAGTACATCTTCGATCTCTCCTCTTGTCCCAGTTGACATCCTCAGGCTCTCGAGAGCGCTTGTTTCCACCAGTCTTGGTAGCGGTGACACTATGAATACGTTCATCATCATCACTCTCTTCTACCAGAAAACCATTGCCATATCCAGATTTGGTCACACAACTTTTGACCGACATCTTTCGAACACTAATAGTAATACTATACAAATATTGTCTTAAGTTGTTGGGTATTTTTGCTCTATGGTACTTTATAAAGCGATGCAGAAGTATATAACTATTACAAGTATTCGAAAGGATAAACAAAGATTCAATAATTCATCTAGTAATCTGAAAATTACAATATAACTACAAAACTGAAATTACAATTTTGTTGAAGACGGAAAAATGGAAACTGGTTTTGCTGAGTCGAGCGTGGCACTCTGTCCTTAAGACAATATTGCCCCGTATGTATCCTTTATACGTCCTGGACAATTTGTCTCCCAAGATAAAACAGCAATGAAACACTTGAGCAAAGGAAACTCAAGAGCTACCGTGAAGAATATTGGCCATTATGGAGGTAGTAAAGTCACCAACATATATGGTGAAAGACCAACGGATTTGGCCATTATAGGAGGAGTAATTCAGCCAAAATAAATGGCTGAATTGAGTGCTTGGCGTTTCTGCTTTGACTGTCTGACGTTCTGGAAACTTCAGGGACCAAACTGTACATCTGAAAGAGTTCTGGTCCGAACTGTACATCTGGAACTTCTGGGATCAAACTGTACTTCTGGCAAAGTTCTCTGGCCCAAAAAGATAATATCAGAAGGCATGGCACTTTCGCACCGCAGCCAGCTTGGGACCCGGACCGAGGCGGCGGCGTGCGTGTGGTCTTTCCTTGAACCGAAGCACATCTAGGTCATCCCTCCTTTAAACACATGGGATAGCCCTTGGAGTCTCAAACCCCAAACCAATTTCGAGTCTTATATACACAACAATTCTTTCTTCCTCTACCGATGAGGGAGAATTGAACACAATACCACACTTTCCATGCTTCAAACACCTTACTTCGTGGACAAATATCTCTTTCATTTCTCAATGAAATTTGACGATTCTTGGCCCTACGGTTATCTACGTACTTAGTAGATGATGCATGTGTGAAGAACCGGATTCTCCAACATACGTAACACTAGTGTTTAAGCCGTTAAAGTTGATCGGTCGCAACTCCCGCCAAAGGCTAATTTCCAACACTATGTATTTACTACTTGGAAAGTTGGAATACTATTTAAGCTATTCAAAAGTTAAGAAAGTTCAAGAATTCTTAACCATCTCAAATTGTATCAAATTTTAGAAGTTAAGAATATTGTCGCAACTTGACACAATTTGCTAATGTTACCATCAATATCCACAATAAAATCGTCGCAAATTTAACTTCTTTTAGTATACCTTGAGGTCCCCTTCTTAAAAGATATTGTTGAACAATTAAGACTTTTAGATAACCATATGTGTCCAAGCACTTCATCCTTTCTCCAAAAACTTTTCTGGAAAAACTAAAACTTCTCCTAAAATTGTCCAGACATGCTTGAAAATGTCACACTTTAATTTCTGAAAATAAGGAAAAAATTGTAGCAAGAGTATATTTAGATAAATCATCAAAATGTGAAGATAATATATATAAAAAAATCTATCTGATAACAACAGTACATGGCAATGTGCAAAATAATGTTCCAACTTCCAAACAAATCCAAAAAGTGTCACATGGTTTCAAACCCAAGGGATGTATGTACATAGAAAACTATTACAACACTTCATCAATATTTCACATTTTATCCTCTCCTTTTCTCCTACTTTTATTTGATTCCTTCTACTATGATTGATATTTGATATATAGGGCCCGTTTGGCCATATATAAGTTTCACTTTTTTCCGAAATTATATTCCGGAATTATGTTTGGGCATAGAATTGTGGAGTATAACTTTTCGAATATTTTGGAATTCAACTTCATTTTCTGTAATTCGAAAAACTTTAAATACATGTTTTCACATTTTTCACTCCAAATCACTCACAAAAAATTAATATTTTTTCAAGTTGTATTCATATCCAAATAATAAAAATAATATACCCAATAAAATTCCACAAGTGGATCTGAGGAGAATAGTGTGTGCAGACCTTATCCCTATCTTGAGAGGTAAAACTGTTGTTTTCGATAGACCCCAGCTCAAGGTGTCCAAACACAACTTTAATTTTTAAATATAATTTTTTATATTTGTTTCAAATTTCATATTTTTTATGTCTAAACGCCCTCGTATTCTTTTAGCTTGTATCAATCACGGGACTTTTCTGTTGTTTCTCACCAACTTGGGCTTTTATTTGCTTGTGCCTTTTTGGTTACAAAGCTCAGCATTGTAGACTAGTCTAGAACTATAAAGCTCATAGACCTTATTTTCTCCCGTTTTACCATGTTCACATGCACCACAATCTTTACTTAATTTTCTTCTCTTAAAGGAAATATTTTTTTCCCCATTTCAGAAATAAAAGACTGGAGAATGCATGATATTATCAAACTAATTGTGGTGCATGTGAAGCAAAATGTAAATTGACGGCTCTTTTCAATAGTAAGAGGTCTCTCACGAAAGGTATTGTCTGCACATGCGCACATGTGTATCACAAGAATCTCTTGGACTAAGAATTTTAAGAGTGACATATGCAAAGAAAATCATAAAATAATAGAAGTATAAATGTTTACCCAAAAAAGTTACAGTTTATTTTGTAAGTGATTTTAAGAATACATGAATCGATTTATAATATAAAGTAATAAGCAATTAACAATAAGTAAACAAAGGAAAGCAATAAGTAAGAAGGTTAGCCTGTAGTGCCGTAAGTCAAGATGAATCGTCTCAGCTAGATTGGTTCGGGCTTTAGCTTAATTGCTTCGGTTTTGAGCTAACGATGAGAGCTTAATGATTATAATTGCAATGAACAAAATCGTACAAGTGTGAATAATGAGAATGAGGTGCCCTTCCAGCATGAATGTTGGGCTCCTTTTATAGCTATGAATACAAGACATTGATGCCAGATAATCGCTCTGAAATTAAATGCAATTAATAACAATAATGGTCTCTTTATGAGCTATGAGTAACGGCTGGCGTCATATCCGGAATGGGTACGTATTGGGCTCCCCTGGTTCTTTATCCGGTGTCACTCAGCTCGATCACTACCCGATTTTGTCTGGACATCCGGTCTACCTCGATGCTACTAGCATCCGATGTGGAACTCAGCCGCCTCATTTGAATTCCATACCTAAACCTTGCCACGCATCGTGTTGGTTTTCACCGTATGCAGATAGTCCCCACACTTTCCGGATCAAAATTTACTGAAGTGACGGGAAGTGGAAATAATTTTTTCGTTGTCTTCTCTTGCAAGTTTCTTTTCAAAAGACTCTGAAATAGGCGGGAAACGAAACATTTCCTCTTCTCCAAACTTTGACTCACGTCTCATTACTCTGCAAATTCGGACACTTGTCAACTTCTGATTGCACCGTCTCTTTGGTTGGATCACCGAAATATTTCGTAATGATCACCTTAACCCCTATAAAACCTTCATATTTTCTACTTCTGCAAAATTTCCCCTCCAATCTTCTTTACTCGTTCAAATCTTCAAGTCTTCAAATCTTTAAGTCAGCATATCTTCATACCTTCAAATCTTCATATCTTCTTTCCCATGGCTAAAACTATCTGATCTTCTTCAAGACATTCTTCTCCGGCACCTTTATCTTCGCCAACCACCAATGACGCCGCCGACGCTGGTGGGTCTCTTGAAGCTCAGGCTGCCGTTGAGCCCATAGCTTTTGATATGCTCCTATTTACTTGTCATTTTGACAACGAATTTACCGTTCGTGCTGTCACTTTGAAATCTGACTGAGGTGAAGAGGCTAAAAATTGGCAGACCTCCATAAATCCCTCCGTTCTCGACACATTCTGGAATGACTGTGGTTGGATATGTCTCTCCAAGATCGGTATACCTGGCCCGGATGAGGATATTACTACCTTCAGGTCCGGGTACTCCAACGTTTACACCTATCCTAACACTTTCAAAATCATTCCTCCGATTGACAATGTGATCCTCAAGATGTGCAGGACTTATAATTTATGTCTTGCACAAATTGGTCCATTTGTCTTGAGGGCAGTTACTTGCCTTTGATTCCTGGCCAATTTGGTCGATGAAATTTTTACTTTGGATCATCTGATCCGATTATACGTTCCAAGATTATTCCGTGGTGGGATCGTCCAGATCTCAAAATGAGGTGAATTCCTCATCATCTCCATCATTGATGAAGATTGATACCGAGGTTGGATGGAGTATTTTGTTGCGATTCCTACCGCAAAAATCATTTCAATTAGGTTCATGCCTTTTCCGGAAGAATCGAATTTAAATCATAAGTATCAACAATTATTTTCCTTGGTTTTTACATAACCCCTTCAACTGACAACTTTATTCTAAATTTTTACGTTGCCACCTTCTCAGCTATCCGATGGACTCTGGCTTATGTTGAAAACCTCCACAAACTGGTTGAAAAGATCATAAGCACATATACGCATAGGTACCGGACATGGAAAATACTCTCCCAGAATCAATGGAGAGCTCAAAACCACGGTTAGTATCTCTCGAACCTTTTTTTTCATTACCACTTTCATACACATTTTTACCTCTACCTTTTTTTCCAAAACACCCAGGTTTACCGAAGGGCACCTTAATCCTAAGGACCAACCCTTCATATGCGCCAATTCTGTCCAATCCAATACTCGATCCACCTGTATCAGCACGCCGCATCGCCGAGGTACCAAAGAAAAAGAAATCCTCAAAATCCAAAAGTTCGAAGCCTCCGAAGTCACCCTCGGTTACTTCAAAAAGGAAAAAGACTCCGGAAGTGGGCAGTCCTTCTGGGTTAATCTTTTCAGAAAAAGATGTTTGGATAAAGAAGAGTACCACCACTCGGTCGAAGACATTCCTATCGGAGTTAGAGAAAATACTGATATAGAAGTTGTTGTGCCCCTATCCGGTGCCGCACGAACTCCTACCATCATGCCACCAATTGCTGAACCAATTCCCATCATCATCGAAGATGACGATGAAGTCACAGATGAGAAGCCATTGGCGAAGAGACAAAAGACTTCAACTTCTCCTCCATTATCACAACCGGCCTCCAGCTTTGGGAAATAGGACATTGATAGCCTCTTCACTAAAGTTGGAACCTCTGCGAGCCCGGCTCCATCGATGAACACCTCCCAGTCCAAACTCGTAAACATTTTCCCGGCCCTGAGTGAGGATCCGAAGAGAATGAGTACTGCAACTCTCTCCTTCCTAGTTGACACAAACTTCTTATCTCAGCCAGTCAGAATCACTAGCTATTTAAGGCCTCAGATATCAGAGTCTGATAAAGAGAAAATGAAGAACGTCTCTTAGCAGTATCTCTTCAATGGGGGCATGCATACTTCCAACCGAGTATGTATTTCCCTTCCTTACTTATACTTATACTTGTCTTTTTTTTCTAACATATTCTAACTTTGGGTTCGACACATACATTTGCAGTCATCCCATTTTGGTCGGAGAGGGCTTTATCCGATGTATCAAAGAAAATGAAGACCTCAATGAGCAGTTGGATGCCCAAGAAAAAGAGAATCGGCATCTCAAAAGGATCCTTCAGCAAAAAGAAGATGCAAATTCGTGATTTGCCCTTTATAAGGGCTGAATTGGACCAGGTTAGCGGCAAATACCTCCGGGCCATGAATGATCTCGAACTTATCAATGAAAAAACAAGATCTTGTATGAGGAGATTGATAAACTCTACGATGGCGTTCAAGTCCTCACCCAAGAACTTGGAGAGCAAGAAGAGGTTCGGCGCAGAAAGAAGAATACCTCAATGCCGAGGTCGAATGCCTTAAAATCTACCTTGCTGAAATTGACGCAGAGCGAGTCATAGAGCAGACTACTTTAAAGATGTCTCAAGATTAAGCCACCCAACAATCTTAAACTATCGAGAGGTTGAGAAGTGACCTTGAGGCCTTTTTCCAAAGGAACACTGAAGTCTCGGCCCAATTGACTCAAGACTTGGTCGAGCGGGATCAAGCTCTTACCAATATGGATGTTGAAAAATCTTGGACAATGTTGAAGATCGAGCACAATACTTAAAAAGTCCGGAGGTTCACCTTGGAGCAAGCTCATGAGGGGATCTCATATTTGGATGCCAAAATTGCTGAGGCCAATGTTGTAAAAGTCGAGGCCTTCCATCCGGTTGAATGGTGATAGCACCGAGGAAGAACCCGAAGACTTCGAGTCCAAATCTTACTAATCTATTGGCCTTCATGCCTTTGTACTTTTCCCCCCTTTTGTATGTTTTTATTATGGCCATTTTCTGACCTTGTTTATGAATATATATCAAAACTCCCTTCTGCTATAATAGTAACATTCCCAGCTTTTCATATTCATTATTGACTTCTTGTTTTCAATAACTTAGCTAAACAAACCTTTAACCCAATTCGAGGTAACTGCCTCTGACTTTGGAGTTTTACTTAAATAAACCATCACTAAGCTTGTAATAATCTGGGTGAAAGTTCTCCCATTCTAAAAAATGACTTAATTAGTTTTGAATACAAACCTTTACTTTAGTTTACTTCATATCGGGCAAATCCTTCCGATTTTGGGTCATTTAATGGCAAAGTATAAGGACCTTATTTTTATGCTTATAGATAAGACATCTCTTATTCATTTCGGACATGAATGCTGGTATTTTAACTATTCCCAACCTTTTAGACAATTAAAGTGTCTTTAAGAATAGGCTAGATTCATTTGATCTGGTGCCTTAGAAGCATGCTTTTAGAACATTACTCAATTTGTTTCAGATGATTTTATGACGACAGTTCCTATTTAAGAACTTAACAAATTTAGCTCGTAAGCTAACGTTTTTTCAACTATCCGAAGAAGTACCGGCGTGAGGATAAACTTTCGAGGCAAATTTCGGATAAAGTAT
The DNA here is from genome assembly GCA_029783415.1 of Anisodus acutangulus. Lineage (NCBI taxonomy): Eukaryota > Viridiplantae > Streptophyta > Magnoliopsida > Solanales > Solanaceae > Anisodus > Anisodus acutangulus. Next base: position 45,741,030 of record CM056500.1, on the reverse strand, counting down.
AATTTCATTCATATTTTGCTTCTGACAGACAACTGGGCAAGATTCATTTGATTTTTTGGACTTACATTAACACTACTTGGGCAAGATTCATTCGATCTTTAACCCTTAAAAATATACTGAACTAAAAAAACAAAAAAACTTTAAACTCCTTGACTTGATCGATCTGACTCGAGCATCGTGCGTGTGGCAGTTCCCTAGTATTTATGTTTGAAGTATGAGAACTTAAACACTATTTTCTTTCCACTGTCGAGCAGTCCCTAGTCCCAAGTGTTCTTGTCTGATTCTCATTCACTTAGTAACACGCTCCTCATTAAAAACCGTGCCAGGAAAACAGTTTTGGAATAAAAATTATGCTAAGAGAAAAAGAGTGCAACACATGTTTTCAGAACTAATTCTAACTTCTCCGATCTTTTCATGATGACTCCGATTTTTTCCTTGCAAAAGTTAGCAATATAAAAACAAATAAAGTTCATATAATTAACCGAACACATACCTTAGCAATAATATCTCTTCAAGTGCATAATGTTCCATTTTCTCGCCAACTTTTGTCATCTTCGGCTCCCAATTGGTATGAGTCTTTACCAGTTATTTCTGACACTTTGTAGGATCCATCCCAGTTCGGGCCCAACTTTCCTTCATTGGGGTTTTTGGTGTTGAGGGTCACTTTTCGTAGAACCAAGTCCCTTACTTAAAAATGCCTAAGATTAGTCCCCAGTTGTAATGTCTTCCCATTCTTTACTTCTAAGCTACTAACCGTAACAATGCTAGCTCACGGTGCTCATCTATTAAGTCAAGCTTGACTATCATAGCTTCATTGTTCGAATCTTTGGTTGCGAGGATGGACCTTAAGCTTGGCTCCCTCACTTTTGTTGGAATTAGTGCTTCTACACCGTAAATCAAAGAGAACAGTGTCTCTCCGGTGCTAGATTTCGATGTCATTTTGTATGCCCACAACATTTCCGGTAGATTTTCTCTCCGCTTGCCTTTTGACTCTTTTAGTCTTTTTCTCAAGTTCTGAATGATTGTTTTATTTGTTGACTCCGCTTGCCCATTTATACTTGGGTGATATGGAGTCGACATTATGTTTTTGATTTTTAACCCTTCAAGAAAGTCCGTCACTTTCTTCCCAACGAACTGACCATCATTGTCGCAAGTAATCTCCGTCGGTATGCCGAACTGGCAAATGATGTGATCCCAAATGAAATCGATGACTTTCTTTTTTGTAACCTTCTTGAAGGCCTTTGCTTCAACCCACTTAGAAAAATAATCAGTCATAAATAAAATGAAGCGCACCTTTTTGAGTGCCCATGAGAGTGGCCATATGATATCATCTCCCATTTCATGAACGACCAATGAGACAAAACCATATGCATTAACTCTGTCGGTTGGTGAATCATTGGTGCATGCCTTTGGCATTCATCACACTTTCGGACAAAGTTATTTGTGCCTTCTTCCATTTGAGACTAATAGTACCCGGCCATAATTAGTTTTTGAACCAATAATTCTACTCTTGAGTGGTTACCACAAGTCCCTTCGTGAACCTCGCATGCTATAAGTCATCGGATCAGTATGCAACTTTTCATCCCAAAGGTAGTCAATGTACTTATTCCGCTAATCCCAAGTCAGACTCGTGGTATTAACTTCGGCATGGCCACCATCAATTGCGGAGTTCATCAACTGCACCACTATACCGGAGTTAAATTTCTCAGCTTCCACGGAAGACCCCAAGTTTGCCAAAGCATCTGCTTCATTGTTCTACTCACATTACACAAGCTCTATGGTCCATTATTTGAACTGATGCAACAATACTTGAATTTTCTCCAAGTATTTTTGTTTTCTCTTTTCTTTCACCTCGAAGATGCCATTCACTTGATTAACAACCATGAGTGAGTTACACTTTGCTTCGATAACTTCTACTCCCAAGATTCTTGCCAATTCTAGATCTGCAATCACAACCTCATTAGCTAACGTTCTACTTACATAATAAAAGGGAATTATGTACCTTTCTCTTCTCGAACCAAAACAGCACCTACAACTACTTCGGATACTGTCAAGTACAAAAACAATTGTTCATCCACTATTGGCTTATGCAACAATGGAGGACTAGACAAGTACTTATTCAAATTCGTCAATGATTGCTGATACTCTGGAGTCCACTCGAAGTCATTCTTCTTCTTTAACAAAGAAAAGAATTTGTGGCTTTTTTCTGAAGATCGAGAGATAAATCTACTCAGGGCGGTCAGCCTCCCGGTGAATCTTTGAACTGCTTTCACATCCTCAAGTACCTCTAGAATTTCTTTGATAGCCTTGATCTTCTCCAGATATTTATATTCCTAGGTTTGAAACCAAAAAATCCAAGAACTTGCCCGAGCCGACTCCAAAAGCACACTTCTCCAGATTCAGCTTCATGTTGTACTTTCGGAGTATGTTTTAACTATTTTCTCCAAATGCTTTAAATGATCATATGTCTCTAGGGACTTAACTAACATATCATCAATATAAACGTTCATTGTGTTACCTATTTGGTCCTCGAACATGCTATTAACTAGGGGCCAGTATGTTGCTCGTGCTCTACCGTAGCGTCGATCATCCGATCGATGTGCAGCAAAGGAAATTTTTTTTGGGCATGCTTTATTTAAATCATTAAAATATATGCACATTCTCAATTTATTGCCTTTCTATGTATGACAACTACGTTTTCTAACCAATCCGGATATTCTACCTCCCGGATGAAACCTATATTTAATAGTTTTATTACCTTCTCCTTGACAAACTTATGTTTATAGTCGGCCATTGACCTTATTTTTTGTTTCACCGGTGGGAAACTTGAATCTAAACTCAACGTGTAAGTCATAATATCCGGTGGGATACTTGTCATGTCTAAACGGGACCAGGCAAAGCAATTGACGTTAGCTTTAAGAAATTCAATTAATTTAAGCCTAAGCTCCGGGGATAACCCGATGCCCAGGTATACCTTTCTATATGACAGATGCACGAACAAGATGACTTGTTGTAGTTCTTCTATAGTTGACTTCGTATCATCTGAATTGTCAGACAACACAAATGACATCGGGACGCGATAGTTATCCTCTTCTTCCTCGTAATTTATCTTCTCTCCATCTTCTTTCTTCGGACTGAACGGGCCTAAATCCTGTGATTGCTATTTTACTTCTTGCCTTATTCACATAATTCACTTTTTGGTACTTGTACCAACTCCTCTACCGTGAACATTTCCGTCGATGTCGGTTGCTCACCTTGAATTATCTTAATTTCCTCAGGAGTTGGGAATTTTAGTAGCGTGTGCAATGTTGAAGGTATGACATTCATGTCATGTATCTAAGTCCTGCTAAATAGTGCGTTGTACCTCATTTCTCCTTCAATGACATAGAACTTCATTTGCTGAATTGTCCTGGCTGCATTGAATGGAATAGTGATTTCCCCCTTTGTAGTCTCATTTGCCATGTTGAATCCGTTGAGAACTCGGGTTGCCGGTACAATTTGATCTAACAACCCCGATTGCTCTACCACCTTCCACCGGATGATGTTGGCCGAACTACTTGTCACAATTAAAATCTGCTTAATTTGAAATTTATTAATAAAGACAGAGATTACTATCGCATCATTGTGAGGTTGAATGATGCCCTCCGCGTCTTCATCGTTGAAAGATATTATTTCATCTGGTATGAAATCTCTGGATCTCTTTTCCCGAGTTATTCAAACTTTTGTCTTCTTCGCGGTCATGATGAATCCCTTCGAAACATCCATCCCTCCGATAATCATGTTTATGATATGTTGGGGTTCAATCGGATCCGCCAGCTTATTTGGTTCTCTATTTTTGTAGTTTTCCATTGCTTGATCACTGAAAATTTTATGTAAATGGCCATTTTTCAACAACCGGGCCAGTTTATCTCTCAACTGACGACAATCCTCCATCCGGTGACTATGAGTTCCATGATAATCGCATATCAAATTTGGATCTCTTAGAGTCGGGTTTGTCTGAAGTGGTCTTGGCCATCTTGTCTCCTTAATACGTCCAATAGCCGAAATGAATCTGGTCGCATCAATGTTGAAATGATATTCAAAAAATCTCATGCTTTCTACACTGTTAGAATATTCTCCACATGTATCACTTTTAAATTGCAAAGCCCTACTAGTTGACGCTCGATCATTACGCATATCTCTTCTATCCGATGAGAAGTTGCAATTGTTATGACTCCTATTCGATCTGAAGTTCAATCTTTCTAGTTGCCTCTAGAGTTGATACCTATCTTTCGAAGACTTCGATTCCGACTCAACTACTCTTTTCGATTTATCAAAACTCTTGTTCTGTCCTGCTGACCTCAGATGAAGTTTGAGCTGATCATCTTCCACCCGAATTTTGGATTCATATCTATTATGAACCTCTGCCCATGTCACCGTCGGGAACTCCATAAAGTTCTCCTTCAATTTGAGCGAGGCACTGGAGCTCCTAGGATTTAATCATATGGTGAAAGCTTCCACCGCCCATTCATCCAGTACCGGGGGAAGAAGCAACTGTTCCTTTTGATACATTATCATGAACTCTCGCAACAATTTCGTATCCTTATGAGCAATTTTGAATATGTCTGCTTTCCTCGCTTTATCACGAACTCTCGCAGCAATTATGTATCCTTATGAGCAATTTTGAATATGTCTGTTTTTCTTGCTTGGACCTTTCGTGCTCCGGCATGTGCCTTTATGAAAGAATCTTCAAGCATTTCAAATGAATTAATAGAGTGTTCAGGAAACATATAGTACCATGGCATTGCCCATTTGAACAGTGTTTCGCCAAATTTCTTCAGCAACACCGATTCGATCTCATCCGGGTGCATGTCATTGCCCTTCACCACATAAGTGTACGACGTCACGTGCTTGTGTGGATATGTAGTTTCATCGTTCTTCGGGAGATTTGGTATTTTGAACCTTTTTGGTATCAACTTCGGAGCTGCACTCGGTGGGAATGACAACTGAATGTATCTTTTCAAGTTCGGTCCTTTCAAGATCGGAGGCGCTCCAAGAATCTGATCTACCTGTGAACTGTAGGTTTCAACCTTCTTTTCATTAGTATCAATTTTCTTAGTCAAAGCTTGAAGCATTTTCAAGACCTCCGAGGATTCATTTGCCCTCGTACCAACGCCATCTCCTTCGACTCAATCCTCCTCTCGAACCCGATCTTCATCTCGGACGGGACGAGTTTTGTCCGCCGCGCTTTGCCCCGCTGCTCTTATTTCGCAACTGAGTAATATCATCTTGTTGCTCTTTCAACATGTTAAAGATTCGAGCCAGATTTATTTCGTCATCCTCATCATCGTCCAGTGTTTTCTCATGTGACCTTCTAGACCCCCTGGAGTGAAATCAAGGGGTTATTCCAATGCTTTCCAGTTACTGGATCAATGGGCGTAACATTATTATTGTTATTGATATTGTTAACACCATTGTCACCGTTGTTGTTGTCATCGTGGTTGCTAACCTCAACTTGGATTTCACTAGCCATTCTTCAAGTACTTAGTACTGACCTGTTTTCACAATATCTCAAAAGAACAAGTGAAATTTGAGTTTGAACAAATCACCACAATTATCCTTAGCCCCACGGTGGGCACCAAATTGTTTACCCCAAAAAAGGTACAGTTGGATTTACAAACGGCTTTAAGGATACGTGGATCGATTTGCAATATAAAGTAATAAATAAATAAAGGAAAGCAATAAGTAAGAAGATTAGCATGTAGTGACATAAGTCAAGATGAATCGTCTCAGCTAGATTGGTCTGGGCCTTAGCTTAATTGCTTCGGTTTTAAGCCAACAATGAGAGCTTAATGATTATAATTGCAATGAACAAAATCGTACAAGTGTGAATAATGAGAATGAGGTGCCCTTCCAACATGAAGGTTGTACTCCTTTTATAGCTATGAATATAAGGCATTGATGTCCGAGAATCACTCTGAAATTAAATGCAATTAATGACAATAATAGTCTCTTAATGAGCTATGAGTAACGGCTGACGCCATATCCGGAACGGATATGTACTGGGCTCCCCCGGTTCCTCATCCGGTGTCACTCAACTCGATCACTACCCGATTTGGTCTGGACATCCAGTCTACCACGATGCTACTAGCATCCGATGTGAAACTCAGCCGCCTCCTTCGAATTTTATATCTAAATCTTGTCACGCGTCGTGCCGATTTTCACCGTATACGATTAATATTTGAAGAAGCAAAAAAATAGAATAAATTACTATAATGATAAGCGATGTTATTGTTTGTACTTATATATAATATTATCATTTTGCTAAACCTCTTAAAGACACATATTGCTGCAACGCAGGCCTTTATTATGTCTCCTTTCCTTAAAAGATGCTAAACATTTATTTTTTCAAAATGTACCTAAAGCAAGGGAAAAATATTAATCGACAACGCTAATTCATGGAGTTGAATTATTTATCTTTATTAATACTTGGAGCTTTAGATTGCATGTTTGATCACATGACGGTAGGAGTACCAAGTTTTAGATAATTGGCAGAATCATGTGATCACAAGATAAAATTATTTATGTAATTTTTTAATCTAGCTTTCAAGTATCAACCAATTATTACAAAGTTTTGTTACATGATGACATTCATGTATCTTAGAAGTGTGTCCATGTTGAACCAGTGTTTTATGGGCTTGAGTATTCGGTCACCTTTGCCTCAGGGCACAAGCGAATTGATAAATGACAAGGTGATTGGATATAATCACTTTGACGTCGTGGGTTCGAATCCGTGTGATAACAGTCTTTGCTGAAATATTGCAAAGACTGTTGTTGAGTTCGTGTTCCGTTAGTTCTCTCCCTTGCAGGGCTGTCACTCGCGCATATCCCTCGATTTACATTCCACCTGACCAAGAGACCTCTGATAAAGGTGAGGAATTTCACCTTCGGGACTTTTCCCTTCACAAAGTATTTGGTCACCTTTCTTGAGTACTTGCACAATCTCGTAGTATAAACTATAAAATACACATTGGTAAAGGAGTCTATAAAACAAAACCAAAAAGAAAAAAAAGGGAAATGAAATCATGTTTATCTTTTTTATATTTGGTTTTGGCAATAAAAAATGTAGTTACAAGTTACAACCCAAAGAACAGACAACTTTATGGCACTTTTCTTTTTTAATTGTATTTATAGGCACAAAATGCCAAGGAGCATAGCATATAGGCCACTTTTATCCCCTATCTTCTAGGTTTTCAAAAAAAAAAGTTTCACTATTAATAATTTTGTCAAAACATTACTCCACTACGTATTTTTTATATACAATATAAAGATATATCTTGAACCTCCTTTAAAGTTTTTCTTTTTAATTTCTCAATTCTCACCCGACGGTTTTCTATATCCACGTGCATTGATTCCTCAATTAACATTTCTTGTCCCATAAGATTCATTAAAGGTAACATGCTATTAAAATTTTATTAATATCAAAAGCTTGAATTAAATATATGTGATTAAGAGTGAGGAGATCATATATATCCCATCATAAATTTTATTAATTATAAAATTTCTTTGTTTTGCAATTACGTTGATCATAGAGGCGAATTTAAAAGTTTAAGAAAATAGGTGCAAAAAGACGTAAAAATATAGTAAGTTGGATTGATCCCTCAACTTTAAGGAATTAAACTTGGCGCACAAGTACAATATTCAATCTCTTTTGATCGTAAATTTCTTTATATAACACTAAATATATTTTAAAAATTATATATATAAATATTGAGTTTAATCGAATGATTATAAATTTACTTAATTCAATTTTCACATAAATTCACATGTGGTTGACCAATAATTATAAATTGAGAAAAGAAAAGGGGGAAGAGTGAAGAAAGAATAAAAGAAGTATCAATTTACTGTTCAATTAATTTCCATCTACCCAATTGTGTCAGATCACGTGATAGTCTGAAGTTTGAAGAGTTAAAGAATTTCAGGGTCTCCCATATCCTCCTCACATGCCAATCACCATTTCAGCTCTTCTATATTTACTCTATACTTAGCCTTATATTATTAGGCTTCCTTTTCAGTAAATATGCCGCAGTACCACAGGTGGACTAATCCTTTGTCCCAATGAAATTATTTGATGCATTTTGATTCAGTTTCGAAAATTTTAAATTAAAATAAGTTGGGTAAGTATTTATATAGCTATAAATTATTTTATTAAGATTAAAATAAAAATTTAAAATTAAATGATTTGACAACACAACAAAAATAATAATATATTCAGTAAAATTTCACAATGTGAAGTCTGTAAAAGGTAAAGTGTATGAAAACCTTACCTCTACCTTGGTAGGTAGAGCGGTTGTTTCCGAGAGACCATCGGCTCAAGACAAAGCACAAGCCCAAGCAAAGTATGACAAACAAAGTGAGTAAGTCATGGTAGCAAATTCTGAAAAAGAAAAGACAGCAAAAAGAAACAATAACTAATGCAAGTAAATAAGACAGATAAAATACACATAACAACATAAATCAAACGACAAAAGACTATAAGGCAATACTGTGCCTACTAATATGATAGACTAAGCAAGCCTACAATAATAATACTACAACTATCAGTTTGTAAGCGTAGGTAGGACTACGCTGGACTACGTGATACCCTTCTACCCTAATACGTGTCCTCCATAACCCCCTATCTACGGTCTTGTCCTCAGTGAGTTGCACCTGCGTCATAACCCGTCTAATCACCTATCTCCAATACTTCCTCGGCATACCTCTACCCCTCTTGTACCCATCCAACCTCTCACACCTCCGCACTAGGGGCATTTATGTATCTCATCTACACGTGCCCGAACCATCTTAACCTCGCTTCCCGCATCTTATCCTCCACCGAGGCCACTCCTACTCTGTTGCGGATATCATCATTTCTAATTCTATCCCTCCTTGTATGCCCACACATCCATGGTCACATTTCGTGCATCTCATTATTTAATCGAACATTTGTTATATTGGGTGAAATTTCTATGCTATAAGTGGACGAATTGAATGATGCCACATGGCAATGGTTATAGGTCGGATTTGAGTTAGTCAGCGGAAGGCTCCGAAGATACTTGTATACCCCCGGAAGAATAGGGCACCTTCTCGTCTCCAAAAACCAAAAGAATGGAAGAGTTAGGGAAGGGCGTTACGTTGTACCAGTTATTTGAAGGCCAACGGTTGTCCGTTACAAAGAGACCCCAAGTCTTCCTCAAGTCTTTAAATGTGCATTATTGTCATCTCTATTGCTCATTATTTGTTTATCATTAATATTCAGTACTAATATATAGATGATGTGATTCACAAAATATGTGCCCCATAGTTCAAGTATAAATAGGGGTTCACATTTCCTTATAAGGACATCCGAAATTTCTTATAATAATAGCATATTGATCCCATTACAAGCTAACTTTTATATGTTGATTATATTTCAAAGGATAATTTATTCATTTATTTGTAGACTCAAGCTCACAGCTTCTCCAAGACTCATGTTATTATTTCAATATTACTTACTTTTATTCTAATTGTCTTGTTTATTACTGCATATTATCTTACAATTTTGAGTCATATTAATCCATGTATACAAATTCAATTATACCGATTTACAGATAAATAAGCATGAGCTTTAAAAATAAAGGAATCCCGAGCATCTATCTTTAACGAGTCTCATGCAATATGAATTTAAATTAATTAAATTTATCGATACAAATAATTATATTTAAAAGTTTGATTCATAAAGTTGGATCAAGCTAGAAGTTTATACACTTAACCTTATCAAGGAATTATTCAACCGCCACACGTGATAATAATTTAGGAGACCAAGGAATCCATGTTTAGCTTTTGTTACTTTTTGTTATGTACGTGCAATTTGAAGGCTAGGATATTGTCTAATCTTTTTAACCTAAGGTAATTAGGGTTGTCTGTATACTAAAGGATTTGGGTAAAATTTTGAAGTTGGCAAGAATTCTTCGAAGTCCCTCATTATTTATTCTTACTCTTTTTTTTTTTTACTGTGGTCACGTGATTTGCCCATATGAATTATATTCGTTAATGCTCATTTTGTTGAGAATCTCATCAATTAATTGGATCAAAAGTGTTCTTTTTTTTTTGTTTTTTAAATTGAAACTAAGGATTCTATATAGGTATTACTAAACGAACAAAAATAGATTTTTCCAAGGTAAGAAAAAATCTCTACATATGAATACTTAAAAGTTTTATATTATATTGTTATATTATAATAGACTTAAGAGTAAGTGTATTAGTATGCAGGGGCGGGGTCAAATGTACTAATTCGACAGAATTCAATAGCTTTAACTTACTCAATATTTATATAAAAATTTTATTTAATTAATAAATATAAATAAATTATTTAAAATCTAATAAACTATCTTTTTTAAAATTCAGAATCATAAGTTCAAAATCTTAGTTTCGATTTTATTTATACTTCATATCCATTGGTGTAACAGTTTCAAAACATGACGCTTGCCATGAAAAAAGTTAAAAGAAAAATTTGTCGGGTGAACCAACATGGCAAAAATTTGAGACTGACGTAAACAAATAAAGTGGAATCGTGGAAAACTAGACATCGTTCAAGAAAAAAACAAGAAGGAAAATATAAAAGATAAAAATGATTAGTTAGCCATATAGGAGTATCTCATAGACTATGTTACAAACCGAATATTTGTAGGGACCCATCCATATTTTAAGTTAATCATGATTGAAGAGACTAATGCAATAAGTGAGAAGTGTGTTATTTCTCTTAATTGCAGGTTGTTTTTTTGTCTCAATTATTAGACCTTAGCTACTAATTTGTCAAATATGGAATCATAGTATTTTGTATGAAAATAATTAAGCGATTTTCATTTGCTAACACCTGGTTTAGCTTAAGATAACGTACACACTTGTTATCTACGGGCATGAACTAGCCTATGTAACTTTAATCCAAATTATGTACTTATCTTACGAAATTTATTATATATATATATATTATTAATTTATAACTCAATAATTTAATAGAAATAAAATTCTAAAATCATAAGTGTTAATCGTAAATTTAATAGCTTTTGGGGTTGAGTTAGGCCCAAAATTCATTCTTTACATGGTATCAGAGCAAAACTCATTCCAATTCTTTGTTCGTCGATGTTGGGCCCCCAAATTATATTGTTCACGCATGGACTCCTTATATGTACTTGGACAATCCTCACCCTACAAACTAGTTTTTAGGGTTGAATTAGACCCAAAATTCATTATTTACGATAAGTTTCAAATCATGACTTCGCTTTTAGCGATTTGTAGATTTGCACAAAGTCGTTTTATCTTTTAAATAAAATGTCATGCATATAGTACGTAATGAATAACTTGTATTTCATAAAATAGTTCGATTTCAATTGAAGTATTAAATTGAGATTGTAGTTTCTAGATTGCAAAAATCCAATCCTCTTTTTTCAATTTAAACATGCTTTGTGGAACGACAATAAAAAAGTTATAAGCTCAACTAGGTATCAATTGTAAATAACAAACTAAATACTTCGACAAAATATTGTAAATGACATAGTGAACTTCTTTTACGATCCATTGAAACTTATTTTTTTGTCGTTCCGATTCGTATCTACAAAAAAGATAGAAAAATAAATAATTATCCATAATGAAAAAAGGAGGGCAGGTTATTATTTATGCAATTATATGGGAGCAGTGTGCATATATAATTATGAGAAATAAATCAAATAATTGAATTGCCGTCATCTAGTTTTTCATGTGCTGTAAACTTATAAAAGTGAGTTGGCCAATTGCTTATAGTGGTAGTATATATTATGACCAAGACGACCTAGATATGCTAGATTCATTTTCTTCACCTATCATTTAGTTAAAGAACAATAATGCAAAGCCAATCATATAGGAACATTAATGTACTCTGTGAAGTGGAAAAGCTTACTGTATATTTTATATACTTCTGCTGAGCTAATTTTTTTTAAAATAATTATGGTATTTGGATCAATATACACACATCTATTATAAATTTTATAGAATATTTATTATCTTTCTCGATACCGAGTAACTTCGCCAACCAAAGCTTGAATTCTGCTAAGATTTTAGTTTGTTGGTTGTTAAAATTACAAATTAAGCATAAAAGCTAACACACACTCACCAAAAGATTTCATACTAGTAGTTCTTTTGGTTTTTCATTTGATGTCCAACACTTTTTTTGCTTCCACTAATTTGAATTCTCGTCAGGAAATTCTGTTTTGTGGGTAAAGCACGTCCTACTACAAGCGACTCTATTAATAGAATTTAAATCCGAAATTTCTAATTAAGAATAGAATGATATTTACCGGCCATTTCACCACAACATTCGGTATAATTTTACTATAAAGAATTTTGTCATGTTAATTAGTTCATCAAGAACATAGATAACATGTAGTATACAACTATATTCAAGCTTGAGTTGCAATCACAATGTGCAATTACAATAATTAAAAGAAAATGAAAATATTGGGTAGCAAGTAGCAACAGCCCAATTCATTTTTATCAAAAATTTCAACCTAAATTGTCCATTTTTTTAAAGTGGGATCTTCTTTGGCCCCTCCAATTCCAAATACCCAAATCCTACATATGTATCATTGTGGTACAAGTGATTAATCATGTTTGTAGGCAATCGCAGGAGTGTCTTTTTTTTCCAAGTACCATTGATGTATAATTGTATAGTACGAGTGTATAATAATTAATCTTCATTTTGTTTTTTATAGTAAAGTAGACCAAAGTGGATACCGATTACAGTAATTTTCCTGCAATATAACTGTCATAAATATATCTAACTGATGGGATAGGGAAATCTTGTGAAAATTGAAAAGAAGATTCAGTAGGTACCTATAATAATCATAACAATAATCGGATTAGATATTACAGTAATTGCCGACCACAATTTCACATTTTGATTAAAAAGAAAAGTTAATCAATATTTGTTCAATTAATATTTCTTGTTGAAAAATAGACCTATAATAATAATTGGATTAAATGTACAATAATTCCGACCACAATTTCAGAATTTGATAAGGAATTTAGTCAATATTGTTCAATTAATAGTTCCTGCTAAAATTTAACATGACATCTGCTCTATTATTTAGGAAATAAATAAATACTACTTCCTCACATTTAGTTACGTGTCTTTGCTTTTTTCTTTAGTATGTTTAATAAATAATTATATTTTATTGTTAAATATACCCCATATACACACAATATGGGCTCTCGGATTTAGTATAGAAACCGAATATGGTGTAGATATTTAGGTAATATTGTAGTCTCCTAGTTTATGTAATATTGTAGTGTAATTATTATTGTACACTTACCATAATATTTATATTATCATAATTGTATATTTAGTATCCAAATAGAATAAGGTTTTAGGAGTAGAATAGGAATATGATTCTCCTATTATGGAAATATGTAACTTGTATAAATACTCATTCAATTAATGAAAATAATCAAGGGATTATTTCTTTCATGGTATCAAAAGTCTAGGTCAAAACAAAAAATTTCTCTCGAATTTTTGTTGCAATTCTCGGCCTAACACCGAACCTTCCCCTCGGGTTTGCCATTTGTTCTTTCGCTCTCCAAATCTCTCTTCCAAATCCCTCTATCACCTATTGTTCTTTCGTTATGTCTACGTCAAAGAACACGTTTCACCCTGCCCTTGTTGTTTCTAACATCAAGAATCATATCCCTCTAATTCTTGAGATAGAAAACGTCCAATAAGCGACGTGGGCTGAGTTGTTCAAAATTCACGCTCGGTCGCATCAAGTCATCCATCACATAATCCCCGCGGCTCCTGATGATACGGAGGTCCCTAAACGCGAGGATGATCCTAAGTTATGGACAACACTTTATGCCACCGCCCTTCAGTGGATTTATTCTACTATCTCCACCGACTATTGCAGACGATTATTGAGCGAGACGCTACGGCGATGGCTGCATGGGATAGATTGCGTGACATATGCCAGGATATCAAAATTTCAGAGTTGTTACCCTTGAACAGGATTTTTCCCACGTCAACATGGAAAATTTCCCGAACGTTTCATCATATTGCAAAAAGTTGAAGGAATTGGCGAACCAACTCCGCAACGTTGGTGCGCCAGTTAGTGAAGATCGTCTAGTTTTACAGATGGTTGTTGGCCTATCCGAGGCCTATAGTGGCGTTGGAACTCTCCTTCGTCAAAGTAATCCTCTTCCAAGGTTCTATCAAGCCCGATCCATGCTTACCTTGGAAGAAGCCGATTTGGCTAAAAAGGCGGCTACTAATGCTAGTCCCGTGGTCATGATGACTTCTCCACTAGTCCTCAAAATTTTGGTGACAATTCGAACCAAAACCGATCTCACGGGGGCAACAAAAATGGCCAGAAAATTAATGGGAAAAATCACGGGATCAAACGTGGCGGCTCCGGCAGCAGTCACGGTGGCCAAAACAGTGGTAGTGGACCCCATCCCGATTACAGTGGGCCACCGACCCACTGGTCTCAGCCTTGGGCCTCTGGGCCGTGGGCTTGGACCAGTGGATAGTGGCCCTACGACCCACCTCCACAACAATTTCCATCGTCTGGCCAATGGGCTTTCCAGCAGCCCCAACGGCCCACTGGCACAGTAATTCCAGCTCCAGCAGTTTCGGCCCAGGACAGTCCAGGTCTGAAATTATTAGGCCCCGGCCTCCGCAAGCTCACCACGCAGCAGGCCCCATTCAGACCGATATCGAGGTCGCGATGCACACACTGGGTTTGACTCAACTGGACTCGAATTGGTATATGGACACCGGTGTCACTACCCACATGACATCTGATCCAGGTACTCTCTTATCTTATTCCAATTTGAGCAACCCTCGCGGTATAATTGTTGGTAATGGTAATTCTGTTCCAATTCGTGGTTATGGTCATAAAACATTATCTCCCCCTCATCCCCCTCTTATCTTGAAAAATACCTTACATGCCCCCAAATTGATTAAAAACTTAGTCTCTGTCCGTAAATTCACTACTGACAATTTCGTTTCTATTGAATTTGATCAATTTGGTTTCTCTGTGAAGGATTTCAAGACGGGGAGTCCTCTCATGAGGTGTGATAGTAGGGGAGATCTTTATCCTATCACACCCAGTCCCGGTCCATCGAGTCAAGCCCTGCCATCAGCTTTTGCAGCCATTTCTCCTTCCTTGTGGCATGCTCGTCTTGGTCATCCGGGGTCCTCTATTTTGTCAGCTTTAGATAAAAATAGTTTTATTTCATGTAAGGGTACGAGTCGTACTCCAATTTGTCAATCTTGTTCTTTAGAAAAAATTGTTAAGTTGCCATTTGTAGACTCAAAATCTCATACTTTAATGTCATTTGATATTATTCATAGCGACTTATGGACGTCTCATGTTCCTAGTTCTGTAGGTCATCGGTATTATGTTCTCTTTTTGGATGATTATTCTAAATTTCTATGGACGTTTCCAATAGCGAAGAAATCTCAAGTTTTTTCCATCTTCCTAAAATTTAGAACATTCATCATAACCCAATTCGACCGTGAAATCAAAAATATTCAGTGTGATAATGGAAAAGAGTATGACAATGGGGTGTTTTGGGAATTCTGTGTTACTAATGGGATATATTTTTGTTTCTCTTGTCCTCATACATCTTCACAAAATGGGAAAATCGAACGTAAAATTCGTTCCATAAATAACATTATCCTCACTCTATTAATTCATGCTTCCGTACCCCCATATTTTTGGCATTATGCTCTTCAAATGACAACATATCTACTTAACATAACTCCTTCCAAAGGTTTGACATATTCTTCCCCTCTTCAAATTTTATATAATAAAATTCCTTCATATTCACATCTTCGAGTTTTTGTGTTATCCATTATTCCCGTCCACCACAATTAACAAATTTCAGGTCCGATCGACTCCATGTGTGTTTTTGGATTTTTCATCTAATCATCGTGGCTACAAATGCCTTGATTTATCCTTCAATAAAATAATCATTAATTGCCATGTAATTTTTGATGAATCCCAATTTTCATTTGCTAAAAGTCATTCTCCCGTGCCTAGTTCGTATAATTTTTTGGATGAACAAATATCCCAGTATATTATTCAGCATTTTCGGACATCTCCCGCACCCAAAATTCTCCAGTGGGCCCACTGTCCGCTGGTCCCACTAGCCCGTCACAGTCCTCTCTGCCCGATTTTGTCATCGGGCCAAGAATCAGGGCGATCCCACCAATATCGAATCGTCCGCTCGGTTCCGCCACCGTATCGCCGAAGTCAGTTGGGCCAGCGCTCACCGCCGCCGCTAGTCCGTCCCGAGCCCAACAAATTCCTGAAATCCACTCAATTCTTCCTCGAGTCATAGACCGATCACTCGTAGTCAGCGGGGTATTGTTAAACCTAAAAGACAATTTAATTTACATTCTAATGTCTCTAAATCCTCCTTACCTCGTAATCCTGTGTCTGCCTTAAACGATTTGAATTGGAAAATTGCTATGACTGATGAATATAATGCTCTTATTGATAATAAGACGTGGGAGTTGGTGCCCCGTCCATCTGATATTAATGTTATCAGGTCTATGTGGATTTTTGCTCATAAGGAGAATTCAGATGGTTCATTTGCTCGACATAAGGCGCGGCTTGTGGGTGATGGTAAGACTTAACAGGTTGGTATAGATTGTGGGGAAACGTTTAGTCCGGTGGTCAAGCCGGCTACCATTCATATTGTGCTTAGCTTGGCTCTTTCGAAGGCATGTCATATTCATCAGTTGGATGTCAAGAATTCTTTCCTACATGGGGATCTTAAGGAAACAGTCTATATGCATCAGCCTTTGGGATTCAGGGATCCCAATCATCCTCATCATGTCTGTTTATTGAAGAAGTCCTCAAATGGGCTTAAGCAATATCCCCAGGCCTGGTATACAAGGTTTGCTGACTATGTTTCGACTATTGGGTTCACTCACAGCAGGTCGGATAATTCCTTGTTCATCTACCGTTGTGGTTCGTCCTTAGCCTACATTCTGTTATATGTGGACGATATTATCTTGACTGCCTCTTCCGATGCCTTGCGCTAGTCTATCATGACCATGCTCAGCTCCGAGTTTGCTATGAAAGACTTAGGGGCCTTGAGTTATTTCTTGGGGATTGCTGTCACTCGTCATTCTGATGGGTTGTTCTTGTCACAACGGAAGTATGCAGCCGAGATCATCGAGAGGGCTGTGATGTCAAACTGTAAGTCCACTTCCACTTGATACTAAGCCCAAGCTTGGTGTCGCGGCCGACGTCCCTTACGAGGATCCGACCCGCTATCGCAGTCTTGCAGGGGCCCTTCAGTATCTTACCTTTATCAGACTGAATATTACGTATGCTGTCCAGCATGTGTGTTTATTCATGCATGATCCTAGAATTTAGCACATGAATGCACTTAAACGCATCATTCGGTATATTCAGGGTATACTGGACTATGGTTTGCATTTATATCATTCATCGACATCCGCACTTGTATCACACACATATGTTGATTGGGCTGGGTGTCCAGACACCAGACTATCTACGTCTGGCTACTGTATGTTCCTTGTCAACAACTTGGTCTCCTGGTCTGCGAAGCGTCAGACGACTCTATCCCGCTCAAGTGCCGAGGCTGAATATTGAGGGGTAGCTAATGTGGTCTCGGAATCATGTTGGTTACGTAATTTGCTTTTAGAGCTTTATTGTCCCATTCAAAAGCCAATCTTGGTGTATTACGATAATATTAGTGCCATTTACCTTTCTGGTAATCCGGTTCAGCACCAAAGCACTAAGCATATCGAGATGGACATACACTTTATTCGCGAAAAGGTTGCTCGGGGCCAGGTACGCGTCTGTCATGTCCTGTCAAGATATCAAATTGCAGACATCTTTACAAAGGGTCTTCCCTCGATCCTTTTTGAAGATTTTAGGGACAGTCTCAGCGTTCGAAGACCGCCCGCTATGACTGCGGGGGTGTGTATATGGGGCTCTCGGATTTAGTATAGAAACCGAATATGGTGTAGATATTTAGGTAATATTGTAATCTCCTAGTTTAAGTAATATTGTAGTGTAATTATTATTGTACACTTACCATAATATTTGTATTACCATAATTGTATATTTAGTATCCAAATAGAATAAGGTTTTAGGAGTGGAATAGGAATAAGATTCTCCTATTATGGAAATATGTAACTTGTATAAATACTCATTCAATTAATGAAAATAATCAAGAGATTATTTCTTTCATTTATGTATATTTAGTAACTCTCTAATTCAAATATAATTCACATAGCATGAAGATCATAAAATTTTAAATATAATTTAGTATTTCATCCGCCTCAATTTATATGACACTATTTGACTTAGCACAAAGTTTAAGAAAAGAAGTTGACTTTTGAAATGTGTGGTCTAAAACAAAACTAAGACAATTGTGTGGCGATAAATCATTTTATTAAGAATAAAAGAAAATTTTAAAGTTAAATTATTTCTATTTATAAAAATGTGTTATTCTTTTTGGGACATATTAAAAAGAAAATAGTGACACCTAAAATAGAACAAATAGGGTACAGTATACACATATTCAATTTAAAATCACAAAATTTTAAAAAATTCTTTACTTTTTAAATATTTATATTTAATTAAATTAAGACACAAAACAAAACAAGTATTAAGGCTAATTTTCAGAAGTCCGAATCCTGAAGAAAAAAACAACTGCAAAAAACACCTCGACTGAAGAATATGTAATACAGTAGAACTATTTTTTAATTAAAAAAAGCTCCACTGTAACCAGGTGATCCCTCCCGCAGATAATAAATTCCCTGCCTAACTGATCGCACTATTCCTTTCCACGTTCCTTCTGTAACATATAAAATCAGCTCCATTGACTCCTCATTCACACTTCACTTTACTTTTTCCCTCTCATTCCACCACCGGTCGCCGGCGATAATTCAACCTTGATCCGCCGCTCTACACTGCCGTGTCGGTGTCACTGTTACCTCGTCGGCGACTATATATTTTCCATTTTGCCATCAATGTCGCTGCAGAGACAACCTAATGATCTAAAAAATAGAGTTAATACTTATCTCAATAGATTATCTGACCGTGATACTCTCACCGTTGCGACGAATGAGCTTGAGTTGATAGCTAGAGGTCTTAACAGTGAAGGATTTGGTGCATTTTTGACTTGTATTTCGAGTACGGACTCTTCCTATAAATCACCAGTGCGCCGGCAATGTGTTCGGCTTATCGGCGTACTATCAGCGTCTCACGGCGACGCACTTTCACCGCATCTCGCAAAAATGCTTTCCACTGTCCTCCGGCGACTTCGTGACCCTGACTCTGCTATTCGGTCTGCTTGTGTAGAAGCTGTTTCGTCAATTGCGTCGGAAATCACTCAACCGCCGTTTTCCTCTATTTTGAAGCCGTTAATCGACGCTATTATCCATGAGCAGGATAATAACTCACAGATCGGAGCTTCGCTTTGCCTTGCGGCGGCAATTGAAGCGTCACCTGATCCTGAACCGGCGGAGCTGAAGAAAATGTTGCCGAAGTTAATGAAATTGGTGAAGAATGATTCCTTTAAAGCTAAACCGGCGTTGCTGTCGCTCATTGGTAGTGTTGTTAGTGTTGGTGGCGCTTCGAGTAAAAATGTATTGAATAGCTTAGTTCCAATTACGGCTGAGTTGTTGAGTAGTGAAGATTGGACTGTCCGGAAGGCTGCGGCAGCGACATTGGGACGGTTGGCTGTTTCCGAGAGAGAGTTGTTGTCAGAGTTGAAGGCCTTCTGCATCACATCATTGGATAACAGAAGATTTGATAAGGTACAAAAGACACTGAACTATTCAAGTCTTCAAATCTGATTTACCATAATTTCAAAAAATCGATGGAAGATCTTCACTGCTCCCTTTGTCTCAATTTGTGTGGCGCCGCACAAAATTTACAAACAAAGAAAGAAATATTTTTGAAATTTTATGATATAAAATAAAATATTGATATTTATGTGTTTGTAAATTTTTTATAAGAATAAACATGAATTTTAAAGCTAAATTTTTCTGATTATACTTCTCATGAAAATAATTAATAAGGACAGATAAGAAAAGTAAAATTAATTCTTTCTAAATTTGATAAGTGAACACTGACACTTTTTTTTGATGGAGTAACATTTTTCATGGAACAAACTAAAAATGAAAGGTTGTTAAATAAATTGGGACAGAGTTGGTACCTTTTGTGTATTTTGGAAATAATAGAATGCTGATTGTTTTCAAAATTTGCAATTTAAAAAAGAAAAATTGGCTTATTGAATGCTGCTTTAAATCTACAGGTGAAAGTTGTGAGAGAGACTATGAATCGGGCGTTAGAATGGTGGAAGGAAGTTCCAGGTACTTCAGATGATGTTTTGCCTCGATCAGTTTCCAAGTTTTCACCAAAAGGTAACTTCCAATAAAAGCTAATCTTTTCTGTGGTATAATTTTATTTTTTCTTTGTAAAAAGGTTCCGGGGTTAAATAATAAAAAAATAACGTTGAGCCTCGGTGCTTGAATTCCCCTAGATTGAATATGGTATTATGTACGGTTGGTACTCTATTGTAATAAAGCAGTACGGAAAGTAAATAAATATTACAGGTGTTCGAAAGGATAAATAAATGATCAATCTTCAAAACTGCTGCAAGCTTGTTGTGTCTTGAATCTTGATAACCTGAAATCAAGAAACAACTAAATCTGGATGGTTACAACGTTGTGTGTTGAGTCGAGTGATTGCCCTCTGTCCTTAAGACTAGATTGCCCCGTATATATGTTTTTACGTTAGTGGACAATAGTCTCTCAAGATAAAACAACACTTTAATCTCAACGCTACAAAGCCAATAAGTTGAGCCTGACGAAGAAAACAAATATGAATCGACTTGCTGAAAATATGGAAAAGGAAGGAAGAGTTTCTGTTTTCTCTTCTGTTTTGTCTCTGTGTATATAGTGTGTCTCTGTTGTGTATATCTTGTGTATATGTGAGGGTTTGCTCACTGTTTTTGTCAACAGTTTTCGTCACTGTTTTGCAGTGATTTTTCGTGTCTATTTGTGGTATTTTCTGCCACTGTATCTTCCCCACAATTGAGCCAAAACAGCTCAATATATAGCATCACAAGAGGGCTGTTCAACTGCCCAAAACACTGCTGTAAATAGTCATTAAGAAGGCTGTTAATGGCTGGTTTAAGGCCATTAGTGTGGCATGTTAAAGGCTATAAGTGATGATGTTCATGGGCATTGAAGGAGGGTGTTTATGGAGGAGTTAATCAGTTAAGTAATGGCTGGTTAATGCTCAAAAAAACAGTCCAACGGTCTGTCACCCCAAAATCAAATTTTCAGAAACTCTAGAGACTAAACTATAAATATTAAACAATTTGGGGTCCAAAAAGATAATATCAGAAAGACCGTGACCGTGACCGTGACCGTGACCGTGACCGTGACCGGACGGGACGGGCGGCGGCGGCGGCGGCGCGCGTGTGGGTTTAGCCTTGAATCCAATTACATCTAGGTCCTCCCTCCTTTAAACACATGGGATATTCCTTGGGGTCCCAAACCCTTTACCACATTAGAGGCTTATATAGAGAGCAATTCTTCCTATTCCCACCGATGTGGTAGATTTGTCCTACACCATATTTCCATGCCTCAACCACCTTACTTCGTGGACCAATATCTCTTTCATTTCTCAACGAAATTTGACGATTCTTAGCCCTACGGTCATCTACTCGCTTAGTAGATTATGCATGTGTGAAGAGACAAATCCTCCAACATGCGGAACAGTAGTGTTTAATTCATTAAACATGGGTGGACGCACCTCCCCGCCAAAAGCAAATTTCCAACATGTACTACTATGTTTTACCAATAGTTCTCTTTCATTCAATCAAAGACGTGGGGGGATTAAAAAATGGCTAGTCCCATGCTAAGAAAGAGCAATGAAGAATACTCAAATAGGACCTAGTTTCCAGTTTGTTAGAGATATTGTATAGTGATTACTGTTTAGTGAATTTGCTAGTACCTTTGTTTGATTATCTTAACATTTTCTTTTCCAAAAAAAGGAGTATTAGTCACAAATTTAGGTAATGCGATTGTTCTCTATTTTTTTCCCCCTTGATCATGAATTGAAATGTCATTTTTTAATATTCGCAATATGGATCTTTTTCCATTTTTATAAATTATACTATGTGATGACATTATAGTTACACAGAAGCATAAAAATAGTGAATAAATATAAAAAGATTTTCTACTCCAATATTTTTAGACTTTATGCAACATTATATGTAAAATACCAGTTTCCTTGAATGTTGACCGACTGAAGTAGAATCTGAATTCCTCAACACGGTGGAAATGAAAATATTGGCTCAAAAGGAAGCTTACTGAAGATTGTTGCTGGTAGAGAGTTTTTTTGAATGGGTAAGAGTTAAATAGCGGTCAGTATGGTTGCAAATATGGAGATGGTTACCAGATTTTTTACTACTATTTGACTAGTCCTGCACAATTTAAAACTTGTGAACTCCTTTCCAAAAGTTCCTTTTTCTAGTTTATGTTTTCCTGACAAAACACTTGTTATTACTAATTGATCACATGCTCATTAACACATCTTGTCAGATGAGTCCAGGTCCAGGGAATCTTGGGCTTTAACCCTTTGTTTCCAGACTTCCAGTTTCATTGTCTGAAAATTTCAACCCTTTTAGTAACTAAACTATTTCAGCCAATCTCGAGCTTTCTGGCTATTTTCCCTTTCCAAATGTTGCATTTTTTGCTCCTTATCCTAATTGCTATTTTTGTAGTGCTATTACTGTAGACCCGATTAGCCTATCACATTCATAGGAGTAGTATTGCTTTATAGTCCCAAAGCCGTCCCGGGGGCGGTCAAGGCGGCGCCGCACAGGGCCCAGGCCGGCGGGGCCTCTGCCCCAAAATTTTCATTTTCTTTTATTGGTTTCAAATATTAAGATATGTATTAAAAATGCCTCAAATCTTATCAATGGAAGCTGTAGCCTAGCGGTTGAGGGCTCCTTTCAAAAGTCCTTCCCTAGTGAGAGGTTGCGTGTTCGAATCCAATGAGGGTTTCTTTCAAAAATCCTTCCCTAGTGAGAGGTTGCGTGTTCAAATCCAATGAGCAGCGAAAGACTTTTTTAATGTTGATTAATTAGTTAATTTTAATTTTTCATGTGAATAAAAAAAGACCTCTTTTTGTTTCTCGCACCGGACCCTTAAAAGTACAGGAATGACCATGTATAGTCCCCTGTAGTTTGATTTCTGTTGCTATGTGTTCTTTAGTGAACTTTGTTTATCTTATTTATTTGCGTTAGTTATTGCTTCCTTTTGTCAGAATGCGCTACCATGGAGTATTCGATTTTGTCATCAGCATGTTCATACTGCTTTAATTCTTTAGTATTCGATTTTGTCATCAGCATGTTCATACTGCTTTAATTCTTTGTCTGGATCTAACCGTTTCTATTGCTTGGCTTTGCTTGCTTTGCGTGTGATTATACGTTGTCTTGAGCCGATGGTCTCCCGGAAACAACCGCAGGTAAGGTCTGCGTACACTCTACCCTCCCCAGACCCCACGTTATGTGACTTCGCTGGGTATGTTGTTGTTGTATCCTAATTGCTATTTTTATGTCTACTGTTACATGATTGTATGACATATTTCTATAAATGATTGACATGGATTCTTCCGCTATATATTTCTATCCCGTGGCCGCTCCAGAATTTTCACTCAGGGTGTTCGAATAAAATTATAAAAGCTAAATATAAAAAATAATGTTGTCCCTAAGAATCGAACTTTGAACACCCTGGACCACTTGAGCTAACTTTTTGTATTTGTTCAAGGTGTTCAAAAGTTAATATATGTACATAAACACATAAAATCTACTCTATATATACACTATAATTTTTTGCCCACCTCCATGCAAATCCGTCCTTGTTTCTATCTTTAACCTCTTATTGTAAATGCAATACTTTATTCACCTATATTCTGCTACTGAAATTATCCTATGAGCTGCTAAATTTACTGAATGCTATGAATTTGTGTCTCCAGATTGTGGTAGTGGTGCCTGTTCTCCAACTCCTTCCAAAAGTTCGAGTGATACAGCCACAGAGACCCCTCAGCCGAAGAAAGCACTCCGCCCAAGCAAGTCCCTTGCATCCAGCAGTTCTTCCTCGATCACCTCCCAGAAGAATAGTTCTACTAGGTTCCGCCGCACAAAATCAAATGTCACAAGCTGTAAGCTGGATTTAAGAAAATCCCTTGATGCAAAAGTAAAACACACTGTTTCACAGGCTTCTGCATTGGAGGTAGCTTGTGAAGAACAGAAGAAGAATCTTAGAGTTCAAGATTCAGTGGATACAGTTAGTTGTAGCAGTTCAAATTCAGAAGTAAAGTCAACTGTATTCAACAGACCACCTGATGAAAAGTTCCACAGATATGGTAATTCACAGTTTGGTTCTCGGGTTGTTCCACTCTTTGAGGACTACAATAACAACATGGATGTACCTGATGAAAACATCAATGAAGATGCCCTCTTGAGTCATAGAGAGTACGGGAATTTCTGTTCCGTCTGCAAACAGCTTGTTCAGATTGAAAATCAACAGTCCAGTTTGTTGGACCTCCTCCAGGTACATTTCTCTTCCCCTTCCCTCTGCACCCCTTCGAACACCGTATTTAACTTTTGGTCTCCATTTAGTTGCTGCCACATCCTGTAGTCTGCACTATTTAAAAATATACTTCCTCCGTCCCAATTTAAATGATGTAGTTTGACTAGCCACGGAGTTTAAGAATTACTACTTTTGAATCTTGTGGTTTGAAACAAGTCAAAGATATTTGTATGGTTATGATCATCTCGTTAAGCGTAAAAGGAAATGTGTTCTTTTTGGGACTGACTAAAAAGGAAAGTGTGTCATATAAATTGGGCCAGAGGGAGTAGATTATATTTGTGCCTAGAGACGCATGCTGAGCTCAGCCTATCTCTTCTTCATTGCAGGGATTTATTGGCAGCTCACGAAATGGAATGAATTCCTTAGAGAAACGTGTAAATGGTTTGGAGATATTACTTGATGAAATGCAACATGATTTGGCAATAACAACAGGGAGGATTCCTAATACTGATTTTGCAGGAAGTACATGTTACATGCCCCCTCGTGCAGAATTTTTATGTCCTAAGTTTTGGAGAAGTTCAGAAGGGCAAGATTCAAATTCAAGAATATCTTTCTCCACTGGAATCCAAAATACTGCATATAGTCAGCCAGAAACAAATGTATCTTCAGCAAAACAGATGGGTATCACTCAAAATGAATGTAACTTTGCATTACGTTCTTCCTCCGATAGAAGAAAAGAGAGAATAGCTCGAGATGGTGAAACTGCAGGTTTTTGTCATGTCGGTAGGCTTAACGGGGCTTCATTTGCAAATTGTATACAGCAGCAAACTTGAGCCATAGGTGATTGTTTTTCTTTAGCTTGACATGATGATAACATAATTCCTGTCATCCATATCTTTGTCGAGCTTCCTTTTTGCTGTTGCCTTCATATTCTACTAGATTTTCTCTCTATCAGGATCTACCAACTGTTCAATTATTGAAGACATACTTGTCTGTTGTCTCTAATCATTACAATAATGAAAGTCTTCTATAATATTATAAGTTTGAACAAATGTCGTGTACTCTCATCATCTTCTGTAAATTCTTCTTCCATGTCCCTTTCTGTATCATTTAGTTCTCAACATATTTTTTGGACTTAAATGAAACCTGATTCTTTGCACCTGGTTGTACACATCTAGAGGATATAGTGCTCTGTTTCCCTTGAGCACAATTTGGAGTAAGTTGGTTTTGCATAGTATGTAACTCTTGCTATATTAACTCTTCCCTGTAACTTGACAGTCATTAGTAGTTTCCTCATTAGTTCTCACTTCTCAGTAGTAAAAAAATTGTTCTGTGTTTGTCTCGTTTCTTCGCATTGATGTATGAATTGAATAGTTCTTCCTGTTAATCGTAGAAGGGTTATGTATTTCCTTGGAACCCATTCTTGAAGCTATTATAATACAATCTCTCATTCATATGTTGATCTTTTACTTGAATGGATATGCGAAGCTTTAAAAATATACTCACCCCTCAAAGGTTTGTTTGTGTTAGAAACTAATGATGATTTCTTCTCTAACTTCAGTCTCAATGCTGACTTATTTGGATAGAGAATCTTTATCCCGTCTGAATCTGGGTCTATGGGGTACCACGTACTTGGAAAGATCAAAGCTAATTTGTTGTGAAGCAGCCCAAGGAATCAGAGACCAAGACAAGTTCTCAATATTTATACTCTGGTCTTTGGGATATAATATATAAGGGCTAATGAGCTCCATTGTCGGCAAGAAATGGGGGGGGGGGGGGGGAGGGGAGTCTGTACAGAAGCTGCTGTTTTGTGCTAATTTATTCTGTTTTCTGATTCTAATAATCCAATGATTGTTCTGAGAAATGCTAGGTACGTGAATTTTCTTCCAAAAGGTACGTACAAATATTAGTCAAAATGAGAAGGAGCTTCTTGGAAGTGATATATTTGGGGCCCTTGCCTGTTGATATCGACGACTATTGGGTTGGGGAAGCAATATTGTGGTGGTCAAAGAATTCTGATGATTCAAACTAGGACCTGTTTTGTTCCCTGGTTGTCTGACAAAGTATACTTATTACGCGTATATGATAGCTATTATTTCTCGCACGATTTGGTCATGTTCTTACTAATTGGAATATTGTGAAATGGAGAAAGTGAAATTAAAAGGGTAGTGTTTGATGTGCGAATAAAGTCCTAATAATAGCTGATAGAAAAAAGAAGTTACATATAAGGTATAACGATATTCTTAATAGTATGAGGTTTTTTGAAGAAAATTGTACGAATTTGACTCAAGACGAACAATATTACACAATGTTAAGAGTTTCCTCTAATTATAACTATTAGATCTTAATTAGTTATATACTAATGTCTTAAGACACTTGCGAATATTTTAAAGTTTTGAATTAGATGTTCAGATCTTTCCACAAATCTTATGGGTCCATTTTACTATCAACACCATTTTCAAATTGAGGATTAATGTTCACGTTTAACTTGTAACTCATTTTCTAAAGCTAATGTGATTCTACACACATTGTGTTTAAAAGCCCAACTATGTTTAGGTTGTACATGGAAAAAACAAAGAAGAAGCAAACAATCAAAAGGAAAAGACTAATGTTAACGACAGTGACAAAGTGTCCAACTTGTTTTCCATCTCCCAGGCCCCAGCTATCGAACTGCACGGTTTTCCCTTTAAATGGGCTGGTCCAATCGGGTTGTTCTTTAATTTTTGCCCTTCAAAATCAAACTTATACCTATAGGAGCATTGTTGACACCCAATTTTGTCCCATCTTTTATGATTTTTTTTCGTAATTTTTAACATTTTTGACACTTTTAAAACAATTTTAAAATATATATATATATGCATATTATTCTCTTATTATTATTATTATTCGCATTTTCTACTGTCATTTGCATTTTTTATCACAATCATAAGTTTTATCCAAAAAATTCTATGTTATTTTTATTCTCGCAAAATTGCATCGCATTTCCCTTTTATTAAGCATTAAACATTTATAAATATTATATTTTTATTATTATCAAATCGTTATGTTATTCTAAATAATTCACATCTTTTACAAAAAATATATATATATATATATAATATCTTTTAATATTAAACCCCTTTATATTTTTCAATTCCCAACCCAATACAATTTCTACCCAACCTAAATTAAAACCCAATCCCCAAATTAAATTCCCACAAGCCCAACCCCAAAATTCGGCCAACCCATTCCCTTACCCTTCCAAGCCCAACCGACCGCCCAACATCCCTTCCCCTTTATTTCCTTATACCAAAACCCACAAAACAAAACCCAACACCCTTAAACCAAAGCCCCAAACCAAGCCCAATACCCATTTCCCTTTATTTCCCATCTTACACCCAAACCGAGCCCACAACCTGCAGCCCAAACCCGCCAGGCCCATCAGCTCTTCTCTTTAACCCAAACCCTTACCCCCATTTCACAAAAAACGAAAACCCCCATTTCTCGAAAACCTCTCGCCGACCCACACACCCATACCGCGACCCCATCGCCACGGCCACCTCGCCTCGCCACCACCGACCCGACACCACCAACCCCTCTGTTCTGGACACCCCATAATCCGCAACCCATACTCCTTCAAATCATTTGCTTTTGGGCCCTTTATTTTTGAAATTCAAACTCATCCTTGAACGCTGAGGGTGCAAATACACCTATAAATACCCCATGTTGTTCTTCATTTTAGGAGGATTTTCTGAGAAGAAAAATAGATTTTGGAAGGATTTTGAATATACATAAATATTTTGTTGTGTTCTTGAGTTTAAAGCATTTTGGCTTCTTTGTTGTTCAAGAATCAAGTCCAAAATGTTTGTCATCCCCTTTGATTCTCTCGATTTTTCTTCATCGATTTGCCGACAGATTTAAATTTCCAAGTTTCTTGCATTATTCTTTGTTATCATTGGTTATCCAAATTGATGAAATTATTTGACTTCGGGTTGAACACATGATTCTGTCAGGATTTTCCCAATTTTCTTACATTGTTCTTTGTTTGTTATCATTGGTTATCTGAAATTGATGAAATTATTTGATTCGTTGAAACTCCACTGGTCGGTCATCGACCGGTCAGATCATCGACGGTCAGTCATCGACTTGGTCGTCATCGACGTCGGTCAGACCCGTCGGTCGACCGATTTGAATTTCCAAATTTCTTGTATTATTCTTGTTATCATTGGTTATCCAAATTGATGAATTTATTTGATTAGGGTTGAAACATCGATCCGGTCAGATCGACCCATTGGGTAACATTTTTAGAATTCTTGCATTTCATATTCTTGTTATTGGTTATCCGAATTGGGTGTTGAAATCGATCCGTTGAACATCGATCCGGTCAGTCGACCGATTTGGATATTTCCAGAATTCTTGCATTTCATATTCTTGTTATTGGTTATCTGAATTTACGTGTTAAAATCGATTCGAAGTTTGGATCATTGATCCCGGTCGACCGTTAGATAACATTTTAATTCTTGCATTTCATATTCTTGTTATTGGTTATCCGAATTTGGTCTTAAATCGATTCGAGTTTGGATCATCGATCCGGTCGATCAACGACCGGTCGGGTCGACCCGATTTGAATATTTCGCAATTTCGAACTCGGGTCGGATATTTTAAACCGCTCACCGCTTCGTTTCTTTGGCAATCGCTCTTGTTTTATTAATATCGCATTAAGGATGAAATTGAATTTGAGGCCGCACTTTTCTTTCGCTTCGTTTCTCGCTTTTTCAAGATCACGCATCCCGCAAACGCGGATATCTTACTTTTTCGCTTTATTGTTTTATTAATATCGCATTTAGGCCAATGAAATTGAATTGAGGCCGCGTCCGCTTCTAAAAATGCCTTTCGGTTTGATTTCTTGTTTGAGTATTATTTTTCCGATTTGAACAAATACTACACTTAGGCCAATGAAATTGAATTCGAGGTCGTGTCCCTTCGGAAAAATGCCGCTTCGGTTTCAATTTTCTTGTTTGAGTATTATTTTTCCGATTTGAACAAATACTACACTTAGTAGGATGAAATTGAAATCGAGGCCGCACTTTTTCGCTTGTTTCAAAGATTAATTTTCTGTTTGATTTCTTTGCTTTGATAGTTTCTTGATTTGCTCCGTATTATTTTCGCTTTCTAAATACCGTGCATTTAGGTGATGAAATTGAATTCAAGGCAGCGCTTTCGCTTTCTCTGTTTTGATCGCTTTTAAACATCCGTGACGGATATCTTTACGCTTTCTTGTTTCTTTGTTTTACCGCTCAACAAATACCGCGTCTGTTCGGGCAATCGCTTGTTTTGCTGCCGCTTTGACATCGCTTTTCTTGCTTTATCATTTTTACTGCTTTAAATCAACACCGCATTTTTCAAACATTGCTTTCTATTTCGCCATCTTTGTTTGACATTCAAATATTTGTTCTCTTGTTTCTTGTTTTAAACTAGACACCGTCATTTTCGGAAATTGTTTTTACGCCTCTGTTTTTCGCTATCGCTATCGCTTCATTCTTCTTGCTTCTATTCGATTTTATTTTACCGATTTGAACACGATACTACATCTTTGGCCGATGAAAAATATCCGCCGATTTTGAGGCCTACATTGCAAAGACGGAAATATAACCGTAATGATGAAGACTTAAACCTTTTTATCCGAGATCAACATGTTTAGTAGGCGAGGTGACTAAAATAACTAACAAGTTATATATTCAGCCCACGACGTGATTATAGTGATCTTTTCTATTTCACCGAGAGACCAACACGTTTAGTAGGCGAGGCAATCAAAAATAAACTACATTAGTCATATGTTTGCAACCACGACGTGATTGGAATGTTCTTTTCAAAATTTAAGTCGAGATCAAAACATTCACTGCTTTGAATACGGATATGAAGTTATTTGTATTTATATGTTTCTAACCGTTTGTTCTTGATACTTGCACGATTAAAGCAAAATAACGACAAATATTCCTCGGAGTTTATTTATTGTTATTTCTTTCTTTAATTTTATCTCGCTTTGTATTGTAATATTATTTATCGCACTTATGTAATTATTGAAATGCTTAGAATAGGCAAACTTAGGATTTATTCATAGGTTAGTTTAAGATTTGAAACCCGTCAGCTAGCTTATTTTATTTGTAGGCTCGCAAACTTAGAAATCCTTCGCTAGTTTATTTATTTTAGGCTCGTCACGCTTATTCAAGATTTTTAAAACAACTCTTGTCATCTTTATTTGCTTCAATTAATTGTACAAATAAGTTTATCTTTTTATTATTTTTTGCAACTTGTTGATTTTCGAAAGATTCGCTTCTTTGGCATTATAAAGAATTTATTGTCACAAATGCATGTTTTCTAAAAACTTTACATGTATCTTTCTTTTATGTCATCCGAATACGTACTTGTATAAAATGCATCATATTTACTTGTATAAAATGCATCATATTTTGCAAACATCTTTTTATCTATCATATTTGTAAAACATGCATTATTTCTACTAATAATTAACCTGAGTTTTATCGGATAACCGCAAGTTAGCGGATCTTAAAGGATGCCTAACCCCTTCCCTTTAGGATAATAAAGAACCCTTACCTAGAATCTCACTAGTTTCGCAGACCTTAAAATTAGAGTTACATGGCAGCATTTAGTTTAATATTTAGGTGTCCTAATTCACCGTAAAAATAATTAGGTGGCGACTCCTCAACCCTTTTTACCCAGGAATCACCGGACACATCCGCGCTCCGCTTTGACCCGAGCAAGGTCAAAATAGGGCGCGACAAGCATAAGTTTTTTAAGAGTGTTAGACAAAAATAGGTACAACATATTATGATGCGAAAATATAATTTTTCTCCCTTAAGGGAAAAAATTTAAAAACTAACCGAACATAGGGTCAAAAGTGAAAGATAGAATAATTTCCCTTAGCAATTTCTTTCATTATTCACAATATATATAGCTGTACAAGGTTGATTCCTAATATGGTACGAATCCTAACTTACCTTACAAAGGTTGATTCCTAATACAATTAGAATCCTAAGTTACCTTAAATATACATTTATCATAATTACAAAATATACGACGAATATTCTGAGAATATTCGCTAATACTCCCCCTCAGACGGAGCGGGAGGAGGCCGAATGCTAAGGCTGGATCGGAAGTCGGTGAAGAGGCATCGCGGTAGTCCCTTTGTGAAAATATCTCGCATCGATACGAGGAAGGCACGTGTAAAATTTTGACCTGACCACGAGCAACCTTCTCTCGCACAAAGTGGATATCCATCTCAATATGCTTAGTTCATTGATGTTGGGTGGATTATGAGACATATAGATAGCGAGATATGTTGTCACAAGAAACTATAGACGCCTTGCGTAATGGACACTGGAGCTCCAAAAGAAGATTTCTGAGCCAACAGATCTCGCGGCGACATTAGCAACTCCGCGATATTCGCCTTGACACTCGAGCGGGACGGCGTGGCTCGCCTCTTGGCGGACCATGAGATAAGATTATCCCCAAGAAATACACAAGACCGGAAGGTGGAGCGACGTGTGTCGGGGCATCCTGCCCAATCTGCATCCGTGTAGGCTAGCAATTTGGTTGGGGCAGAGGGGTATAGATGTAATCCAAAGTCAAGTGTGCCCTTAACATATCTGATAATATGTTTGAGGGCGGCAAAATGGGACTCTCGGGGGTCGTGCATGAACAGACACACCTGCTGAACGGCATATGAAATATCAGGCCTAGTGAATGTAAGATACTGAAGAGCACCTGCTAGACTCCGATATAGAGTGGGATCAGAAACTGGCGCACCGTCATTGGCACTAAGCTTGGATTTTGAGTCCACCGGAGTTGGCATAATTTTACAATTTGCCATCTTGGCCCTGTACACTATCTCTTCTGCATACTTTCGCTGACACAGGAACATATTGGCAGCAGATCTAGTCACCGATATACCCAAAAAATAACTTAGCTTCCCCAAGTCAGTCATAGCAAATTCAGTTTTGAGTAGAGCAATGATTTCATTCTTCAACCCGTCAGATGAGGCAGTAAGAACAATATCGTCGACATATAATAGCAAATATGCAGTGCTGCTACCTCGGTGAAAAGTGAAGAGAGAGGTATCACACCTGCTACATACAAAACCAATTTGCGTAAGATACCGCGAACCGATCATACCAAGCGGGGGCCTGTTTTAATCCATACAATGACTTCTCGAGACGACACACAAACCGTGGAGTCAGCCGGATGAACAAAACCAGGAGGTCGATACATGTACACGCCTCTTTCAAATCCCCATGAAGAAATACATTCTTGACATCAAGGTGATGAATCGGCCAATGCAAGCCCATAGCAATCTGAGAACGATCAGAATAGTGGTAGGTTTAACAACCGGATCAATGTCTCACCACAATCAATACCCTCCTGCTGATTAGTGACATTTGCAACTAGTCTTGCCTTATACCTCTCTAAGTCACCACTGTCTCTGAACTTGTGACGAAATAGCCACATACACCGGATAACATTCACACCAGCTGGTCTAGGTACCAAATCCCAAGTGTTCTGCTTGGTTAAAGCGTTAAACTCTTCGCACATGGTCGCATTCCAATTGGGGTCCAGTTTAGCTAGTTTTGGATTCTTTGGAATGGGTGATAAGGTTTGTGTGAAGAGATTGAAAGTGAACCTTGGGTTTGAAGATCCCGTGTTGTGCCGCGAGTCTCCATGCGGTGAGGCTGCGGTGGGAGGTCGGGGCCAGTTCTTTGGGTAGTAAGCGGTGATGGCTGCGGGGCTGGTTAGCGGCGGTGTTCTTTGCCGAAGCGAGGAGACTCGGACATGTTGTTGGATTTCTTTGGGTGGAGGCGGTGTGGGTGGTGCATTAGACTCAGCAGGTGCGGCATGGGTGGTGTGGGAGCTGGGTCGGGTGGTAGCATTCTTGCGGGAGGTCGAGATGACACTGTTGGAAGCGGCGATGGCGTTGGAACAGTGAGCTTCTTTGGTACAGATTTTGGATGACCGGAGACAAACTCGGTTCATCGAGAAAGATGTAATCGGTGGTCTGAAATTTCCGGAGATTTGAAAAAGGAAAGGTTGTCTCGTTAAAGGTAACGTGACGGGAGACGATGATTTTGCGAGTAGCAATGTCATAGCACAAGTAGCCCCGATGATTAGGAGATAGACCAAGGAAGACACATGGAAGAGTGTGAGGGGCAAGTTTGTGGGGTGCAGTGGAGGCTATGTTGGGGGTAGCATAAGCATCCAAAAATACGTAGGTGATCATATGATGGCTGCCTACGGTATAAGATTTCTGTAGGGGTTTTATTTTGGAGTGTGCTAGTTGGTAAAATATTTAGAAGGGATTCTATCATTTTGACAGCATAGACCCAAAAAGGCGGTGGTAGGTAGGCATGAAACAGAAGTGTGCGGACCATGTTATTGATGGTACGTATAATTCTTTCAGCCTTTCCGTTTTGGGAAGAAGTATAGGGACAAGAAAAACGGAAAACCATGCCTTGTTTAGAACAGAAATTGTGAAATGCCTAGTTATTAAATTCACGTCCATTATCACATTGGAATGATTTAATAGGTTTTTCAAATTGTGTCTTAATGAATTTTTGAAACTCGAGGAATTTTGCAAAAACTTCAGATTTGAATTTCAGTGGGTAAATCCAGACAAAATGTGAAAAATCATCCAAGAATACTAGATAGAATTTATGACCCAAAGAGCTAGCAATCGGAGATGTCCATAAATCAGCATGAACAATATCAAAATGAGAAAAAGTAACACTGTTTGATGACATAAAGGGAAGACGAGTATGTTTGCCTAGTGGACAAGAAAAACAGTGTTGGGCAATTTTCCCATTATTACATTGAATACGCTTAGAAGTCCTAAGAAAAGTAAAAAACTGGGTCTCCGGGGTGTCCGAGTCGGATGTGCCAAGTTGAGGGAGAGATCGCCGCAAGAGATGGAGGTGTTTGCGGTCTGACAGCGGAAGATTGAGTGAATGGGTAGAGGTCTCCCACACTCTTGCAGCGTGTAAGAATTTTCCCCGTATTGAGTTCCTTCACAGAAAAACCAAAAGGGTCAAATTCGACAGACACATAATTATTGCTAGTGAATTTTCTAACAGAGATTAAGTTTTTAATGATGTTAGGTGTGTATAGGACGTGGTTTAGGGAGAAGGGTGGGTGTGGGTGTTTGGTGTGTGTGTTACCGTAACCTTCACTTGGACTGCGATTACCATTGCCGCCAGTAATAAGTTGAGGACACTCTAGCCGACGTAGTTGAGATAGGTTACCTGGCGGCCGGGTGAGGTGAGATGTGGCTCGGTGTCCATGTACCAATTATCGTCGGGCTATTGAAGGTTCACGGTGGTGTATGCCAGCCCCAAATCGGTCGGGGCCGTGCTGTTTGCCTTGCAGTCTTCTTCTTCTTTGGGCTACAATGAAATTTGCTGCGATTGCTCTTCTTCTTTGGCTGTCAGTGGGCTCTTCTTCTTCTTTGGTGGGCTTGCACTGGTGGTGAGGCGAGGCCCAACAAGGCGATCGACCAAATTTGCTGGGCCAGGCCCTGCGGTCGAATGCGGGCATGCGGCGAGGCCCGGTTCTGGGTTGGGCCCTTCTGTCTTCTTTGGTTGGACCACTCTTCTTTGTCGATGGTGGTGTTTGTTGTCGATCCATCGTTGCGTTGGTCCTTTCCGGGGCCCTTGCCTTTGTTGTTGCGACCTCTGCCTCCATGACCTCCGCCGCTCTGTTCTTCTTTGGAGCTGCTGGTTCTTCTTTGGCGCAGTGTTGTCATCCCGCCAATCGGCTAACGCCTTTGATTATGTTCCTCTTGTTTAGCACGTCTAGTTTCTTCCAACAATAGTTGTGAACGTGCCTTGTTGAAACTTGGGAGAGGGTCGGCTTGTTGAATCATTGTTGCGAGTGTGTCATATTCACCTTTCGGTAAACCCGCAACAAGTTGAAAGCACCATCTTGGTTTCAAACGAAGTCCCGACGTTGGATAGTTGATCGGTTATGAGTTTGATTGCTTACAATATTCGGACATGTTAAAATTCTCGAGGCGTATTGTTGAATTGCTCTTCCAAATACACAAAAGTATTTTTATTGTCTGAAAGATTTCTTCTAGCCAGGACCCAAAGTTCACGTGTCGTAGCACTGTTTTCATGATAGTGCATAATGATCTTTGGAGATGGTGCCGTAGATCCATTGTTTGACGATGGCGTCAAGACGACGCCAGATTGAGTGCAGAACGTCGGTGGGACGAGGAACAGATTCGTCAATGTGATCAAGCACGTTGTATGCACATGCATGAATGTAGAATAGTTCCATCCACATGGAATATTGACAGTCTTCTTGGTCAAGAATTATAGGGATAAAATTCTTGATGTTGTTAACGGCGAATGCCGGATGAAAAGAAGTTACTGAACGTTGAGAGGGGTTTTCAAGTGTGTCAGTGGATGAAACAGAATTTGTGGGGAAAGACATGGTTGCCGCCTGTCGAGGGAAGGGAATTTTCTGGTTTGGCCGAAATATGGAGGAAGAAACCAGAAATTATTTTTTTTTTCTTCTGTGAAAGCAGAAAAAAATCTGATTTCGGACGGGAATTGAAAGATAGAATAATTTCCCTTAGCAATTTCTTTCATTATTCACAATATATATAGCTGTACAAGGTTGATTCCTAATATGGTACGAATCCTAACTTACCTTACAAAGGTTGATTCCTAATACAATTAGAATCCTAAGTTACCTTAAATATACATTTATCATAATTACAAAATATACGACGAATATTATGAGAATATTCGCTAATAAAAAGTGCAAATGACCCTCGAAAATACAACGAGCCTACACAAATATGCAACAAATGAAGTAAGTGGTCCGATCCACTCTCTAATATAATATGAGATTTTTACATGAGCAAACACTGGCAATAATTACATACAAAAACAGCATAACTTGTTAATCATTACAAAAAGAGCAATTTTTATAACAAATATGACATTTAAATTTAAAGGCATTAAAGTTAGGAAATGAATGCTAGGATTATTATTTTTTTCTCCTCTCTTCCATAAATAATTGCATAAATCAAATTTGGTTTTAATTTCTTTATATCAAATGTGTATCATGTTTCATTAACCTGTATAATCCAAATTTAAATTCCAAAAGAAAAACAAAAAAGAAATTATGGCACATTAAATAAAACCCTTAAAATTAGCATGAACTCAAGAGTCCTAGTTTTTAGGCGTCAGAA
The DNA here is from genome assembly GCA_029783415.1 of Anisodus acutangulus. Lineage (NCBI taxonomy): Eukaryota > Viridiplantae > Streptophyta > Magnoliopsida > Solanales > Solanaceae > Anisodus > Anisodus acutangulus. The sequence goes on along the minus strand of CM056500.1, from coordinate 45,704,158 downwards.
ACCGACCCACATAATTCTTGATTGAGATAAAATTGATGTTTGAAGTTAAATTTGATAATCTATATTATTATAATATCATGAATATAAATGTTGGTTGACCAACGACTTTTATATTCTTTAGTGACTAAATTGTTTCTTCAAAGGATAATGTTATGTTGGATAAAGTTGGAATATACATAACCTTTCCTAATATATTTAGGATTTTAAAATCAATTGATTTATGAAAAAAGTTGGAATCCAAGTCAGAATAAAATATTAAAACCAACATCCAAGTCAAAATATAAGACTTTATACAAAAACTAACCAGGCCAAACAAATTAAACTACATTTTTTAGTTGGATAAATTATAAGCCATTAACAATTTAAATTTTGGAGGAACTAATCTATGAAACTTTGAATTCAACAATGGTTATTTCGAGACAATGATTTTGGTAAACATTAGTTGGTTTTAGAATACTAAAAGTAAATATTAGGTAAAGTCTTAAATAATAGAATATAATTTTATCCAGTCTCAATTTAATATATAATAATAATTGAGTTCTCAATTAAATATTAATAAATATATAATATTTTTTAATACATATACAACATGTGAACCCATAGACTGCACTCTAGATTTTTATGAGAATCCAATACAAATAAAAATACTTCTAAAAGTAGTCCATTTAACATATTTCTTATACAAAGGGATTAAAAATATATATTTTAATTAATTAAAAGCTAGATGTTTGAGTCATATATCACAGTGATAAAAATAAAAATCTATCTATTTTATTATAAATGCACGAATATAAAAATTAAATATTGAACGACTTTTATGTCTTTACTATTATTACACTAATATCTAATCCTATTTCTATTGAACTAACTAACAAAACGTCTCGCTTACTATTACTACTAACTAACTGATTACTAATCATATTTCTATTGACCTAACTAACATAACGTCTATTACTATTAACAACGTCTATTAATACTAACGTTACCAGCTAATCCTTCGTGGGGATACTTTTACTAAACTTGAAAGTTTAAAATTAAATCTATTAATTTTAAATATAATATTTTATATACTAATATTGATGTGATTTTTTATTGTTCGAGATTAGTTATGCTAAAAAGTAGTAATACTGTTTTTTAGCGTGTATAGTTATAAAACTTCCTCTAATAATATTTGACATAAGGCCCAACTTAAGACAAAGAGCGGCCCAATACTATTATCCAGATATAGTTGGATTACAAAAAAAACTTATAATGATAAGATCCGACAAGTTTGAGTTTGAAATCTTAATGCAGACAAGGAAACATCCTTTTTTCATTATTACTTGCTGGGGCGGAGCGTAGACGAGCGAGCAGAGCCAAGGAAAGAGGAAAGTCCGTCATAGAGCAGTCGACTAGAAGTAGAAGACTGCTGGCCTGAGAGAAGGCGGCCTCTCTCGGGAAAGATGGCCCAATTTCTCTTCTTTCTTTTTGATTTCAGCTTTTTTTTTCCAGAGCTTGTAAAGTAAAGTAAAGTAAAGGTCGAGTTGTCCCGGATAAACGTGTTCCATGTTGGAGTTGTCACAATTTTGTGAATTCCACTTTCTTGAAGTGGACCAAATATGAAAATGAATGCTTAAGCATACGTATAAAGTAAGGTATTCCAAATATGGGGGGCCAACTATTCATGGTTCGCAATCAGTACTTTACTTTTGCAAAGTTCGGAGGCTTTCAAGTTTTGCAACTTTTCTTTGGCATATATACATATATATAAACTCTAAAGTTCGGAGGCTTTCAAGTTTTACATTTGTTCTACACTAACGAAGATAAGGTGTATAAAAGATGGTGGTATGTAATCGAGATCTACATCTGTCTTCTTCTTTTTTCGGTTTTCATAGGGTGTCCGGCACCTATATTGATCTTGATTAAATTCGAATTTGTGTTGTCCTATATTGGAGGTAAAACGCTCCCTAAAAAAAGTTACTCTATATCTAGGGCTCAAATTCAAGACATTTAATTAAGAATGAATAAGTACTTATCATTCCATCCATAATCGGCTTTATGGCTAGGCAAGTAAGACAATTGTCTTAGGCCCATAATTGTGGCCCCTCAAATTTTACCAAGAATAAGTTATGTGTTAATTTTTTTCTTAAAGAAAATTGGTTATTTATAATAAGAAGTACAATATTTTTATAAATTTATATTATTTTATTCTCGTTAACCTGTTTCAAATAAAAGAAATAAAAAAAAGTTATTTCGCTAACACTCACCTCGTTTTATGCTTTTAACTAATTTTATATTCTCTTTCTTCAAATCTCTAATAAGTTATACTTTGTCAAAAATAAGCTTTTGTTTGGCTATAGATTTTGGGAGAAAATTTTCAAAATATTTTTTCAAATCTTTGTTTGGCCATAAAATTTTGACAGATTTTGAAACTAAATTTTCAAATCTCAAATTCAGGCTCAAACTTGTTTTTGGGCTAAGATCTATGTTTTGGCCTTTTTAATTTTTTTAAAAATTACCCCTAATTTTTTTAAAAATTAACCCAAATTTTTATATTTTATAAAGAAGTCCCCCATCTATTTATGATCCAACTAATCTGTATCTACCATGTTTCCCCTATTAATCAAGAATACTTCAAAACGTGATAATTATTTGAAGGCTTGAAGCTATATCTTGAACGGTCAATATTGTTTTAATCCCAAAAATTATATCACTTATTTAATGCCCAATAACTAATTTTTTAGTCTATCCAAAGATGTCTCATATCTGTACAAACTGAAATGCAAAAAACAGTACGATTCAACAACAAAATTACACAAATTAGGGGTGGACAAAAAATCCGGAGAACCGAAAAAATCGAACCTAACCGAAATTTGGTTCGGTTTTTTAAAAAAAAAGCTGATTTTTTGAAAAATCGAACCGAATCAGAATTTAGTGATTCGGTTCGATTTTTTATTTTTGGATACGAACCGAAAAACTGAATTAAATATATAATTTTAAAAAATTATTTTAGGCTACTACTATCTCTTGAATCATAGCCATTGAAGCCAATCTATGAAGCTTTTATGGAAGTCGCATGCAGCATGCACTTGATTGACATATCACGGAAGCATTGACATAAAATGTAGGGAGAGAAAGTAGTTGTAAATTGATAAAACTTTAAATGGTCATAACTCTGTGCTCGGATGTCCGTTTTACCCGATTTTTTTATTTTGGGTATTTTTTCGAGACGGGGCTAGTCAAACCGGCGGTTTGGCGCAACCAATTTTTAGAAATGCGTCCTTTTTTCCAATCAATTTGTGTTTTCCCCCAAATCGATTTCTAATTTTCCTTTTTCTTTAGTAAATATCTCACGATACACAATAGATTTCAACGTAGAAATTTTAGGTGTGAATGTCAATTTCAGTTTTGGAAATTCAATTTTTTTTAAAAAAATCCCCGACCCGACATGGCCCGCCCCACTAAAAACCGATATAATCCGATACGTTCGGCGATATAAACCGAACATATCGTTTCTTTTTTAAAGTTGTATTCGTTTTTAAAAAAAATGATTTTTATTCGGTTCATATTTTTCGGATACAAAACTGATATATGCTCACCCCTAACACAAATTGAGATGCATTCAGCAAGAAAATTACAACAGTAGCAAAATAAAAGTATTGAAACCAAATTCAACAACAAAATCAAAATACATAGGAATAATTTGGGAATAGCAAGTACATTTATATGGTACAACAACAACAACAACATACCCAGAGAAAACCCACAACGTGGGGTCTGGAAGGGTAGAGTGTACGCAAACCTTACCTCTACCTTGGTTGGTAGAGCGGCTGTTTCCGAGAGACCCTCGGCTCAAGACAAAGCACAAACACAAGCAAAGTAAGACAAACAAAGTGACTAAGCCATGATAGTGACTTCCGAAAAAAAGCAATAACTAATTCAGGTAAATAAGACAAACAAAATACACATAGCAGCAAAAATCAAACGACAAGGGACTAGAAAGCAATAATGTGCCTACTAGTATGATAGGCTAAGCGAGCTTACAATAATAACACTACAACTGGACTACCTACTACCCTAATATGTGTCCTCCATAACCCCATATCTAAGGTCATGTCCTCAGTGAGTTGCAAATGTGTCATATATCGTCTAATCACCTCTCCCCAATACTTTTTTGGCCTACCTCTACCCCTCTTGTACCCGTCCATTGCCAACCCCTCATACCTCCGTACTTGGCCATTTGTGTCTCTCCTCTACACGTGCCCGGACCATCTCAACCACACTTCCCGCATCTTATCCTCCACCGAGGCCACTCCCACTCTGTCCCGAATATCATCATTTCTAATTTTATCCCTCCTTGTATGCCCACACATCCATCTTAGCATCCTCATCTCCACAACTTTTATCTTTTAGGTGTGCGAAGTCTTGACCGGCCAACACTCCGCCCTATATAACATAGTCAGTCTAACTACCACTCTATATAACTTGCCTTTAAGTTTTGATGGCACATTTTTATCGCATAAGACTCCAAATGAGAGCCTATATTTCATCCACTCTGACCCAATACGATGTGTGACATCGTCATCAATCTCTCCATTCCCTTGGATAATATACCCGAGGTACTTGAAGTTTTCTTTCTTTGGAATTACCTGAGTACCAAGACTCACATCCACGCATGTCTCAAGTTCGCTCCCGTTACTAAAATTGCACTCCAAGTATTTTTGTCTTTGTCCTACTCAGCCTGAATCCTTTAGACTCCAGAGTTTGTCTCCAAACCTCCAGCTTAGTGTTCACTCCGCTACGAGTCTCATCAGTCAGGACTATGTCATCTGCGAATAACATACACCATGTCACCTCCCTTTGGATTTGTCGTGTCAGTCCATCCATTACCAAGACAAATAGGAATGGGCTAAGAGTTGATCCCTAGTGCAGCACCATCATCACTTGGAAGTGCACTGAGTCTCCTTCTACTGTCCGTACCCTGGTTTTGGCTCCATCATACATATCCTTGATTGCCCTAGTGTATGCCACAAGTATACCTCTAACCTCCAAACATCTCCATAGAACCTCCCTAGGGACTTTGTCGTATGCCTTCTCGAGGTCGATCAAAACTATATGTAAGTCTCTCTTCCTCTCCCTATACTGCTCCACGAACCTCCTAATAAGATAATGACTTCTATAGTCGAACGCCCCGGCATGAATCCAAACTGGTTCTCGGAGATAGACACGCCTCTTCTCACCCTTATCTCCACGACTCTTTCCCAAACTTTCACAGTGTGGCTTAGCAGCTTGATACCCCTATAGTTGTTGCAACTCTGGATATCACCTTTGTTCTTGTACAAAGGAATCATTGTAATCCACCTCTATTCTTCGGGCATTCTCGCCATCTTAAAAATGAAGTTAAACAACTCCATCAGCCACTCCAAACCTGCCCTGCCTGCGCTCTTACAAAATTCAACTGAGATATCATTAGGCCCGGGCACTCATCCCCTGCGCATCTTGCGAACAACACCCTGAACCTTCTCAACCTTAATGCTTCCACAATACCCAAAATCCCGGTACCTACCAGATTGCTTCGGATCTCCAAGCACAATGTTTCTATCTTCTTTTTCGTTCAAGAGTTTATGGAAGTAAGACTGTCACCTTCTCCTAATATGCGCGTCCTCCACCAGTACTTTGCCGTCCTCGTCCTTGATGCATCTCACGTGATCCAAGTCCCGGACCCTCCTTTCCCTCACCTTGTCTAGTTGGTCGACGACTACATAAGCTAAAAGACTATGACTACAAGACAGGCCGGAAGCGACTCGCTTCTATTCTCGTTGGGATTGGATATAGATGGGAAATCTATAGATCGTAGTAGTTCGCCAACCTCTCTAACTAACATACGATACAATTTCACTTCACGACCATTAGACGTAGAAGCAAAAAAAAGAAAGAGCTTCGCTCGGTTGGCCTTCCTACTTCTTATCCCCGCATTTTCCCTCTAATTCCAAATACAGACGTTCAAAAGCCATCGTTTTTGCCGCCGTAACCTCTAGCTTTGCCTCCTTCCACGCCATCTTATACAATTCCATATTCGTTCACTTCTCATCATCATCCTTGCATTCTACCAATTTCGCATATGCCGTATTTTTTCGCTTTCACATTCTCTTGAACTTTACCATTCCACCACTAGTCCCCTTGATGCCCACCACTGCTACCCCGCGAGACCCATAGCACTTCTCTAGCAACCTCTTGAATGCAACTGACTGTCCTATCCCACATACCGGTCACATCCCCACTACTCCCCCAAGCCTCATTGACCATCAACCTCTCCCCCATCTCCTATGCACTAGCCATGGTCAAACTCCCCCATTTGATTCTTAACCTGTCATCCACAACCATTCTCTTCTTCTCCATCTTGATTTTCAAATCCATCACCAAAAGCTTATGTTGGTTTGTAAGATACTCTCTTGAAATAACCTTGCAGTCTTTACAAAGATCGTTGTCAACCTTCCTACGGAGCAAAAAATCTATCTGAGTCTTAGCCACCGAACTACGGAAAGTCACCAAATGCCCATCCTTCTTCAGGAACCTCGAATTGGTTATCATCATCCCAAAAGCTCTAGAAAACCCCAAAAGCGAGATGCCTCCCCCGTTCTTGTCCCCGAGGTCAAAACCTCCATGCACGTCGTCATAACCCCTCGGAAGTGCCCTGATATGTCCATTGAAATTCCCTCCTAGAAATAACTTCTCAATGGGTGGTATACCTCCCACCACTTCGTCCAAATCTTCCTAGGTACATTTATATGGTATGATTGGGTATTCTTGATAGTTTTTAAAACTTATTGGTATAAGTCATGTTTCATGTTTTTCCAAAAAAAAGAAAGTAAAATATGTTTTGAAAAAACTATGGCCAAACACATCTTCAAAATTTGAAAATTTTCATTTTTTTTAAATGTATGGTCAAACGCCAGCTAAGAGCCAAATAGTTTGAATAAAGTGAATTGTAATTTTTTTGTGTTCCTTGTTAGGTTCAAACATTTCAACAAGAATATTAAAATGGGGTATGCGAATGAAATTTTTTGGAGAGACATGGAAGAAACTACCTTTACTAGAAGAATTAATGATGGTAATCTAATTGCAAACAATATTGCTGTTAATTTTTGTACTGCTATGTCTGAACAACATCGGAGCTCGCCTCCGGCAGCAAGAGCTGTCCCCTAACATCTATGAAATTTTCTGTTTTATCAAAACAAAAAAAAAGAGTGGGATATACCAAGTTATCATCTTTCTGTAATGACCGTCTTAGTGGAAGAATGTTTTCAACATTAAAATTGATAAAATTTTACCTAAAATTTACAATTGAAAAGAAATTATTCAAAGAAATCCATTATATAAAAATTATTAACTAATAATTTTGCATCTAAAACAAGTTAGAAATAAATTTTAAATAAATATATATGAAGTTTGTTTAGGTATTAGGCCTCTAACTAAAGTTTCGGTTTAGACGTTCAATTATGTTGAGCCGCTCTTGATTCCACAACTTGTATATGTGATTACATTTGTCATTTGATCACCACTTTCATAATTGAACAAATTTATAAAGAAATCTTGCATTAAGAGTTGTCTAGCACTATGGTTTTTCTTGTTCTTGATCCCATTGGGTCATTCGCGGATCAGCATTTTAAAATTATGGGTGTTCAACTATTTTATTTTTCATATGAAAATTGCTACTGATAGTGGATGCTTAGTTAATACATGTATCTGGTTATTACTTTCTCTATATAAGTAATAGTGTTTGGCTCCAAAATTAATGATTGCTTGAGCAACCATAACCCATAACGTAGGCTCGCCATTGCATTAGGTGATGATGTTGGTTTTCGTTCGATTCATGTACGCAGTGGAATTTAAAAATTTTGTGTTTCAAATCCAACAAGCGACGAACTGTAGGATGATTATGTAAAAATATAAAACACGTTAATACATAACATGTATATAACCGTAATACTTTAATAGAATACTTACGGTTTGGAAACTCTGGAGTCTTTTAGTAATCTCTGAGGGTGCGCACACAATTGATCCTCGACATCAAGTTCCAAAAACTCCGATGTATACCTCCTTCGAACAGCTAGGAAATTCGACAAAGGTTCAAGAGAGAGTTTTATTCTAGGTCTCTAAGACTTAGAATAATGTATCTAATAATGAATGATGATGTGCTCTATATATATGTGAAATTAGGGCAAAATTCAGATTTTGGGTTGGGCTCAAAGCCTGGCCCAAAATGAATTGCAGCAGGCAAATCTGATTTGGCCTGCTACCTAATTAGCGTCTCGGCTCTGCCCATTGGGCATCGCAGCGCCTCGTCCTTTTCACAAAATATTTTCAGCACATTTTAATTAAATCTAAAATCCAATCTTGACTTGATTAAATAATTTCCATCAAATAGAAATTATCCCATAGTTATTATTAATTTAAATATCTCGATTCCAAATCGAATATTTAACACTTTCTCAATACACCCTTAGATCGAATAAACAATTGACATAGTGTTACCCTACATGTCTTCACATATCGACACTAATCATATTAGGGTCTACACGGAACTCCTAGACGGCGCCGTAAGACGAATTCAATATGTGAAGTATATTTACACGAATCCAGTAAACTGAACATCTATGTGGGAAGATAAAATTCTTTCATTCTCGACGCACTTGATCAAGCTTGGAATTTGCCAAATGTCTATCCAAATGGCTTGATCATTATATCTCATCTATATTGGTTGACAACAATACCATATTCTAGATATGTCTATTGCGTTGGCCAACGACTTAGTCAACCCAATATCACTGAGAAACTGAGTGTTCTCTCGAATATACACTCGAGGAATGAATCCTAATCTTGGCTCAACTACCACCTTTAATCCACATCGTAATGTACTCAATACAAGCCGTATCTCAACCTATAAGGCATCTGAGCTTAGGACATGATCAAAGTATATTACTCTGTAGACAAGGTGTGTATTGACCTCAAGTCTAAGGACTTCTATCTCCCACACGTTGATCATACTTTAGACATGTATAACAAACAATATATCAGCAGGGTATACCAATACTTCCAAAGTATCCATGTGTCCATCACGAGTAGCCATTACTCGTAGCAGGTGAGACATGCTACATCCTCTAAGGATGTGATGCATACCACATGTCGACTTATCACATATCATCGATATCCCATTCTAGATGATCATTAGTCGAGGCTATTTTAAGAGTTATGTTATAATATTAATATCTCACACTATTAATAACAACGTAACCTCTAGGGATGCATATTATAGAATATTACAAACAATCAACTAATAATTCAATAATTGCAAATGACAAAATATTAATCTTCATTAATAATAATACGAACGTGTATAAAGTATATTTATCCTAATATAGATTGTCTCTAGGACATACATATACTTTCATATGATTGATGTAATTAGGGGCGGATCAACCTTTTGGCTACGGGCTTTTTCGAATCCATAACTTCTAACACAAAGTGTATATATATATATATATATATATATATATATATATATATATATATATATATATATATATATTTAATTAAATTTCAATAAATATTAATTTTGAATGCATAAATTTAACTTTTAATAAATTTAATGTTTAGAATTTAAAATTAAACCCATTAAATTTAAATGATAAATCTGCATAGGAATGCAACCACAATAAGTATCTTGTAACTTTTTAGGCGAAATACACTAACGACTCCCTAAAGTTGAGACTCCCTACAATAACTTAGGCTTATACCTGTTGTCAGATACTCTCTCCGAATAAAAAAGATACTCTCTCCATTTAGCATTTAACTTTTAAGTAAAAAAGAGTGTTTACTTACAAAATTAAGAAAGAATTAACTATACTTTTTCATATTTACCCTTATTAAGTATTAAGTGACCAAATCTCAATACCTATTTAATTAGTGACATTTTATTTAAATTGCCTATTTTTACCTAAAAGTTAATATTTTTTAGGGGATGCAAATGACTAAGTGAACACTCTTTTTTATCCGGACGGATTATTAGATACTTCAACCTCATTTACTATGTGCCTATTAAACATAAAAACCTATGTATAACACAGTCTATTGAAGTTCACAAAACTTGGTGCGTCGTTGTCTTGTTCCTATCAATAAGAACATGTATTTTTCCCTAGTTATTACTTATTACAGTACATAGTTAGCTTGCATTAATCCAACTTATGTGAGAACTATAAGATAAGGTTGGGAAGATAGTATCTTGAGTCTTGACACGTTGTTTTTGAATTTACAGCCATATTCTAGGTATTGAATTTTGTTTTTGGTGTTTAAAAAGTCAAATATAATTTCCAAAGACAAGAAAAAGGAAAAAAAAATTACGTCGGGGAGAAAACATGCTAAAAAAGATATTATTAACATTGCTCTTTTCCCAATTAGTAACAGAGTCAGAAAAGATTACAAATGCAAATGAATAGTAGCGGTGAAAATATAACCGCGCTTAATCTTTTACGCACTCGATTCATAGTATTTGTATTGGAACTCGATTAAATTCAGATTCACTCAAAAGGTCTCATACTGATATAAAACGCTCTCTAACAAAAGCGTTTACATGCACATAGCTCAAATCTGAAACTTTTGATTAAGAATAAAAAATTACTTATCACTCTATCAAAATCTTTGTTGAAAGAGTATGAAATCAATATTTAATTACACCAAACAAATGAATTAATGTATTCAGGAATGCTCTCTTATCAGTAAATCATAGGAGTAGTTAATTAATATAATTTCTTACTATAATAAATTAATACTCCTATGATTTTGTGTAAAATGGTGAGAAACATTTTTACCAATAATTAACCTTGACTTATAGGGAAAGGCTACCGAGTCTCCTTCACGATCGTTAAACACTCATAAATTCAAATATCAATAATGAAAAGGAGATAAAAGGATTCATTGGAATTATTAGCTGTTATTCCCTCTTGAGCCATGCAATTTATTTGGCAAAGGTCAATTCTTTTCCTTTTTTTTTCCAGAAAACAAAATCCAATTAAATCTTTTTATTCTTTGACGAATATAAATATTAATCCCACTACACAATAATTATAAACAATACACCACTTTTTATTTAGGAAAAATATATATATCTGAAGGAGCATTTAAGTGGCATTGGGTGAATCAACAGTGAGCTTTGTTTTTTTTTTTTTTTTTTTTTTTTTTTTGATAATCCAGGTCTCTGCGCTCATACGCTCCGAGGTAATAGCACCGGTCCTTCAATACTATTACTGTGTAAATCGCTGCGGGATGTGCTCCGTGGCCGCTTTCGAGAGCGCATAACTGATCAATGAGACAAGGTCAAATTCCCCAACATGCAGAGTTTCTTCGTGCTTGCGGGGAATCGAACCCACGCTGTCCCATGCCAGAGCGCCTTATAGCGCCCAGGCTTTGTCACTAGACTATGCCCCGGAGGACAATAGTGAGCTTTGTGATAAGACATGGCTGACACACGAATGATTTTCTATGTTCATTTTGTAATAATGTTATTAGTATTAGTATTGTTTATTGTAATTATAAAATAATAAAAAAATGTAAAAATCATTAAAGGGAAGACAGTGCCATGCTTGTGCCAGTAACCTACTTGGACTTTTAACCAACCAAACACAGACAGCCACTTACCCTTTTAACTTTTTCTTAAATTAATATAATAAAATATATCTAGATTAATTTAAGCGATTTATTTTCCGTTTAGTCGTATATTTTTATAACTACGAAAATGTCACAACATATTTAAATACAGATTTAAACTCTGTATAAAAAATGAAATTGAAATTGTAATATAACATTGAAAATACATATTTATCCATCAAATTTCAGCATTTTGTTGCCGAAACATTGAAAAACTTGTTTGAATAGTATTACCAGTGAAATAGTGTTACCTTGTACCTTCCACTCTATATATGTGTTAAGCTGGGTTTTTCCTCTTAACCTTCACCTTTTCTTGTCAAATAGTAAAATTTCTGCTAATTGATTTTTAAATATTAATTTCCTTAAATTAACTTTAGATAGTACTAATTTTTAACTCAATTATATTAAAGATTGGCCAAATGTCTACTTCTTCATTTTGATTTGATAAAAAAAAAATTGGGTTTGAGCTTTCGTTTAAAGTTATCTTTGGTATGGAGTTGTTTTACCTTCCAAATTGGGATTTTCTAAAGCGATTCTATATAACAACAACATACTCAGTGTAATCTCCCAAGTGCGGTTTGGGAAGAATAAGATGTACGCAAATCTTACATCTATCTTTGCAGGATAGAGAGATTGTTTCTGATATAAAAACGATTCTATATAAATTTGCCCCAAAAAATGGCACCAAACACCGGATGTAATATTGTCATTCAATATTTAATTAAAATGTTTGATCATTGAGCTGTTAAAATCAATTAATACGCGTTCCTAATACCTTGGCACAAATTTCTCACAATTTTTTCAATTTAGACTCACTTCACATTGTGAGAATCTCCACGTTACGATTTTTGGAAACTGCATCATGTGTTCCTATTACTCTAGTAATGTATGATTTTTATTTCCAATCTAAATCTCGGTATCTATTGAAAGAATCAAATCAATGAAGGAAAGACGATAGATATAGACATATTCAAAGAAAATAAATTTTAAAAAAATATGATTGTTTATTTTTTATTTAAATATGTTATATATATAATATTATAATGTCATTTCCCCCTCCTTGAAAGGGTAAGACACGGGTACTTGGTTCGCTTTATTTCTTTATTTCCCCATGAATCGTATGTTTGTAACAATAGGGACATTTTTTTTTCAATTCTAATCGATTAGGCGTATTGTGCCGGTTCTTTTGAGTAATATATCTGAAAATACCTCTTGATACCTTATCAACACTGTTTCAGACTCAAAGGAATTGACGTAGGCCCGTACAAGCGGTGGAGCATGTGGTTTAATTCGATGCAAAACGAAGAACCTTACAAGGGCGAAGAAGAAGTAGAAGAATTAAAGTCTCACGAAAGAAGTAATAGGACCACACAATTCAACGGCGAACAATTAATTTATTTCTTCTTTTTAGGAATAAAAAAAAATTAGAAATGAAAGAATATGCATGACCATCAAAGGATATGATGCAGCAGATATAACTACTTCTTCCTTAATCAGAGGTGTAAACATGTAAATATATTCCCTACCCATAATTAGAATATTTTCATATATTGTGTAAATATAATTATGGTAAGACTAGGATTCCTCTTTTGTATAGGCTTAGGATTTCTATTGTATAAGGGATGAATATTGTACTATATATATACCTTGATATTAATGAAAGACTCCTCAAGGGAGATTAATATCATCTTACATGGTATCAAGAGCCAAATAAACAAAACCCTAAAAACCTTTCTTTTCCACAGCCGCCGGTTGCCTCTCCAACGCCGCGGCCCTCCCGGATTTTCTTCTTGTTTTTCGAGTTTTGTTCTTCCTTTCTTCTCTTCTCTAAATGGACATCTCTGATTCTTCCACACTTTCTGACGCCTCTACCTCCACAAATCCCACCACAAAGTCATCACCACCGTTTCATCCCGCCCTTACTGTTTCCAACATCAAGAACCATATTCCCATTATTCTTGATCAAGAAAACAACCAAAGATTCTCCTGGGTTGAACTTTTTCACAATCATGCATGTCTCTATAACGTGCTTGACCATATTGATGACACTATTCCGCGCTCTACGGAGGTTGATGATTCTATCCGCATCGCCTCGACGCCAAGTGAAACAATGGATATATGGTAGTATCTCTCAGGATTTGCTCCTTACTATCATGAAATCGACTCCACCCTTGACTTGTGGAATCGTTTGGAGGAAATTTTTCAGACAACAAGCACACTGCGCCGTGTGTTTGGAAGAACAGTTCAACAAAACACGCCTTGAAAACTTCTCCAATGTCTCTCGAGTACCGCAAGCGGCTTAAACTTCTAGCGGATCAACTCTCCAACATCGCACGCTCGCCATCGATTTATAAAATGGTGCTACAAATGATTTCTGGCCTAACTAAGGGCGAATATGATACTTTAGCCACTATTATTCAACAGGCTGATCTGCTACCGAGTTTTAACAAAGCTCGCTCACAATTGTTGCTCGAAGAAACCCGTCGTGCTAAGCAGGATGAGCACGCCCAACAGGTGTTAGTTGTCGACACGCAACCCCAAGATCAGACGCCACCGGACAACTCCCAACAGCGGCAGGGCCGCGGCGGCAAGGGTGGAAAAGGCCGCGGTGGTAGAGGAGGTCGTAGTCGTGGCAAAGGTCGCGGTCAACAGAACCAACAGCAACAGAGATCGCAGAACAACTGGGCCGCGGCTCCTCAACAGTTCATCTACAGGCGCTCTGAAGCCGCGGCGCTTTAGATGGCCGCCGCGCGCTCGTAGTCGCGGCGCCAAGTCCATTCCAGTACCAACAGCCATACAATCTGTATTCTTACCCCGGTTTGTTAGGCCCCGCTCCAGCCCCACAACAGGCCCACTTCATGCAAGGTCAGGTCCCGCAGCCCTCCTCCGGCATGACACCCACTGAGTTGGGTCAGGCGTTCAGCACCCTATCTATGCAACAGCCTGACAATACTTGGTACATGGACTCAGGCGCCACATCTCACGTCACCCAGTCTGCAGGTACTATTCCTAAACTGTTTTGTTTAAAGCATCCTCAATATGTTACAGTTGATAGTGGACAACGCATTCCAGTTAAGGGTTATGGTACCTCATACACACAACCTCATCATCCACCCTTCTCCCTAAAAAACACCCTATATGCCCCACACATGATTAAGAACCTCATATTTGTCCGCCAATTTACTCGAAATAATTCTGTCTCTGTGGATTTTGACCATTTTGGTTTTACTGTAAAGGATCTTCATACGGGGACACATCTTACGAGATGCAATAGCACGGGAGATCTATATCCATTCACTTCCACCTCCGCTGCCAAATCTTGCTCTCCCGTCACTTTAGCGGTTGTTTCTTCTTCAACCTGGCATAATAGGCTTGGTCATCCAGGAGTCCCAGTTTTTAATTTTCTTAGAGGCAACAATTTCATTGCTTGTAATGGGAAACTTGCCTAAAATTGTGTTTCTTGCTCTTTAGACAAACATATTCGTCTTCCGTTTAAATCATCTACAAGTGTTACATTTGCTCCTTTTGATATCATACATGCCGATTTATGGACATCTCCTATCCCTAGTTCTCTCAGTCATAAATACTATCTTATGTTGCTTGATAATTTTTCACACTACGTTTGGTTATACCCTCTTAAATTTAAATCGGAAGTGTTTGTCAAATTTTTTGAGTTTCGCAATTTCATTCAAACACAATTTGGAAAAGGCATAAAATCATTTCAGTGTGATAATGGTCGTGAATTCAATAACTCTATATTTCATCGCTTTTGTATCAATAATGGCATGGTCTTTCGCTTCTCCTGCCCTCACACCTCACCACAAAACGGTAAAGCTGAAAGAATCATCTGCACAATTAATAATATGATTCACACCCTATTGATTCATGCCTCCCTCCCTCCACCCTTCTGGATCTATGCTGCTAAAATGTCAGAATACACTCTAAATATTCTCCTTACTAGCACTCTTCACAATATGACCCCCACCGAAATCCTTTACCATAGAATCCCCTCTTATGATCATCTACAGATTTTTGGTTGTCTGTGCTATCCCAACGTTAGCTCCACCACCCCTCACAAGCTCGCTCCTAGGTCCACTCCATGTGTCTTTCTAGGATTTCCGTCGAACTATAGGGGCTATCTATGCTATGACTTGTCCACTCGTCAGATCCACATATATCGTCACGTCACATTCGACGAGACCACATTCCCATTTTCGAATCTTCCAAAATTCCAAAAACAGGACTACTCATTTCTTAACGAGTCTGCCATCTCTCCCCTCATAATCGAACAACTCACATCCTCTGTTCCGTCGTCAGAACTGCGGCACCCAAACTTCAGAGAAGCCTGTCAACCTTCTAGCGCCGCGACTCTCGATCCAGGAGCCGCGACACCTCCGACGGCTTCGCCCCCACCCTCTCCTTATCTGACTTTACCCCCCGTCTCAGACACCACTCCGCCACCCACTGTCCCTACCCATCCAATGGAAACTCGTTCAAAGCATGAAATCTTCAAACCCAAAGTCCATTTCAATTTGTCTGCCCAAACCATCTCTCCACTTCCAAAGAACCCAAAATTGGTCAAATAAGACCCTAATTGGAATGCGGCTATGTATGAGGAATTCAATGCTTTAACTAAACAGCACACGTGGGATCTAGTGCCTAGACCTGAGGGGGTGAATGTCATTCGTTGTATGTGGCTATTTCGTCACAAGTTCAGAGACAATGGGGATCTTGAGAGGTATAAGGCCCGTCTTGTGGCTAATGGCATAAATCAGCGGGAGGGCATTGACTGTGGTGAGACCTTCAGCCCGGTTGTCAAACCGGCTACCATCCGCACAGTTTTGAGCATAGCCATGGGCAAACACTGGCCGATCCATCAACTTGATGTGAAGAATGCATTCTTACATGGGGATCTGAGAGAGACAATCTACATGCATCAGCCACCAGGGTTCACCCATCCAGCAGTTTCTCACTATGTGTGCCGTCTCCGTAAGTCACTATATGGCCTGAAGTAGGCCCCTCGTGCGTGGTATGATCGCTTTGTCAGGTATATCTTGCAGATTGGGTTTGTATGCAGCAAGAGTGATACATCACTTTTTATTTTTCATCGAGGTAGTAGCACTGCTTATTTATTACTTTACGTGGATGATATTGTTCTTACTGCCTTCTCCGACGGATTGAAAAATAAGATTATTGCCTTGCTCAAGTCCGAATTTGCAATGACTGATTTGGGGAAACTAAGTTACTTTTTGGGAATATCAGTGACCAGGTCTGCCAATCATATGTTCTTGTGTCAGCGTAAGTATGCAGAAGAGATTGTGTACAGGGCTAAGATGGCGAACTGCAAAGAGGTGCCTACTCCAGTTGATTCCAAATCTAAGCTCAGTGCTATGGATGGTGCTCTAGTCTCTGATCCTACTCTGTATAGGAGCCTTGCAGGTGCACTTCAGTATCTCACATTCACCAGGCCAGACATAACTTATGTTGTTCAGCATGTGTGCTTATTCATGCATGCCCATAGGGAGTCTCATTTCACTGCTCTTAAGCGTATCATTCGATACATTAAGGGCACTCTTGATTATGGTTTGCACCTATACCCCTCTGCACCAGACATGTTGCTTTCTATACGGATGCAGATTGGGCAGGGTGTCCGGACACGCGACGCTCCACCTCCGGCTTTTGTGTTTTCTTAGGGGATAATCTGATTTCTTGGTCTGCCAAGCGACATGGTACCCTATCTCGCTCCAGTGCCGAGGCTGAGTACAGAGGTGTTGCAAATGTAGTAGTTGAGATTTGTTGGCTCATAAATTTACTGTTAGAACTTCAGTGTCCTTTGCGTCAGGCATCTATTGTGTATTGTGATAACATCTCTGCCATCTATCTTTCTCATAATCCGGTTCAACATCAGCGAACCAAGCATATTGAGATAGACCTACACTTCGTTCGTGAGAAAGTTGCGTTAGGCCATGTCAGAGTGTTACATGTTCCATCATCCTATCAGTATGCAAACATATTTACCAAAGGACTTCCCAAACAGTTATTTCTTGACTTGAGTCGCCTCGTCGGCCTCCTCCCGCTCCGACTGAGGGGGTGTGTAAACGTGTAAATATATTCTCTACCCATAATTAGAATATTTCCATATATTGTGTAAATATAATTATGGTAGGACTAGGATTCCTGTTTTGTATATGCTTAGGATTCCTATTGTATAAGGGATGAATATTGTACTCTATATATACCTTGATATTAATGAAAGACCCCTCAAGGGAGATTAATATCATCTTATAAGAGGTTTCGAGTTCGAGTCTTGGTTTTAAAAAAATCCTTATTAGGGAGCCCTTCCCTCGAATGGGGCCTACGGTGTGCGAATTCGGATTAGACTCCAATACGGGTATTGAATATTGGATGGAAAAAAAAGAATATGCATAAAGTCATGTCTTTAATTTATTTAAGATGATTGATCTTTTGAGCTTTTTGTAGAGGGTTGCGTAGCTACCCTTCTAAAGCCAGCAACATCCCCAAATCATGAGATAATTCAATTGAAGTAGAAAGAAGAAAAGAAAGAATAGACATGTACCAATATTTTTTTTAAAAAACAGGTTAGTTATAGGTAATGTACATGTTAATAAAGTGATAATAAAGGCTACACCTAATAAACAGCTATCAATACTACAAATAAAGACCCAATTGATATTGCTCCAAACTTTAACAAAGTCTAGAGAGAAATAATATATCTCTTAACTGATATGTAATCGGAGCCTAATTCAATTTTTTTTTATAAATAAATATGTGAAAGTGTACAAAAAAATAAATAAGAGACGATCGAAAAGATAAATCAGCGGCCGCAAGAATACTAAAATTGTTGTTCCATCATCGATCTTATCTAATATTAGTTAAATTTCAAAAATATTAATGTAATTCTTTGTAATTTATGATAAGGTGAAATATAATCCAAATAATTTATTAATAGACAAGATAGGGAAGAAGATACTAGCTAGTCCAATTTGGCAACGTTAGCTTTTTTGTTCATTTTTCCTCACGTTCTTTTGCTCTCCACCGGCTGAGTATTATTTTTATTTAAAATGAAATAAAAGGAATATAGTACATAATATTAGAAATTGTATTATTGGCAAAGTATAATAAAGCTAAAGCTTTGAATTAACAACCACTGGAAAGTTCCCAGCAGGCTGGCAGCGCGTGTAACCAAAATTTGGACTAATTTTCACTTTGCTATCTCCTTTTTTTTTTAAAATCAATTTTCAGTATGTCCCAAAAGATTTTACTCTCCCGTTGAAAAGGTCATAACTAAACAAATGTATGTCCTTTATTTCCTAAAGGCTTCTCTAATTTTTATCTAGAGTGAGAACACACCTATTCCCTTTTATGAAGGATCATACAATAAATTTCACCTTTATAGGATTATCCAATTGAAATTTCAATGAATTAAGTGGTCGTTTGATTGCCGGTTAGAAAGAAAATTATTTAAGTGTTAAAACTAGCATAATTAATATGATAGCTTTTTAATTACTTTGTGTAAAATTCATCAAATTAAATTTTATAATTTCACATAATTAAAATATATATAAATTATAAGTTAATTGATATATTATTTTATATAATAAAATTAAAAATTAAATTACTAATACATGAATAAATAAAATTTGCATAATTATATTTTAAATAGCTAATTTCTTCATAAATAATTTCTATATTACTAACATTTGAAAAATAATACTACTCGAGCATAGGATAAAGTAAAATAAGGTTTTCTTTCACACACGCACTATACCATGCGTGATCAAATCCAAAATAAACAGCTTAAAGGAGTCATCTTTACTCTTTTCCTCTTTTCCTCTTTTAGTACTAGTCTTTAACAACAGTAACTAAATATATTTCTGTCTCAAATTATTTATTACGATTACTAAAAATAATTATATTTAATTATTTATTATTTAAATTTTTAAATATAATTAATTAATTTTTCTATTTTATCCTTTATTATTAATAAAAATAATATATAAATAATTAATTAATAAAAATAAAATAAGTTAAATATTCTTTCTAATTAATATTTTTTAAAAAATAATAAATTAAAAATATATAAATAATTTAATACGGAGAGAGTAGTAGAGTAGGCAAATTAAAACTAGAAACACATGAACTATATTATTATTACTATGCTAAACGCGTAGTCTCAGGGTATATCTCTCCGACAACTACCAGATTACACAAGAACCTTTGATAAAATCACTGTCGGTACACACACACACACAATATACGTCAAGAACCAAGAACCAAGAACCCCTTGAAATTCCGTATAGATCTGCACAAACAACTATTCTTTCACCCGACCTTGGTGTCTTATCACTTGCAGATCCAAAAATAATTCTTACAAATTTTCACAAAAAAAAAACCACCAAAAAATATGGATTCTTCAGAGCAACGTCGTAAGAGAAAAAGAATTTTCAGACCATCTTCTCCTGTTTATTTTTTCTCTGTAAGGTCTTTTGTTTTATGTTTTAGTTTCTTGATTTTTCTTTTCTTTCTTTCTTATCAGATTCCCTTTAATTCATCTGTTTTTAGACCTGTTTTAGTTGTTTCTAGCTTATCTTTATTGTCATCTTCTTCTGACTTATCTTCTAGTTCTGAGTCATTTCAAGATTTTGGTAGTTATTTATTGGCTTTACAAATTGAGGGTCGAGTTCTTTTTCCTGATCATGTTTTGTTGTTGGTAAACACGAATACTTTAGTTGTTAAAAATGCAGATATTGAGTGTGTTTATGCTAGAAATACAAGTGATGTTATTGTGAAGGAGAAAGCGTTTTCAGTTGATGAGTATGGTGAATCTGGTGGGATGCTTGTTAGATGTCCACTTCCACCAGCTAATTATTCATCTGTGGTGAATCTGAGGAAGTTTAGGAGAAATGATGTTAATGTTATGCCTGTGGGAAGTGAAAATCAGACAGTTAATTCTTGGGAAAATGTGGCTTATGCTGCTACTTTGGATGGTAATACAGTAGTTGTGTTTGCGAAGGGATTGAATTTAAGGCCTCAAAGAGAATCCGATCCGAGTCAGTTTAGTTGCCATTTCGGGTTGGGAAGTTTCCAAAAAGATGGAAGATTTGCACTTAGTACAAAGGCTATTACTGCTGCTCAAGAGGTTGTTAGGTGTTCATTGCCATTGAGTGTTAGGAAGAGCCCGGAAAAGGCTCGTGGTATACGAATAACTATCGGTATGTTGCCACATATACATGCTAAAGCACAGGAAAAGCATATGCTTTTGCCCTCAGTAGCCAAGATTTCTGACCTGAAATCCGAGGGATGGAAGAATATTGAAAATGGAAAGTATGATCTTTGTGTGTGTACAATGGTGTGGAACCAAGCTTCAGCGCTTCGCGAATGGATCACGTATCATTCTTGGCTTGGTGTAGAAAGATGGTTTATTTATGATAACAACAGTGATGACAATATCAAAGATGTGATTGAAAAGCTCGAGACGGAGAATAATTACAATGTCACACGACATGTTTGGCCTTGGATCAAGACTCAAGAAGCGGGGTTTTCGCATTGTGCTCTTAGAGCAAAACAAGAATGTAATTGGGTATCATTCATGGACGTCGATGAGTATTTCTACTTTCCATATTCTACACCATCAGGGCACCAAAGTTTTAGAACCACAGGCTATGCAGAACAACACTCCCTTCGATCCCTCGTGGCAAATTTATCATCATCATCACCAAGAATTGCAGAGATCAGAACAACTTGTCATAGTTTCGGACCATCTGGTTTGAATTCAGCTCCCTCTCAGGGTATCACTGTCGGTTATACTTGTCGTCTTAAGAGCCCCGAGAGACACAAATCGATCATACGTCCCGATGCTTTGGATACCACTCTCCTAAATGTGGTGCATCATTTCCACTTGAGGAAAGGATTTAGGTATATGAATTTGCCACAAAGCACTGCTGTGATAAACCATTATAAATACCAAGTGTGGGAGGTTTTCAGGGCGAAATTTTTCAGACGAGTGGCGACATATGTTGCTGATTGGCAGAAGAATCAAAATGAAGGATCAAGGGATAGAGCACCTGGTTTAGGGACTGAGGCCATTGAGCCACCAAATTGGCCATTACAATTCTGTGAAGTTTGGGATACTGGCCTTCGAGACTTTGTCTTGTCAAACTTTGCTGATTTATCAACTGGTTTGTTGCCTTGGGAAAGGTCCTCTTTCTAATCACTGAATTCCATTGTTTTTACTTGGCTTATCGAAATAGTGTATATTACGCCTGTCAAATGGGCGGGGTCAGCACGTGTACGTCCTGGCCGGGGACGGTTAAAACCCGGCCCAACACGACAGGGCACACTTTTAAGGGGCAGGTTGGCCTAGCCTGGCCTGGTTGCCACCCTTAGCGTATACCGGTTCCTCCTTTGATGATTGCTAGTAAGGAAAGCTAGGAAGCTTGAAGGGCAGATGCCTTTGTAGAGAAGATGATCAACATATTCAATTCTTTCTTCATTCCGACGCTATTATATTCTGATGTTCTTTAGCTTATGTAGACAAGATATTTGCACAATAGCTTAGAATAGGAAAGTTTTTCTTTCTTCTTTGAATATATCTGTAATCATTCTACAGTGTAACATGATATTTTTATTAAATGATCTACTCAGTCAATTCTTTTATCATTATTCTAAGCATTCCGTGTCAAATGTTCTTTGTATCAGTATCTTGTAACTAGCACAAAAGGGTCCATCTCAGTGATGGCACCATGACCAGTGATGGAGTCAGAAATTCTAACAAGTCGATTGGACCTACAACCTAAAGAAACATTTGAGTGGCTTTTGTCACTACACTAGAAAACTTCCCTCATGTCAAACAGATTCAACAATTTATATAGACATGAAAAATATTTTTACTCTATTTGCAAAATGTAACTTTTCCAACGAAGGGGATTTAATTGAACCTCTTGGATCTGTAGCTCCGCCCCTGGCATCCTCACAAGATCACATGAGGAAAACACATTCTTTTAGTCGCTTGCCTAGTTCAACTTCATGACAATTGTGAGTTGCTTCTGCAAGCACACATAAGAAAAGGCATTCCTTTAACTGAGTTTCACATAATGTATAGGTCATCTAAAAAGATCTTGGTAACTGATGCGAAATATTATAGTCAGCAGAAAATGTTAGGCATTTCTGTATAGAGGGAAGTTGAAAGGATCAAGAGATCATGCATATATGCTGCCATTGTCTCAACTTAATAAATCGTTTATGTTGCATTACACATAGGTAGATCCTATGTCGCTCGGACTCTTCATAAATATCAATGAGTGTGTTGAATCCTCCAAAATCAATGCATTTTTTAAGGGTATGATATCGGTGGGACATTTTTTTTTTTGGGGAGTCGGAGGATAGAACCACCTGCACAAAGATATATTGGATAGGCAAATGTATGATCTTATTTAGATACTACACCTTGAACATTCTGGAAATATAGACCAATGGTCCTGCTTTTGTAGCAGATCCTATGTGTGTGTGAATTTTCACCAATCACCGTCTTCTTTTTTTTGTAACTAACAGTTTTTATTATTCACCAGCGCAAAACTTTAAAGCTCCATAGTCTAGCCATCACAGCTGACTATCACAAAAAAAACTTCAAATTAAAACTCTAGCCTAGATACAAAATTAGGACTACTATAACTAATTCTAAAACTTGTAGCTTTGTAGAAGTGCATGAATGCTTGGTCCAGCTCTTACATTGCAGACATAGGCTATCTCCTTTGCTATATTCTCCACATTCCTGCTTCTCTTTTTAAAGATCCTCAGATTTCTCTTAATCCCGATGAAATGAATTACTTCTACATATATCATTCTAAAAATTCTAGCACCTTGAGATTTTCCTTTTCCACACTTATGCACCCATGTTAGATGTTGGTTCTGTTGGAATATGTAAAGCAACAACGGGAATAGTAAATAACTATTACAGTGATCGAAAGGATAAACAACAATGAGGACAACAACAAGTTGTCAATATCTTGATCTTGAATGAAACTTCAAATATAGAACTTGTATTCGAAAATACAAGAACACGAACTGCTACTCTTGTGGTTTGTAGATCCGTTGAGAATACGAACGATTAGAGTCCTTCGTTTGTTAAGTTTACACCTGAAACACTTATCAACCAATTAGATAAACCGCAACACTATCGGCTAAGTCGAGAGATGACTCTCTGTCTTTAAGACAAGATTGCCCCAGTACATATAGGCTTTACGGAAGTGTGGACAATAGTCTCCCAAGATGAAACAACAAACTATCAAGTGTGCAAAGCCTACACAAATGATCTCAGCGAAGAACACAAATAATGAAGATTGCTAAGAGAAGGATTGCTATCAGGAAAATCTGATCTCTTTGTGGTGTTGTGAACTTGTTTTTCTGTTCATATGTTCATATATGTTCTTCTATAGAATTGAGCCAAGGTTTCAATTTACATGTGTGCAAGATGTCCTCTTCAAGTGCCCTAGTAATGGTCATTTAAATGCCATGTAATGGCCCTTTAAACCACCAACTAATGCAGCCAAATAATGGCTGAGTTATGGAGGAAAAACTGCCAAGTTAATGCTCCAAAACCTCTCCATAATCAGCCAAACTTTTGAACTTCCGTCGAGCACTCACTGACTGGGAAGCGTCGCGGCGCTGCAACATTAGAGCCACGACTCCAGTGGCCAACAATTGGAATTAGCGTCGCGGCGCTACAAGGGGGGCGCCGCGGAGCTCCGCCCAGTCTGCGATGCGCCGCGGCTATTTCCGACCCGTTCCATCTTACACCTCGCACAATCCTTCCTTCGTTTACCAACGTGGAACACTTGCCATTTAGCAAATAACCGTCCATCATTCTATGTCTCAAACATTTCACTTACGTACCAATATCTTTTTCATTAACGAAATTTACGATACTTGCACTAAGATTGCACGTGTGTGGAAACGATATTTCCGACGTGCGGGGCCCAATTGTTCGAGTCATAAATAATGGGATAAACTTAATTCCACATTAGTAAATTTCCAACAATCCCTCTTGAAAGAGATTTTGGTGCACACACAAGGTGCATACTTTCAGCAATTTTTCAGCGAAAAGATATTGCATCAGGAGAGTAGCTTCCGCTTTAAACCTTCCCTAGTTGAATACCACCGGACTTACTTACTGCGCGATGAACATGATGTCTTGAACTGTCAGTGTTTAATGTAAGCCATGACAATGGTACCATATACCTCCCCTTTATTCGTTTCTTCTTTTATTCTGTCCGTTGTGGTCGTGGACACACTTGGATTCTTAAGTGCGTTCCTTTGAGGCGACATGTCCTCGCACTTAAAACCTCAACCGTTTGAGGATCGTTAAAGGTTTGAAAGCTTAACCTTTACCCACCATGTAGGTAGTACTTTAATGTCTATCGCGGGAACGACTTTGGATTCATGTTTCTTTACAGAAATCATCATCCGAAGTGCTCTTGCTTCCACCGAAGTACTCAACTGAACCTTTGTAGCTTAGTTTTCCCATTGAACCAAATTCTTGTGATCTCCAGTCAGTATGGTTGGGTTACCCCCGCAAAGGTTCGTATTGGTTGGGTTTTTAAGCCCATTCCCCTAGACAAGTAGAACTTTTGATCTTCGGATAGTCCCTTAGTTAAAGGGTCCGCTATATCCTCTGATTAGTAATCAAGGAAGTGACACCCGTGATGATCAACTGCCATACGGTCTCATGTCTTCGACAGATCCAACAGATATGTCTAGATGCCGTCATCCGTGCCCTTCTTAAAGCCGACCAGCTAGCCACAATGTATAACTATTGAAGGCACGGGTTTCTCCCAATAAGGGACGTCCTCTAAGGAGTCGTGAAGTTACTCAACTTCCTTCATGCTTTATTTAAAGCGATAAACCCCGATTCCATCATGAATCGGCCGATGCAAGTTGTCATAGAGGATTTTCCAAGACCCACCACACACATTCACTTGTGGTTTTGGTGTTCTTCATATCTGATGTCCAGTTTGCATCACTGTGTTCTCCAAGAACCGCTGGACATCCAAAATACCATAATCCGTAGATAAGTGAATATTTCAGATATCGTCATATCCGACTTAACGCCTTCTATCGATCATTTCCAGAATCACAAGTAAACCTTAGTTCAACTGATTTGCTTTGTAGGGCGATACCATGTCGGTTGTAGTGTGTACAATACATTGAACTACATGTGACATGCACATATCGCTCCTTGTATATGGGTGCACCATGATTCCAATAAGTTCTATGATTCATATCAATTGGTGGCTTCAACAAGACTGTCAACTATATCACAACTGAGTTTGGAGTTAGACCAATCTGTTAGATGTCTTAGAAATCCCAATTCCTAAGATGTTATCTGTGATACCCATATCTTTCATATCGAGACTTTTGTTTCAATATGACTTCCACTTTCAGACTGTTGGTTTTTTCAACTGTTGGCTTTCTAACTTCAGAGTCAGTGTTTCTGTTGTCAGATTCATTATTTCTGTTTTATCTGAAACTTCCAGGACGAAAATGTAAACATTTTAGGGACCAAAATGAAAGTTTAGGAAGAAGCCCAACAATCCAACAAATCAACTCTGATCCTCCCCTTCCAACTCTCCGGTTAGGAAGGCTGTTTCAACATCCATGTCACGCAAGACTGCAATGGCCCTAGATGTTAAGCTATTCACAGGGAAGCACATGTATAAGTAGCCGAGGCCTTATACTTGTCAGTAGATCCATCTACTTTGTACTCACTTTTGAGTATCCACTCTCACAACCCAAATATTCTTTTTCCGGAGGAAGGTCAACCATTACTCAAGTATGGTTCTATATGATGAAATCTATTTCTCTTTCTGTAGCTTCTTTCCAAAGCAACGCTTCTGGAGATGACAATTCTCTGTTAATTGTCCATGGTTATTCTCAACCATACAAGCTAGAAGGTCTGGAACAAGTCTTTGTCCCCTCTTTGCTCCGTCTCGGTTCAACATCTAGAATCTTTGAGTTCTGTAGACCTGAAACATTAAGTTTCGGATAATCAGCAACTTCCGAGTCCTGTAGATACGGAATGTCTAGTTTCGGACAGTCAGGTCATCGCGGGTTCTTGTTAACCTCAAACAATTACTTCTTTTTCCTTCTCAAGGAAAGTTATCTTCAAAGAATTCAGCATTCTTTGACACCAAGAGGCGATAAGCACTATTATTATTTGTAGGTCTAGTGGATATGCAATTTACAGTCTTAGGTCCAACTTGACCTGTTTCGGTATTCCAACCTCTACCAAGCCACCCCACATCACAACATTTGTATGTGAGATCGTTTCCATGTTTCACACGGAGAGTTATCCTTATTCTTATGCGTAGTTCTGTTGAGAATCGCATTAGCGGTAAGGATCGCCTTGCCCCACATATTTTGGGCGTACGATTTTGCACTTGGCTAACACCGTTAGACTGAGGTGAGTGATGAGCAGTCGTTTAATGAATGATGCTTCACATTCTCCCCATCTATCACTATAAATTCCTCAATCCGTAGGCTTAGTTGATTTTCAACTTCTGCTTTGTAGCGCTTATCCGCTTCAACAACTTCATCTTTGCTTTTCTACAAACAAAAGATGCAATACGTTGTACCATCATCAATGAAGGTCAAAAAGTACTTGTCTCCCCCCTATTTTGTATAAACTTCAAATTACCCATGTAGGTGTGACTAAGTTATAGAGGAGCGGTGCTTCTTTCGCTATTCCTTTGACGAAACTTGGAAATGTGATTTTGCGTCTTCGCCTACCTCACATTCATTTTGAGGGTTTATGTCGACAGAAGGCAACAATCTCAACTTCGTTAGTTTTTGAATGACTTTCTATTTAACGTGTCTTAACCTATGATGACATAGATGCACAGATTACAAATATATCATTCATTTAGCTACAAACACACTGTACCATTCTTAGTTATTACAGACCTGTTGGACTAGTCTCAAACCAGTTTGACCAACAACGTCCCTTAAACCAAGTTTGAGACATGTATCACCTCCTTTTAGAGTGATCCCATTCCTTGAAGTCCTATTGAGGACAACCTCTCCAACCTCTTCTACTTTAGAGGTGGCGTTGCTTCACATGAACAATCTCTTGCCCGTGGTTAGGGCGTAACCGGATCATATGTGATCTGGATACTCTGGCCCACTCCAGTTACTTTGGCAGACTGAGTGTCCAATTACTTTTCTGCCTTTATTTTGGCCTTCAGATCGTTTAAGACTTGAAAAATTCTAGCCCACCTCACTAGGTGTCCATTACTTTTCTGTCAACTGGATTCTGGCCCACTCCAGTCGCCCGTAGGCTTTGTACGACTGAGTGTCCAATATCATCTTATCAAATGTATTCTGGCCCACTCCAGTTGCCCGTAGGCTTTGTACGACCGAGTGTCCAATATCATTCTATAAAATGAATGATCTTCTATCAGATAGTGTGACATGTTCAACGTCTTAAGATAAGTCATTATCTTTTAGTCTTCTTCCCTTGTGATTGGTGTTCAGGAAAATCCCTGGCGCTTACTTAAAAGTGGTAACATTTTTCGCACAGTCAGTGGATCTCTCTCATTCATATGTGCGAACATACTTTACACACTTTTAATAATTACACCCAAAAGAACAGATCTTTTAAGTTTTGTTTACAATAGTCCAATCTTTAACTAGGAAGGAAGGAGATTCAATAGCTGATTTTAGAGTGTAGGGAATATAAGTTTTTAATGAAAACACTTTCATATTCCCAACCTTGTTTTACACACTTTTATTCAGACATTAACTAAACATATTATTGATAAGGAAGGATTAACTTAGACCTTTTGAATTCTGGCCTACTTTTAGTTAGACTGAGTGTCCAAATCATCCTTACCATAATTCAGATCCTCTGTGTGGGACAAATATAGGACTTTTGCGATATGATAGAACATCATCTTCAGCCTTCTCCTTTTGTCCCAGTTGACATCCTCAGCCTCTCGTGGGCGCTTGTTTCCACCACCCCCGGGAGCGGTGACACCAACTCGTCCTTGATCTTTAGCCGTACTAGCATGACTATCAGCAATATCTTGAAGCTCAACATCAGATCCAGATATTCCTCATTTGACGGAAACAGATTTGTAACTGTCGTCAAAGAGAGAACCATAACTAGGCCCATCTTGAAAGCACGACTGTGGTTTGAACTGTTAGCAAAACTGTCAATGGAACTGTTTTCAAGAAGAAAACCACAACCAGATTTGGTCACACACTTGTCGACCAACATCTTTCGAATCACTAATGCAATCTTGTCTTAAAATTGTTGGAATATGTAAAGCAACAACGGGAATAGTAAATAACTATTACAGTGATCGAAAGATTGCACGTGTGTGGAAACGATATTTCCGACGTGCGGGGCCCAATTATTCGAGTCATAAATAATGGGATAAACTTAATTCCACATTAGTAAATTTTCAACAGGTTCCATATTTGTGCTAGCAAGTAGGCTCTATGTATCCAATTCATCATTCTGCACCATATTTATTGTGCAAAGGGGCATGTAACAAACAGGTGAACTTTGTCTTCATCACATGACTGGCACATCTGAAGTCCACCCTTATGCCCCCTTTGGCAAGTCTTTCAGTTGTTATTGTTAACATCCTCCCATGCAAACTCAACCACATTGTGAACGCATACTTTGGTCTTGTGTCATTTTGGAACACCAGACACTTCCAGTTAACCTTATCCATATCCAATCACCATCTTCATCTTCCTTTATACTTACCTTCAAGATCTTTCACAAACAAGATTATCAATAGTTTAATCTTATGGTATAAAAAATAACATTTACTAATTTAGATTATCTACTTCTTTCTTTCTTTGATTTTTGGTTTTCAACAAAAAAAAAACTTTAGATTGCCAATGAAACTTTTTTTCTTCGAAATAAACAAAAGACTGAAAGCAGGAAATGAAGCGTGGCCCCTAAAAGTGTCCGGTCTTGAATTTTTGTTCCCGCTTAACAATTTTTTTTTAAAATGACCTTAACTTTTAAAAATTCGCTAGGGAAATCTTTTATTACCCATCAGGCATAAGTTTTAGCTTTTGCCTATAAGGCAGAACTTGTGGTTAATTGGGTCGATTCACTATCTTAAAATATCCTGAACTTCTACCTATAGGCAAAACTAATTTATATCAACAAAATATGTCCAATGGGCAACAAAAGCTTTTCCTAGCGAATTTTTTGAAGTGGAGGTTGTTTTTTTAAAATTGTGTTAAGCATGCCAACAAATCAAGACCACCCCTTATGGAGTGAACTTACCCGACTAAAAGAGTAAGAATAAATTGCACGATTACTTTTAAATGGGTTGGTCTTTAATTTTTATCCTTCAAATGGGCTGGTCTTTAATTTTTTGGCATTCTTTAAGGACTCGGGATATAATTTATGAAGTATCACAACAATAACAATATATCCAGTGAAATTCACGGAGTCTGTACAATTTATGAAACATTATAATATGAAAATATAAAAAATATAAACTTATGACCTGCAAAAAAAATATTTTAATTTGAGGAGAAAAAATTAAAGACCGACACAAAATTGGGAGAAAGTGCAAATGACCCAACTGTTTTTCTTCAAAACAAAAGGCTGAAAGAGCCCAAATAAATACCACATAGGGGTCGACCCAGCCCATCCTTTTGAAAAACCTATAATATTAACCAACCTGCTAAAACCCTAGTTTTCTTCTCTCTGTGCAAAGCAAATCAAATCATCAGCGCTTTCCCGCCGCCGTCATCTCCAAAGGCTAAAACCTAATTCCATGTAAGTTCGCTAATTTCCAAGTTTAAAACAAAAAGTAATAAAGAATTGTTATGATATGATATCTATTTTTAGATTTTATTAAAAGTTATGAAATTCAGAAATGACAGTATTGGTTGAATTTGGTGATTTGTGTGTGATTGATCTTGTGGGTTTTGTTTTAGTTTATTTTGTTACATTTTGTTGTGGATAGATCTCATAGCTCTCGTGGGTAGTGATTTTATGTTTATTTTGCTAGCTCCTTCATTCACTGTTCTACTATAATTGTTGGCGAAACTTACGAATATGTACAGTTCGGCCAAACTTATTCGGCCTAACTTATTTACCAATATGACCGAAATATACAAAACTTATACCCATATTATGTATATGATATGCATATTATATGTGTAAATATAGAAAATCTATACAACAACAGCATACCCAGTGTAGTCTGACAAGTGGTACGATGTACACAGACCTGCTGTTTCCGGTAGACCCATGGCTCAAATGAAAAGACGGGGGTGTGTGTGGCAACAACTAACATGATAAAATATATGGTATCAAGAAAATATGACAACAAAATAGCAAGATAAAAAGTAAATGCGGCAACATATAGTAACACATTGAGGAACAGAAACTATGCCATTCCTACATAAATACTACTAATACAGAAACCATTCGGCTACCTACTAACGTTCTAGCCTAATGCTCGACCTCCACACCTTTCTATCTAGGGTCATACTGTGGAATGGGCTGTAATTTTTCTATGCATTTGGTCATATTTTGTAAACTAGATCACCCAAAGGCATTGGCTGTAATTTTCCTTTTTTTTTTGTTTTTGCGAAATGCTGTTCTTGGTAGTCTGATTTTGTTTAGTTATTTCATTTCATTTGTGAAATTGTGCCTGATTATTGGTTTGGTATTATTGTAGAATGGTGAGAGTTAGTGTGTTGAATGATGCTCTTAAGAGCATGTACAATGCTGAGAAGAGGGGAAAGCGTCAGGTCATGATTAGGCCTTCTTCAAAAGTCATTATCAAGTTTCTCATTGTCATGCAAAAGCACGGTATGCTACTTTTTTAGCTTAGCTTCTCTAGTTTGTTATTTTCTACGCTGGTGGTTATTTCTTAGCCTCTTATGTTTGCCATGTTTGTTTTGTGTGTAGGATATATTGGAGAATTTGAGTATGTTGACGATCACAGGTCAGGCAAAATTGTTGTAGAACTGAATGGTAGGCTCAACAAATGTGGTGTCATTAGTCCTCGCTTTGATGTTGGTGTTAAGGAGATTGAAGGATGGACTGCTAGGTTGTTGCCTTCCAGACAGGTATAAAATAACACATCCACCCAGCGAGCATTTTTTTTATTCTTACAAATTATGTTCATATACTTTTATTCCTTCTAAAATTTTAGGGGAAGAATGTTAGTAATTAATCATGACTTGCAGAATTTAGGCTAGTAGTTCTGTTGATTGTTTAGTTGGTCAAGCCCTTACAACTTGTTTGGATGGTTGTTACATAATATTTCATAATGTATTGTATCATATTGTATTGGATTGTTTCGATGAATACAACATTTGATAAACCTAAAGAAAAGTAGGTCACGAGGTAGAGTTATAGAAAAGGTAGGGTAAAGGATAAAATAGAACTATTATTAAATAATAAGCAAAGACAAAATGAGAAAAAAAGGTAATGACACTATCACACCAATTCGGTCGTTACGTAAAATGAGACTTTTCTTCGTTACGTAACAATGGATTTAACAATATAATACAATAAAATTTAAGTAACAACCAAAACCAAAGTTGCATTATACGATGCAATACAATAGGTAACAACCATTTAAACAAGCTGTTACAATGCTCCTAGCGGATGCTATTCTTTTCAATCTGAAATCCCAATACCTTGTGTAGCATCCCGACTATTAGTTTTCTGGATTGGGCCATGGGAAAAAATGTTTTTGTGATAATATGGAAAATCGAAACAGTAGATTTGGTGTCCCCCACATGGGGCTAGTTGTTATCTTTTGTCTTGCCTTGCACTAATATATCTGGTCCTGATAATATTTTGTTTGACCTTGCAGTTTGGATACATTGTACTTACTACCTCTGCGGGTATTATGGACCACGAGGAGGCTAGAAGGAAGAATGTTGGTGGAAAGGTACTTGGTTTCTTTTACTGAGCAACAAGGATGCGCACCCAGTTTTGGTCTACTTCGGCCTTCATTACAATTGAAAGTTTGTTCGGAGTTTTGTTTTCCTTCAATTGTTAGTTGGGATATTATCTGCATTTCTTGGACAAGAATATTAGGATTGTTAACTTGTATCAGGAGAATATATAAGTTGCCGTTTGTCTATCAGTTATCCATCCTTTATAAGTTTTTTGTGTGTTTATTGTGTTAGTTGGAACCAATATGAACATCCTGAGCTTTGCATTTTGATCACTGAACCAATTAGTTGTGACCTTTGTGTTAAGTCAACATCTGGGAATTATTTGTCATAGCCTCTCCGATAATGCTCTGATGATATCACAATGACACTCATAGTGCATCAACTGTTTTTTGTTCAGAATTGTTTCCCTAATCTGGCACATGTACATAATTCTCAAACTTGTTTAGAATATGAAGTACCATTTTGTCACCTACAATGCAAAGTATTTCCAATTATACTCGTTGAATAATATTTCTTCCTTGGTTCTCTGCTATATTATCGGGCCAAATGTTATGCCATTTGCCCCGCTCAATAGCTAAAATAGCAAGAAAATGACTTAGACTCGTGTTGTGCTGAAGAAACAACTACTGGTTGGAATCTACTGATTTGTTATTCTTGTTTCTTTTTGGATGGTATTTTATCTACTAGTGGTACCAAGTTTTGTTTTCCATACGACCAGAAACTTAGGTAAGAACAATGCCAAAGGATCTTAGTTGCCCTGACGTTAAAATAGCTATCAGGAATTAGCCTTCTCAATCAACTTGCCTGTACTTCTTAAGCCAAAAAAAGACCTTGCCCGGACATCACAGCCATTTTCGCCACCCGCCATGTTTTCCTGCGTTAAGATCCCCATCAGGTTTCAGAACAAAAAAGAAAACAGAGACCAAATTGTGGTATGGGAAATGGTTGAAAGTGAGGAAAGCAAGGTGATGCTTCTTAAATGGTTCTTCTACTGATTGTGGAAAAGTAATCTTCCCGCTCCCACCATATATTATTGGAATCTCAACTTTTTGCAGCTTTGTGAGAACCTAGAACAGGAGAAAATTTCCTTAGGATGACTATGTTCTAGCTAGACTGAGTCACAACTACATGCAGATGTGTTTTGGATGATCCCCATCTTAGAGTCCGGCGTCAATGCGTTATGAACACATTGAATTATCTGTGTGGCTGTGAGAACTCATAACTTAGGCATAACATCGCAATATCAGGGGTACACTCTACCACTGAGCTAATATCCCGTTGTGTGAGCCTCTCATGGGGGCCCCGCTTTGCCAAAAGCGAGAGAACTCGTAGCCCAGCCATAAGGTCGCAAGTACGCCTGAAAATATTGAAATCAGCTCATAAATTTAAAGTTTCACAAAAGGTATAGGTAATCTAAAAGAATATTACAGTCAGCAGAAAAGTGTTAGGCATTTCTTTATAGAGGGAAGCTAAGGATCAAGAGATCATGCATATATACTGCCATTTTCTCAACTTAATAAATCGTTTATGTTGCATTACACATGGGTAAAACTTATGTTATTCGGACTCTTCAAAAATATTTACTGTTGATTAGCGGATCCTCCAAAACCTATGTATTTCGTGGGGTCCGAGGATCGAACCACCTGCACAAAGATATATTGGATAAGCAAATACACGATCTTGGTTAGATACTGCACTTTGGACATTCTGAAAATATACACCATCCAACAGTAGTGAAATTGATGGAAAACTTAGTAATCTAAGGTATCATTACACACTATTTCTTGGTTACAACAGATACGAATTGAAGTATAAACATTGCTTCTAAAAAAACTTTCCTATATGCGTTTCGAGTTGAAGGCAGTGAACCCAATATGCTAGGGGGTCGTTTGGTTTGAAGGGATATTACCTTCAGGATCATGAAGGTCGAGGTAAGGTTTGCGTGCATCCTACCCCTCTCCAGACTCACTTTGTGGTCCAGACTCACTTTGTGGGATTACACGGAGTATATTGTTGTTGTTGATCTTTCACAGACATGATGTTGTTTAAAAAGTACGGTATCAATAACTACTTCTACACAAATAGGGTAACAATTTTTTTTTACATCCGTGGTAAGTTCTATATACTGACAATGCATGTAAAAATATGTACACAATCAAGTATCTTATAAGGTAATTTACAGGTTGTAAGTCTCTACGATAAGCATTAATCGATAACATGATAAAAATGATAACAAAGTTGTTCTAATAAGTTACGATAGAATAATTTTGCCAAAATGTATTTAAAAGTACATCAAAGCACATGGTCTTTACTTGATGAAACAATGAAAATGGAATGATGCCTTGATTAGATGTTCACATATATACTAGAATGAAATCCTAGGCAGACACTAGTAAACTTAATCTCAATTTTTTGAAATTCCTTGGGAGAGTACTGATTCTAACTTTTGTGTGGTTGTGTTTACTATTTGAAGGTTATGAGGTTCTATTACCTCATATGGATATACAATAATAACTAGATTCACAATTAAATATTTATATATATTTAATGAATACAATAATAACTAGGTTCACAATTAAATACTTATATATATATTTAGTGAATATTGTGAAACCGCATATAGATCCGCCCACGTGCTTCATGAGGAGCTTTCTAACTTATAATTAAGTTCTTTAATTTGTTGAGCTAATTAACAATTTAACCAAAGTGGCTTTCTAGATAGATTCTCCAGGTAAGTACCTTTCTCTTAATTTCTCAATCAAATATTTTCTGGATATAAAATATTTCTCTCATAAATTCTTTTTCCTACTCATTTGACAGCATCTCAATTCTCAAACATCACATTCATGTTTTATTCTTTCTCCAATTAATGTACTACGGCGTCGAATACTTCAAGCTATAAATTTGATTTTTCTTCTCGATTAACTTTTCTTATAAATATTTGTAAAACTTATGTTTTTAAATCTACAAATATTTCTTGTTAATTACACGGAAGGTTATACTAAAAATATAACAATTGCTCTAAAATCATTGAACTTATTTTTCTCCCCACAAAATTATTCAACTTTCGCTAAATTTCCCAACACATCATTTTGCCAAAATCGGGTGAAGTTGGCGGGAAATTACCCAATTTCATTGAAAAATATTGTTTTAAACTGAAAATAATTTCTTGATTCAAATAAATTAGGTAGAATACCTAAATACCTCTCTAAATTTGGTACTTTCCTCTAACTATCAATAGTTTTAATTATCCCCTGAATTTGGCTATTTAATAGTCTTAACCCCCTCAGGATCTCATCTTAAGAGATAAAATTTTCTGTCCGCATGACATTTTTTAAAGTAAAAAATATTTTTTTTACTTTTTAAAACTCATTAGTTTCTTATACTTTCTTTTTCGAGTCAAATTAGTTAAAAAGAAAATGATAAACTCCACCTTTTAGGCAAATAATGAATTTTTAGCCAACTTTTTCATACATATTTTGCCCGAAGAGAAGAAATCACTGTTGAAATAGATAATCATTACATCTAAAGTACGATATAACAAGAATTATATAGTTGGAACTTTATTATTCTGCTATTTTTTTTATTTCACTAGAAATAAAGGAGCTCTAACCAATTTTTTTTTTTATCAATTTGACCTGAAAAAATAATTGTTGAAATAAATAGTCATTGCAGCTAAACAAGAAATAAAAAAGTACACAATTAAAACTCCATTATTTTAGTTAAATCTTTTTTATTTGATTAAAAATAATGGAACTCTCTTTGCCACATCAACGTCTAGAGGGTAAATGCTATCAAAAGCTAAGGTCAGAGGGTAATTAATTAAGACTACCAATAATTTAAAGAGAATCTGAATAAAACACGTCAAATTTAAAAGTCTTTAGATATTCTGTCAATAAATTAGCCAGATCCGAAATATAAACCTATATGTTATCGAAGTAATTGGATGTTTGTGTACATTAGCAAAGTCCTAAGAAGATGATCGTAATTAATTTGAAAGGTATAAGTAAGGTACCTAATTTGGTCTCTAACTTTAGCACATATTTTATACTCCTATGATTGAATATTAGTCAAAAAGTAGGAGGCGTACTTATTCTGAGTTCAATTTCTAAGCTCATTGAGAAACTCTTGATTATACCACCAATGAGGAATGAGGAACAAATAGTAATTTCTCAGTCTCAAAATCCTTATCGTGTTTTTCATTTACACGTCTCTTAAAAAATATTAGTATTTTAATTATTTTACACTCTTAAAAATATTTTACCATGTAAGCTCTCCTCAATAAATATTTAGATGCATGCGGCAACATTGATTTTGTTTTGGTATGTGAGTTCATAATGTCAACTGATTGATGTAGTTAATACAAGAGTAAAATGAAAAAAATTTAAATTTTATCTTGGTTAAATAAAATAATATATTTTAAGATAGATAATTTTAATAAGAATGACAAGTATTTAGATACATGGGGTAGAAGATAAGGATTTATCATAACATAAAATTGGACTCATAGAAGATAAGAATTTGCTATTAATAAATCATACTGAATTCAACGGATTTTGAAATATCCAAGTCTGTCAAGAATACAAATTATTCATGAAACCAACACAAGCCAGTAATTGGCATGCAGTAAAAGTAAATTTTGACTAATAATCTTTGGGTTGACAGAAACAACTATTTGTCCCTTTAACAAACAAACAGCCACCACCCTTGAAAAATGCCTCAATACAAGCTTCATTACAATCTTTATATTCAGAACATCTTCCTATATTAACTGCTTGATCTCTAGCTTCAGTACCTGAAATGAAAATTAGAAGAGCCAAACAAAAGAATCCAATTAGTATAATTGATCTCTTTGTAGCCACCATTTTATCGGATCAAAGGCTTATAGACTGTCAAGCTTCTCTTTTGTGACGTTGTGTGTACAATCATGTATGTCTTTGAATGTCTATTTATACAAAAAATTCAGACTTTTCTTTGGAATATGTTTGAAAATGTGTCCATATATTTGATAACCAACTAATTGCCATTCTATAAAAAATTATTTATTTATTTGCTATGATAGTACTGATTCTGATCTACATTGCTTAGTACTTAGTAGTCAACTCTGGTTGATATAGCAAAATAATAATTATGTTAAAGTGGAAAATTGTCAATGAAGGGATGTCCTACTCAATTCATGATTGATTTATTGTAGATATGTTTATTGAGAATGTAAGTAATTTTTGCATTGCGCGTGTATCCTAAATGACTATATATACTCTCTCAGTCCCATTTGAAGTGTCTTGACATAAAATTTAAGAAATATTTTTTTTAAATCTTATGGTCCTAAATTAAAGACGTGTGTAATATACTAAAATGTCTTTGGAGTCTTGTGGTTTAAACTTGTCATGTACGATGTTTGAATTGTCAACATGCTAAATATAGAAAGAGACACTCTTTTTTGAACAAATTAAAAAGGAAAGTAAAACGCTTAAATTGCGACGGAGGGAGTAATATATTATTTATTGCATTTTAGTTACCATATTCCTACTATATATAAGCGGCTAAGAGGTACGAACACCGTAATGCCTTATTGTACAAAAGGTAATATAGATTGTACTTTACACCTCGGAACGCATTCTTTTTATAGAGTTAAACGCGCTTTGAGATCTTCTTAACCCGAAATGACTGGGGAGAGAAAAGGTTCCTTTTTTAGGGTACTCTCGGGAACATATCTAGTGGAGACAGAGTGGTTTAAGAATATTGTAGACAAATACCTATTGTTGTATGTGTAAAGTCCCGTAAATTACTAGGCTCTAAGTACGTTGGTTACAAGTCTAATGACATGAACAAGATATGTTTATTCTTCTAATGGCAGTACACAATACTTGTTAAGAAGTATAGTTAGTAACATATTAATATAATAATCATTGGATCAAATTCCAGGGAGAATATATAAGCAACTTTAGCAAATATAATTAGTAACATAAAATTAAAATTAAAAAAAGTAACAGAAGGTCACGTTTCTCAAGGGCTCATTGGCATCAGTAGGTTATTGGTTAAATTGACTACTAGTTTAACTTCTTAGTAAGTGTGAGCCCTTGGTACGACCATGGGAAATTCTGCAATGAAACTGGGATAAATACTCCTTATTTGGCTACTTTTCACCGGCTCTCTATTTTCAGAGAAGGAAAATGTATGTTGCTCTTTCTCTATACTTCTTTCGTCCTTTTATCTCAATGTATCGTGATGTAATTTCACATGCACTTTAAATATTCTTAAAGGAAGATTTTTAAATATTATGATTTAAAATAAGTCAAAGATATTTGTGTGGTTATAAATCATCTCATTTTGGGTAAATAGTAAAGTTTAAAGTTAAATATATTATCAAATAAAAAAATATGACATTTTTTTTAGATATACTAAAAAGAAAAATGAGTTATTTTTGTTGAGACAGGACTCAGGAGTAATACTTTCTTTTCTTGCTCGATTTCTTCTTCTTTTTTTTCTTTGTTTGCTTTGCTTTGGGGGTTTAATTCTTCCTCTTTCTTTTTCTTTTTCCTTATGAATTTCAATGGTGTATTTTCATAATCTCTTAGTGTTCTATCAATAATTTTTCACCATACAAGTATTTGAGACTGAATTTTTTTAATTTTAACTTGCTCTAATCTTTTTGAGTTGCTATATGTGTTGCATGTTACTTATTCTTCCTCTTTCTTTTTCTTTTTTGCTGGATTTAACTGCTATTTCCCCCCCACAATTTCTTGGTGTTGTATGATTATTTTTTCACCATACATATGTTTGAAAGTGAAATTTTCGGATTTGATATGCCCTAATTTTGGCCGATTTGCTCTATGTGTTGCATGTGATGGCTATGGCTTGAGATAATGGCGGAGCTTAAGTAACAACAGTTGAAATTTGATAATTTAATCTCTGTTTTTCTTATTTCATAATAAAATTTACTTCTTTAGCTTCTCCGCTAATTTTGGCTGAATTTGATAAATGTATGTCAATA
The DNA here is from genome assembly GCA_029783415.1 of Anisodus acutangulus. Taxonomy (NCBI): domain Eukaryota; kingdom Viridiplantae; phylum Streptophyta; class Magnoliopsida; order Solanales; family Solanaceae; genus Anisodus; species Anisodus acutangulus. The sequence goes on along the minus strand of CM056500.1, from coordinate 45,664,509 downwards.
ATTTATACAGATTGGAAATATGCATGTGTTTCAAAATAATTTTTGGGATATCGTCTTCTCTAATTCTATATTATAATGCGTACCACTGATTTTGCTATTAATTGCGAAGAGTAAAAAGTTTCTCACTTTAATAATATGCTGAAATAGACCTTTTCTGTTGGCGGACTGCTACTTTAACTTTGAATTTCATATAGTTCTGTTCGGTTATATTATAATGTACGGACACTTTGAATTTTGCAGGGTTTTTAAACTCAAATTTGCCCGAGCCGAAGAAAACAACGTTAGACGTGAGTTTTGAACTTCTTTTGTTCTATATTTTCAGTAATAACATCAAATGATTGTACTTTATATTCCACGTTATCCTAAATAGACATGTGTATTTTAATAACAAATCAAACATTAAGATTACACCATTTCGACTTTAACAAAGGAACGTTATGAAAAACTTGACAAATTAGATGTCCGCAATAAAAGAAAGATGGACGTAGTCCAAATTGTGAAGACAAGTGAACATTCATGAAAAATAACTGGACATGACTGGACCTTCATGTCTTTCTGCCCAAAATAGCGGGAAAAAAAAACCTTAATTGACGTAGCACTTACAGAAAAATGTCAGTTGAAAACTGTCTTCAATTGTGTTAGTGAGTGTTAAATAAGGCAATATAACACAATATACATGTGTATATTGCCTTATTAAGGCTCTTGGTTTACTGCCCATATTGGCTCTCATTCTTTTGGTAATTGTTAATATTTGACAAGGTAAGAATATTGTATATTAGAAAAATATATGTGTAGTATATTGTAATGTATTTGTTACCATAATTAGGAATATACACTATCATAATTGTAGAGTTAGAATTACGGTAGAATATGATTTTAGGAATAGAATAGGAATATGATTCTCCTATTTTATATCTTGTATATATACCTATTCAAGTAATGAAAATAATCAAGGAGATTATTTCTTTCATGGTATCAAGAGACTAGGTTTTACAAAAATTTTCTCTCTCAAATTTTTGAAACCTACCCCCCCCCCCCTCAGATTTCGCTTCCGACATTAGTCTTCCGCTCTCAAAATCTCTCTTACTTTCCCCAAATTTCCCTTCCTTCTTTGTTCTTTCAATATGTCTAAGAACAATTATCATCCTGCCCTCATGGTTTCTAACGTCAAGAACAATATCCCTATTGTACTTGAGATGGAAAACGTCCAATATGCGACGTGGGCGGAGTTGTTTAAAATTCACGCTATCTCCCATCAAGTTATTCATCACATCATTCCTCCCACTACACCTCTTCCCGCGGAGGATCCTCAGTTGTGGATTACTCTTGATGCTACCGTTCTCCAGTGGATCTACTCCACTATTTCGGTTGACCTTCTACAGACGATTATTGAGCCGGATACCACGGCTATGTCTGCCTGGAATAGATTGCGTGACATATTCCAAGATAACCAACATTCACGTGTCGTCACACTCGAGCAGGAATTCTCTCTAGTTCGAATGGACGAATTTCCAAACGTTTCTGCATATTGCAAGAAACTCAAGGAGTTGACGGATCAACTCCGTAATGTTGGCGGTTCCGGTGACGGTTCCGACGGTCAGCAAGCAGGCAGTGGGCCCCGTCCAGTGAACAGTGGCCCACCGCCCCTGGTCCCAACAGTGGGGCCCATGGCAGTGGGGATGGGGCAGTGGACCGTGGGCGGCGGCCCTCGCCGGCCAATTCCAGCCCGGTGGTCGGCAACAGTCGAGCCCAACAGCCCGGCGGTGGCGGCCATCGCCGATGGCCCGGCGCGCCCCATCGGCTACGACCTATTTTAGTCACGTCCGGGAATACTTGGGGCCCCGACCTCCACAAGCCCATCATGCAGCAGGCCCTACTCAGACCGATATCGAGGCCGCGATGCACACATTGGGTTTAACTCAACCGGACCCAAATTGGTATATGGACACCGGTGCCACTACTGACATGACTTTCGATTCAGGTACTCTCTCATCTTATTCCAATTTGAGCACCCCTCGAGGGATAATTGTTGGTAATGACAATTCTATTCCAATTCCAGGGTATGGGCAGAAAACGTTGTCTCCCCCCAATCCACCCCTTATCTTGAAAAATACTTTACATGCCCCCAAATTGATTAAAAATTTAATGTCTGTCCGAAAGTTCACTACTGACAATTCCGTTTCTATTGAATTTGATCCTTTTGGTTTCTCTGTGAAGGATTTCAAGACGGGTCTCATGAGGTGTGATAGTAGGGGGATCTTTATCCTATCATGCTCGGTTTCAGTCCATCGAGTCAAGCCTGGCCGTCAGTTTTTGCAGCCATTTTTCCTTCCGTCTGGCATGCCCGCCTTGGTCATCCGGGCTCTTCTATTTTGTCAGTTTTAGATAAAAATAGCTTCATCTCTTGTAAGGGTACGAGTCATACTCAAATTTGTCAATCCTGTTCGTTAGGAAAAAGTGTTAAATTGCCATTTGTGGACTCAAGTTCTCATACTTCACAGCCTTTTGATATTATCGATAGTGACTTATGGACGTCTCCTGTTCTAAGTTCGTTAGGTCATCGATATTATGTTCTATTTTTGGATGATTATTCTAATTTTTTGTGGACGTTTCCAATTGCCAATAAATCTCAAGTGTTTTCTGTCTTCATAAAATTTAGAGCATTCATTAGAACACAATTCGAAAGAGAAATAAAAAATATTCAGTGTGATAATGGGAAAGAGTATGACAATAGGGTGTTTCGGGAGTTCTGTGATAATCATGGGATAAATTTTCGGTTTTCGTGCCCTCATACATCTTCTCAAAATGGAAAAGCCGAACGCAAAATTTGTTCCATAAATAACATTGTCCGCACTCTCTTACTTCATGCATTCGTACCCCCGTATTTTTGGCATCATGCTCTGCAAATGACAACATATCTCCTTAACATAATTCTGTCCAAAAGTCTGACATATTATTCCCCCCTCCAAATCCTATATAATAAGAACCCTTCTTATTCTTATCTTAGGATTTTTGGGTGCTTGTGTTATCCATTATTCCCGTCCACCATAATTAACAAACTTCAGACTCGGTCTACCCCATGTGTATTTTTGGGTTATCCGTCTAATCATCGTGGTTATAAATGCTTTGATTTATCCTCCAAGAAAATCATAATTAATCGCCATGTCATTTGTGATGAAACCCAATTTCCTTTTACGAAAGTTCATACTCCCGAGCCTAGGTCGTATAATTTTTTGGATGACCAAATATCCCTGTATATTATTCGATATTTTTCGGACATCTCCCGCACCCAAAACTCTCCAGCGAGCCCACTGCCCGCTGGCCCCACAATCCCGTGCCTGCCAGCCATCGAATGGGCCTGCAAATTGGGCCACCCAAATGCTCGAACGGTCCAGATTCACGCCACAAATTCTCGATTTGGGCCAAGAAAGCCCATCGTCACCGGGCGATCCGTCCCTAGCCCAGCAAATTCCCAAAATTCACTAAATTCTTCCTCGAGTCATAGACCGGTCACTTGTAGCCAACGGGGTATTTTTACACCTAAAAGACATTTTAATTTACATTCTGATGTCTATAAATCACCCTTTCCCCGTAATCATGTGTCCACCTTAAATGACCCTAATTGGAAAATTGCTATGACTGATGAATATAATGCTCTTATTGATAATAAGACGTGGGAGTTGGTGCCCCGTCCATATGGTATTAATGTTATCAGGTCTCTGTGTATTTTTGTTCATAAGGAGAATTCAGATGGTTCATTTGCTCGACATAAGGCACGTCTTGTGGGGGATGGTAAGACTTAGCAGGTTGGGATAGATTGTGGGGAGACGTTTAGCCCGGTGGTCAAGCCGGCTACAATTCACACTGTGCTTAGCTTGGCTCTTTCAAAGACTTGGCCTATTCATCAGTTGGATGTCAAAAATGCTTTCCTACATGGTGATCTCAAGGAAACAGTCTATATGCATCAGCCGTTGGGTTTCAGGGATCCCAACCGTACTCATCATGTCTGTTTGTTGAAGAAGTCCTTATATGGCCTTAAGCAGTCTCCACGGGCCTGGTATACGAGGTTTGCTGACTTTGTTTCGACTATTGGGTTCACTCACAGCAGGTCAGATAATTCCTTGTTCATCTACCGCCGTGGTTTGTCATTGGCCTACATTCTGTTGTATGTGGATGATATCATCTTGACTGCCTCTTCCGATGCCTTGCGCCAGTCTATCATGGCCATGCTCAGTTCTGAGTTTGCTATGAAAGACTTAGGGCCCTTGAGTTACTTTTTGAGAATTGCTGTCAAACGTCATTCAGGTGGTTTGTTTTTGTCTCACCGAAAGTGTGCTACTGAGATAATAGAGAGGGCTGAGATGTCATCCTGTAAGTCCACTTCTACTCCAGTTGATGCAAAACCCAAGCTTAGTGCCGCGGCAGGTGCATCATACGAGGACCTGACCCGCTATCGCAGTCTTGCAGGGGCCCTCCAGTATCTTACCTTTACCAGACCGGATATTACGTATGCTATTCAGCAGGTGTGTTTATTCATGCATGATCCCAAAATTGAGCACATGAATCTAATCAAACGCATCATTCAGTATATTCAGGGGACACTGGACTATGGGTTGCACTTGTATCCTTCATCTACATCCACACTTGTCTCGTACACAGATGCGGATTGGGGTGGGTGTCCGGACACCAGACGGTCTACGTCAGGATATTGTATGTTCCTTGGCAACAACTTGGTCTCCTGGTCTGCAAAACGTCAGGTGACTCTATCCCGCTCAAGTGCAGAGGCATAATATCGAGGGGTAACTAATGTGGTCTCAGAATCATGTTGGTTACGTAATTTGCTTTTGGAGCTTCATTGCCCCATTCAGAAGGCAACCTTAGTATATTGTGATAATGTTAGTGTCATCTACCTCTCGGCAATCCGATTCAGCACCAACGCACTAAGCATATCGAAATGGACATTCACTTTGTCCATGAAAAGGTTGCTCGGGGTCAGGTACGCGTATGTCATGTCCCGTCAAGATATCAAGTTGCAGACATCTTTATAAAGGGTCTTCCCTCGGTACTCTTTGAAGATTTTAGGGACAGTCTCAGCGTTCGAAGACCGCCTGCTATGACTGCGGGGGTGTGTTAAATAAGGCAATACACACACAATATACATGTGTATATTGCCTTATTAAGGCTCTCGGTTTACTGCCCATATTGGCTCTCCTTCTTTTGGTAATTGTTAATATTAGACAAGGTAAGAATATTGTATATTAGAAAAATATATGTGTAGTATATTGTAATGTATTTGTTACCATAATTAGGAATATACACTACCATAATTGTAGAGTTAGAATTATGGTAGAATAAGATTTTAGGAATAGAATAGGAATATGATTCTCCTATTTTGTATCTTGTAGATATACCTATTCAAGTATTGAAAATAATCAAGAGGATTATTTCTTTCGGTGAGAGCCCATCAGTTCGTATTGATTTAAACGGCTACTCGTAGATCATATCTTGCTCTGAATAAAGTTCAACTGTCAAATTATGTCATCAACATTATTTGAGCACAGAGTCATTTTGAGTTTTTGAAGAAATCTAACGCAAATGTCTCAAAACAAGAATATTTGTACCAAGTAATTTATATGTAACCACACGTTCATCTCCGATGTCAGAGAAGTATTGTGTGATGGTTATTTCAACTTGACAAACATGATAGTTGTGGGTGTTTAATTGTAACAAAACGGTTTTATAAAACTCATGAAGTTATTTGACCTGCGTGCAATGAATATGACATTAAAGTCATTTTGGTATCTGATTCATCTTACTTTACAATTTGTGGCTATCTTTTCTTATTAATTGTTGCTTGCGTTTGAGTTTCATTATTTCGTTCTCAGTTATGGATTTCATAACTTTATCTGCTGGTACAATCTCTCCTGCCCAATGTCTACTATTATTGCCTGTCAAACAGTTGGCATTGGCAGACAGCATCCGTTCTCCTACATTTATCTGTTTTCTGTAAAATTTTGGACGAAAGAGTTCCTCTGTGGATTGAGCTTTTCTAGGAAGACAATGCACATTCAGAGGAGAGTAAGTTCCTTTGAAATTTTGCCATCCATATTTTCCAATTACCTAACAGGGTGTTTTGGTGTTAATTGATAACTCATGCAAACTGGGAATACATATAATAACGTGCATGCATTTTCAACTTCTGTCTTCACAATAACACTTTTATTAATTAGTAGGCGACATTGGAGAAAAATAATATATTTTAGATTTTATCTATCACAAGCTTCTATATACACGCATGCAATATTGTATCAGTGAATTTGTTGTGATGAGTATCCGATCAAATTTAGTGGCTACGGTGATATGAAATGTAATATATTTAATTTATTATAATTAAAAAGAAAGAAAAGTCATATTGATCAGTTTATTGCAGCAGTAGCATTCGATCATATGCTTTAATAAGATGTTGGTATTAAAGGCAGAGTATTATTGTTATTACAGGTGAAAATACTACAGTGGAAGTGGAATTTAAGCTTGTTAGGCCAGAAAAAAAGAAGATGATTTTCAAGAAATAAGTTCTTTTTCATTTTCAATTGCAAGTCTATTACAACTTTATTTGTGATTGTCTAATACTAATACGGTAAGAGTGTATTAATCTCTCTTGAAACCCTTTCTCATTAATACAAAATATATATAAGTGTACAATGTTGAATCCTTCTATAATAAGGATCTCAATTCTACCATAAATATACAACACAAAATATGGTAAATACTTCCTATGTACACGTGCTAATACACCCCCTCAGTCTGAGCGGGAGGAGGTCGGACACAAAAACTGAATCTGAAGTCAAGAAAGAGATGTCTAGGGAGACCTTTTGTGAATATATCCGCATACTGATAAGAGGAAGGCACATGTAATACTTTGATATGCATGAGAGTAACCTTCTCACGAACAAAGTGTATGTCCATCTCAATATGTTTGGTCCGCTGATGCTGAACCGGATTATGAGATAGATAGATGACAGATATGTTATCACAATAAACCAAAGGCGCCTTACACAACAGACACTGAAGCTCCAAAAGAAGGTTTCGGAGGCAACAAATCTCAGCAACAACATTAGCAACACCTATGTACTATGTTTCTGCACTCGAACGGGATAATATAACTTGTCTCTTGGCAGACCAAGAAATGAGATTATCCCCCAAGAAAACACAATAGCCTGAGGTGGATCGTCGCATGTCTGGACAGCCTGCCCAATCAGCATTCGTATATGACAACAACCTAGTCGGTGCTGAGGGGTAGAGATGTAATACATAATTAAGTGTGCCCTTAACGTATCGAATGATACGGATACCTGCCGAACAACATGAGCAATATCAGGCCTGGTGAAAGTAAGGTACTGTAGGGCACCTGCAAGACTCCGGTAGAGAGTGAGATCTGACACTAGATCACCATCCAAAGTAATGAGCTTTGATTTAGAGTCAACTGGAGTAGACATGATCTTGCAATTTGCCATTTTAGGCCTGTACACAATATCCTCGGCATACTTACGTTGACAAAGAAACATAGTGTCTGCAGATCTAGTCACTGAAATCCCCAAAAAGTAGCTCAACTTCCCCAAGTCAGTCATAGCAAATTCTGTTTTGAGCAGTGCAATGATCTTATTTTTGAACAACTCAAATGAGGCAGTGAGCACAATATCATCCACATACAATAACAAATATGCAATGCTACTACCTCTATAAAAAATAAATAGAGAATTATCACACTTGCTGTATACAAAACCAATCTGCAAAATATATTGTGCAAAGCGACCATTCGAGGGGCCTGTTTCAAGCCATAAAGTGACTTACAGAGATGACATACATACTGAGGGGCTGCAGGATAGACAAAGCCAGGCGCCTGGTGCATAAAAATAGTTTCTTTCAAATCCCTGAGTAGAAAATCATTTTTCCAACAAGTTGATGAATCGGCCAATGCTTACCCATAGCAATGCTCAAAACTGTGCGAATAGTAGTCGGTTTGACAACCGGACTGAATGTCTTACCACAATCAATACCCTACTGTTGATTAGTGCCATTAGCCATAAGTCTCGCCTTATACCTCTCGAGCTCACCACTGTCTCTGTATTTGTGATGAAAAATCCACATGCATCGGATCACGTTCACCCCCTCCGGTCTAGGAACCAAATCCCAAGTGTGTTGTTTCGTTAAAGCATTAAATTCCTCACACATGACCGCATTTTAATTAGGGTCTAGTTTGGCTAGTTTTGGGTTTTTTGGAATTGGTGAAATGGTTTGGATAGACAGGTTAAACTGGACTTTGGGTTTGAAAATCCTGTGTTGGGCACGGGTTTCCATGCGGTGAGTGGGGGCAGGGGTACTATTGGTATTTTGGTGTGGGGCTAGTTCTGGTTACTGTTCGACATGACTGGATTTGTTGGGTAACTGGATTCGACGGTGTAGGATGTCGATAATGGGGATTATGGGTGTAACATCGAGTGTGGTAGTGGTAGTGATCGGGGTAGGCCGACGCCATTTGGGTTGTGGATGGTGGGGTAGACGTCGGTGGTGGGGTGGGGCTAGGAGTTTGGTTTGTTGGTGTGAATATGACAGTCTGGGTACCGGGTGGGTTTGTCCTCGGGTTCAGGTGACAGGTGGGGTGTCGACGGGGTCATTCTGACTAATTGGAGGAGCGATGGTCGGTGACACAGCGAGTGGTGGTTTATTCTGTAGGCTCAGAGGAGAGATGGTGACAGGGGGATGCCTGGTAACTGTTTCGGTAGTCGGCGGGACTGGATGGTAGGCCGACCGAATTTCGGTGGTAAAAGATGGTGATTGGACAGTACGGGTGGTGGTGGCGGATTGACGCATTTCATAAAGTATGACGGGGGATGTGTCGGACTGGTGTAGAAAGCTATAGTCCGTGTTTTGGAATTTTTGAATATTTGCAAAAGGAAAAATCATCTCGTCAAACGTAACGTGACGAGAGACGTGAATTTGTCGAGTGAACAGGTTATAGCACAAATAGCCCTATGATTAGATGAGAAATCTATGAGGACACATGTAGTGGTTCGGGGTGCTAATTTATGAGGACGGTGGACGCAAGGTTTGGGTAACACAGGCAACCGAAAATTCGAAGGTGATCATATGAGTGAATCCTACGGTATAAAATTTTGGTTTGGGTCATGTTATGAAGAGTATTCATTGGTAAAATATTAAGGACGTATTCTATCATTTTGACTGCATAAACCCAAAAAGAGGAAGGGAGAGAGACATGAAACATGAAAGTACGAACCATGTTATTTATGGTGCGAATGATTCGTTCTGCTTTGCCATTCTGAGGGGAGGTGTGGGGACACGAAAATTGAAAAACTTTGCCATTATTTTTACATAATTTTTGAAATGTGGAATTATTAAACTCACAACCATTATCACATTGAAAATATTTGATGGTTTTTTCAAATTGCGTTTTGATAAAAGTGCGAAATTCCAGAAATTTGGCAAAAACTTCCGACTTGAACTTTAGTGGGTAGATCCAAATAAAGTGAGAGTAATCATCTAATAATACTAGATAATATTTATGACCCAGAGAGCTAGTAATGAGAGACATCTACAAATCAACATGAACAATATCAAAAGGAGCAAACGTAACACTAAGAGATGATTTAAACGGAAGGCGAACATGTTTGCCTAACTGACAAGAAACACAATTTTTGGCAAGTTTCCCATTATTACAACGAATAAAATTATTGCTTCTAAGAAAATTAAAAACAAGGGCTCCTAGGTGTCCAAGCCTATTATACCAAGTTGATGGAGAGATGGCCGCGAGGGAGGTGTGTGAGCGAGAACTGGCAGCGGAGGTGGATGGGAAAGTATAGAGATCCCCCGTGCTATTGCATCTCGTAAGAAGTGTCCTACGGAGATCCTTCACAGTAAAACCAAAAGGGTCAAAAGTCAGCAGAGACGAAATTATTACGAGTAAATTTTCGAACGGATATTAAGTTTTTAATAAGGTTAGGAGCATACATGAAGTTATTTAGGAAGAAGGGTGGGTGAGGTGGTTGGGTGTATGTGGTACCATAACCCTGAATTGGAATGCAGTGGCCATTACCAACAGTGATATATTGAGGATACTTTAAACGAAACAGTTCTGGAAGATTACGTGCAGACCGGGTGAGGTGAGATATGGGCTCCGTATCCATGTACCAATTTTTATCGGGCTGCTGTATATTTAGGGAGCTGAAGGCCTAACCCAAATCAGTGGGGGCCAGGCCCACTGGAACCTGCTGCTGCGACGTGAAGTGGGCCTATTGCTGGCCTGGTCCAGGTGCGAAAAAAGGCATCTGCCTTAGGCCTGGTCCGGGGCCCAATATACCCATAGAGGGTAAGTCTGCTAGGCCTAAAACACATGACGTTTAATTGGAAGGGTGAGGTAAGACCTATAATGCGGAACATCCAGTGAAGCTGGTAGCTGGAACACAACCCAGTTCGGGTTGATGTGACACTGGCATGTGGAGGCCCACTAACCAGAAGTAGGGGCCTGCTACTGGCCTTTTCCACCGTGGCCACGCCCCTTCCCTTTTCCACTATTTCTGCCGCGACCGCCTCTGCCATCGCGACCGTCCCGTGGCTGGCTGTTTGGGGTGGCGGCTGGCTGTTTGGGGTGGTGGCTGGTTGGTGGTGGTGTTATGTTGCGGCGTGTTTTCAACTGCTAACGTCTTTTGGTTATGTTCGTCCTCTTTGACACGTCTGGTTTCCTCCAAAAGTAATTGGGAGCGTGGCTTGTTGAAACTCGATAGTGGGTCGGCTTGTTGATTATGGTTGCGAGAGTATCAAATTCACCTTTCGGTAAACCCGCAACAAGTTGTAGGACCATCTTAGTGTCGAAAATGGGCGTCCCCACATTGGATAATTGGTCTGCAACTAATTTCAATTTTCTGCAATATTCAGACATGTTGGAAAAACTTTCGAGACGTGTATTAGTGAATTGTTCCTCCAAATACACTGCTCGAGTAGTTTTTTTGTCCGAAAAATTTCTTCCAATAGAATCCATAATTCACGAACCGTGGCACATGTTTTCATGATCGTGTGGAGGGGGTCTTTAGATATGGTGCCATAGATCCACTGTTTGACAATAGCGTCAAGACGACGCCATGTCGAGTCTGCAATTTCTAAGGGGCGAGAGATGGAGTCGTCGATATGATCAAGTACGTTGTACGCACAAGTGTGGATATTGAAGAGTTCAACCCACGAAGAGTATTAACCGTCTTCCTGATCAAGAATTAATGGGATGAAATTCTTGATATTTGAGACGGTGAAAGTATGATGGAAAGGGGATGTAGATGAGGGAGGGGAGTTATCCACGACGGTTGTGGAGGATGCGGAAGCATTAGGAGATGTGGGAGGAGACATGGTGGCTCAACGAAAACACAGAAACCGGTTAAAGGAAAAGGAAAGGGATTAAAAAAAATTCCGACCAAGGAGGCAGAGAAGTGTATTAATCTCCCTTGAGCACCCTTTCTCATTAATACAAAATATATATAGGTGTACAATGTTGAATCCTTCTATAATAAGAATTCCAATTCTACCATAATTATACAACACAAAATATGATAAATATTTCCTATGTACACGTGCTAATAAATACTTTTGTTACTTTATTTTGTTTCATCTTCATTATTTCAGTTTTTTGATCTCTATCGTGGTAGTTGTTCGTTCGTGTGTCTGTTGAACACTTCAGAGTCTGATAAGTAGTGATCTTCTATTAGATTGCATTTTTTTCTTAGTTCCTTCCGCTTGAGGAGTTTTCAGTATATATAATCAAGAAAAAAAACCTTCCCCTTCTTCTTTTAAAATGAAAAAGTAAACCACCTTAATAAGCTAACTTTGATTGCTAAGCAATCCGGGCACGTACATTTGTGTGTATGATCTTTACTGTAAAACTTAATATATAGGTATCTATAGGTCTTATATTATCTATTGAAAGGTTGCGTATTTATTATTTGTACATACTGAACTGCAATGATTTGCAGAGTCGTGACAAAGTTCATTAAGAGACTTGCTGAGATCTATATCAGGTTACGTATCTGAACAGTTATCCTAAGATGATCTGTTTTTAGTCACTTCACTTACATGTTGCTCTACTGAGATAACTAGAGTTCCAAAATTGGTTGTTATAACATGTAATTTTTTGTGCTGAAAATCAGGTTATGATTATCTCGAGCGCTGATGTTTCTGGTAGAAAGTATGACAATATTGCTATCATATCAGGTGTTCCATTTGAACTATGTCCCATCTCTTTATTTCTGTACTGAAATTTTCTTTTCAGTAATAGCACTAACAATTGTGCATTCAAAACTATATTCATAAATTGAAAAAGGATGAAGCTTGATAGATTAATCTAATTTATATTATATGATACTGAAACTAGAAAGCTTCTTATGACAAGTTAAACTATAGGGCTTTTGTGCATAGCTTTGCTCACCTCTTCTGAAAGAAAACAATAATTTTTTATGAGATTCTCTACAGTTTTGTATTTAAAATTAAATACGATTTTCAGTAGTTCCTTAACATGTGATGACTTCTCTTTTGTTTGATTGAGTTGAAAATTTCTCAGTATAAAAGTAGATTGTAAAACCTTAAAAAATGGTTATCTACAAACAACAACCAAATATCTATACTAATTGAATCCTCATAAGTAGACTAGAAGTTCACTATATATCGAAGACATGCCCTCATAAACAATTCCACACCTTCAAGGCTTTCTTGTTCATTTTCCTCATATAACAGTCAAGAAGATATATCCCAGTGAACAAAACTTCAGGTTACATGTCTTTTATCTTAGATTTAGGTTGAAAGATTTATATTTAACACCCGAGAGATGTTGTGTTATGAACATAATTAATAGCATGATTTATAATTCAGTGGTACGGTACAAAAATTTCTATATTTCATGATATGAAGAAAATAGATGCTAGGCTTAATGAGTTATAATATTGATAACATTCTAAAAGGTGGTTTGATGTATTTAGGTTTCACGTTTAGGGAACAACTGCAAGTTTTTAAATATTTACGTCAGTTATATATATGTCGATTTGTATAATGAACAAGCTCTTACCTCCTCGGTAAGACAAAGAAATTTGTTGGATGATTCATCCATGTCAAAGAGTAGAACACATACATATATAACTTATAGGAGCTGTGTTCTTTCAGTAAATGAAGAGAAGCTGTCGGTACTTGGCTTTGAGGTAAGTATATGTTTTTTCTGCTTTACAAAACTGTCTTGTTGTGATTCATGGAATTGACCAGTGACTTTGGAAGTCTGGAAGGTTCTAACATTTTTGGCATAGAGAGTTGTTCGCTGTTTCTTCCAATATTGTTTCTGGTTTTAGTGTTCAGATTCAGAATTCATTTTACTGCTAGCCAAAAGGATGTATGCACTAGGATTTATCGAATGATGTGAGAACCATCTACCAGAATCTCATTTGATTATGTTTGCCAGGAAAAGAAGTAAGCTCTGTGTCATCTTGAAGTGCTACAATACAATGTAAAGAATTTTTGGAAACCAAACAAGTGTTTAATGGTGAAAGTTACCAAGGTACTTGTAAAAAAGGTGCAAGTTATTGAGGTTTAGAGAAGTAATAGATACTTTATTTTGTTATTGATAACCACTCAAGTTACTTGGAGGACTTTGAAAGGAAGAAAAGGAGACTTTAGGCATTTCCTCTCTATGTGCAAAAAATAAAACTAGGAAAAAACCCTGGGTAAGTTAGTGGAGAGAAATGGTTAAAGATCTATATTTGAAAAATGGAGAGAATATTATGCGACTTATTTTCCTAATTCTTGTTGAGTTCCTCTTGGATTGTCATGTGTATTGTGTGGTCAAGAGATAAATCTAGGATAAATTTCTATATTCTAAGACATACTCGATAGTCATGCTGGTGGGAAATAGAATGTACCCGGTGAAATAATTGAGATGTGCAAGCTAGCCCAAATATATCCATATCAATAAAAAAAATGATATGAACCATTTTACAGTCTTGCCTTAGAAGTATTGGCTGCTCTGATAGTGCATAGGGATTGCTCTTCATCGACATGAACTATAACGGCTATATTTTAGACATAAGTAGACATAGGGTTCAAGCGTCATGGTTTAATTGGATCTGCATTATGTAGGTGATTATGATGGGCTTGCTAATCGTCAGTGGTTCAGCAATATACTTCAGAAAAAGGCGAGCTGCAGCTGTACCTGGTGGTGGACCAGTTAGACTTCCGACTAATTCTCAATTCTGACTAAAAATCTGTACGTTTGCAGCTTAGGGTTCTTTCTTTATCATTTTGTTTGTTTGGTTAGAGGTGCGATCCTAATTGAGTTGTTGTTAAACTTGTTTGAATCCGTGTAAATTGTTGTAATCCATTCTATCATCTTATATTTAGAAGAAAATAGAGATTTTATAGTTCATTCCAGTTAATCTTCATCTCTACTTATGTCTTCGCTATAGACATAAGACGATGAAGAGCAACTCTGGACTGGGTAGAAGGTGATCATGTCCTGTTGTACTATAATGTTCGCTTGAACCTTTCAAATAGTCCACAGGATTCTTGGTCTACGACTCTTCTTTCGGTTCTATATGGTTGGCAGAAAATTAGAATTTTCAAAATCATCATGTTTTGCCTATATATTTATACTCTTGTTTCTGAATGAAAAATGTATACAAGTTTAAGACAAATATTTTACTTTTACGGAGATTAGAACCGTGTCTTGGCACCTAAATTCACTTTAGCACAATCCATATGCTTGAAGTTTAAACATAGTAGTAAGCTACTGGAGGTATCAATACATGACATGATTTTGCACCATCATGCATTTATAAAATTCTCAATATTTCAGTAGCATATTCTGAATTGAAGAAAAAAACACATGTTTACACTATCTGAAATTTATTTTCAACTGAATAAGCCTGTTTAATTTTGTTTTTAAGTATTTGATATCATTTGAAACTTTTGATTGAACGTAAGGTTTACACCATGCTTTGGAGAGTTTCCATAATTCCAAATACATTTCTGTAGCATATTAAGGAAGTGTAATCACACAAGTGAGTCTACAGAGGTAGTGTACGCAAACATTATCCCTACCATGAGGGTAGAAATGTGGTTTCCGATATTAAGGATTAAAAAGAATGCATTTCACTATCTAAAATTTATTTTTAACTTGGGAAACTTTTTGAGTCTTCACATTATTTGAAACTTTTATAATTGGATGTAAAATTTACACCATGGGTTTTCCATAACAGAGGCAGAAACCAATTGGGAAGTTCCATGAATTTAAAATGACTAGACAAATTATACAAACGCACGCCTCAAACCAGTACTTCATTTCCTTGGAAAAATTACCAACGTATGACCTGTCGAAAATGAAAAAAAAAAGATGCTCTTTAAAGATGGCACAAAAACTAAATTGATTAACCATCCGCGATTTAAGCGCCAAGAGCCATAGGCAGAGGACTTGGTATCTGAAAAAATGAACTTGCTTTCTAACGATGAACTTCAAATTACAGATCACAATGTAGCATGTTATTGCTGCTTCTTTTTGAAAAAAAATATACACGACAAGAAGCAGCAGAGCAAACTCCAAACAAAAGAATTGATGATGATGATAATAGACCTCAAATAACAGAACTCATTTTTAAACACATCTACAGGGATACGATATTGATGGGCTACAAACAATCAGCTCAAGTATTCGGATCACAAGAAGTAGTCAGGAGTCTTCCTTGTAGTATCAGGCTCGATCTGCCTTGGAGCTGGGTCAAACTGAAGGAAATTCTGCTCCATGTTTTCACTTATTTCTAGAATTGCAGCCATATTACCACACCGGTAACAATAGTTTGGAGCACTAAATACTGTTACAACATTCTTATCCTGCCAAAAAGCAACCAATATCATGTTAAAAGTACAAACTTAATACCTGAAAGACAATAAGTTCCACTTAAATGAACAAAAGTGGAAATTTTTCCATTAGAGATGGGCTAAAAAGTGTTCGGTTTATATCCACAGACCTGACACCAATTATAACCTTCCATGACAAGCTGATGGGCTCTAGAAATCAGTGAGAGACCATTAGTGTGATTAAACTGAGATGCTATATCCTGTCCAAATGTGTAACCAGCCCCGCGAGGTGATATTCCCCAACCACAGCGATCATCTGGATCAGACCACAGGAGATCACACATTGGCCCCTCATGTGGCACCTAACAACCACAACAAAGATGCAAAACAGTAACCTTGGCATAAAGATATAAAAATTATGAAACATCTGAAACAATGGAAGCCCACTAATGTAAATAGTTGCGGAGAAACTAAAAGATAGTAATATGTTATAGTAAATTGCCTTCTCTAGATCCGAAGAAGAACAGGAAAAGTGGATCGCATTAGCTGGTGAATGGGCTACACTACAACCCTCTATGTAACATATAAAACATTGCCAAACCTATCTTATAACACATTAGAAAAGAAAATGATTCTTTTGAACACATCATAATAAAAACACATAATGTTCTTCCTGTTCAAGTCTTGATTGGTTTGGTTATGTATATGTAGTCCTGGTGAATAAAAAGGATGCAAACCACATAAGACAACAAGCTGTTGAGGCACATGATCAATTTTGTTACGTAAATAGGAGATTAACTTGATACATGGTGTCAGATAGAGCAGGAGGATGGAGAGCAGGCAGTGACAAAATACAAAGCGAGCTAGTTTAACATATCATGAACATGTAAGAGTTTGAATCACACAACTATTTCTATACCTCTTGTATGCGATCCAGTGCTCGGATGTTATCGAGTGTATCAAGGGATGGTGAGAGTCCTCCATGCAAACAGAATATCTACAATTTTAAGTAAATTAGGCTTGTCAAAAACCCGTCAACAATTACATTCAAGTAAATACCAGTACAGTAAGAGCTCAAACCTGACTCTCTATGAGTGCCGTCAATGGTAGATAATCAAAGAGATCAGTGAAATACTTCCAAACATTAGCATTTCCATACTTCCTCAAGCATTCATCATAAAACCCATACCTAGCAGGAAAAGAGATCTGTCAATTAATGCAAACATGACTTGAACCTGCAGTCATATTGTATACAGCGTAAAACAAGTAGGGAAGCTGATCATGAATAGCATAGATGATCCATGCCAACAAGACTGCCCATATACGTATCAAATGAAAAACTAAAAGCATTGCCTACAGAATCTTCATTGATAAGTAACCATAAGTTAAACATCTATCGAGTGGTTAGAGAACAAAGTTGCTTAAGTGAACCTTGTGCTCTGTAGAATTATCTCAATGCACAAGTGGAGAGCGTGTAATGTCCAAGTGTGACTCAAGTTATCAACACCAATCCTTTGGTTAAAAAGTAACTAAAGACAAATGTGTAAGAAGAGACACTCCTAAAAGATTTATCAACTTAACATTCAAGCTTCTAATATGACATCATTGTCCAACTACACAGTTACGATATCCTCCTGTTAAATTTGATTGCTAAGTTTGTCCATGCAAAGAGTTTCATGACTTTTAGAGACCAAGCGTGGGGAATGGCAATATTAGGAGCTTGACTTCAGGTATACATGATCTTCACATAGATCTTGTAAGCGGTTTTGCTTGTATTAGCAAAATCACTCACCAGGAAGAAACATAATAGTTTTCAGATCCAGCAAGAGCACATTTTTAAAAATATTCATGGGACTACCACACATATGGCAACTGAGTAATAAAAATATGGTTCCACTAAATAGGGTAAAGGAACATAAAGTCACATTTAGCTTCATTACAACTTCAAGATGAGAAGGAAACAACTGCTGGAACATCCTCATCTTTGTTGTCCCCAGCTTTCTCATCCTTGCATAACTTCCTCAGCAAAAATAAAATAGTTTGGATAACCACAGCGAGATCGAAAAGAGCTGAAAACATGCTCACTCTCTTCAATGCACAATATATCGGCTTCTAAGAAGCAAATCTAAGGAACAACAATAGATTAAGGCAGAAAACGCGCAATCAATACTTCGTAGGAAACCTGGAAGAAGAACAAAGAAAAGAAAGTGAGCATGGATTGATAATGTACCATAACAGAGAAGGTAAAAGGTATCCTGGAGGTAGAATGTCTAAATGAAAGCAGAAATTAATTTCTCTGCAGGGTGTTACGTTGTACCACTTATCTAGTTGATTGAAATATTATCCCAGCAGTTCTACTACATCAATTTCTATCAAAGCTTAACCGGTCCTGATTAACCTAATCCTGGGGAATCTTAGTAGTACAGTTGGGTGGCTACCTGAATTTTCACCTTGTTGGTGAGGGTTCAAATTCTCCACCTTGTAATCCCCTCACGCATTACCCCTTCCCCTTTACCTTTCTCTTTTCCCTTCCCCTTCCCCCATGTATAACAAAAAGTATTTTAAGAAAATAAAAAATAAAAAAGAAAGAAAAAAAACTAATAATGATCAATGATCAAGGTCCACAACAAGTGCTGGAAAACCGAACCGATGAACAAACTTATCGTATCAAATAGCATGGCGATGAGAAGGCCATTTATTCTCCAAAACTATTGCTCCCTTCTCATTGACATGACATGTATACATGTTTTTGCTACATAGAATTCGAGTAACACGTTTGTCTTCCTGCTCTCTTCAACTTCTTAGTGCAAAACAGGAGTTGATATCCTGAGTTCTAATACCTGAACTCCATGCTCCTCTTTTATTTCGACACAAATCAAGAAAGGAGACATTTGAGCCATAAAAGCGTAGATTTTACATTGCTACTCTTACCCAAACCCAAGGAGAAGCAAAGAGGATATTAAACAAAACACATGCAGAAGTCAAAATAACATAATTCCACCAAACTGGATAACTTTTTAAAGGAAGTGGCGTCTCGGAACATCCTAGACAAGTAAAACTCTAAGTGACACTGTGACAGAAACACATGCAAACGTATCATCCACCAAACAACATAAAGTAGACCATTACCAAATATAACGAGTGCACCACATGGAAAACTTTTTACATTCTTAGGCAACATTGCATTTTGGAAACTGTAGGCAGCATTGCATATTAAGTTCTTGTAATTGGAAAATAGCAGTTTAGTAGATTAAACGGAAAATATAAGAGCAATGCAGAAACATCTTTTTTGTTTGGATAAAGTAGCATTGCATAAACGTAAAACTCCCATGTCATACATAAATCAGATCATTTAAGCAATGGAAAAGAATGACATTTGATTATCAGCTGTTAAGAAAGACCAATTATCTTTTCAGACAACCTCACTTACACACTTCAATATGAAGAAAAAGTAAGTGACTCACACTTGAGTGATCTGTCGGCTTTCGTGGTTTCCCCTAAGAATTGTGATTCTATCTCTATAACGGACCTTCAGAGCAACCAAAAGCGTGACAGTCTCGACAGAATAGTATCCACGGTCTGCATTCATTAGGCAATTATTAATGATAGACAATGAATGCTAATGTACTCGACCAACAAGGAAACTGAGGTACTAGTCAACATACAAAGAAGTAACATGAAGAGGTAAGATAAGGAAACTTAAAAAGTGACTAAATTGTACACTGTCATCGCAGTTTATGGAGTGATACCTATATGGTGAATCTACCTTCGATGCAAAAATATTAGAACGAAAAAATAAACCCTGAAAAGGAAGCCTCCAACTACCATCATATCAGTCATTTAAAACAAAAGACAGTTAATAATTTTATGGAACCCATGCTTATCAGATGTAAGTTGAGAGAACACTGCCTTTTTGGTAAAACTATATACAGAAAGCAAAACTTACCAACATAATCGCCCATAAAGAGGTAATTAGTATCAGGAGGATTGCCGCCGATACGAAAAAGCTCAATCAAATCATAAAACTGTCCGTGAATATCACCGCACACCGTCACCGGACATTTCACCGGTTGCACATTCCATTCCTCCACGAGTATCGCCCTCGCTTGATCACACAGCGTCTTCACCTCCGCCTCCGATAACGGCTTGCACTCCATCAATTGCTCGATCTGCCGATCTACATCCCCGTGCGACGGCATTATTTCAACGAAATTTTCTTCGCCGCTTCGATTAGCGAAAAATTTCTCAGATCGAATCGAAATAAAATCCAATCGCTATAATATTGACCAACGCGCCGACGATTAAAATTAAGCAGAAAAAAATTATTCAAAAATTCGAAAAATTGAACGTTGATGAAGTAACTAGGGTTTCAATCTCTGAATCGATCTCCTATATTCGTCTCCATTCATACGAAGCTATTGCCAGCTCTCTCTCTCTCTTATGTGAAAATTGCAGCAAAATAAAATGAAAATAATTTTTTTTCATAAAGAATAAACAATAGGCATAAACTAAAAATGATGTATG
Organism: Anisodus acutangulus; assembly: GCA_029783415.1. Lineage (NCBI taxonomy): Eukaryota > Viridiplantae > Streptophyta > Magnoliopsida > Solanales > Solanaceae > Anisodus > Anisodus acutangulus. The sequence continues at coordinate 45,644,097 of CM056500.1, read as the reverse complement.
AACTTGACATTTATTCCATGCATATCTAAATCATTTTGATTCTAATTATTCTGAATTTGGCAGTTTGACAATTTTTATTCATTGAATGCTGACATGACAAAGGGTAAATTTTAAAGTTTAATAAAAAACAGTTGTGTTGGTATTTTTTAATTATTAATTGTTCAATAATCTTATTAGTATTATATCTATTTTATTTTACCTCAACTTTCTATTTTATATTTCTTTTAAAGTTGTAATAGTTATTTGTTCCGACTCTATATTTCTTCTTTATCGTTAAATATATAATAAAAAAAAGCTTGACTAAAATTCATTTATTGTTTAGTTATATAAAAAGTTTTAGCCAAAATAATAGAGTTTCAATTGCATTTTTCATTTCTTTCTTCTTTGGATGCAACAAGTATCCATTTTAAAGTTTAAACTGTTTTTTTTTTCTCAATCACATGTGTAAAAGAAATTGCCAAAGCTCCATTACTATTAGCCAAATTTAAAAGTTTAACCAAAATAATTGAGTTTCAACTTTGAATTTTCTTTTCATTTATATAATTGTGTACTTTTTTTGTCAAATATTTTTTGTTGGAGCTCCATTATTTTTAGCAAATAAAAGTATTTAGACAAATTAATGAATTTTGTTTTATTTCATCTTTAAATATAATAACGATTTGTTTTAATTGTGTATTTTTCCTTTTTGGCACCAAATCTGTAAAATGATTAGGCGAAACTCCATTATATATATTTAAATAAAAAATTAGCCTAAATAAAGGAGTTCTAAATATACTTTTCTCATAAATTTTGTCCCAAAAAATAATTAAAAAATTAATGAATTTTAAAAAAATAAAATATTTATTTTAGTATTAAATATGCCACGTGGACAAAAAATATTTACATGGTAAATTTAATCATCCTGAAGCCTTTTTAGTACAATTTGCTTTTGTAATAATTTTAAGTTAATCCTCCTAAAACAACAAAAGAATCTCAGAAAGCAGCAATCTACTACTACTCAATTATGAATTGCATCCAGTACCTTTGAATAATTTGTTTGAGAAAATATGAAAGAAAAAAGAGAAAAAAATAAACATTGTTTGGTTTAGCTTTTTCATTGACCGTTTGATAACAATTGAATACGCGGAAACAATTATTTAATAACAATATAATGAAGAATAAGTAGGAACAAACAACAAGGAACTCACATATTAATGGATTCAAGAGAGGTTCCAAAAGAAATACACTTGAAAATCCTTAAACACTCATCAAATTGGCAAACTCTTAATCATCCTAAAGCTGGTTATTGAAAACATCTCTAAGGGTTACTATTTATAGAGCACTACTTGTGGGTTACTATTTATAGAGCACTACTTGTTGAGTTGTGAGTTAAATTTTGGGAATTTTAGGCTTGTATTATGTTCGCCCTAGTTTTTACTATATATAAATTAGCGCGTTGTTTTTCTTTCAGTAGAGTGGTCGAAAAAAAGAGAGAGAATTGTAAACTCAAAACTCCATTATAGTAAAATCTGCAGCGGCAAAGTGGACGTAGCTCTCGCATTGAGGGTGAACCACTATAAATCTGTATGTGTTATTTGTTCTTCACTTATTTACTGTTTTTCTGATTAGGTAGGATTTGAGACGTAAATCCTAACAACTGGTATAAAAGCGACATGTTTTATTGCAATTCAGAAAACGATGGGAGGCGAAGATGGTTCGGCGCACGACATCGGGAAATTCGATGGTACAGATTATGTGTTTTGGAGAATGCAGATTGAAGACTATTTGTACGGCAGAAAGCTTCATCAATCGCTGAGCCCGAAGCCAGAGGAGATGAATGATGCATATTGGAATCTCCTTGACAGACTGGTTCTGGGAGTAATCTGATTGACGCTGTCGAAGAACGTTGCTCACAACGTGGCGAAGGTGGCATGATGAAGGTTCTGTCCGACATGTATGACAAACCTTCGGCAAATAATAAAGTATTTCTCATGAAGAAACTCTTTCATCTAAAGATGGAGGAAGGTGCTCATGTTGTAATGCACGTGAATGAATTCAACACGATTATTAATAAATTGTCATCTATTGCAATCGAGTTTGACGATGAAGTGCAAGCCCTAATTTTGCTGGCGTCTCTACCGAATAGTTGGGAGCCGATGAGAGCATCGGTTAGTAATTCTGTTGGTAATGATAAACTTAAATTCAACGATGTTAGAGATCGTATCCTTGCTGAGGAGGTTCGCAGGATAGATTCTGGTGAAGCATCAACAAGTTCTGCTTTGAATGTTGAGAACAGAAGCAAAAATTATGACAGAAACTACAACCGAAATAAGGGCAAGTCGAAGTCAAGGAATGACAGGGTTCAATCCAGATCCGGGCGAACACTTGAGTGTTAGAACTGTGGGAAACGGGGTCATATCAAGAAAAATTGCAGGGCATTGAAGAAGGAGGACAATAAGGGGAGTGGAATCAATGTTGCCACTGAAGACATTGGTGATGCGATGTTGTTTTCTGTTGACAACCTAATCGACTCTTGGGTGCTTGACTCAGGAGAGTCTTTCCACCCCACCCCACACCGTGATATAATGATGAATTACGTTGCTGCGAATCACGACAAAAATTATTTGGTAGATGGTGAGCCATTAGACGTTGTTGGTACTAGAAACATTAATTTGAAGATGTCAAATGGACACGTGTGGAAGATCACAAAGGTTAGACATGTGCCGAAGCTGATGCGTAATCTGATCTTAGTGGGTCAGCTTGATAATGAGGGACATAATGTTAACTTTGGTAACGGGTCCTGGAAGGTGACGAATGTCGCTATGATGGTTGATCGAGGTAAGAAAATTGGTACGCTTTATATGACTATAAGATGTCGTGATATCGTCGATGTTGTTGACCATACAAAGAAGACAGATATGTGGTACTGCAGGCTGGGGCATATGAGTGAGAAAGGGATGAAGCTTTTAGTGACTAACGACATGATTCCAGAGCTGAAGTCGGTGGACCATCATATGTGTGAGAGCTGTATTCTCGAAAAACAGAAGTGAGTAAGTTTTTCAAATGCAAAAGGGAATTGAAGGTCGAAAATCTTGAATTGGCGCACACTGACGTCTGAGGACCTGTCATTGTCCCCTCACTCATAGGATCACATTACTATGTGACCTTCATTGATGATTCAACCAGAAAGCTATGGGTCTATTTTATGAAAACTAAATCTGAGGTGTTCACTAACTTCAAAAGGTGGAAAGCCATGGTCGAGAATGAGACAAACCTCAAGTTGAGGAGCCTGAGGCCCGACAACGGTGGAGAATACATTAATGGTGACTTCAAACGATATTATGCAGATAATGGGATCAAGATGCTGAAGACTATTCCTGGAACGCCACAACAAAATATAATAGCGAAAAGGATGAATCGAACATTGAATGAGCATGCACGGAACATGAGAATACACGTTGGACTGCCCAAGACATTTTAGGCAGATACAATCAATACCACAACCTTTTTAATTTAACAGAGGACCATCTGTTCCTTTGGGTTTCAGAATTCCAGAAGAGGCTTGGAGTGAAAAAAAGATAAATCTTTCTTTTCTGAAAGTGTTTGGTTGCTTATCCTATGTTCATATTGATGCTACTGCTAGAAGTAAACTTGATCTGAAATCTAAATAGTGTTATTTTATTAGCTATGGTGACACCGAGTTTGGTTATTAATTCTGGGATGACCAAAATCAGAAAAGCATCTGAAGCAGGGACATTGTCTTCAATGAATAAGTGTTGTACAAGGACAAGTTGTGGGAGAGTTCAGAATGTAAGAACAAGGAATCGAAAACAGTTGATTTGAGAGACTTCTCGGCACCCAAGCTACAGCTAGGTACTACTGAGGTGATTTAGACGCGGAAATCTACATGAAACAACCTGAGGGATTTGAGGTCAAATGGAAAGAGAATCTGGTGTGCAAGCTTCAAAAGAGCATGTACGGACTGAAACAGGCTCCAAGACAGTGGTATAAGAAGTTTGACAGCTTTATGAAGAAAGCCGAATTTGTAAGGTGCGAAGCAGATCACTGTTGTTACTTCAAGAGATTTGAAGACTCTTACATGATACTGCTTCTTTATGTTGATGACATGCTGATCGTAGGAGCAGACCTACATGAGATTGATAGGCTGAAAAGGAAGTTGTTAGAAGAATTTGCAATGAAGGATCTGGGAGCCGCAAAGCAAATCCTTGGGATGAGAATCATCAGAAGTAAGGAGGGCCTCAAGCTCTCACAAGAAGAATACGTGAAGAAGGTTCTCAAGAGGTTCAACATGGATAATGTCAAGCCAGTCAGTACTCCCTTGGCTGGACACTTTCATTTGTCAAAAGATCAGTCGCCGGTGACCGAGGACGAGATGAAACATATGGAAAATGTACCTTATGTCTTTGCTATTATCAGTCTTATGTATGCCATGGTATGTACGAGGCCAGACATTGCACATGTAGTGGGAGTTGTTAGCAGGTTTATGTGCAATCCGAGAAAGCAACACTGGGAGGCTGTAAAGTGGATTTTCAGATATCTGAAAGGCATCTCGAGTTCAACTTTGTGTTTCCGAAAGCTAGAGACAAGATTGCAGGGATATGTTGATGCTGACAATGGTGGTGATGTTGATAGTAGAAAGAGCACATCCGAGTATGTTTACTCCTTCGGAGGTACTGTGATTTGTTGGATTTCAAAGTTGTAGAAGATATTATCTCTCTCTAGTTGTGAGGCTGAGTACATTGCCGTGACGGAGGCCACAAAGGAGATGATGTGGCTACAATCTTTTCTGCAGGAATTTGATCAGGACCACGAGGGGAGTGTGCTATACTGTGATAGCCAAAGTGCCATTCATTTGGCAAAGAATCCGGTCTACCATGCTCTAACGAAGCACTACAACTACAGTACCATTTCATCAGATCAACTTTGGAAGATGGATTATTAGTGCTTGAGAAGATCCCACGGAGTCAGAATCCAACAGACATGCTGACAAAAGCTGTGCCGAATGATAAACCGAAGTTGTGTGCAACTTCAGTTGGACTTCTTGGATGAGGATCGGAGACGCCGCTATAGATGGAGACACATGATTGAAATTAGTCTCCAAGTGGGATATTGTTGAGTTGTGGAGTCTAATTCACCGCCGACACTATGAAGACCCTACACAGAGTATTTTGGAAATTTTAGGCTTATATTATGTTTGCCCTAGTTTTCACTATATATAAACTAAGGCGTCGTTTTTTCTTTCAGTAGAGTGGTCGAAAAGAGAGAGAGAGAGAGAGAGAATTGTAAACTCAAAACTCCATTATAGTTAAATCTGCAGTGGCAAAGTGGACGTAGCTCTCGCATTGAGGGTGAACCACTATAAATTTGTGTGTGTTATTTGTTCTTCGCTTATTTACTGTTTTTCTGATTAGATAAGATTTGGGACGTAAATCCCAAACACTACTCCAATTACAGACAAAAAAAATAATCTTGTTTTACCCTTAATATAAAATTACTCATTTTCAAGTCTATTGAGACTATACACCAATTAATATAAATATTATGATTAAATATATACTTCATTTATTAGTTCTTAAGAAGGGTGCAAAGTCAAAATTGAACAAGTAAAGGTGTACTGAGGGTGATGTGCATTCTGGTGCAATGTTGCATAACAAGTTCTAACAATTCTCTTCAGCCCCTGGCCTTGTAGCAAATCTAAATAAAAGTTGTGTGTATATGCGAGGTGTGAGTTTAACCGTCCAGAATCAAATACTTGTGGTACTGAGATATATAAAAGGGGAATTGCCATTCAGGTACCTAGGAGTTCCACTGAACTCTAAGAGATTGACTGTTGTCCAATCTCTTAAGGTGAATCCAAAAAGTGCATCATGGATGATTCAGAAGGTTCTCAAGGCCAAACACTATTTTAAGGAGTTTGGATATAACTTACAGGAAGTCCAACATATGGATAAATTCTCCATCAAAAAAATGTGTTATAGAATGTATCATTGTGTAATATGATATGCAAAAATCAGGCTGCACCAAAGTGGAAGTTCATACTTAGACTAACAATTCATGAAAGGTTGGTAACAAGGGACAGGTTCGTCAAATGGGGGATCCAAACCTCACCTTTATGCTCACTATATAACACATGCAATAAAACGGCGCGTCATTTATTCTTTGGGTGCAATTTTGTTGGTGCTGTATGGAGGACACTTCTCAAGTGGCAGGGTATTCCTAGATTGAACATGGAGTGGCAATAAGAGGTGCAGTGGACAACCAGATTCTGCAAAGAAAAAAACAAGAGAGCTAGTATTTTCAAAATTACTATAGCAGCAGCATACTATCTCTGGCAAGAAAGGAATTGGAAGATCTTTCAACACAAATATAGACATGAAAATGTTATTGCCAAGCTAATTATCCAGGAGACTTACTTTAGAGCCAGCCATGATCCTAAACTAGCACAATATGTGGGCAAGCTGAATGTTTACCCAGACTAAAGTTGGTTGTTATTTTGAGTTTTTATGCTTGTTTAATGACCTTGAGATTTTGTGGTGCGGAGTTAGGTTGGTGAACCTCTTGCCACAATGTCTAGAGGTTTCCACTTCTCCAAGTTTATTTTTTTTTATTCTTGAGCGTTACATATCACATTTGTAAATACAATAGTTTACTTATCGAAAAAAGTGTACAGAGGGAGTCATGGACATTAGGACTTAATTGCAAAACTTAACCAGTAATCTTCAATTATATTTTGGAGCTTAATCTTGACCTCTTGAAGCATTTCAGCTTTAGGATCGAAATAATAGGGCGGCATGCATAAAGCTAATCATTGCAAGATCTAAAACGATGATAAATCAGAAAAAAAGAGAAGTATGTCTTAAAGATGCATAATACTCTATGATTAGGTCTATTGATTTACCTAAGAGAAAACTATAATATAAAACAAAATATAGAAACTACCAAGAGAGAAATTTTGCCCTAAACAAGACTTTGTTAATGACTACATTGTTGATGTTATTGTTGTGGAACAAAGAAGAATCTTCAATCTATATAAGTCCAAAATTTTTCCTCCAAAAAAGAGTTACCCATAGATGGAACATTTATATTTAATCATTTGAAAAAAGTAAAAATTAATTATAATTAACTATTTACTCTTCATTAAGGTAAAATTCAAATATGTTAAAAAAATTAGGACAAACCCTAACATTGATGTCACGCCTGAACCATGGCCTGGGCAGAACACGACACATGGTGTCTTGTTGCATGTGACCGAGCGAACCACATGGCTTGCTTGTCAACATGGGCATCACAACATGCTAAAGAAATGATTTAAAACATGGTATTGAAATAACAGTCTGAAAATATAATAGCGGAATCATCTGAACAAAACATGATAAATCTAAAAATATTGTTAACATGACATGATACTGGACTAGTCTATGAAACCTCTAAAATATGAGTCTGCAAAATTGTTTACCCGGATAAGGCCCGGACATAACTCTGCTAATAAAATATAATCATAAAATAACTAGACTAACATCCTGAATGAGATGGGGCTCACCGAAATAGCTAATCCTGAAGAAGTCCTACTGAGCAGATTCATTTTTCTAAAACTCAGCAACTGCACTGTGAAGTGTAGGCCCCATGCAAAGGGACGTCAGTACATTTGAATTGTACTGTATGTAAAATAACTGAAAGAATAAGAGGCACACGATATAATAGGAACATGAAACTGAACATGAACATGGATATATAATACAATAACAACATACCCAGTGAAATCCCACAACACAGGGTCTGGGGAGGGTAGAGTGTACGCAGACCTTACCTCTACCTTGGTAGGTAGAGCGGTTGTTTCCGAAAGACACTCGACTCAATACAAAGCACAAGCATAAGCAAAGCAAGAGACGCAAAGAAAGAGAAACATGTGTAAATCTGTAAAACTGTATATCTATATATTTGTGGGAGAGCATTAACAAACCAGACATGAACCACCATGAGTGAACGTGAAGTCTGATCTCTGCCCGATAAACTAAGTCATCTCGTACTTTGCCAGAGTACGAGATATGAACATGAACATGATGGATCCAATAATCCACAAGGGGTAATAAGAAGATATCATCCTCTGGCGGAGCGACCCTTATTCTACATTGACATACATAATTTCAGGCCATCTGAGCATTTTCGATAATCCGTGCAACTCCCAAAATATATACTTAAAAATAGTTGACTTGAAAGTCCATGAATTTCATAAAATAACTTGAAATCATAACTTGTAAATTTATAATTTAGCATGTGAAGAAATACATAATATAACTTGTATAAATCATGAGAAACATAAATGACTTCATGAAATTGAGTGATAATAATCATAACTTATATTTAAGAACTCATGGAAATCAAGACATGGGTTCATGGACGGATTCATGACAGTGACAATATCATATCATGAATGTAAGTAACGAAATCAAGACATAACATGGAATATAATTATACACGCATAGAAGGATTATCATGAACTTGGATAAAACCCTAGGTTATGAAAATTCATGGGTTCATAGATAACTATGGCATGAGGAAGAATAATGACGTTCCCACATGTAGATAGAAGCTCTACATACCTTAATCGCTTCAAAACTTGTCTTGAAAACATGAACTTGAAAAAGGAACCAAAAGCTTGAACTTTAATTCATTGAGTTGGGTTTTCTTGAAAACCCTATGTTAGAAATAGTGAATTTCACTTAGAAATTGATAGTAATCGATTAGAATTGCATGTAATTGGTTGGGAAGAGAGAGTCTTCGTTCTAGGGCTTAGAAATTGTGAAAACTGATTTCTAGAATGAAGTCCCGGATTTATATTGTTTGCTATCGGAAGATATCGACGGTTGATTCGATGATCCGTCGAATTTTTGATGGGACGTTTGATGGTCCGTCAATTGTTCGAGATCAGAGGCTGGGCCGTCAATTTTTTGATGGTCCAGATTGACGGTCTGTCGATAGTTTCACGGTCCATTTTTTGAAAATTTCTAGAGAGTTGTGAAATCTGGAGTTTGGAGACGGTGAAGATTGACGGGTCATCAATAATTTGACAGTCCGTAAAATTGACCAACAGGCCGTCAATTTCAACAATAAAATTGACAGTTCACTTTGACGGGCCATAAAATATTTTACGATATGTATAATTTACAGTCTGGCTGTCAATTTCAAAAGTAAAATTAACGGTTCGTTTGATGGTCCGTAAAATATTTTACGGTCCGTATAATCTGTCATCAAATTCCATCTACAGAACTGAACCTAGTTTTTCAACTTAAACTCCTCATTTTGATTTTCTATACTCGTGGATCATAAACAAGGCTTAGTTTGAAGGTACGAGGTGTTATATCTCCCATTTGGGATCATTCATCCTCGAATGATAGGTCATGGTTAAAAATGAGACTAGACATATCATGAGTATATGAACGTTAAGAAACATGGCATAGAACATGAGACTGAGTGACATGAAAACATAATCATGGGACATGAGTACTAAATACGTGAACGTGAAACATGAGACATGGATACGCTATGACATGACATGAATACTGAGGGTATTTACCTTGTTCATTTTATGCTTACTCCTCGAATAAATGCAGATATCTGGACTTCATGTTTTCTTCGGCTTCCCATGTAGCCTCTTCAACATTCTGACTTCTCCTCAACACTTTTACTGAGGTCAAACCATCCTTAACTGAAATGAAGTCGATAGGAACAACCAACGACGGATCTCTCATACACTTTCTCAATATGGACACGTGAAATACTAGATGAAGATCAACTAAGTCTTGTGGCAACTCAAGTTCAAAAGCCACTTGACCAACTCTCCTCAAAATCCTGTAACGTCCGATATATCTGGGACTGAGCTTCCCTTTCTTTCTAAACCTCATGACATCTTTCATGGGTGAAACTTTCAGAAATACCCAATCATCAACTTGAAACTCTAAATCTCTACGCCTCACATCCGAATAAAACTTCTGGAGATTCTGAGCTGTTTTCAAATGCTCCTGAAGCACTTTGACTTTTTTCATAGTCTGATGGACTAAGTCTGGACCTAACAACTCTGCTTCACTAACTTCGAACCAACCGATTGGTGACCTACACCTTCGCCCATACAAAGCTTCGAACGGTGCCATCTGGATGCTAGCATGATAACTGTGGTTATAAGCAAACTCAATGAGAGGCAAATGATCATCCCAATTACCTTTAAAATTGAGAACACATACCCTCAACATAAGGGTCTGAATAGTACGTTCTGCCTGGCCATCTGTTTGAGGGTGAAAAACTGTGTTGAGATTTACCTTGGTATCCAATCCTCTCTGAAAAGACTTCCAAAAGTGAGCTGTGAATTGAGCACCATGATATGAAATAATGGACACTTGGGTCCCATGAAGCTTGACAATTTCTCGGATATACAACTTAGCATAATCCTCTGATGAATCCGTGGTTTTGACTGGAAAAAAAATGAGCTGATTTAGTCAGTTGGTCCACTATCACCCAAATCGAATCATGCCTTCGGGCTGAGCGAGGTAGACCTATTATGAAATCCATATTTATCATCTCCCATTCCCAAATAGGTATATCAATATTCTGTGTCAACCCACAAGGCCTTTAGTGCTCGGCTTTAACCTGCTGACAATTCGGACACTTGGCTACAAAGTCTGCCACATTTCTTTTCATATCGTTCCACCAATAAATTTCTTTAAGATCATGATACATCTTGGTAGAATCTGGGTAAATAGAATACCTGGAATTATGTGCTTCTGCTATGATTAGCTTTGTGAGTCCGTCCATATTTGGAACACATAATCTGCCTCGGTACCTTAAAGTACCATCATCTCTCCCTTGTTCATAAGTCGTAGTATTATGCTTGTGAATCCTCTCTTTCAGCTGCAATAAGTAAGGATCACTAAACTGCTTCTCATTCACCTCAATTACTAAGGAGGATTCAGACTTGTTCTGAACAACAACAACACCATATTTGGAGTCCATGAGCCGAACTTCTGGACTGGCTAGTCGATGAATCTTCTTCGTCATGATTTTCTTACCTTCCTCAACATGAGCTAAACTTTTCATGGATCACCGACTAAGAGCATCAACTACCACATTCTCTTTTCCTATATGATATAGAACATCTACATAATAATCTTTTATCAATTCGAGCTATCTTCTCTGCCTGAGATTCAACTCCCGCTGCTTGAAAATATATTGAAGGCTCTTGTGATATGTAAAAATATCAACGTGAACTCCATAAAAATAGTGACACCATATCTTGAGTGCAAAAATCACGCCTGCCAGTTCTAGATCATGAGTCAGATAATTTTTTATGAGGTTTAAGCTGTCTGGATGCATAAGCTATAACCTTACCATGCTGCATTAAAACACACCCAAGGCCAACTCCTAAAGCAACATAATATACAACGAACCCTTCGGTTTCCTTTAGCAAAGTTAACACTAGAGTGAAAGTCAGTCTCGTATTCAATTCTTCGAAACTACGCTCATATGCATCTGACCACTGAAATTTGACTTTCTTCTGAGTTAATCTAGTAAATAGAGCAACAATGGAGAAAAAATCCTCTATGAATCGACTGTAATAATCCTGCCAGACCCAAGAAACTTCGAATATCTTAAGCAGAAGTGGGTCTGGGCCAATTCTTAACAACATCAATTTTCTGGAAGTCAACCTGGACGTCCTCGCCTGAAATCACATGGCCTAAGAATACCACTGACTTTATCCAAAATTCACACTTGGAAAATTTCACATAAAGCTCGCGGTTCTGAAGTGTCTGCAATACAAATATGAGATGTTCTACATGATCAGCCTCACTACGGGAATATACTAAGATATCATCAATGATGAAGAAATCAATATAAGGCCTGAAGATCATGTTCATAAGATCCATAAAAGCAGCTGGGGAATTCGTCAATCCAAATGACATGACACAAAATTTGAAATGGCCATAACGGGTTCTGAAGGCAGTTTTCAGAATATCAACTTTCTTAACCTTAAGCTGATGGTACCCTGATCTAATGTCAATCTTGGAATAACACTGAGCACCATAGAGTGTATAGAATAAATCATTGATTTTAGAAAGAGAATATTTGTTCTTAATGGTAACATTGTTCAACTGTTGATAGTCAATGCACATACGCAGAGACCCATATTTATTTCGAACAAATAGAACTGGTGCACCCCATAGTGAGGCATTTGGTCTAATAAATCCCTTATCAAGGAGATCTTTCAACTGAGCCTTTAGCTCTCTTAACTCTACTGGAGCTATTCTGTATGGCGGAATAAATATCGGCTTAGTGTCGGGAAGTAGATCGATTCTAAATTCAATCTCCCTATCAGGAGGAACTCTTGGAAGATCTTCAAGAAAGACTTCTGAAAACTCATTGATAACTGGCACTGACCGGAGAGTTGGGGTCTGGGTATCTGTATCCCTAACCCAAACTAGATGGTAAATATACTCCTTGGATATCATTTTTCTAGCCTTAAGATAGAAAATAAATCTACCCATGGGTGCTACTGAATCACCCTTCCACTCTATGACTGGCTCACCTAGAAATTCAAACTTTACAATTTTGGTTCTACAATCCACGGTGGCATAACATGACGACAACCAATCTATAACCATGATTATATCGAAGTCTACCATTTATAACTCTACTAAATTAGCTATGGTAATTCGGTGATAGATTTTAACTGGACAACCCCTATATACCCGCCTGACTATAACTGACTCACCAACTGGGATGGATACTTTGAAGGGTTCACGTAATTTTTCTGGTTATATCCCAAATTTCTTAGCAACAAAATGGGTTACATATGACAGAGTGGATCTAAGATCCATAAAGGCATAAACATCGAAAGTGAAAATAGTTAATATACATGTGACCACATCTGCACGAGCTTCTGTGTCCTGATGACCTAATAATGAATACAAATAGTTTAGACCTCTGCCTGTATTACCGAACTTAGTTAGACCACGCCCTGATTGGGCCTGAGAATTATGAGGGACTGCAAAATTTGCGGACTGAGCCACATTACCTATAATACCCTACCTCATTGATGGGCAGTCTCGCAGAAAATGACCTAACTGGCCACACCCAAAATAGACATCCATACCCAAGGCGACGCTTTTTTGGATGCCTCTTACCATACTTAGCACAAATCGGGTTACTGAAAGAACTTTGACCCACATTGTCCTGTGACTGGGAGCCCGATTCTTTGAAGTTCTGCTTCCTGTTATCATTTCTGAACTTTAAGGCTGGGCACTAGCTGAAGATGGAGCAGGTCCGGATGACTTGTTCCTGAAGTACTGTATGTCTTCACTTCTTCCATGACTGAAGTGGCCTGAAGACTTGGCTTTCCTTATTAAACTCTTTGACTTTCTCTTTCTTCAAGGCTTCCTTTTCCTTCAACTTGCTGTACGAAAGCAACCATATTTGTAATATTTATCTCCATGTTTTGAGATGTGATATTAGTTGCATCGTACAAATAGGGATTAAGACCATACATGCAATATCTAACATTGGCCCTCATGTCTACAACTATATGTGGAGCATACTTTGCCAAAGAGACAAACTGAAGGTAGCACTCCTGCACACTCCTTCCATTCTTCTTAAGCTTTTCAAATTCAACAACCTTTGCTTCTCTGATCTCTATTAGCAGAAAGTTCTCAATGAAGGCATCTACAAACGCATCCCAAGTTGTTGGAGGTGCAACTTTCCTGCGGGACTGCTCCCATGACTCATACCAAATGTTGGAAACATCCTGCAATTGTTAAGCTCCAAACTCTACTACCTCTACCTCATTAACATGCATAACACGAAAGATTTTATGAAGCCCATCTATGAAATTCTGAGGATCATCGGTCTTACTTGACCTTGTGAACACCGGAGGGTCCATACGAAGAAACTCACGAGTCCTGAAATTGGATGACTCTCCATTAGTTCCCGTGCTTAGAGCCATTCCTTGTCGTTAGACTTGAGCAGCCACAAGTTGGGTGATCACATGAATGGCTCCCCTAACATCTGAATTAGAAAAACTGGGTGGCAAAACTAGTATCTCTACGGCCCTATGGTATTGGGTGGGGGCACTATAGTCGAATTGACTCCCTAAGCCTGAGCATCCTCCTCACGGGCAGCATTAGTAGCAACCCTCTTGCTGGTAGCTGATTTCCTCTTCGCAGACATTTTTAAAAATACATAATACGCACGAGTTAGAAGGATATCCTGAAGGTATAACTCTAATTGCACGATCTAGAGTATGAAAGAAGTGAGACAATCCTAGATGTCTTGGTGGTCAACTATTTATATGTGCGGGGCCCTTAGACACATAAAAGTGACTCCACTGGATACAGTTTCATAGACTCCCTAAGACACTTGAACCTAGTGTTCTGATACCAAGATTTGTTATGCCCCGAACCATGGCTTGGGCAGAACACGACACTCGGTGCCTTGCTGCATGTGACTGAATGAACCACATGGCTTGCTTGTCAACATGGGCAACACAACATGCTAAAGAAATAATTTAAAACATTTAAAATATGGTATTGAAATAACAATCTGAAAATATAAGAGCAGAATCATCTGAACAAAACTTGATAAGTCTAAAAATACTGTTGACATGACTGACATGACATGATACTGGACTAGTCTATAGAACCTCTAAAATATGAGTATGCAAAACTGTTTACCAGGATAAGGTCTGAGCATACCTCTATTAATAAAATATAATCATAAAATAACTAGACTGGTACCCCGAATGAGATGGGGCTCATCAAAATAGTTGATACTGAAGTAGTCCTATTGATCAGATCCGTCTTCCTGAAACTCAGCACCTACACCGTGAAGTTGCCCCATGCAAATGGGCGTCAGTATATTTGAATTGTACCGTATGTAAAGCAACTGAAAGAATAAGAGACACACCATATAATAGGAACATGAAACTGAAATTGAAGCTGAACATGAATATGAATATATAATAACATGTGTAAATATATAAAACTGTATATCTGTATATCTGTGGAAGAGAATTAACAAAACTGACATGAACCATCACGCGTGAACGTGTAGTCTGATCTCTGTCCGATCAGCTAAGTCATCTCGTACTTTGCCGGAGTACGAGACATGAACATGAACATGAACATGAACATGAACATGAACATGAACATGAACATGAACATGATGGATTCAATAATCCCACTAGGGGTAATAAGAAGGTATCATCATCTGGCAGAGCAACCCTTATCCTATATTGTCATACGTAGTTTCAGGCTATCTGAGCCTTTTCGGTAATCTGTGCAACTCCCAAAACATGTACTTAAAAATAGTTAGCTTGAAATCCCATGAATTTCATGAAATAACTTTAAATCATAACTTGTAAATTTATAATTTAACATGTGAAGAAATATATAATATAACTTGTATAAATCATGAGAAACATATATGATTTCATGAAATTGAGTGATATAATCATAACTTATATTCAAGAACTCATGGAAATTAAGACATGGGTTCATGGATCACGAATGGGTTCATGACAGTCATAATGTCATATCATGAATGTAAGTAACGAAGTCAAGACATAACATGGAATATAATTATACACGTATAGAAGGATTATCATGAACTTGGATAAAATCCTAAGTTATGGAAATTCACGGTTTCATGGATAACTGTGGCGTGGGAAAGAACAATGACGTATCCACACGTAGATAGAATCTCTACATACCTTAATCGCTCCAAAACTTGTCTTAAAAATCTGAACTTGGAAGAAGAAACCAAAAGCTTGAACTTTAATTCCTTGAGATGGGTTTTCTTAAAAAACTACGTTAGAAATAGTGAATTCCGCTTAGGAATTGACAGTAATCGATTAGAATTGCATGAAAATACATGAAAATGACTTACCTTGGTGTAGGAGATGATTGGGAAGAGAGGGCATTCGTTCTAGGACTTGGGAATTATGAAATTTGATTTTTAGAATGAAGTCCCGAATTTATACTGTTTGCTATCGAAAGAAAATTACGGTTGATTCGACGGTCCATCGAATTTTCAACGGGACATTTGACGGTCCGTCGATTGTTCGACGGTCAGAGTCTGGGCCGTCAATATTTTGACGGTCCGTATAATTGGACCATACTAACATTTGCTGAAAATTTCCAGAGAGTTGTGAAATTTGGAGTTTGGAGACGGTGAAGATTGACGGGCCGTCAATAATTTGACGTTTCGTACAATTGACCAACAGGCCGTCAATTTCAACTGTGAAATTGTCGGTTCACTTTGACGTGCCGTAAAACATTTTATGGTTTGTATAATTTACAGCTTGACCGTCAATTTCACTTTTGAAATTCACGGTTCGTTTGACGGGCCGTAAAATATTTTATGGTCCATATAATCTGCCGTCAAATTTCATCTGGTTCATAAACCTGGTTTTTCAACTTAAACTTTTCATTTTAATTTCCTACACTCGTGGATCATGAACAAGGCTTAGTTTAAAGGTACCAGGTGTTACAATTGAAGGCATTGGGCTTGACATATACTTGATCCGTATTGTGTGGCGGGAACCGATAGTTATCACCTTTAATTGTTAACCAATAACACATTTTCTACAAATGCCAAACACCAAATTCTAAATTATGACCTTATACCTAAGCCACATGTATTTATATTTGAACTCGATAATTTATTTTTAATTAATATCTTTTGGTATTACAAAGGATTTGCAGGAAACGGAAATTACAAGTAACTGCTTATGTAAGAATTGAAATTACAATTCAACTCTAAAACTGAAAATTACAATATAACAACAAACTGAAATTACTTATTTTGTTGATCAAAAAAACTGGAAAGTTGTTTTTGCTGAGTCGAGTGTGGCACTCTGTCCTTAAGACAATATTGCCCCGTATGTATCCTTTATACGTCCTGGACAATTCGTCTCCCAAGATAAAACAGCAATGGAACTATTGAGCAAAGGAAACTCAAAAGCTACCGTGAAGAATATTGAATAACGAAATGATGCTTGGAAGATTAGGAAGAAACTGCTTGCTTTCTGCTTTGTGTATTTTCGTGTATATCAAGTGTCCTCAACAATGGTGTAAGGGGTGTTTATATAGGAGGAAGAGGGACTGTTTGACTGCCTCCATAACAGCCATTATTGGCCAAATAATGACCATTATGGAGGTAGTAAAGCCACCAAATAAATGGAGAAAATTGCCAACGGATTGGCCATTATTGGAGGTGTAATTCAGCCAAAATAAATGGCTGAATTGAGTGCTGGACGTTTCTGTTCTGGACCGTCGAAATTCTGACTTTCTGAAAACTTCAGGGACCAAACTGTACATCTTGAAACTTCAGGGACCAAACTGTACATCTTGAAACTTCAGGGATCAAACTGCACATCTGAAAGAATTCTGGTCCAAACTGTACTTCTGACAAAGTTTTCTGGCCCAAAAAGATAATATCAGAAGGCCCACAGCCCGTGGACCCGGACCGGACGGGCGGGCGGCGGCGGCGCGCGTGTGGTCTTTCCTTGAACCGAAGCACATCTAGGTCCTCCCTCCTTTAAACACATGGGATACCCCTTGGGGTCCCAAACCCCAAACCAATTTCGAGTCTTATATACACAACAATTCTTTCTTCCTCTACCGATGAGGGAGAATTGAACACAACACCACACTTTCCATGCTTCAAACACCTCACTTCGTGAACCAATATCTCTTTCATTTCTCAATGAAATTTGACGATTCTTGGCCCTACGGTTATCTACGTACTTAGTACATCATGCATGTGTGAAGAACCGGATTCTCCAACATACGTAACACTAGTGTTTAAGCCGTTAAAGTTGGTCGATCGCAACTCCCGCCAAAGGCTAATTTCCAACAATATCTTCTCAAATTTGACATACATTTGAAGACCTTGTGGTCGGTCAAGTGAGTTACCTTGTGGCTATATATATTTAAGTGTTTTCATATTGTGATATGCATGTATCTATCAGAATTGTTCGTACTTGTATATATAATCAAACACAAGTGACAGAATACATCCGTGGCATGTATATTTCTTGCTAATTAATAAAAAGTATTTTAAAATAATATTAGTATAAATGTGAGAATCATCACAAAATTTGGAGAGAAAAATGCGATTTTAATCTAACGATTGATGAGCTTATTCAACTGATATTAAAGAACTATCTGTTGTTAAAGAGTCAAGCACCATATAAATAAGAATTATTTATCCCTTAATAAAATAGATATACGTCAGAATTACTACACAATAGGTAGTCATAAGCAGAAACTATACTTCTCTCTTTATGAAAATCAACTAAAATAGAATAAACTTCTTTCAATTATTTTCTCTTTGCTGTAATATTCTTTTATATATGAGTCATTTTAATATAAATTCTTTTTTTATTTTCTCCTCAGTATGTTACGCAATTACAAATGTCTTAGTTATAATTGATAAAGTTAAAGAGATAACTAACTTACTAATAAAACCTTGACGCAATAGTTATATTCAACTTTTATGTATATGTATCTTCTTATCTGTATATGATTCAAGATTCAGCTCTCCTCAATTTCAAGTATTTATATTTACAATTTCATCAACTTATTGAATTAATTTTCATATCCATACACATAAAATGTTTATCATTTTTATCTATTTTTAATCAATTAAAATTGTAAATAAATTATTTTTAGATTGATTAGTGTAGACCACAAATAAATTCAATAATTTTTAAATAATAAGTAGTAAGTATAGTAAAGTAAATATAAGTAAGAAGTTAGTAAAAGTAAATATATTTTCACTGAACGTGCGACCAATCCTAATCATTCACCCTAAACTCTGCATCCAAATAGTATATCCTAAAATCGTAAACCCCTCCCCTACATTGCATACACTGATCATTTTCTGCCAACAATGTCGGATATTTCGCGGGCAAAAATTTTCTTCCTGCCGAAGTAATGGAGAATACACTTGTGGGTAGAGATGACAATGGATCCTGGATTCAGTCCGGATCCGGTGGATCCAAATCCATTTTATAGGATATGGATCTTTAAAATTTGGACCCGACGGAT
The DNA here is from genome assembly GCA_029783415.1 of Anisodus acutangulus. NCBI lineage: Eukaryota > Viridiplantae > Streptophyta > Magnoliopsida > Solanales > Solanaceae > Anisodus > Anisodus acutangulus. Next base: position 45,625,003 of record CM056500.1, on the reverse strand, counting down.
CCGGATCGGACCCGGATCCGTTTCTGACGGATCTGGATCTGGATCTTGTATTTGAGATCCGTATCCGGTCTAGATCCGACCCGTGGATCCATTTTTATTAAATATATCCATAACCTACAATGTAATTTTTTAAGTATTTTCTTAAATTTTTTCATAATTTATGTATTTTATCCCTTCAATTCACAAATTTCAATTTCTTGCTAAACCAATTTCGGATATGGAAATTTGACTCCGAGCGGAATGATCATAATCATCGGATACCAAGAAATTCTCCATCCTCGGAGACTATTAATTCCTCAAAAGAAAGTAACGACGAAGAGGTGACATCATATTTCATCAAGAGAAAAGACGCATAACACAAAGAAGAAAAAGATGAAGAAAAGCATTATATAGGAGTCAGAAAGAGACCATGGGGAAAATATGCAACATAAATAAGGGACTCAACAAGAAGTGGAGTTAGGGTATGGTTAGGAATATTCGATACTGCTGATGAAGCTGCTTTAGCTTATGATCAAGCTGCATTTTCAATGCGTGGTCCTTTAGCCCTTCTCAATTTTCCTATGGAAAGTCCAAGAATCACTAGAAAATATTGATTTTTTTTAGCCAAGATGGATTGTCTCCGGCAGCTGCTTTAAAGGAAACACATAAAATGAGAATGAAAAATGTGAAGAGAAGGAGAAATAGGAAAAAGAAAACAGTTTTGGTTTTTGAAGACTTAGGTGCTGACTTGTTAGAAGAATTTTTAATAAATTCATTTGAAAATAATGCTTCTACTTATTAGTAGTAGTAAGTTTGTTTTCTCTGTTTTATTTTCTTCCACTTTTTGTGGTGTAGAACAAGTGTTGTAAAATATATATATATTAACCATAAAATTCACAATAGCATGCATGCCTTCTTTTGTAGATATTATATCTAAATTTGAATGAGTGGAATATATTTTTTCACTGTAATTTATCTTTTGTGCCCATAATTTTCGATTATCTTTTGTGCCCATAATCAATTAAGGATGAGTCCTTTATTTTCTGCCCATAATTTCTATTTTCTTAGAATGTAAATTTTTTATAAGTATTTCCTTTATTTTGTGCCCATAATTCTCGATTATCTTATTGAATGAGATGAGTCCTTTATTTTATGCTCATACTTTTCAATCAGATTGAGTTTCATTTTATCAAAAAAGTTTCAACAAGTAAAAATATTATTCAAGGCAAATTTTTTTACATGTGGATCCAAACTCGATCCGTGGACCCGGTGGATCCGATAGATCCGGATTTGGATATGATTTTTATGGACCCGATGGATCTGAATCCAGGTATGAAAAATGGATCTGAATCTGGATCTAGTAGAATTCGGTCCAGATCCGATCCGTTGCCATCCCTACTCGTGGGACCGTCAGTGAAGTCTTTGTTGGTATTGAGGTGCATTTTAAAATCATGGAAAGCAGGGGTGACTCAAGGGAGACCCTAAGGATGCATTTGATTTAGCCATTTAGGCTTCCAAAAATTTGAGGCTTCAAATTTTTTAGTTAATAGTGACTTTATTATTTTATTTTCGCTTAAATATTATTAAAATTTGTATAAAAGATAAAAAATAAAAAATAAAAAATATTTTTTGAATAAAAATTGCCTATTTCATAATAAATTATATTTTAAAATTTTGAATTAAACTAATCACATCTTCATATTAGTAAATAAAATTTTATACAACACTATCCAACAGATTATATTATAAATAAATGACTAATATCTTATTAACTTGAATAAATCCTTACTTATATAAATATTAGCAATAAAGTCAAAGACTTTATGATTTTTAAGGATACTTCACTACGAATAAGAAGTATGAAAAAATAGAATATAGACCTCTTATTAAACTAAATTTCCTGAAGCCAAGGGGTTTCTATTTTTTGTGTTTTATCTTGATGTTCTTGATATGTTTTCTATGGGAATGAAGTGGGTTCAAATGATTATTGAGAATCCACGTAGCAGCTCTCAACTAGTTAGGATTTGTGGCATAGTAGTTGGTGTTGCTTATATGCCAGTGGTTCCGTTACAGGTCTATGAGGAGCACGACCTCAGGGTATGAAGAAAATTGTGACGAGCAAGGAGTTACAACACTTATAGATGGCAAAGAAGTTACTGTGGAGGGATCATGAGATAATTAAAAGTCAAGAATGCCTATGTAATCATTTCTGGTTTCGAACCTCCTCAATCCCCTGATTCCAGCCACAACAACTTCCACCTCGGGTCCGAGGACTACGCAAAGGGCTGCTGCCCGTGGTCCCAACACATCTACAAATGACTTTGCTTAATGTTTCTCTATCTCACATGAAAATAACACCTCCGCTTTCAAGAACTCAGCACATGGTGCTTAACCATCTGTATTTGCAGAAAGATAGGAGTACCCTTTCTGTGGTAGCACTTGGTTCAACTAACCAGTTCCGGTCCAAATACATGAAAGTGGTTCTTTACAAGTCGATACAGAGGTGAAGGCTCGATAAACTTGTCTTTATGATAGTTTTAAATAACTCGAATACTAGTAGCAAAACTATTAGAAGTCAAGCTTGTTGGCTCATGGTTTCTGCAGTTAAAAGGAAAACAAAAAAGGCAATAGAGTAACGTTTTAGAAGTTTATGTAGTAGCAAAGATCAACGACAAGTATGTAACTTCCCTATTCCAAAAAAAAAAATTCCTGAAGCCACGCTTGATGGAAAGCACTTAATAGACAACTCAAAGTTCATCAGCATTGAAACTCAATGATGATGTCAAGCTTATTATTGAAAGCGATCTCTCATTTTTCAACAGAAATCAAACCCAATGGGAGTAATTTGACCACCCACTGAAACAGTCGCATAACCATCAGTGTTGGCGGGTTCTTACAGTGGTTCGGTCTTGATGAAATTTAATAATTTCTATTCCTTATTTAATCCATCCCTGTAGCGGTTCCATAGATTTTCGGTTTGTAGCATTTGGATCGGAGTTAGGAATTTTAATCCTGCTGGCAAACTGTCGAACTACCTGATCTGAGTTGCTCAATTATGTGATAACAGTTTATAGTTAAAAAAATGACTTGAGAATATAATTCGAGCTAAATACAAAATTTCTTCCTTAATTTTTGACATAATTCATAAAATGTACAAATTAATTCTCTCTCATATTAAAAAGATATCTCGTTTTGTAGTCTATCATATTCCCTCACTTTTATAGCTTCAGTCCGATTTTCTCTCCTAAATATCCTCCAAGCAATTTTTATTAGGAATATTCATCACTCTCGAACTGGAATAGACGGAATTACATTTAACACTTAAACAACTTCACCAAAATAGAGCAAAATCCACATTCAACAGAGAGCAAAATCAAAATGGACAGACTTTAAGCAGCAATCTTCTCCAAAAATAATTACTCTATTTTAGTGAACCGCATTCAATCGTAGATGCTTTTCCTCACTCATTTTTCTCTCCGCAATCAGATTCATAATTTGTGGAAATTCAAAAAGGTGGGATTAGCGTTCGTTTGGACACTACTGACAACTTTTTAAAATGGCACTGAAAAAAACTTTGATACTCTTATATATCAATGTATCTCTAGCATATATATTGTGTATATTCCTAAAAACTTATGTGTTATACACCGAGAAATACAAACAAGGAAAATAAATTTTTAATATAAATTCTATATATACACTAAGAGAAAAATAAAATTGTAATATATATTTTGTTATACATATTATTGAGGTGTTATACACTGATATACAAATAATACAATTATTTTTGTGATGTACATATGGATATAGAGACAGCAATAAATTGTATACAATTATATTTATAATTTCATATTCTAGATGTACAAAAGAAGGAAAATAAAGTTTTGATATACACAACGAAAGAAAATAAAATTGTGATAAACATTTTAATATACACATTATTATTGTGTTATACATGGTGGTGTACAAATAATGCAATTTTTTTGTGTTATACACTTGGATATATAGATAAAAATTAATTATATAAAATTTATATTTTAGATCTCGCTCTAAACCTGGTGAGACTAAATATATTTGGACGCATTGCATTAAGAGTGTTATTAATGTATATATATATTATGGAGCATGAAATAAGGAAGAGAAAGAAACCTATTTTATTTATATTAAAAGTACTATTAATGGATACATATTATAAAGAATGAAATAAGGAAGATAATGTTTACATTCTTATTGAAATACATGGTAAAAAGTGTAGTATGCTATAGAGTATCAATCTTTTTAGTCTCTATTTGCTTAACATAATTCTGGCTAAATAGATACTAAAAGATGCCAATAGATACTAAGGAATGTATATAAGTATCAATATTCCGTATAGACCTGTCCATCGGGTCGGGGACCCGCTCGGCCCGGTCCAACCGACCCGAAAAAATCAAGGTTAGCGTCAACTTATATTTGACCCGTGAGCCACCTGATCCGAAAAAGCGTGGATCCGATCAGGGTTAGGATTGGGTCAGGGTAAAAAATTTTACCCCTCTAACCCGGTCCGGCCCAACCCGACCCTGACCCGTTCATATTATTTTTTATTTTATTAATGTTTATTTAAGATTCATCTTAAGATAGAACCTGATTTACTATCCAGATTCATCTTTCTGCTTTGTGTACTATAAATAAAACACACTATGTCATTATCATACTTAATTTTTTTCAGTGGTGCATTATTGACTATATTCTTATATTCTTCCAAAGTGCTAAGGACCATAATGAGTTTGCTATAGTACGGGAGTGCATTAGAAGAAGACCGGAGGTAAGCTTGGTTAAATGGTTTCTGAACAGAATCTTAAGAACATTTCATATGGAAAGCAGAACTTTTGAGATTTCTAATTGGGGGATTGCACTTGTTCATTTTTGTTTTGGCATGTACATTTAACTGACGATTTTAAAAATTTTGTATGCCAAACTTGAACTATTTTGAAATTGGAATTTCTGAAGTTTCCAATCCACTTTTTGGACATCTCAGGAACCATTTATGTTGTATAAAACATCTCGTTACTAATATGATTTAACTATTTTTTTGTTACTAATATGTTCATTTGTATAGTAAATTTCATTAACACCTTAAAAAATAAGTAATAAATTTTAAAGTTATGCCTTTTATGTGATAAAAAATATAGAAAAGTGATTTTGTGTGATAAACATTAAAGTTAGATGACTGTTATTTAAATAAAAAAATATTTTTATTTTGTTTTGTAGAGCGGGTCAGGGCCAGGGTTGGAAAATTTTAAAAAAAACAGGGTCAGGGTCGGGCAAGCAGAAAAAAGCCACTTGACCCGACCCTGACACGGCCCGACTCGAGCTTTGAACAAGTCCATACGGACGTGGTGGAACTTGCACAAATATTAAGGGGAGCGGTAACTACTAACTAAAATATTATAATTGAAATTTATAAGAATAAAATATAATTTTATCAAAGATTCAAAATAACATCAACACAACAAAAATATAATATATAAAAGGAAAGACGTACCTAGAATTAAAGTGCTGCCCTTCGTTCTTTTAAAGACTTGAAATCATTAATAATTGAATCAGAGCTAAAGCTTTCAGCTATCTCTTTTTCAATATAAACTATCATATGCTTATCTCTATTGAGGGGATACTTTTCAACTTGACATTGATAGGAACCCCAATTGATATAAGCTCTTCGAACTTCATCTCTTCGATTCACTGGATATTCCCAAATTTGGGGACGTTTTCCGGGGTCACGTTCTAAACAATTGACATTAAATTCATCCATGGTGACTTTTTGAATCTTTCAAGGTTGCTCATCCAGTTGAACCTTTTGATCATCGGAGTGGAGCTTTTCAAGTGTCGATGTTGAAGCTATACAATTGTCATCTTTGTTGGAAGCTTTCCTCTTGAAAAATACATCAATTTTCTTAAGTTTGACCATCGTACCACTCCTAAAAAAATACATAAATCAATTATCAAAGATAACATCTAAATCTGAAAACAGAACTAAGTCAGAGAAATTCGGCTTTTAAATCCTTAATCTGTTAATTCCGCTCCCATAAGCCCAAAATAGCCTCGTATATGATGAAACAAACATAAAGTTGTAATCTTTTTCTGATTTAAAAGAAACTCAATATCAAGAATTATCTATTAAAACCCATATCATGTGTATTGGAAACAACCTGTAATTGCTTATGATGCAACTATGCATCCAAGACATACTTGATTTATGTTTTGTAGAAGAAAAAGAGACCCAAATAAATAAATAAATAAATAAATAAATCTTCTTCAGTTAAGTATTACCAGAGATGGAGAAACGAGTGGAGAGAAATAGATTGTGAGAGAGTAGAGCTGTGCTGCGAGTGCGAGTTCGTGAGTCACTGGTGCCGCCAAAAAGGTGACGGGATTTAGGATTTTTAAATCATGAGTAGGATATATAAAAAAAATATTGAATGTTTTGAGGGGGGCCACAACTCCTTCCATAATCCGCCACTGCATATGGTTTCTTTGATTCTGACATATTTCTTGGAGGTGTGTTGCACTGGATTGGACATGAGTGTTTTTTAAGCGGGAGGACTTTTGTAAGTTTTAATCTTGCAACTGAGAGTTCGGTCAAGTGTTGTTGAACTGTGTGATCGTCTCATTTTATTAGAGTGATCAAACTTTTAATATTAAATAATATTCTCAACATGTCCTTCACGTGCGACCTGATTTTTTTTCATGGACTGAGAACATGATTTTTTTTTATAATGGGTGCATTGAGATTCGATTCCAGGACCTTTGCTTGTTCTATTACCATGTTGAAGTGTGTGATCATCTCGTCTAAAAACTTAAGCGGTTAAAAAGACCACACTTTTAATATTTAATTATGTTCGTAACATGTGCCATTTCCTGATAATTTCGCTAGTTCATCTTGTTGGGAAAAATAATGTTGGTATTCTATGGTACTTTATAGAGCAGTACGGGAAGTAATAACTATTACAAATGTTCGAAAGGATAAATAAATGGTCAATCTTCAAAACTGCCGCATGTGTGTTGTGTCTTGAATCTTGATCACCTTACAAAGCCAATGTTGAGAACTGCCGCAAGTTTGTTGTGTCTTGAATGTTGATATCCTGAAATCAAGAAACAACTAAATCTGGATGGTTACAACGTTGTGTGTTGAGTCGAGGATAGCCCTCTATCCTTAAGACAAGATTGCCCCGTATATATGCTTTTACGTTAGCGGGCAATAGTCTCCCAAGATAAAACAACACTTTAATCTCAACACTACAATGCCAATAGGTTGAGCCTGTCGAAGAAAACAAATATGACTCGACTTGCTGAAGATATGGAATAGGAAGGAAGAGTTTCTCTCTACTCTTCTCTTTTGTCTTTGTGTATATAGTGTGTTTTACGTAGTGTATATCTTGTGTATACGTGAGGGTTTGGTCATTGTTTTTCACGAAAATTGCACGATTTTATTGAATTTCACTCCTTGTTTTGTGGCTATTTTTCTCACTTTGTTTGTCTGAATTTGATCAGTTTTTCTATTTTTAAATGCATTTTGTGGCCTGTTTCTTTTTGTTTTCATCTATTTTCTGCCCTTGAATTGAGCCAAAGAAGGCTCAATATATAGCAAGGAGAAGGAGTGTCTAACCGCCAAAGATGGCTGTTAATGGCCATTAGGAGGGCATTAAAGCGACCAAGTAATGGCTGTTAATAGCCATTGAAAGGTCGCCCAGCTGCCCAAGTAATGGGCTGTTAATGGAGGAGTTAATCAGCCAAGTAATGGCTGGTTAATGCTCAAAACGCGATCAACGATGGCGTAAAAAGTCTCCAGTGCAGGGACCAAACTGTAAATATTGAAACTTCAGGGACCAAACTGTACATATAAAACTTCAGGGACCAAACTGTACATCTGGCAGAGTTCTCTAGTCCAAAAAGATAATATTAGACAGCCCCACAGCCCTGAACCCGGAACCGGACGGGCGGGCGGCGGCGGCGCGCGTGTGGGCTTAGCCTTGAACCCAAGCACATCTAGGTCTTCCCTCATTTAAACACATGGGATACCCCTTGGGGTCCCAAACCCTTTACCAATTAGAGACTTATATAGAGAGCAATTCTTCCTATTCCCACCGATGTGGTAGATTTGTCCCACACCACATTTTCATGTCTCAAACACCTTACTTCGTGGACCAATATCTCTTTCATTTCTTAACGAAATTAGACGATTCTTGGCCCTACGGTCATCTACTCACTTCGTAGATCATGCATGTGTAAAGAGACGAGGTCTCCAACATACGGAACACTAGTGTTTAATTCATCAAAGATGGGTGGACGCATCTCCCCGCCAAAGGCTAATTTCCAACAAATAATTATTTTAATATCTTTCTAATATCTGCATTTATGTTTCAGCAAACAATTAATTACAAAATTAAATTACCTTAATGACATTCATTATGAAAAAATTTGGCAATTGCCTAGCGTTATTCTCAATTGAATATGACTTTAAATATATTTTTTCCACTCAAACTCAATAGCCTTAATGGCTTTATTATTGCCTCATTCGAGGCATTGTCTTCTTTCATAATGTTAGACCTCATCCCATTTTCCCTATATATATGATTTTATGTGCTCATGTTTCGTACGGTAAAAAGAAAATTCTTCTTCTCATTTTGTATTATTGGATTTTCTTTAAGATAAATATTTATTAGATTCAGGCTCCTAGTTTTATACAAAAAGTAGCGTGTTGAATCTGTGGTATATATCTACACCGAGTAAAATATTCTTAAGAAAAATGTCTTTGATATGCATCAAGGTACAAGATTTTCTAAGCATTCTCCATAATTTCTAACACATCTTGATCAAAAAAGAAAAAGAAAAAGAATAATGAGAATTTTGGCGATCCATCGATTGTGGGTTTGGCTATATAGGAGGATGCCTTTGTTTGGTTTGTACACAGAATCTATGAGTCTTACGACATAGATCATGTGCGATATGTGTTGAAAATTTGCCTTTGGTGGGGAGGTTGCGTCCACCCATATTTAATGACTTAAACACTAGGGTTCCGCATGTTGGAGGCTTTGTCTCTTCACACGTTCATAATCTACTAAGTGAGTAGATGACTGTAGGGCCAAAGATCGTCAAATTTCGTTAAGAAATGAAAGAGATATTGGTCCACGAAGTAAGGTGTTTGAGGCATGGAAATATGGTGTGTGACAAATCTACCACATCGGTGGGAAAAGGAAGAATTGTTCTCTTTATAAGCCTAAAAAATGGATAAGGATTTGGGACCCCAAGGGGTAACCCATGTGTTTGAACAAGGGAGTACCTAGGTGTGCTTGGGTTCGAGGCTAGTCCCAGATGCGCGCCGCCGCCACCCGCTCGTCCCGTCCGGTCCGATCCGGGTCTCGGGTCATGGGTCATGGGTCATGGTATTCTGGATCTCCAGCAGTTCTGGGAGAACACAATGATGCAAACTGAACATCAGACTTGAAGAACACCAAAGCCACAAGTGGATGTGTATGGTGGGTCTTGGAAAATCCCCTAAGCAAACTTGCATCGGCCGATTCATGATGGAATAAGATTTTATCGCTTTAAACAAAACATGAGAAGAAGTTGAGTAACTTCACGACTCCTTAGAGAATGTCCATTATTGGGAGAACCCGTGCCTTCGGTAGTTAGGCACTGTGGCTAGCCGGTCGGCTTTAGGAAGGTCACGGATGATGGCGTCTAGGCATATCTGTCGGAGACATAAAACCGTATGGCAGTTGATCATCACGGGTGTCACTTCCTTGATTACAAATCAAAGGATATAGCGGACCCCTTAACTAAGAGATTACCCGAAGATCAAGAATTCTGCATGTCTATGGGAATGGGTTTAAAACCCAAACAATACGAACCTTTGCGGTGGTAACCCAACCATACTGACTGAAGATCCCAAGAATTCGGTTCAATGGGAAAACTAAGATGTAAAAGGTTCAGTTGAGCGCTTCGGTGGAAGCAAGAGCACTTCAGATGATGATTTCTGTAAGAAAACATGAATCCAAAATTGTTCCCACTATAAACATTAAAGTGCTACCTGCATGGTGGATAAAGGTTAAGCTTCCAAACCTTTAACGATCCTCAAACGGTTGAGGTTAAGGTTAGGGCCTCAAATGAACGCACTTAAGAATCCAAGTGTGTCCACGGATAGAACAATAAGAATGAAAACGAATAAGGGTAGTTATTGTGTTGATATAATTGTCTTGGCTTACACTAAACACTGACGGTTTAAGACATCACTTTCACCGCGCAATAAGTAAGTCTGGTGGTATTCAACTAGAGAAGGTTCCAAGCGGAAGCTACCTCTCCTGATGCAATATCTTTTTGCTGAAAGATTGCTGAAAGTAGGCACCTTGTGTGTGCACCAAAATCTCTTTCAAGAGGGGATTGTTGAAAATTTGCCTTTGGTGAGGAGGTTGTGTCCACCCATATTTAATGACTTAAACACTAGGGTTCCGCATGTTGGAGGCAGTCTCTTCACACGTGCATAATCTACTAAGTGAGTAGATGACCGTAGGGCCAAGGATCGTTAAATTTCATTAAGAAATGAAAGGGATATTGGTCCACGAAGTAAGGTGTTTGAGGCATGAAAATATGGTGTGGGACAAATCTACCACATCGGTGGGAAAATGAAGAATTGTTCTCTTTATAAGCCTAAAAATGGATAAGGGTTTGGGACCCAAGAGGTAACCCATGTGTTTGAAGGAGGGAGGACCTAGGTGTGCTTGGTTTTGAGGCTAGCCCCACACGCACGCCGCCGCCACCAGCCCGTCCCGTCCGGTCTCGGGTCGTGGGCTACTTCTGATATTATCTTTTAGACCCCAAACTATTTAGTATTTACAGTTTGGTCCATGGAGTTTCAGGAATGGTGGTCAGCAGCCAGAAAGCCAATAATTTATGGAATTAAACTTCTGAAACATTTTGCACTTACTACAAAACGTTTCTGGCCATGAATACACCTCTTAAAGGACCTCTTAATCACCTCTCCTCCTCATAAACACTATATATTGCCTGAAACAGATTTGAGGTAGAGAGGGAGGATTAAAAAGAGAGCAGAAACAGTGAGCAAAAAACTGTAAAAAATCAGAAAATAAAAACTCTTCCTTCCTTTTCCTCTAAATTTTTCATTATTCAGTAAGTCGTTTCGTGTTTGTTTTCTTCGTCAGAATCAACCTATTTGCTTTGTAGTGTTGATTAGTTGTTGTTTTATCTTGGGAGACTATTTCCCGCTAACGTAAAAGCATATATACGGGGCAATCTTGTCTTAAAGACAGAGCCATCTCTCGACTCAGCCACAGTTGTAACAATCCAGATTTAGTGTCTCTTGAGTTCAGGTTATCAAGATTCAAGATTCAACAAGCTTGCGGCAATTATAATATTGGCTATTTGTTTATCCTTTCGAACACTTGTAATATTTATTTACTTCCCGTACTGCTTTGATTCCAACAATTATATCCAACAATATGGACGATGAAGGACTATGGAATCAAAGAATCTTGGGTGAAATCTTTTTCATTACATCTAGGAGGTAGACGGTGCTCTGCTGTGAAGCCAATAACATATTCCTTAAGTGTCAAGGAAGTTCTTCTGCATATTAACATGTATAGCGTTGAGAATTGCTGCTACAATGATAAGCTCATGTGGTATAATTTGTTTTCAATTGAACTTGTCGAGATCAGTCGTGAGATTAGTGAAGCCAACTCAGGATAGATTGTATGTAAGTTAAATGACCATTTTATTTATTTATAGGGATACGACATGATATTTTAATAAAATGGGACTTACGAAAAATGATCATATGATTTCTTTAATATGTCGTATTAGTGATGAATACACAGTCTGGATTCTTAAGTTCTGAAGTTGAAATTGTCTTATCTTAATTGGCATCTGGCTCTAATTGTTGAATCGGACCTTATCAATTTATAAGTCTTACCATATCTTTGATTTTCTTTTTAGTTTGTCACAAAAAGTGTGTCTCTTTCTATATTTGGTAAGTTTTGGCAAATCTATGACCACAATATTAAAGATCTATACACATATTTAATTTAAGACTATAAAATTCAAAAGTCTTCTATTGTTTCTTAAACTCCGTCCCTAGTCAAATTAAAATTTGGGACGGAAGAAGTAGTTTCTAAAGAGTTTTGAAGCATGGTTATGATAAGAAAACTTATTATTCTTATTGTTTTCGAAGTGTATGCAACACGTCAGACACTCAAACTTATTATTCTTATTGTTTTCGAAGTGTATGCAACACGTCAGACACTCAAACTTATTATTCTTATTGTTTTCGAAGTGTATGCAACACGTCAGACACTCCTCTTTCTGTCAGTCATGCTCCAACTCACGATCCTCCTATTCCTATATATTAAGGTAAAATGACAACAACGTTGTAGTCTTGCTAATTCTCCTTTTTATTGCCGAGCTGATTCTACCCTAATTCTTATGCCCTGTGAGTTGCTGTAGAAGTTCCTTGATCACCAACTCTATGCGTATGCTTTTTCTTAAAGAACTTTTTAAGGTTAAATATAATTGCAAAAATACATTATCAAAGATTATTCAAATTTTTTTTTTGAAAAATCTGTGAAAGTAATAATGGGAGATTAGAGCTATCACTTGGGATAACCAAGCAAGTAACAAAGTCTATTCTTGTAGATGAAGAAGTGCATGTTTTCAGAATGCTTGCTATTATAACCTAATGCTATTGATCAGGGATTCAGGATTGATGTCATGTACATTTGAGGCCCCTTCTTCTCCCTCCAACTCAAACCCCAAATTCCTCTTTTATGAAAGTTCAGTTACCAGTTTATACTTGTTTTTTTTAAAATTAAAATGTAGGGGCAGGGGAAGAAGAAATGGAGGAGTGGATTGCAAGATGGAAAATCGAACTCTCACTAACAAGGTAACAATGTAAAAGTTCAAGTAGTCAACCAACTGAGCTAGTAAGATCCCGTCTATACTTGTCCTGTGACACCATTCATCACAAAAGAAATTGTCCTAACTAGATTGTTGTCAAGTTAAGAAGGGAGGAAAAATGGAGAAGCTTGTTCATTCTTATACATACAAATACAATAGATATAGTATGAACTTCTACTCTGCTTCTGCAAAATAAATAGTGATTCTAATCATTAGAATATTCTTTCATGTAAGTGCTTTTGTGCAAAAACTACTAGATGAGGTGTGGATTAAGCTTTCTGATAAAGTAAGTCTTTTGGCTGCTGGAAACTTCAGGTTTCGTATGACCAATATTTTACCTTCTGATTTTAGTGTCACGAGTTCATGATTCTTTTGAGAAACGTTTTATTATATAGTTGGAAAGTAGGGTTCAATCTTGCTTCAGAAAAAAACTCAAAACTAGGATTAACTTGTGCCTTTAGAGTAGTACTAACAACGTCGTCTACCTAAGAAGTGACCATCAGTTGGGCCTCCTCTAGTTACTGCATATCACAAGCATTAGTGAAATTTATTATTGTGACTATGAGCCATGCAACGTTTAGGTATATACCCGTATTTGCTGTCAATGGTACTGGAATTCAACTCATCAACAAAAAACAACATAACCCCAAAAAGTGGGGTCTAAGAAAGATAGGATGTACAAACCTTATCTCTACCTTTGTGGAGTAAGACGGTTTTAAATAGACCATCGGTTCAAAAGATAAGTAGTCTGATTGCAAAGAAAATAAAAGAAATTCAACTCATCATTATCTTTATTTTACACACTATTAAAAAAAATAGTTTTTTGGACCTCATTTTGAGACCTTATGAGGTCGAAAACCTGGATATTTTTAGTTTTTTACCATAAAATCGACCTCAAGCCCAGGTCGTTAAAGACTCGGTAGAAATTTCTTTCGACCTCGTGAGGTCAAAAAATCCGACCTCACGAGGTCACTATATATTTTACAATCCAAAATAAAAAAATTAAATTACCGACCTCATGATGTTGGTAAGTTAATTTTTATTTTAGATTTTCAACAAATTATATTAATAGGTTTTAATTTATTTTGATCTTTTCGACCTCATGTGGTCGAAAAATTATAATATATTTTAAGTATTTCGATTCCATGAGGTCGAAAATCTTTAAAAAAATTTAAAAAATTCCTTTAAAACCGACCTCATGAGGTCCGTAATTTTTAGGAAAAAAAAATCAGATTTTACAACTTGAAATTACTTCAAACATTGTAAACATTCACAAAAGACTTATAAAATTCTTACAAATCCATCAAAATATACAAAAGTTAGATTACAAACTATACGAATCATGGACGTCGTTGTGTGTTAGACACGTGATCCGTATCCTCTTCACTGGACTCATCAAGAAGGGTATGATCCGGGTTAAATACCTGAGGACATGACCAACCTCTAGCCTGGGAAGGTTGGGGTTGTGACCTACGAGCATTCTCAAGACACGGGGGAATCGAAAATCCTCCCGAAGCAACTAAGCGGTCTAATTGGGCCTTCATACCCGCATACTGATTGTCCCTCCTCCTCTCCCTGACCTTTGTGGCTTGAAGTGCGCTTGTTATTTGAGAAATTTGCTTCTCCATGGCCCTAATCGTAGCAGGATCCACTGACCACGCATCACTAGAACTACCCAAGCCTTGAAGGGCCGACGAAAGGCTCGATTCGCCGTGCCATAAGCCATCCCATACCTAGTCGGGCCACCAACACTTTCTAGCAACTTCTGCTCTATTTTCTCTTGGGTAAGTGGCGAGTTGGTTGGCTGTGTACGACGCAACTCCTCTGACCCTTGTTGAACTTCATTCTGAATTTAAAAGAAACAACGTTAGTAGATAATTTAGAAAAAAAAAAGTAATTATTATTTTTAGTTATAGGCATACGTAGGTTTGATTCGTTTAGACAAATTTTGAGTATTCATCATCTTCCTTCTCTTCTTTTTTTAAATTGAATTGTATTTGGTTAGTTCAACCCCCACCCTCCACCCCCCACGTTGCTAGCGATAGGGGCGAACCTACGTGGTTCCAAGAGGGTTCATATGAACCCACTTAGTCGGAAAATTATATTATGTATAGATATATATGTCATCTAAAATAGAAGAAAATTGCTATATATCATAAATGAACCCACTTGATATAAAGTGATTCTGTGGTGAAATGGTTATGTGGCTTCAAAATTAAACTGACAAAAAAGCTAAGAAAATCTTAACTTCAAACACTCAAAAACTTTCTTCAAAGTTATAATTTGTTTTTCTCTCTTATAATTTTCAATAAAACATGTAAGAATATTTTTTGAAATGATTTATAATTTTTAGTTTAAGTTTATTTGGTCTATGTTGAAATTGCTTATTTGATTTAAGATATATTTTTTTATTTAGCTTATAAGCTCTCTTTATTTGATTCTTTGTCTTAGTTAGTTTATTCACAACTCTTTTGTTTGAAAGATAAATTTAAATAAATTTGGTAATGATTTTATAATAAAATTCCATACTAGTTAAAAAATTTAAAAATACCGACTTAAAAATGATAACTTTACTTTGAGGTAGCGAATAAAAAAGAAGAAAAGTAAAGTCGCGAACAAATTTTACTTGCTATACCTACTGTTAATTTTAACATCGGCTCTCGTCATGTCTATCTGAACCCACTTATTTAAAATTCTGAATCCGTCACTGGCTAGTGAAATCCATGAAAATCATCAAAATTTCCATAGGAATATCACATTTTGATTAATGAGCAACTTTACATCCCCTTTACATTTTTTCGTGAATTCCTCTTAAATGGATTACTAATTCCTTTCCCCATAAATTCTTGACTCCATGTTCCTCTCTACTGTTTCTCTACATTTTATCTTCGCAGATGTAGTGCAACAATACAACCTAAATATTGCTTCAGAGCTCAGACGATGATCTATTTTTCAACTTTTTTTTAATCCCCCTTACGTCATAGCAATAATTGATGGCAAAGAGGGAAACTTAAAATTCAGCTGGAGGCCTGCAGCGTGGGTTCAAACCCTGGTGGGAGCAATTTGCTTTCTCTCTGGGGTAGAACCTTGTAGGTGATATCAGTTGCTCTGTTCTCAAACCCTGGTCATTTAAGCACATCCCGTGATTTACTGGTAGTAGTGCTGAGGGACCGGGACTACCATCTTCAGGAATAGTCTAGCGTAAGCCAGAAAACTGAATATAAAAAAAATAAAATTGAACACTACTCTAAATTAATTATTATTGTTGTTGTTGTCGTCTTTTTCCAATGCTATCAATTTTTTTGTCTTTAATTTCGTTTCTGGCGTAAGCCAGAAAACTTGATATAAATTTTTTTTTTGAACACCACTCTAAATTAATTATTATTGTTGTTGTCGTCTTTTTTTTCCAATGCTATCAATTTTTTCTGTCTTTAATTTCGTTTCAACAACCACTGCTCCACTGCTAGCTACTTAACTAGAAACAAATAGACCTGCCTTCTTTCACACAATAGGAATCCGCTATAGATATCTAACAAATTTTTTTCAACAAACATTTTGAACAGTGAAATGTGAATCAACACATAGGTTTCAGATTGTATTATGAATATTAACATTATTATTAACAGGATTCAAATCACTTGATAAACTCATTCTTAGGCATATTTTATAACAGAAGCAGTAAAGGAAACGAAAAAAACTTACTCAATACAGATTACTGGTTAATCAGAGTGATTAACTAATAAATATGTTCGTCTCATTTTTACAACTCATGGTTAGCTAATATCGTTTGGTAAAAAGATGAGCGGATAAGGAAATTGCATAAAGTAGAAATTAAAATTCAAATAAGAATCAGCTCTCATGATTTAGAACTATTTTCATTTACTCGCGCTTTACTCAAAATTGATATACTTAAACATTGCAAATTTATAATTCAATAAACAAAAACTAAAACATCTCATTCAATCGAGCAGTAACAACTCTCAGCTTGGAATAAACCTTACCAGCAGGTGAACCATTATAAGGCTACAAAGTGAATCTCTTGCGACCTTAATATTCGAAAATGATCCCAATATATGAATCTTCGAATCCGCAATAGTTTGTAGATGTGGTCAGTATTCCCAAAAAGATTTTTTTTTTCCAGACAATAGGCAAGACTTGAAAAACAAGCATAATTTCCCAAGAGTAACGAGCAATATTTATATGAAGGACCAAGAAACTAAATGGCAAGTGATAGTACCTGGCGGCAGCGGATGAACAGTGATTCTGTCGGAAGCGGAGTGGGACGCTGGGGGGTGGAGGGCAGTGGGCGGCGGCTGACGGTAGAGACTACTAAATAAGGCGAAGATGAGAAGCAGAGACTAGCTCCTTGCCTCTTCCTCGTAACAATACTCCAACATGGCTACATACTACCCTTCTACCTTAATCCTCATCCTTTAAACATTTCTATCTAGGGTCATGTCCAGTGTTAAGAGATACGAACAATTAAAAAATGTGTCAATAGATTATTCCACATACTTTATTTATTTTGTTTTTTATTTTATTATTTATGTTTTTGTAATAAAGTTCATCTTGTAACTTGTAAGTGTCATTGAAATCAAATTAATACTTAGTACGAATGAAGAAGCTTGTACTGTAGAATAGTGTAATTCTACTTGGTGTAGGCTTCTCATTTATGCAATATATATAAGTGTTTACAATTACAAATCTAATTGTATAAGGATCTCTACTTTACCTAATTACACTAGAATAATAATTACAGAATATATGGAGAATATTTATTTATTCTCTATCACACCCCCTCAGTTGGAGCGGAAGGAGGCCGGACGCTCAGACTGGATCTGAAGTTAAGGAACAGCTGCCGAAGAAGTCCCTTAGTAAATATATATGCGTACTGATAGGAAGAAGGAACATGTAATACCCGAACATGGCCCATGGAAACCTTCTTACGAACAAAATGAATATCCATCTCAATATGTTTGGTTCGCTGATGCTGAACCGGGTTACGAGACAAGTAAACAACATATATGTTATCACAGTAGACAAGAGATGCCTTACGTAAGGGACAATGAAGCTCTAGAAGAAGGTTTCTGAGCTAGCAAATCTCGGCAACAACGTTCGCAACACCTCTATATTTTGCTTCTGCACTCGAACAGAAAAACATGGCTTGGCGTTTGGCAGACCACGAGATGAGATTATCACCCAAAAATACACTATCGATGTGTGTTCGGACAGTCGCCCCAATCGGCGTTCGTATACGATATCAGCTTGGTCAGAGCAGATGGATAAAAATATAATTCGTAGTCAAGAGTACCCTTAGCATATCGAATGATACGTTTAAGAGCGGTAAAGTGAAGCTCCCTGGGAGCAAGCATGAACAAACACACCTGCTGAACGGCATAGGCTATATCGGGCCTAGTGAAGGTAAGATACTAAAGTACACCAGCAAGACTCCTATAAAAAGAATGATCTAGCACCGGATCCCCGTCATCAGCACTGAGTTTCGACTTCGAGCCGACTGGAGTGGGCATGATCTTGTAGTTTGCCTTTTTAGCCCTGTAAATAATTTCTTCGGCATACTTACGCTGACATAGGAACATTGTATTTTCAGATCTGATCACTGAAATCCTAAAAAAAAACTTAACTTACCCAAGTTTGTCTTAGCAAATTCGGATTTGAGCAGGGTAATGATCTCATATTTCAACATATCAGATGAGGCAGTCAGAACAATATCATCCATATTGAGCAAAAGGTATGTAGTGTCATTACCTCAATGAAAAATAAAAAGTGAATTATCACTTTTGATGCACACAAACCTGATATGCATGATGAAAGTGGCAAAGCGCTCATACCAAGCCCTGGGGGCTTGTTTCAAGCGATAGAGTGACTTTCGAAGATGACAGACATACTGAGGAGCCTCTGGATGCACAAAGCCAGGCGGTTGATGCTTATATACGGTTTCTTTCAAATCTCCATGTAAGAACACATTTTCACATCAATTTGATGAATCAGTCAATTCTTTCCCTTAGCTATGCTCAAAATAGTGCGAATGATGACTGATTTAACCACTGGACTAAAGGTCTCACCACAATTAGCTCATTATTGTTGCCCCGTGCCATTTGCCATAAGTCTCGCCTTATGGCTTTTACGCTCACCACTATCTCTGAATTTGTGACGATATAGCCAACTGCAATGAATCACATTTACCCCCTTTAGTCTCGGGACAAGATCCCAAGTGCGTTGTGTAGTGAGCGTATTAAATTCCTCACGCATGGCCGCATTCCAATTCGGGTCAAGCTTGGATAATTTTGGGGTTTTAAGTATATGTGAGATAGTCTGAGTGGAGAGGTTAAAGTGGATTTTTGGTTTGAAAATCCTGTGCAGAGCACGGGTTAAGGGGGTATGCCGCTATGTGTAATGCGTACACCCAAAAATAAGGGAGGATGGAAGCATGGAAGAGCATAGTGCGGATCTTATTGTTTATGGTGCATATGATTCTTTCTGCTTTACCATTTTGAGGAGAGGTATGGGGGAAAGAAAATCAAAACAACATGCCGTGGTCCGCACAAAATTTATGAAAGGGAAGGTTGTCAAACTCACGGCCGTTATCATATTGAAAAGTTTTGATGGACTTTTTAAATTGGATTTTAACATATGGTTGAAATTCAAGAAAGATTGTGTAATTTTGTGACTTATATTTTAGAGGATACACCCAAAGAAATTGAGAGAAATCATTCAAAAACATCAAATAATATTTATGACCCAATTTGCTAGTAATGAGAGATGTTCATAAATCCGCATGAATAATATCAAAAGGAGAACATGTTACACTTAATGAAGATTGAAAAGGAAGTCTAACATGCTTTTCTAAAAGGACAAGAGTAGCAAGCGGGGATAAATTTGTCTTTATTACATTGAATGAAATTCTGACTTCTAAGAAAAATTAAAAACTGGTGCTCCCGGGTGCCCTAGTCTATTGTGTCAAGTGGATGGAGAGATGACAGTTAGAGAGGTTGGTGGATTAAAACTTGTAGCGGAATTAAATGAGAAATGATATAAGTCCCCCACACTATTGCATCTCGTAAGAGTAGTCCACGTACGTAGGTCCTTTACAGAAAAAACCAAAAGGATCAAACTCAATAGATACAGAGTTGTCACTAGCAAACTTCCTAACAAAGATTAAGTTTTTAATGATGTTAGGAGCATTTAGGAAAATTTTTAGGGTAAAGGGTAGGTGAGGTGTTGTGTTTGAGTGGTGTCATAGCCTTGAATTTGAATGCGATTTCCATTGTCGACCAAAATAAATTGAGGATTGTTCAAATTGAATAGGTGAGGGAGATTACCAGAATCGCGAGTGAGGTGGGATGTGGCATCTGTATCCATGTACCATGCATCGTCGGGCTGCTGGTGATTAATAGTGTTGCAAGCCTGACTCAGATCGGTATGGGTCATAGGGTTGTAGGCTTGTTGCTCGGACGTAGAGAAGTGGGCCATGTCGTCACCTCACTCTCTGAGGCCGCATCTCTTTCCACCTTCTTGGCCACCACGTTGATGTTGGTGGTCCATAGGTTGCGGAGGACCGATGGGTGTGTAGGCGGTTGGCGTTACGACAACCGCCAATGCTTGTGGAGTGTGTTCATCCTGTTTGGCTCCTCTAGTCTCCTCCAATAACAATTGTGATTGGGCCTTGTTGAAGCTAGGGAAGGGATCAACTTGTTGGATCATCGTCGCAAGTGTATCGTACTCACCTTTTGGCAAACCATAGATAAGTTTTAAAACCATCTTTGTTTCGGAAATCGGAGTGCCAACATTAGACAATTGATCGACAACCAATTTTAGTTGTTTACAATAGTCTAACATGTTGGCAATGTTTTTAAGACGAATGTTGGTGATTTTTTCCTCCAAATAGACGACACGTGTATGTTTGTTGTCTTGAAAGATTTCCTCTAGCCGTGTTCATAATTCGTGAGCCGATGCACCTGTCTTTATAATAGTGTGAAGTAGATCCTTGGATATGGTTTCATATATCCATTGTTTGACGATAGCATCGAGTCTCTTCCACATCGGATTGTCGACGTCGGGTGGACGGGGGTGGTGACATCGATGTGATCAAGGACGTTGTAAGCACAAGCATGTATTTGAAATAATTGGACCCATGATGAGTATTGTCCATCCTCTTGATCAAGAACTAGAGGGATAAAGTTTTTAATATTCGTTACGGCAAAGGCCGGATGAAAGGTGTTAGTAGGGGAAGGAGGAAGAGGATGTGTGACGTCGTGGGTGGAGGAGGAGGAAGCGGTAGAAGCCATGTGGCCGCCTGAAGCAATGAATGCGAGGTGGGTGGCGACGAAATACTTTTAGGGTTTGGGGGGTTGCCGCCGGAAAATAAGAAAAGATATGGGGGGTAGCGGTCGAGTATAATTTTAGGACAGGGAGGGTTTGACTTCTGATACCGTGTAGAATAGTGTAATTCTCCTTGGTTGGAGGTTTCTCATTTATGCAATATATATAGGTGTTTACACTTACAAACCTAATTGTATAAGGATCTGTACTTTACCTAATTATATTAGAATAATAATTACAGAATATATGAAGAATACTAACACAATAATGAGAAGGGGCCATTTGTTGGCTACTTAAGAGTATGCTTTTTTTTAGTAATAGCCCGAGGAGGGAGAGTGATTAGACATCAAAGTGCATAATTATATTATTCCTCACTAATAAAATAATTGGTTTAGATTGGCATAGAATCTAAGGCCACCACCTTTAATGAGATGTTCATTTGTTCTTGCTTTTTAGCCCTTAAAATCTAGTCGAATTTTGGAAGATGCTTAAAGTTATTTTGTACGAATCACGAAAAGAGGATAAGATTTTCTTTATATGTACTACTTTATATATTAGTAGTAGTATTTTCAAGCACATATAATACAAAATGGATACGTACCCTACAATCACTGATCCAGTGAATGCAAACTCGAATGAATAGTGAAATTGCCAATTCTTAGCAAATTTGATTCTGGTATAAGGTTGCGTTTGGCATGAAAGAAAATGTTTCCCCCAACAAATGTTCTCCTAGGAAATATTCTTTTTCAATAAGTGATTTTCTAATTTTTTTTTTTTTTTGGTATTTGTTACCGAAGGAAATCCAGGATTTAAACTCTTGGGTTTACTCTTAAGATTCTTAAGTATTGAACCCATTATGTCTTTAAAGTTATGGGTTCGTATCTACTATATCTTACAATTTTAGTATTTTTTTTTACACATAAATTTAAACTCTCATCGAAATGTAGGGGTTCAATTAAACCTCAGCCTACAAGGCTGCTAGATACACCTATGATTTGATAAGTAAATAGTAAATATTATTTTAAAAATATTTATATATAATTTAGACAAATACTATGAGGATAGAGATGAGATAAATGGGGTGGACGGGGATGAGGGTGCAGTGAGTTGCAGGTGGAGGAGTGGGAATGGGGCACTGGGGTCGGAGACGAGGGAAGAGTTGGGGCAGGGGTAGTGGATGGGGTAGGAGGGAGACAATCTGCATATAAAATGTCACTCGTAAAATTTATTTTTTCTATTTTCATTGAAAAAGTTATTTTCTTAAATTTATGCAACTAGTTTTTCCGTTCCAAAACTTTTGGTCAATCAAAATGAGAAAACAGAAGACATCCCAAAGTCTATTGATTTTTCAAGGAAAAATCATGAGAAGGGTGTCATCATCGTAAGCAAGTTACCAATCGATAATATTATCATCAAGAATATAATCTAATTTTCTATTCTCGAGGTATAGTACAGATTTAATTTCATCAGGTGGTAAAACAACCTGGTGAAATTTTATTTGGTGATGCAAATCGTTAAAATACCTCAGGCAATCAGATATGGATTTTAAATATTTTTTTGTATAATCTAGTTAAGGATTGGGGAATATTTATGACCCATTTATTCTGCTTAATTATAGTGAGGTGAAGCAATAATGAAGACATCCAAAATATGATTCCAAAGCACAGATTCATAATCAATTGACTCTTCAATGAGACATAAATTTCTAACTTAAAGAATGGTCCTTCTTCTAGTAGGGAATGATACTCTAACATCTGCATAGTAACTTTCAATTATAGCACAGATTCATAATCAATTGACTCTTCATTGAGACATAAATTTCTAACTTAAAGAATGGTCCTTCTTCTAGTAGGGAATGATACTCCAACATCTGCATAGTAACTTTCAATTATAGCACAGATTCATAATCAATTGACTCTTCATTGAGACATAAATTTCTAACTTAAAGAATGGTCCTTCTTCTAGTAGGGAATGATACTCCAACATCTGCATAGTAACTTTCAATTATAAGTAAAAGATAATAAATCTGCTGATTACAAAGAACCATTCTGCTGTCCAGCAAAAATAAATAGGGTGAGGATTGAAATATATCGAATGTCCTGCAGAAGTTAATAAAGCGAATCTCAAATAACAAAAAATCAGAAAAACAAAAGAGAAATATAATAAAAGAGATACAATAATTTCACATAATTTGGTCAATCGACTTATATTCACATGCGGAAATAAGCAATCCATTATATAAAAGATAGCCTAAAATATCCAAAGAAATGACTTAACATTTGTGTTTCACAAATTCTTTTATGAAACAAAGACTCTCAAACCCATTTAGGGGTACCTTGTGAATGCTGACAAGTGAGAAGAAATCATAATTTATAGGTGCCCCAAACATTTTCCTCCCCAAAAAAAATAAAATTAGCCTAACATAAAAAATTATATTTTCGTAAGGTATAAAAAATAAATTATGATATACACTTGAAGAACAATTCCTAACTCTATATATCATGTTAAACAAGGTATATACCAGTGATAAACACTTGATATACATAGTGTATATCACGGGTCTATTGGGTCTTTTGTACTAGGTTGGACCGTGATATACACTTACCATATATAAGGTGTATATCACGGTTAAGGGATGATATAATAGTGTAAATTAATTGTAATTATTAGTATTGTACACTTACCATAGTTATAGAATTCTTGTACTACTAGAATATGGTTTTGGGATTAGAATAGGAATAGGATTTCCTATTAAGGAAATTGTATATTGTATATATTCTTTTTCATTAATGAAAATAATCAAGGGATTATTTCTTTCATGGTATCAGAAGTCTAGGTTAAATTTTCCTCTCCCAAAATTCCTAGTTGTTGTGCACTATTCCCGAGAACATACCTCAGTTTCCGTGCTCCCTTTCTTGGTTTCCGTGCCCGGAAATTATTTTTCTCTTCCCAAATCCCTACATCACGTATTGCGTTGCTATAATGGCCAAGAACACATTTCACCATGCCCTTGCTGTTTCTAATATCAAGAATCACAGCCCTATCGTTCTTGAAATAGAAAACGTCTAATATGCGACGTGGGTCGAACTGTTCAAAGTTCATGCACGATGGCATCAAGTTCTCCATCACATTATCCCCGCAGCTCCTATAGATACAGAGGTGCCGAAACTCGAGTATGATAAAAAGTTATGGACCACACTTGATGCTACTATTCTTTAGTGGATATATTCCACTATTTCTATCGACCTGTTGCAAACGATTATCGAACCAGACGCTACGACGATGGCGATTTGGAATAAGTACGTAATATATTCCAAGATAATCAAAATTCATGTTCTGTCACCTTGGAGCAGGAATTCTCCCACGTCAATATGGAAGATTTCCCTAACGTTTCAGCATATTGCAAAAGGTTGAAGGAATTGGCAGACCAACTCCACAATATTGGTGCACCAGTTACCAACGACCGTCTTGTCCTTCAGATGGTTGCAGGCCTTTCTAAGGCATATGGTGGTGTTGGCACGCTTCTTCGTCAAAGAAGCCCTCTTCCGTAATTTTATCAGGCTCGTTCTATGCTTACACTCGAAGAAGCTGGCTTGGCCAAAAAGGCAGCTACCGGTGCTAGTCCCGTAGTCATGATGACCGAGTCCAATTTTCCTCCTTCCAATTCCAACAACCCGGGTCAAAACCGCAACAACGGTGGTGACAAAAAGGGTTAGAATCAAAAAAATAATGGCAAAAATTGCGACAACAACACGGGTGGCGGCAAACAAAGCAGTGGTGGCGATGTCATTCTCGGCGATCGGCCAAGAACAACGGCTGGGCCCGCAGCGTGGCCTATGCAGCAGAATTGGGCCAACCCATATGGGTCAAACAGTGGCGGGTTTCTAGGATATTACCCGGGAAACTGGGCCCCAATTTCTCAACAGCCCAGGCCCAGTTTCTCAGGTCCAGTCTCAGGTTTTCGACCAGCTTATGGGCCGGGGCAGCAGACTAGTGTACTTGGGCCTCGGCCTCTGCAGGCCCACCATGCAGCGGGCCCCACACATACCGACATTGAAGCCGCAATGCACACACTTGAATTAAATCCACCAGACCCGAATTGGTACATGGAAATCGGAGCCACGACCCACATGACATCCGATCAAGGTACTCTCTCATCTTATTCCAATTTGAGCAGCCCTCGTGGAATAATTATTGGTAATGGTAATTCAATTCCAATTCGTGGTTATGGTCATAAAACGTTTGTCTCCCCCCCATCCACCCTTTATCTTGAAAAATACACTTCATTCCCCTTAATTGATTAAAAATTTAGTGTCTGTCCAAAAATTCACCATTGATAATTCCGTGTCTACTAAATTTGATCCGTTTGGGTTTTCTGTGAAGGATTTCAAGACGGAGAGTCCTCTCATGAGGTGTGATAGTAAGGGAGATCTTTATCCTATCACACCAACGTCCGGTTTCTCGAGTCACGCATTGCCATCAACGTTTGCAGCTCTTGCTCCTTCCTTGCGGCATGCTCATCTAGGTCATCCAGGGTCGTCTATTTTGTCTTCCTTAAATAAAAACTATTTTATTTCTTGTAAGGGTACGTGTAGTACTCCGAATTGTTAATCTTGTTCTTTAGGAAAAATTGTTAGATTTCCATTTGTAGCCTCTAGTTCTCATACTTTAATGTCATTTGATATTATTGATAGTGATTTATTGACATCTCCCGTTCTTAGTTCTTTGGGTCATCACTATTATGTTCTATTTTTTATGATTATTCTATTTTTATGGACTTTTTCGATAGCGAAAAAATCTCGGAGAAAGGACAATCTGCCTTCTAACCCGAGGTCCAGGTATTCCGGCCCCAGATGCAACTATGCTACTATTGGCACCCCAAACTAAAAACTACAGCTGGAAATCCAACTTTAGGTGGTCATTATGATCAGAAACTCACTCTCTGGAGAATTTTAAAGTTTTTTCCATTTTCTTAAAATTTAGAGCATTCAATAGAACCCAATTCGAACGGAAAATTTAAAAATATTCAATGTGATAATGACAAAGAATATGATAATAGGTGTTTTGGGAGTTTTGTGCTAATAATGAGATCAATTTTTATTTTTCTTGCCAACATACGTCGTCACAAAATGGGAAAGTCGAACGCAAAATTCGTACCATTAATAACATTGTCCGAACTTTATTGATTCATGCTTCCGTACCCCCCTTCTTTTGGCATCATGTGCTACAAACGGCTACATATCTTCTTAACATTCTTCCTTCCAAAGGTTTAACATATTCATCCCCCCTCAAATTTTATATAATAAGACTCATTCGTATTCACATCTTAGGGTCTTTGGGTGCTTGTGTTATCCACTCTTTCTGTCCACCACAATTAACAAACTTCAGGCCCGGTCTACCCCTTGTATGGTTTTGAGTTATCCGCCATATCATCGTGGTTACAAATATTTTGATTTATCGTCTAATAAAATCATCATTAGTCGCCATGTAATTTTTTATGAATCCCGATTCCTGTTTGCTAAGGTTAGTAATCCTGTGCCAAGTTCGTATAATGTTTTGGATGATGGTATATCCCCGTATATTATTCATCAATTTTCGAACGTATTCCGCACCCCAAATCTGCTAACGGGCCCACTACCAGCTGGCCCCACAATTCTCACACCTCAGTCCAGTGGGCCAGACTCACGGTCCAGTCCATCTCTCAGAACTGGGCCAGCAATCCATTCCACTGCTCTAGTCGACGTTCCAGTTATTGGGCGGGCCAGCTGCTCTTGGCGACCACTTCGCCCGATCAATTCCGATTCGATTAATTCTTGCCAACATTCACCAAATTCTCTCCCGAGTCATAGAACAGTCACTCGTAGTCAACATGGTATTTTTAAACCAAAAAGATATTTTAATTTAAATTCTAATGTTCTTAAATCACCCCTACCATGTAATCATGTGTCTGCTTTAAATGACTCGAATTGGAAAATTGCTATGACCGATGAATATAATGCTCTTATTGATAATAAGACGTGGGAGTTGGTGCCTCGTCCATCTGGTGTTAATATTATTCGATCTATGTGGATTTTTGCTCATAAGGATAATTATGACGGTTCGTTTGTGAGGCATAAGGCTCGTCTTGTAGGTGATGGTAAGACTCAACAGGTTGGTGTGGATTGTGGTGAGACTTTTAGTCCGGTGGTCAAGCCAGCTACCATTCGTATTGTGCTCAGCTTGGCTCTTTCGAAAGCATGGCCCATTCATCAGTTGGATGTGAAGAATATTTTCTTACATGGTGATCTCAAGGAGACAGTCTATATGCATCAACCCTTGGGGTTTAAGGATCCCAGATATCCTCATCATGTCTGTTTGTTGAAAAAGTCCTTGTATGGGCTTAAGCAGTCCCCACAGACTTGGTATAAGAGGTTTGCAAAATATGTTTCTACTATTGGATTCTCTCACAGCAGGTCTGATAATTCATTGTTCATCTATCGTAGTGGTTCTTCCTTGGCGTATATACTGTTATATGTGGATGATATTATCTTGACTGCCTCTTCTGATGCATTACGTCAGTCTATCATGACAATGCTTAGAACTGAGTTTGCTATGAAAGACTTGGGGCCTTGAGTTACTTTTTGGGGATTGTTGTCACTCGTCATGCAGGTGGGTTGTTCTTATTCCAGAAGAAGTATGCAGCTGAGATTATCGAGAGGGCTGTGATGTCATCCTATAAGTCCACTTCCACTCCGATTGATACTAAACCTAAGTTGGGTGTTGCGGTTGGCTCACATTATGAGGATTCGACCCGCTATCGCAGTCTTGCTGGGGCTCTTCAGTATCTTACGTTCACGAGACCAGATATTACGTATGTCGTACAATATGTGTGTTTGTTTATGCATGATCCCAAGATTGAGCACATGAATGCGTTCAAACGCATTATTCGGGTACATCCAGGGGACACTTGACTATGGCTTACATTTATATCCTTCGTCGACGTCTACACTTGTCTCGTATACAGATGCTGATTGGGGTGGCTGCCCGGACACCAGACGGTCTATGTCTGGCTACTGTATGTTTCTTGGTAATAATTTGGTCTCCTAGTCTGCTAAGTGTCAGTCGACATTGTCCCGCTCTAGTGCAGAGGCCGAGTATCGAGGGGTAGCCAATGTGGTCTCTGAATCATGTTGGTTGCGTAATCTTCTGTTGGAGCTTCATTGTCCAATTCAGAAAGCTACCTTGGTTTATTGTGATAATTCTAGTGCCATCTATCTTTCTGGTAATCCAGTTCAGCACCAGCACACTAAATATATCGAGATGTACATTCATTTTGTTCGCGAAAAGGTAGCTCGTGGACAAGTTCGAGTCTGCCATGTCCCTTTCAGGTATCAAATTGCAGACATCTTTACAAAGGGTCTTCCCTCGGTCCTTTTTGAAGATTTTAGGGACAGTCTCAGCTTATGAAGACCGTCTGCTATGACTGCGGGGGTGTGTTAAACAAGGTATATACCCGTGATATACATAGTGTATATCACGCGTCTATTGGGTCTTTTGTGATGATATATTAGTGTAGATTAATTGTAATTATTAGTATTGTACACTTACCATAGTTGTAGGATTCTTGTACTACTAGAATAGGATTTTGAGATTAGAATAGGAATATGATTTCCTATTAAGAAAATTGTATATATTATCTTTCATTAATAAAAATAATTAATGAATTATTTCTTTCAGATTCCTTTTATATTTATAGGTGTCCAATCCTAGTTTTTTTTTTCTTTTCAAAATTTTGACGAATCTAAATAAAATAAGAACTTCAAACTTGACCAACAAATTTTCTTGCTGCCACATCCTAACTTCTTCTTACAACATGGGTTTGGATTTGAGCTCCGGGTTAATAATAAGACTTGACTTTCTTCATCGAAAAATATTTACTTTGTATTATGGAGAACTTCTTTCTTAAATGGGTCTTATGTGACACGAATGTGAATTAACAACGGGAGCTAGAATAGGATTTATGGGTTCGGCCGAACCCAGTAGTACTTCTAGAACCCTGTATTTGTTTTAAAAAATTCATCGAATATATATATATAAATTATCAATTTAGAACTCAATAACTTACCAAGACTAGAATCCTGAACGCATAAGTTTTAAATTCTGGCTTCGTATTTGCGAATTAGTCCGACGTCAACGCGGTATCAAACCCCAGGTTGAAAACGAAAAAAGAAAAACGTATTTAGCTATGTGTTTGAAGTTAGCTCTAATATATTTGTTAGGTTAAATGTGCCTTTTAAACTTGAGACTGAAGCCATTGGGCAGACATAGAAGAATTCGATTCTCCAACACTACAACCTTCTTTTTATATTTTTGTTTCAATGTTTTGTGTTTGGTGTTAGATAAGCTATGCATTGCATGGGACAAAATACAAATGTGCCTTTGCTACTATGCTTTATTCAAAAGGCATGCGATATTCGCAAATCGCAATATCCATCGAATCCTCTATTCCCGTGATCCGGCTTCCCATACACTAGCTAGTGCGAGCGCGGAGCTAGAACGGTAAGTACTAGTTCAGCTGGACCCAATAATTTTAATTCAAATTTTATATATTAAGAAATTGATTAAAATTGTATGAAATTTAAATTTGGAATCCAGATTATGTTACTATCCTAGAACTAATTAAAATGCATAAAATTCAAATTCTGACTCAACCCCTAACTAGTGCAACCCTAATTCATGATTATATATATATAAGTATTCTATTGCGAAAGGGAGCATAGGATCCATTTAAATATTGAATAGACTGCCAGCAACTAAGAGTGGTTCAAGTGATTTGAGGCATATATGTGGACCATGCAGTAGCCGTAATTGAATGCAAAGTAGGAGCAAAGTAATCTCTATCTACCATGTTTTTTGGTATATTTCAAAAAGAATGTCACATTTTTATATTTAGAAATAATTTAATCCTATGACATGATTTATAGCTATATATTTATATAAGATTTGTTTTGGATCACACATTTTAAAAGTCTTCCTTTCTTTCTTAAATTTCGTGTCAAATCAAATGGTGCCGTATAAATTGGACGAAGGGAGTATTTGTCAACGTTAGAGTACTTATAAAGTTGTATGATACGAAAGATAATTACACATTGATCGTCTCTCAATACCATGCTCTCTTATTCTATTTCTTCACTATCTCCTACTATACACGAACATTAATTTCATGTGCGGAATACTTTCTATGGAAATTTTGGGCGTGATTCGGGTGCACAAATTACTTTCATGCACCACTTATGTGTATGCGCATATGTTCGTGCTTATGTATATGTATATATGTATGCAGGGGCAGAATTAGGGAGCGAAATTAATTGATTATTTTTTATGTATTTATAGTAAATGTTGAATTCTATTAATAAAAATTGTATTTCTATCACTGCATGCATGTAGACAACCTCTATTACTTTTACAAAAATACACAACAGCATATAAACGCAGAGTGAACTCGTTGTCATGACAACGCGACAACATAGTATATACAATTGTATTTCTTACACACTGAATTAGAACCATATATAGATCGGGTAGTTCACCCAGGGGCGAAGCTAAGTTCAGGGTAAGGGTTCAATTGTATATCTTTCGAAAGAAATATATATTGCACAAATAGGGCAAAAATAATTTTAGGATAGATTGTCTATATCACACCCTTTGGAATGCGGTCCTTCTCCGAACGCTCCTAACGCGGGATGCTTTATGCGTCTGGCTATATATATTTTTTTATAAAATGTTGAATCCCCTTTATGATAGAGACATATGTTGTATCTCTACGCACAACGTTTAAGACATAATATGGATGTATATGTAAAATCACTAAATTTCAACTAATATAATTAATTTCAAAACCCATTGTTGAAGTGTGTTCCATATCTATACTATTATTACAAGAATTTGGGGATATTCTCATATCTAACACCCATAATTTCATAAGTGCAATAGGTTTACCCACAATAACTCTAAAAGTTGAATCCATCAAATTTAAATGTTGAATCAGTCACTTTTTGATATAATGAAAAATTCTAATGTAGTCGTTATAAGGGATTCAAAACTTATTTAGGTCATAAGTTCAAATATTTTAAGTGTTGGTATAGTACCAAATAATTTCAAAATTTTAATTATCTATACATTGTCATCCTCATGAATGGAATTTATTAATTGTAGTTGGATAAGTAGTAGTAGTAGATTTTCTTAGATTGGTCAAACTAGCCGAGCAATATGATATGTGGTCAAAAGGTAGCTTTTAAAAGTTTGCATTGGTGTAAATAAAGGCTAAGCAGCTCATACAGATAACTTTACTTGGAAGTACAGATTTAAAGCTCAAAGCAGCCATATTAATTAACTGAAGTGGAATTTCCAAATTTAACATGACTTGATAAGTAAGCTACTTAACCCTGTCAACCGGGCTGGACTAGACCAACTCGACCTCCTAAAAATGAGCTCCTACATGTCCTCCGGGGCATAGTCCAGTGACAAAGTCTGGGCGCTATAAGACGCTCTGGCATGGACAGTGTGGGTTCGATTCCCCGCAAGCACGAAGAAACTCTGTATGTTGGGGAATTTGACCTTGTCTGATCAGTTGTACGCTTCCAGAAAACTGGCCACCGGAGCACATTCCGCGATTTACCTGGTAATAGTGTTGAAGGACCGGTGCTATTACCTCCAGGACGTCTGGGTAATACCAGTGAAGTAGTCAGGCGCAAGCCTGAAAACCTGGATTATCAAAAAAAAAAAAATGAGCTCCTACCAGTTTAAGGGTCCCCACGGGCCTAGACTAGACCAACCGGACCTCCTAAAAGTGAGCTCCTACAAGTTTCTGGCTGGGGAATCTTAGGAGACCAGGCTGGGAGTAAAAAAAAAAAACAGTATGCCGCTCAGCCCCTACCCGTTAAGAAATGAATAAACTTAATAGCTTAAACAAACTAGTAATTATCATTTCTTTAGTTTTTTCAAGTGAATTGACTCCACTAGACTATCCAACACCCCATTCCTTTTTTTGTACTTTGTCCTAGTTAATGATAACAACGTGACCAACCCACCCAAAAACCCAACTCTAAAGATATTACAAGATACCCAAAAAAGAAAGAGAAAAAGTACTTGATATACTCGTGTATATAATTACTCTCTTTATCCCAATTTATGTGATATAGTTTGACCGAGCACGAAATTTAAAAAATAATGAAAGACTTTTGAATTTTATAGACTAAAACAAGCTAAAAATATTTGTGTGGTTATAGATCATCTCGTTAAACGTAAAAGATAAAGTTTAAAATTAAATTATTGTTAAATAAAAAAGATGTATCATTTTTTTTAGATAGATTAAAAGGAAAAATATATCCTATAAATTGACACAAAGAAAATAGTACTTTAATTTGCAATAGAATCTAGTAATCAATTTAACGTACATAGGGAATTACAGTAATGACATGCTGCTGGTATTGTATAGTGCATGAAAATACACAAAACTCCACAAAGCAAAAAAGCAAACAGGAAATTAAAAAAAAAAGATTGTCGTATAGAAGTCTTATAGCAGAGTATAAAGCAATGGTTCCTTCATGTCACGTTCAAAACCAACTCATCTCTCTCTCTTTCTATAAAAGACGGATTCATAATTTAAATTCAATAAATTCAAAATTTATGTTTTTATCGCTGAATCCCTTGCATTCTTGTAATTATGAGTTCAGAATTTAGTATTTATTAAAATTTTAGTATTTTTTTTATATATTGGATCCGCTCCTATATCTCCCCCGCCCTAACCCCCATTCCCCCCTCTAGGTTCGAGAAAGTAACAGAATCACTCCTACCTATAAAGAAAACCAACCACCCCTAGCCCATGAAACAAAATCCAAATCCAAAGCAAAACTCAATACTTTGGCTTCTCTTTTCTTTGCCTAACAACAATTCTTGATTCCTTCAACATTTCTCAACTTCTTTCCTTCTCTTAATTCACAAACCCCATTTTGTGGAACATCACTAGTTTGATTTTCTTCTTCCCTCTATAGAGGGTGAGAAGTTTAATTTCAAACTTTTATATGGATAATATTAGAAAGTTCTCTAAGGGTTTTTTGGGGTTTTTAGTGCTTCTAGGATTTGTTTGGTTATTGTTGGTTGAAGTATTTGAAAATGGAGGTACAAGAATGAATGTTCATCAAGTTGCTGGAATTATGAAGAACAACAAACATATGAAAACACATAAGAGAAGTAGTGTTCATCCAAAGATAGAATTCAACTTTGTGAGCAAAAGAAGAGTTCCTAATGGTTCTGACCCCATCCACAACAGGTTAGTTTGTCTTTAATTTCTTTACGCAGATTTCTACTTAATTTTGTCTCCTCACTCTTTGTTTAATTTCCATCCATGTTATACAAATAATTAATGTACATATATACCTTCACAAATCACATCTTATATAGTTATAAGGATTTACGTTATATACATCAAAGGACATTCTGGTGCACAAAACATTTCGAGTTAGCGGGGTTAGGAAAAGGGTCACACCGCAAGGAGTGTTTACTCCAACACAAGCGTCATGTTATATACAATTGATGATGTAAATTAATAAAAAGGCATCCACTCTCAACAGAGATGGATGATTGATTTAAAAAAATATATTGATCCTGTAAATATTTATAATAGTAGTGTAGGTTAACATATTTACAAGTTCTCTATGTTCTCAATCAATATTAATTACTATAAAGAGTTACATGTAACGGCATATTTTTTAAATGATCTGATTGTATAAATAATTTTTACGTACACCCATTATGCATAGAACTTAAGCGCTAGCTATAAGTATGATCGTCTAATGAGCGCGTTTGATGTTAATTGTTGATGTTTTTAAAAGTCTGAGTCACTTCGAGATGTAACTTTCATACATGTTGCCAACCGAAAAGTAAATGAGAAAGAGTGAAGGAATTAGTAGAAGTATTCAAAAAAACTATTTAAGACTTCCAAGAGATTTTATAAATTATAACTATAAAGAACGTAACTCTCTCGTATAAAAAACTCTTATCGAAGCTATATATGGCTCTAATAATTTCTCTTCATGCCATCGTTTTTTTTTTTTTGATATAATTCACTTGTTTTGAATTTGGTTAATTTTTCATGTTAATTAATTCTATCTCCTACATGAAAAAAATTAATTGAACTTTTTTAAGAGGGCAAACTAACAAGTTTAAATTCGTTTTTAGATATTTATTCCATTTGTATATTTTACGTTGAGCCCATTAAATAAAAAGTATTTTAGGTTGAGGCAAAAGTAGTAGGGTTTGCATGCTTAACTGTTACATCAACTCCTACTTTTAGATTCTGTTCAAAGTTTTAGTTTACTGAAGTTGTGTAACTTTACGTTAATGAATAAAATTTAAGTTAGAGAAAGAAAAAGCATGTGTTGGGTTGTGTTTCACTTTATTCTCTTATTATAAATGAATTAAGCCTAATTATCAAAGCCTAATTAACCTTTCATTTTTGTTCTCTTTGCAATTTACGAGGCTCTTAATTACCTTTTCATGACATCTTCTCTTTTTCCCTTTTGCGTTCTTTTTTTCTCCTTTATCAGTAGTACTTTCATGAAATTCCATTACCACTAAAGTTTTCATCAATATTGATGCAAATCACATAAACTTCTTTATCTAGCAATTGTATACTGTGCTAAAGATTTCACCTTACATACACTGTCGTCAAAAAAATATTTTCTTAAAGGATTTATTTTTCTTAAATTGTTACATTCTTTTTCAGAGTCAAACACACATTGTTTTTATAATGGATTGCACTTGGGATTTTTATCTGCTCTGATACCTGCCGAAGTATGTGACTAACTCATCTATATGTTTAAATTGTTAGAAAAAATACATTTTTATTTATTTAATTATTCTTCAAAACTAAACATTGATAATATAATTTTTTTCTTACAATATAAAATCCTCTAAAATATTATTACGGCTAGCTGACATTATAAGGATAATCAGTCTAACTTCAATAACACGCACCATGTAAATTAACTTTTATATATAATATCATATTACCTAAAAATATAATCATAGTAACTATCTATAATAAGTGGAAATTCGAAAATAAGGCTGACAGTAACTTACTACAACCAATTAAATTACGTTGATAGACAGTGTGAAAATTCTTTACACTACTATTGCTTATGATAAATTAAATCCTTTATTAATAATAAAAGTATAATTTCTGTGTATAAAATTCAATTAATTAATAAATAAAACTATTCAATATTTGGTGAATTTTGAAACTGAAAGTTATTTATCTTTAATTTTCAACAGAAGAGCGAGGAGTTCTCGTCGGCCACCAGGTCAAGCTTCCAAAGGAAAACCCAACATTAAGCCATGAACAAATTAGGGCAAAGATAATGCTTGTGAGGTGTTTTTTTTTTAATCTTGTATGTAATTGTTGAAAAAAGGAAGTCTATACATATTTTCAGATGATTTTTCAGAAATTCCCGCAGCATGTAACTTTTTTTAACTCAAAAAAAGAAAATCAGTTGACATTGGAAGAGGAATGAGGAAGAATTATAACTTCTTGGGTAGAGAATCCAAATTAAATTCTTAATTTTTCCAATATTATGTGAAGATTTGAGGTTGTGAGTTTTAGTTAGGTTTTATCTCCGTCCCAGAAACTGTTATTTACTTTGTATTATTTTCAAACGATCGATATTGTGTGCATATTATTTTTTTTAAAAAAACATCATACATATAAATACTAATTAAGAAAAATTTCACAAAGAAGTGTCGAATGATACCATTTTAAGCAAGAAATGGAAATATTATTATAGATTGGATTTTTTTCATTGACTAAGCATGTGAAAATTCTTTTTCATAATGAGTTGCGATGATATCTGATTCCGGGACCTTTGCTTGCTCTGTTGTCCTGTTGAATTGTGTGATCGTTTTATCTAAAAGCTTAAGCTATTAGAAGGAACACATTTTGATATACTTAATTATATTCTCAATAGACCGGAAGGGAAAAACATGTGAAATTTTGTATGGATTGTGAAAATTAAGAAAAAAGAAACAATTTATGTAGAGAATTAAGAAGAAAAGAAAATGGAGAATGTTTAAAAGGAACTGCATGTCTTAGCAGCCATGCATTTTATTTGAGTACGAATCTCATGTTAATCTTGTCAAATTCTCATTAGCTTTTGCTTGTAAATAAAGGAGCTTTTCTTTGGCTCATTGCACTTATTGATTTGCTTAAGAAGTGGCATGTGTTCCAAAACAAAAAAGTAAATGTACCATTTTAAAGGTATTTTTGAGAAGGAAAGAGGATGAAATAGTACATATTAGCCACTTCCAATCATGTTCTTGAAAAAGTACCATCATCACAGAATTTCAAATTTCATAAAATTCCATGACACCTTGTGGAATTTAAAGTTGTCACGGAGTTTCACCGATTAAATTTGAAATTTTATGATATTGATTATTTTTCAATTGTTGAGGCTAAAAAGTGGTTATTTATAGCTTATTGAGGACATGACCCTAGGAAGGTGTGAATGTTGAGGATTAAGCTAGAAGGTTAGTAGGTAACCGGAAGTTTTCCTTATTAGTAGTATTAGTTAGTAATCCCATAGTTTTTGTGTATTACTAGCTATTGTCTCATTTAATTTGCTTTTTGTTTTGCTATTTTGTTGTCATAATTTTTTGATATCATATATGCTTCAAATTCTTTTTTTTTTTCTGAGTTCTATCGGAAACAACATTTGTACCCCACAAAAATAGGAATAATATATGCATACATTCTACTATCTCCGGACCTCATTTATGGGACTATACTAGATATATTATTGTTGTTGTAAAAAGCAGTTGTTTGTGAGTTTTAACCAAAAAAAAAAAGTAAAAGGAAATTGTTAGTCCTTATGAGATTCTTTAGTGGGGGTGTGAACACTGTTTTGGTCTTTGGTCCATTCAAACTTGTAAAACCAAACAGATATATTCTCGAGCATGACAATGAAAAAAATTTAAAGTTTAAAAGAAAAGGGGAAAAACAAAAAAGGAAAGTAAAAGGCATGTAAAGAAGATGGTACTCTCTTCAAAGTTCAAAGTGAAAGGCAAAGTAGGCTTTCTCTAGTTTTGCTTTTTCATTCAAGGCTTCTTTGCTTTCTCCTTTAACATTTATTGGACTAATAACTAGGGCTGGCCAGTGGGCCGGGACGGCCCGACCCCGACCCGACCCCGTCTTGAGCCCGCCCCAGTTCCGCCACGATCCCGCTAAAAAAAATAAAAAAATAACGGGGGCGGGACTCGAACTCGGGACGGGACGATGTCTCGTCCCACCAGACCCGAGCCCGCCCCAGGCCCGCTAGACCCGACCCCGCTCCGACCCCGTCCCGAGCCCGACCCCGACCCCGACCCCGTTCTTTTCCCCCCTTTGCAAATATGACCGTTGTACCAACGACCATTTTAGATTATGGCCGTTGACCAACGGCCATTTTAGGCCCCTCCCCTCCCCCCACCCCCCCACCCCCTAATATTTATTTTTTACCCATAAGTTATTATATTTACACTTTAACCCAATTTTTCAACTATAAATAACTCATTTTCTCTTCATCTTTCTCACAAATCTTCCTACAATCTCTCTAATTTCTCAATATATCTCTCTACAAGTCTACATTGTTTGCTAAATATTCAATTTTATTTATTCATTTGGGAATTGGGAGTGAAGTTGGCAACTAGCTTGAGGATCTTCCATCGAGCAAAGTTTTAATTTTCAACCTCTCGATTACACGTCGACGTTACGTCGACGTTTGGTACATTCGTTCCTTCATTAAATTATTATTGTCTGTTTATTTTATTTAGCGCACTTAATTTTATTGTCTTTAATTATTTATTAACATAATTTAAATGGAAGGATTAAAAGGTATGTTTAAGGATAAGGGTAAGGGTGCTTCTTCTAGTAGGGGCAACCAGGGCAATGGTACTTCTTCTAGTCATCTTATTCCTACACATGATGATTTTGTTGATACTCAACATTTTCCTACAATACCATTAGATTTAGACCAGGAGCTATTTTCTGAAACTCAAGAAGACTTTAATTTAGACGATGATCTAGATGATATACCCACTAATGTTGATGACAACACACCCACTAGTACACCTTCAACTGATAAACCTCCTATTCCCCTAATATGAGACGAGGTCCAAAGAAACGACCATTAAAATCGGATGCATGGACATTTTTGATAGGGACGTAGAGAATCAAGTAGCCATATGTAAAATTTGTAAAAATGTTTTAAAATTTAAAAGCCTGAAAAGGTCACTGGGGACGGGGTTTAATTAGACACGTAGTAAGTGCTCATCCAGCTAGGTATGCCCAATACCAGGACTTCAAAATCGGGTGCAAGAACGCCCGCTCCATCGGGACAAGGTTCACATACCGTCATCGTCCCTGACCAAATCTGGTCAAATTAACCCTATGACGGGGGGAATTGTAGGCTCTAAATACAATAAACATAGAGATAGGGCAGCAATATCAAAATTAGTTGCTGTGGAGGGTTTGCCTTTTTCATTTCCTTCATCTCCCGATTTTATTCATTACATTAGAGATATATATAATCCTGCTTTTAACGGTTTTCCTAGATCAACTGTTAAGAGAGATGTATTTAAATTCGCGCAAGAAGTACCCACTAGGTGAAATTCTTTATACGAGCAACTACTTGTTGCTTATGGCTATAAATTACCTATAACTTTATTTTTTAACTCTCATATTAAAAAGCCAGCTGATATGATTTTAGATAGTGATTGGGAAAAAATTTCCGAACTTATTGTATTTTTAGATAAATTTTTTCAAGCAACAAAAGAATTTTTCGGTATATATTATCCTACTATTTCAACTATGTTATTTTATATAACTCTAATATTTTTATTACTTAGTGAATATATGAAAAAACCAGCTTATAAGGCAGCTATTAAAAAATGTTTGTCAAAATAAAAAAATATTTTATTCCTATTCCCTCTATTTATATTATTGGTTCTGTATTAAATTCTACTATTAAAATAGACAGTACTAAATCACCAATTGAAACTATTTACGATTGTATAGAAGTACTACCACCTCCAAGTTCCAAAAATCTAAATCACCCACCACCTATTGAACAAACTAAAGAAGAAGTGTTGTCTAGCGTAGAACAAACTAAAGATGATGAAAACTACAACGAAATCTTAACCGAAGGTAGTGGAAGCGACGTGGATCAATTTGACCAACAAATATCAATTCCAACCGAAGAACCACATGAAATCATCAAGCAATTAGAACATGTGTTTTTTGAGAATGTAATTTTTTTAATTGCAAATTTATTATGTAATTTGCAACTTTTGGACAACACCACAAAGTTGTAATTTAGATTTTAGACAATTGTATTTGTATTACAAAAAAATCATATGTCTATTAAATAATATAAGAGGCACAAAAACAGCCTTGGGATGTTTTTATTACACTATCTTGTTTTGTTTATTGAGTTTTTTTTATACATATGTTATTTTAAAAATAAAAGGAAAACCCGTTGTACCCTCGCTTCGACATCGAAGGATCGGGATCGGATCGGACGGATCGAGCAAGTCCCGCTGCACTCCCCCCGACCCCAACCCTTTCTCCCGTCCTGCCCCGACCCCGTCAGACCCGGCCTGCCAGACCCGAGCCCGGCCCACTGGCCACCTTTACTAATAACAAGCAAAGAAGACTTGGTCTAAAGTTTTGGAGATTCAAGTTGGGGCAATTGCCTAAAATGGTTAAAAAGGGAAAGAGATATCCAGTTGGAATCATTGGGTCACCACATATGATTTTCTCCCCTAAAATTTTTCAGACAATATAGTACTCCATCAATTTATCTGTATTATATTGGAAATTATATACCAAGAAAATCAAAATATATGAAAAAGAACACAAATATGAAGATTTGATCATATGAACAACGAATACAGGATTGGAGGCTTGAAATACGAGTGAAACGCTTTCCTAAAAATGATATTTGGTCCCTCTCCTCAGCGAGATTGCTGTAGGATTTACCCAAATAATTTTAGTGGATATGACAAGCCTATAAATTTTTGCACTAAGCAATTAGTGAAGAAATTCTATAGGAAAGCAAAAACTTGAACTTGATCTTTTGGAATACGAGTAGAAAGAGGATTTTCTGAGAAAAGAGAAGTACTCTTTTTGTTTTTATATTACGTTTGAAACCAGAAGAAATTGAATATAAATAGAACTGATGGTAACCAAAGAATGAAAGGACACACCCTTTCATTTATAAGACACCTTTTTTTTAAAATATATTTAATTTAATTCAAACAAATTTCGAACAATCCCCCACTTGGTTAAATATAAATTAGGACTCAAAGATCAAGTTGTGTTTACACATATCTTTCGATTTGAACATTACCTTAGTACAATGCCACAAGGTGAAATTGAAATATCATGTAGCATAATAGCTTTGAACATGTTATTCCTTATGATAACATCGGTGACATGATACACATAAACATTTAATTCATGCTTTTCACTCAAACATGCTTAGCACTTTTATGGTCATGTGCTATCCAAAATTTATGAACATTTATAAGAGTAACTTCACCCCTCAATCGAAGTGGCACCACTTCTATGTTCATATAGGTGAGGTTCTTTTCGTGTCTTTGTCACATTTGAGACACGTGTTCCTTGAACTAAACCTCATTAAGAGTACTATAACTTAACCTTTTAATCTGTGATAACCAATACTAGTATATCTCTTATTTAAGTACCGAAACATCCACGTATCAATAACTTGTTGTTACCCTTTGAATCCATAACTATTCATTTCATAGTGCTGGGTAGAATTGTCATTATTGGTGGACCTAATTAAGGAGTTTTAATTTAATCAACTCGAGATTAGTTTTCACCAACTTCTTTATAAGAGTTTTAGTAATTGGATTACCGAAATTATTTTTTGACGCCACAAATGTGAGAGAGATGTTTCCTTCTTGAATTAACTTTCTCACATAGTCATGTCGAAGATTTATGTATCCGATTTCACATATATATTTACATATATACTCGAGTTAAGTGGCTTGACCATCACAAAATTGAGCTCATATTTTGCAAAATCAATGAATTTTCTAAAAAGAAAATCCCTCAACTCCTTTCCTTGCTTCTACTAATGCAAGTTTATTTCTCTGTTTCAAGTAATTGCACCTTCTCTCAAGGTAATTACCCATCATGTGGTAAATTGTGTTTTCTCACATATTCGATATTCAATTTACATTGATATATCCTTATAAAATAGCATGAAACTTTGAGTTTCTCAAATCTTTAATTTTCTGAAGAAAACCAAGTTTTCGACTGCTAGCCCTTCCAACACGCTTGCTTACACAAGTAAAGCCACAATTCTTTCATCATTTTTAGTTAACTCGATCTAGGATCAAATATGGTATTGACCTCTTTTATATTTAAGTGACTAAATTTATTTAGCACTTTCTCAATGTAATGATAATACATTACCCCCGCTATTTTATTTAATCTTGATACACAACATAGTATCAATTTATCCAAG
Source organism: Anisodus acutangulus (assembly GCA_029783415.1). Taxonomy (NCBI): domain Eukaryota; kingdom Viridiplantae; phylum Streptophyta; class Magnoliopsida; order Solanales; family Solanaceae; genus Anisodus; species Anisodus acutangulus. The sequence continues at coordinate 45,583,175 of CM056500.1, read as the reverse complement.
ATTCTTTATTTTGAATTTGAAAGAAAAAGAAATCTCGTTGTTTCTACCCTGCCATATAAACCTCTTTATTTCTGTTATACCATAGAAATCTTTTTGTTTCTTTAATGTTCTTCTTATCATTGCTTGAAATAACATATGAACAAATTAATTTGCACAAAATAATTATCATAAATTTTGGTGTAGATACAACTTTTCATGAAAAGTCACAACCGTTCAAATATTCACGAAAAAATACAACTGTTAAATCACACCCCTTCACGAAAGAAGACAACCCTTTCTTTTTGAAGGCACAAACCCATTTTTCTAATTGACAGTCTCATAAATTTATAACTAATTTAACCATAAGTCAAACACTCCACTTTGAATGTTCCAGTTATCATTTCAACAACACATAATAAAAACTCAGAATCAAGATCAAGCATAATCCACAAACATTAACATATTATGCTTCTCTCAGTTATCATGTTCATAAAATTCATCAACCATTAAGTAATATCTAACGTAAATGTTGTTTTTTCATGGTCTCAAAATGACTCTCTAAGTATAAATATGTTCATTCTCGAATAAACACTTCATGTCATTCCTCTGCATAATCTATGAATGCAGCATATATATGTGTATGCCAACAATTTTTGCATTTTCACAAAGGACTAACAAGTATAACCTTAAACATATTATTGTTGTTTCTAAACTTAATTTGCATTTCGAAATTATCACAAAGGGTCATCTACCCTAATATTTATGAAAATAAATTTTATAAATCACAAAAAATAAAATTGATAAATAAACAATAAATGAAGTTAAGAAAGTAGAACCCGATTTGTTATCACTTTCTCTTCAATTCATCACTTTGCAATTTCCTCTTTGGTCATTTTAATATAGTCTACCCTTTGCATTCACTCGTTACCAGCACTAACCATCACAATCCGATGGTGATAGAATTTGGTACAATCCAAACACCTTATAATCTTCTCCTAATATTTTGTTCAAGATAGTGTTAATCGGAGTTAGCGAATTCAACTTGCTCTCCAGATATGAGTTCTGCTAGGAATCAAAAACTACTATCGACGTTAACTTCGTCACTCGTACTCTCCAGGTTCTCCTCCTCTCTCTGTTTTTTTTTTCTTTCTGAAAGCCTTCTTTACTGTTAAGTCAAACAAATCCATATATTTCTGAAAGAAATAATCCCCTTGATTATTTTCATTGATTGAATAGATATATATACAAGTTACAAAATAGGAGAATCCTATTCCTAATCTATTCCTAAAACCTTATTCTACCATAACTCTAACTATACAATTATGGTAAGTGTATAACACTAATTAAGGTATCCTTTTCCTTACAATATACTACAACTATATATACCATATATACACTAACTGGGCTGCTAGACTTTTGGCCGAAAGCCCACTGCTTTGCTCCTTTGCAGTGGCCGAAAGCCCACTGCTGCTTTGCTCCTTTGCGCGGCCGAAAGCCCATCAAGCTTTCTTAACACACCCCCGCAGCCATAGCGGGCGGTTTTTTAACGCCGAGATCGTCCCTAAAATCTTCAAAGAGAACTGGTAGACCTTTGTAAAGATGTTCGCAATTTGATAACGAGACGGACATGGCATACTCGAACTTGACCCTTTGCAACCTTTTCACGGACAAAGTGAATGTCCATTTCGATATGCTTGGTGCGTTGGTGTTGAACGGGGTTACCTGAAAGGTAGATGGCACTAATGTTATCGCAATAGACCAAGGTTGCCTTCTGAATGGGACAATGAAGCTCCAAAAGCAAATTACGTAGCCAACATGATTCGGAGACCACATTTGCTACCCCTCGATATTCTGCCTCGGCACTTGAGTGTGATAGAGTTGCCTGACGTTTTGCTTTGACCAGGAGACCAAGTTGTTTCCAAGGAACATACAGTAGCCAGAAGTCGACCGTCTGGTGTCGGGACAACCACCCCAATCAGCATCCGTGTAGGAGACAAGCGTAGATGTAGATGACGGATACAAGTGCAACCCATAGTCGAGTGTCCCCTGAATATACCGAATGATGCGTTTCATTGCATTCATGTGCTCAACTCTGGGATCATGCATGAATAAACACCTGCCGAATCCGCATATGTAATATCCTGGTCAGTAAACGTGAGATACTGGAGGGCCTCAGAAGACTGCGATGAAGTGGTCGGGTCCTCGTATGGTGCACCTGGCTGTGGCACTTAGCTTTGGGTTTGCATCAAGTGCGTGAAGTGGACTTACGGGATGACATCCCACTTTCTATGATCTCAAGGCTGACATACTTGGGTTAGAAACAAGCCCCCTGAATGACGCTTGACGGCAATCCCCAAAAAATAACTCAACGGCCCTAAGTCCTTCATAGCAAATTCAGAACTGAGCATGGCCATGATAGACTGGCGCAAAGCATCGGAGGAGGCAGTCAAGATGATATCATCCACATACAACAAAATATAAGCCAATGACGGACCACGTCGGTAGATGAACAAGGAATTATCAGACCTGCTGTGAGTGAACCCAATAGTCGAAACAAAATCAGCAAATCGTGTATACCAGGCCCGTGGAGACTGCTTAAGCCCATATAGTGATTTCTTCAACAAACAGACATGATGAGGGCGGTTGGGATCCCTGAAACCCAACGGTACGATGCATATAGATCAAGCTTTCTTTGAGATCACCATGTGAAAAAGCATTCTTGACATCCAACCGATGAATTGGCCAAGTCTTTGAAAGAGCCAAGCTAAGCCCAGTGTGACTGGTAGCCGGTCTGACCACCGGACTAAACGCCTCACCACAATCAATTCCAACCTGCTGAGTCTTACCATCACCAACAAGTCGCGCCTTATGTCGAGCAAATGACCCATCTGAATTCTCCTGTGAGCAAAAATCCACATAGACCGAGCAACATTAATACCACATGGACGGGCACCAACTCCCACGTCTTATTTAGAAATAAGAGCATTATATTCATCAGTCATAGCAATTTTCCAATTAGGGTCATTTAATGCGACACGATTGCGGGGCAAGTGGGGATTTAGAAGACATCCGAATGTAAATTAAAATGTCTTTTAGGTGTAAAAAATACCCACCGACTACGAGTGACCGGTCTATGACTCGAGGAAGAATGGAGTGAATTTTGGGAATTTTCCGGGTTCGGCACGGACTGGCCAACATGCAGTGGGCCTGCTGGCCCAAATCGCATGCATCGATTGGATCGGTTTCGACCAGCCTGTAATCACCGGGTGGGTGCCCAATAATCGAACTGCCCATTCCGAGGGTCGAGCGTAGGAGTGACGCCATCGGTGGGGCCAGCGTCTGGCTGGGAATTTTGGGTACTGAGTTGTCCGAAATTCCGGAATAATATACGGGATATTTGGTCATCCAAAAATTATCTGATTAGGCTCTGAGTATGAACTTTCGTAAAAGGGAATTGAGTTTCATCAAAAATGACATGACGATTTATAATGATTTTCTTGGAGGATAAATCAAACACTTATAACCCCGATGATTTGACGGATAACCCAAAATACACCACGGAGTAGACCGAGCACTGAAGTTTGTTAATTGTGGTGGATGGGAATAACGGATAACACAAGCACCCAAAATCCGAAGATGAGAATAAGACGGGTTCTTATTATATAAGATTTTGAGAGGGAAGAATATGTCGACCTTTAGACGGAATTATGTTAAGAAGGTAAGTGGCCATTTGTGGGCATGATGCCAAAAATACGGAGGTATGGAGGCATGAATTAGGAGGAGTTAGGACAATGTTATTTATGGAACTAATTTTGCGTTCAAGCTTTCCCATTTTGTCAAGATGTATGAGGACATGAAAACCGAAATTTATCCCATGAGTAGCACAAAATTCTCGAAACTACCTATTGTCATACTCCTTCCCATTATCACATTGAATATTTTTTATTTCTCTTTTCGAATTGAGTACCAACGAATGCTCTAAATTTTATGAAGACGGAAAAACACTTGTGATTTATTCGCAATTGGAAACGCCCACAAAAATCTAGAATAATCATCTAAGAAGAGAACATAATATCGATGACCCATTGAACTAAGAACGAGAGATGTCCATAAGTCGCTATGAATAATGTCAAATGGCATAGAAGTATGAGAATTGGAGTCTACAAATGGCAACTTAACAATTTTTTCCTAATGAACAAGATCGACAAATTGGAGTACCACTACCCTTACAAGAAATAAAGCTATTTTTATCTAAAACTGATAAAATAGAAGATCCCAGATGACCCAAACGAGCATGCCACATGGAAGGAGAGATGGTCGCAAAAGTCGATGGCAAGGTCTGACTCAAGGATGAAACCGGCATGATAGGATATAGATCCCCCTACTATCACACCTCATGAGATGACTTCCCCGTCTTGAAATCCTTCCTTCACAGAGAAACCGAAAGGATCAAATTCAATGTAAACAAATTGTCATTTGTGAACTTTCTGACGACACTAAATTTTTAATCAATTTAGGAGCATGTAAAGTATTTTTCAAGAGAAGTGGTGGATTGGGAGGGAGACAACGTTTCGACCATACCCTAGAATTGAATTGAACTGCCATTACCAACAATTATTCCCAAGGGGTGCCTCAAATTGTAATAAGATGAGAGTACCTGATTCGGAAGTCATGTGAGTAAAGGGGCCCCGGTGTCCATGTACCAATTTGGGTCCGGTTGAGTTAATCCCAATGTGTGCATCGCGGCCTCGATGCTCGCCGAGTGGGGCCTGCTGCATGATGGGCTTGCGGAGGCGGGGCCCAAGGACTCCTGGCCGTGCTGGAACTGGGCTGTTACCGCTGTGGGGGCCGTTCTTTGGGCCCATCGCCGGCCGCCATCGCTGGTATTTGGGCTCCACGGGTAGCCAGCCCATCGTGGCAGGGCAAACGCCTGAAGCGTGCCATCGCCATCGCCCATCATTGCGGGCCCACGGTGGTGGTGGCCTGTACCCCGAATGGGGACCCACCGCCGCTTGTTGCTCACCGAACCGCCACCGTAATCCCCCGTTTGCCCCCGCCGGTTTGTTATTTTTGGCGATTATTCTTGCCGCCACCATTATTATGGTTTTGGCCCGAATTATTAACAAAACCCGAAGGACTAGAGAGGATGCCACCATGACAATCGGGCTTGCTCCGTAGCGCCTTTTAGCCAAATCGGCTTCTTCAACGTCGGCATGGAGCGGGCTTGATGAAAGCTCGGGAAGAGGGTTGCTTTGGCGAGAGTTCCAACACCATTATAGGCCTCCGAAAGCCCGGCAACCAACTGTAGAACTAGACGATTATTTGTCACTGGTGCGCCAACATTACGGAGTTGATCCGCCAATTCCTTTAGTTTCTTGCAATATGCAGAAACGTTCGAAATACGCCCATTCGACGAGAGAATTCCGCTCGAGTGTGACGATACGGAATGTTGGGTTGTCTTGGAATATGTCACGCAATCTATTCCATGCAGCCATAGCCGTCGTGTCGACTCTATAATCGCTTGTAGAAGGTCCATCAAATAGTGGCGTATATCCACCGAAGAACGGTAGCATCAAGTGTAATCCACACCTCAGATCCTCCGCAGAAGGGTCTAGCGGGAGGAATTATGTGATGAAGAACTTGATAAGAGATAGCGTGAATTTTAAAACAACTCCGCCCACGTTGCATATTGAACGTTTTTCCATCTCAAGGACACAGGACACTGAGCTTGATATTGAAACCGTGAGGGCGGTGAAAATTGTTCTTAGACATATTTGAAAGAACAAAAGAAGGAGGTTAAATTTAAGAGAGGTTTTGAGAATGAAGACGAGATATTTGGAGAGAAAACTCGAGGGAAGGGGGGGGTTCTCGGCCAAGGATACAAAAGTTTGAGAGAAGAAAACTTTTGTTTAGACCTGAAGTCTCTGATACATGAAAGAAATAATCCCCTTGATTATTTTCATTGATTGAATAGATATATATACAAGTTACAAAATAGGAGAATCCTATTATTCCTAATCTATTCCTAAAACCTTATTCTACCATAACTCTAACTATACAATTATGGTAAGTGTATAACACTAATTAAGGTATCCTTTTCCTTACAATATACTACAACTATATATACCATATATACACTAACTGGGCTGCTGGAGTTTTGGCCGAAGGCCCACTGCTCATCTGCAGTGGCCAGCCCTGCCGCTGCTTGCTCCTTTGCAGTGGCCGAAAGCCCACTGCTTTCTGTTTAACAATTTCTATACCCTTCCAAAATGTACGCATTGCTGATTCTCTCTCTTCTATTCTTCTCTTGTCTATCTCTTCTCTTCTCTTCTAGATTCTTCCTCACCTAAATCTAAATCTTCTTCTCTCTTATTCTGTAGATCTCATCCATGCAAGGAGACTCTGCCATCTATCTTACTACAGTTGATTAGACTAGTTTAATTCCTGTAATTTGAGTTCCATTTCATTGATATAAAACATAAAATTGTCCCAAAATAAATTGTCGTTCATTTGATAAATATAAAATTTGAATTAAATAGTCAGATCATGATATTTGGTATCAGAGCACTCGAACTTGCGACTTGAGGGTTTAACAATGGCTGAGGGAACCAAATTTGTAACATCCCGTTCTTTCGGGCGATGGTTTGAACAACTAGACGTATGCAAATAGACCCGAGCCTTGGGAGAATTTTTAGTCATATTCACGTATGCAAATAAAGAGCTTAGTATATAAAATAATGTGGTTCTGAAATAATCTAAGATTTTAAAAGTGTGACGACGATGATCAGAAATATTATTTTCATGTGAGCCAACAAGGCTATAGACTAGTGTTATATTACATGAACATGATAATGAGTATATGAAGTGTGTTAAAGTTGATTATTATTTAAGTGAATTGAGATGGAGAAATTAATTATATGTGTAATTGATTAAATGTTGAATTTTAGCGGAGATAAAGAATGGAATAAAGATATCGGATAAGTGATGAAATGTCATCACCTTTCCAGGTGGCAGTAGAAGAGAAAGTAAAATAGCGACTATGCACTAGTATGAGTTGGTGGCAATATTTGTTGTAGACTAACCATTATGAAATTGTTACATATAAATGGACAAACTTCATTTAGTATACGACTTGGATAATTTCCTTCAAAGTGAAGTATCGTCAACTGCCTTTAGCTCTAGTTTATTTTTAGGACTCAACGTGTTGTGAGAATTTCAACAACCATTGTTACACCTCTATGTATTGACGGCATCAAGCCACACCATAGGGATTATCTTCGATACTTTCTCAAGGGAACCCCATCACAAGAATCAATTGACGATGAAATTTATCTTGATAAATTCTACATCGAGTCATTGAGCTTAGATGGAAGGTTAGACGTCTATCAGAAGGATTGACTAGTTGTGGTCATTCAAGATGTATTTAAGGTATGTTAAGGCTAAATCTTCCTTCTTTTGGCATGTTCCATGTAATGAAACGTAAACGTAATACTGTCCCATAAATAATTCTACTTGTAGTATTAAGAATGTTCATGTTATTCATTCATATTTTCAAAGCATGTCTAAATATGTTCCTAAATCCCTATTGAGGTATATGGGAAAAATGTTAATATTCATAATGTTAATCGGAGGTGAAGCGACATTACGTCACTCCGATAAACTCATAGTGTCTTTGTATCGCACCACCACCTGATCAAAGGTGTTATATACGCTACTATATGTATGAATTATATATGTATGGGGATGGAAAAAGGGATACGACGTTATATACGCACCGCCACCTGATCAGCTGGTATATGATGATGATTATGCTCGCAGAGGCCTGTATGATATGATGGGATGCCCACATAGACTTGATGGCGTTATATATGCATATGTATATGTATGACCGCATTGTACATGACACTTAGGAATATCATGGCCCTCAGAGGCATTCTCTACTGGTTGGTTGTTTCGTTACTTTCATGTCTCTGTTATGCTATTCGTTGGGCCTGACATACTCGGTATATCATTCGTACTGACGTCCCTTTTGTCGGGGGAAGCTACGATTCATACCCGAAGGCTTAGGTAGACAGGGTGGCGGTCTGCACTAGTAAGTTGTTGGTTTAGCTGATATTGGATCACTCCACTTATTCCGGAGTTGTAGTCTAATCTTGGTACGGTATTTTGCATATGCATATGGGTGTGGCGGGGCTCTGTCCCAACCTTATGATGTCACATACTCTTTAGAGGCTTGTAGATAATTTTCCTGTGTATAGTAGTCGTGTATGGCCACATCGGCCTTAGTATGTATATATATACATAGGTTAGATTCTCTGTTTGCAGGATGTTACGTAGCACCTTTCCAGTTTATTACTTCTATGTGTTAGCATGTCACATCATGACGGCCCTCGTGGCCTATATTTAATTACGGTTAGGTGGTAATTATATGATTAGTGGTACTCGGCTAGAAAGGTCTAGGCGCCCGTTTGTCTTAAGGAGTTTACAAGCCGTGTCTAGTAGAGTCTTATTTATGAGTGTGTTATATACCACACTTCTAGACATGAGGTTATAGGGCATTTAGGATAATGGTTACTTTTTCTTCTTGTTCAAGATCGTGCAGTATAGAGCTGAGTTATAAACATTCCACTCCTAATCCTTCTCGTGTTTATGATTTATGCAATGCCAACAAGAGGGGAGATGTCCCAGGGCAAGAGGGCATTGAATACGGCTGCAGACGAAGGTACCAGCCAGGTGCCACCCGCTAGTGCGGGCCAGAGTGAGGCCCACAGTGCGACTCCTCCGTATGATTCCCCGGCTCCACCACCAATTGATGAGCTTAGTGGGGCTGCAGTACCTCCAGTTCCCCCACCCGATGCTTCTGGTGGGGATCTTGATATGCGAAGCACTGTATATTTATTGACTCGATTGGTGGCCGCTCAGGCCCAACGTGAGACTCCCAGTCCTTTTGATAGAGTCATTAGCGCGAGAGCTACGGATTTCATCAAACTGGACCCTCCGGTATTCACTGGATCAGACCTGAACGCAGACCCGCAAATTTTTTACCACCGATATTGAGTCGGTAAAGTTTGCTTCTTATAGATTGTAGGATGTCGCGGTGACCTGGTATGAGACATAGGAGAACTCTAGGGGACCTCGTGTTGCACTAGCAGGATGGAGAGAGGTTCCGGAGGCTTTCTTACAACATTTTCTACCCATCGAGCTCTGACGGGCCAGGTATGATAGATTTTTAGGACTTAAGTAGGGTAATATGAGCGTGCGGGAATATAGCTTATAATTTAATTCGTTGGCTAGATATGCTCCTACGATCATAGTTGAGATGAGCGATCGGGTACATAAGTTTGTTAATGGCTTGGGGCCACACTTGGTTAATCAGTGTACTATGGCTTCTCTGAATCTGGATATGGATATTACTCGTATTCAGGCTTATGCACATAATCTGAAGGATCGTAAGAGACAATAGTGGATAGATCGAGAACGTGATAGGGGCCAGCACAAGAGGGCCCGGTCCGTAGGTGACATAGGAGAGTTCAGAGGTGGACCTAGGCCACAGTTTATAGGCACCCATCCTACTCGGCAATTAGTGCAATATCACCATTTTCGAGGTCGATATTTAATCGATTTGCTCAATCTGGTCCAGGTCAAAGTTCACGAGCATCAGGGTCTTATTATAGAGGGGATTCTAGTTAGATGAGGTCGCCGTTGACTCGATGCGAGCAGTGTGGTAAGGCTCATTCGAGGTCATGTCGGCAAGGATTAGATGTGTGTTATTCGTATGGTGATCCTGGTCATATTATGCGAGAATGTCCGGCAAGAGGTGAAGGTGTTAGGGCCCAGCCGGCCGGATCTGTAGCAGTTTCATCATCTTTAGCACGCCCGGCAGGGCAAAGTCATCAGACATCAGCCAGTCGAGGTAGAGGTAGGGGTGGAGCAACTAGCTTTGGTGGTGGCCAGAACCACATTTACGCATTGATGGGTCGGCAGGATCATGAGTCTTCACCGGATGTTATTACAGGTATATTATCAGTTTGTTCACATAATGTATATGCATTGCTAGATCCAGGCTCCAATCTATTATATGTCACCCCTTTCATTGCCTATAAGTTTGGTATGGAGCCTGAGTTAATAAGAGAACCATTTGCGGTATCTACACCAGTGGGTGAGTCTGTAATTGCTAGACGGGTCTATCAAAATTGTACAGTATTAGTTTGTAGCCATCAGACCCTAACAGATTTGGTAGAATTAGAAATGGTTGATTTTGCTATTATTATAGGCATGGATTGGCTGGCATCGTGCTACGCTAATGTTGATTGTCAAACAAAGATTGTTAGATTTCAATTTCCAGGCGAGCCAGTCCTTCAATGGAAGGGTAATACTGCAACGCCAAAATGTAGGTTTATTTCGTATCTTAAGGCAAGAAAGACGATCTCCAGAGGTTGTATATACCATCTTGTTCGGGCCAAAGATGTCGATGTTGAACCACCCACTCTTCAATCAATTTTGGTGGTTAATGAGTTTCTTAATGTATTTTCAGACGAACTTCCAGGCCTTCCTCCCAAGAGGGAGATTGAGTTCGGTATAGATGTGTTGTCAGCCACTCAGTCGATATCTAACCCTCCTTATTGAATGGCTCCAACAGAATTGAGGGAATTAAAAGTGCAATTAAAGGATCTGCTTGAGAAGGGCTTCATTAGGCCCAACATATCCCCTTGGGGTGCGTCGGTATTGTTTGTATAAAATAAATATGGCTCATTACGAATATGTATTGACTATCGACAACTGAATAAAGTCACTATTAAGAACAAGTACCCTCTTTCCAGAATTAATGACTTGTTTGACCAGTTACAGGGTGCAAAATATTTCCCAAAGATTGACCTAAGTCAGTGTACCATCAGTTAAGGATCAAAGAGAAGGACATTCTGAAAATGACTTTCAGAACAAGGTATGGGCACTTCGAGTTCTTAGTGGTGTCATTCGGGCTCACAAACGCACCGACAATATTTATGGATCTAATGAACAACGTGTTTCACCCATTTCTGGATGTATTTGTGATAGTATTTATAGATGATATTATGGTTTATTCTCACTCAGAGGCGGAGCATGTGGATCATTTGCGGATAGTACTACAGACGCTCCAGGATCATAAGTTGTATGCTAAGATCTCTAAGTATGAGTTTTGGTTAAATTCAGTGTCTTTTCTTGGTCATATAGTGTTAGATAAAGGTATAAGAGTTGACACTCAGAAGATTGAAGCAGTGAAGAATTGGCCGACCCACGACTCCATCAGAGGTTCGTAACTTTTTAGGCTTAGCTGGCTATTATAGGATGTTTGTAGATGGATTTTATACCATATCAGCACCGTTAACAAAGTTTACACAAAAGGCCATAAAGTTCCAGTGGTCCGATGCCTGTGAGTAGAGTTTCCAAGAGTTAAAGGACATACTAACATCATCCCCAGTTCTTACTCTCCCAGAGGGTCCAGAAGGTTACGTTGTGTATTGTGATGCCTCGGGAGCATGTTTAGGATGCGTGCTGATACAACATGGTAAGGTGATTGCCTATGCTTCAAGGCAATTGAGGAAACATGAGAAAAACTATCCGACACATGATTTGGAGTTGGCCCAGTAGTCTATGCACTGAAATTTTAGCGACATTACTTGTATGGTGTTCATGTAGATATTTTCAATGATCATAAGAGTCTACAATACATATTTAAATAGAAAGATTTGAACTCAAGACAAAATAGGTGGCTTGAATTGTTGAAATATTATGATGTGAACATCTTATACCATCCCGGTAAAGCTAATATCGTAGCGGACGGGCTCAGTCGTAAGTCGATGGTCAGCTCGAAAGGAAGGAGTTGGTAAAAGAGCTCATCAGTTAGCTAGTTTGGGAGTCCGATTAATGGATTCGAATGATGGTGTCTTTGTGATTCAGAATACATCAGAGTCGTCCCTCATATTGGAAGTTAAGGAATGTCAGTGGAAAGACCCCATTTTGGAAAAAAATTAGAGAGGGCATTCAACAAAAGAAGACTACAACCTTTGAGATTGACGAACATGGGGTGCTCAAGCACAAGTTCGTTTATGTGTTCAAAATGTAGGGGGATTACGAGATAAAATTATGACGGAGGTCCATTGCTCAGGATATTCAATTCACCTTGGATCTACTAAGATGCATCAGGATCTCAATGGTATCTATTGGTGGAACGACATGAAGAGGAGCATTGCGAAGTTTGTAGCTCAGTGTCCTAATTGTCAGCAAGTAAAAATAGAGCACCAAAATCCCGGTGGCTTGACTCAGAACATTGAGATCCCGATGTGGAAATGGGAAGTGATTAATATGTACTTCATTACGGGTTTACCTCACTTTTATCATAAATTTGATTCTATTTTGGTGATTGTTGATAGACTTACCAAATCAGCTCATTTCCTAGCGGTCAAAACTACATACACAGCCGAGGACTACGCGAAGTTGTACGTTAATGAGATTGTTCGCCTTCATGGTGTGCCTATTTCTATTATATCTCACTGAGGTGCCTATTTCACAGCTAACTTCTGGAAATCATTTCAAAAAGGTTTGGGCACCCAAGTGAATCTTAGCACAACATTCCACCCTTAGACAGACGGGCAGGTCGAGCGTACGATTCAAATGTTCGAGGACATGCTACGAGCTTGTGTATTGGACTTTAAGGGAAGTTGGGATGATCATTTATCCCTTATTGAATTTGCATACAATAACAGTTATCATACTAGCATTAAAATGGCTCCATACGAGGATTTGTATGGATGAAAATATAGATCTCCTATTGGATGGTTCGAACTAGGCGAATCAAAATTATTTGGGCCTGACCTAGTGCACCAATCCATAGAGAAAGTGAAGTTTATCCAGGAACGGCTGTTAACTGCTCAGAGTCGTCAGAAGTCATATTCATATGTGCGACGGCGGGACCTAGAGTTCCAAGTGAATGATTGGGTCTTCTTGAAGATTTCTCCTATAAAGGGTGTAATGAGATTTGGGAAAAAGGGAAAGCTCAGCCCCAGGTATATTGGGTCATATCGCATAACTCAACGAATTAGGCAAGTGGCTTACGAATTGGACTTGCCTTTGGAGTTAGATTTTGTTCTTCCGATTTTCCATGTTTCTATGTTAAGAGTGTGTGTTGGAGATCTTTCCCGGATTGTACCAATTGACGATGCGAAGGTTACAGAGGACCTATCATATGAAGAGGTTCCTATTGCTATTTTAGATCGACAAGTCCGCATGTTGAGGATCAAAGAAGTAGCCTCCGTGAAAGTTCTATGGTGAAATAAGAATGTAGAAGAAATGATGTGGGAGGCGGAAGAGGAGATGAAGCACAAATGTCCTTACCTATTTCAGACCAACGCCGAGGTTCCGAGAGAAGCATAAGGTGAGTTCTAGTTCAAATTATTATAATTAATGCTTGGTGGCCATGTGAGGTCTGATATAATGATGTATGTTATATTATATGTCCCCGTGAAGAGGTGGTTGTGTTTTCTGGCTACGTGATGGGGATCCGAATAGTTTTATTTGTAAAGGAAATTCTGCCAAATTTTCTTTAAAAAAAAACAAGAGCTAGAATCCTTAGATTTGTCACCCCAACATTCAAGGACGAATGTTTCTAAGGGGGAAAGGATGTAACATCCCGTACTTTCGGGCGATGGTTTGAATAGTTAGACGTATGCAATTAGACCCGAGCCTTGGAGAATTTTTTATCATATTCACGTGTGCAAATAAAGAGCTTAGTATATAAAAGGATGCGGTTCCGAAATAATCTAAGATTTTAAAAGTGTGACGATGATGATCGGAAAAATTATTTTCGTGTGAGCCAATAGAGGCTATAGACTAGTGTTATATTACAAGAATATGATAATAAGTATATGAAGTGTGTTAAAGGTGATTATTATTTAAGTGAATTGAGATAGAGAAATTAATTATATGTGTAATTGATTAAATATTGGATTTTAGCGGAGATAAAGAATGGAATAAAGATATTGGATAAGTGATGAAATGTCATCACCTTTCCAGGTGGCAGTAGAAGGGAAAGTAAAATATTGACTATGCACTAGTATGAGTTGGTGGCAATATTTGCTGTAGACTAACCATTATGAAATGATTACATATAAATGGACAAACTTCATTTAGTATAAGCCTTAGATTATCAATTACCAAATAATTACATATAAATGATTACATATAGAGACTGAATTATCAATTACCAAATAATTAATCTATAGTTTCTATTTGGCTAACGAATCTTGATTTGTAAAGATTAAAATAAAGAAAGCATAAACGAAGGTAAAATGCAAAAATAAATCAACAGCAAAAACACAGGAGTTAAATTCGAGAACGAGAGCAATTAGGGATTTCAATCTCATCAACTATCCACTCTACCATTTACTAATGCAAGATTAACAGTTCTTCTTCTTATTAAGATAGCATGTTAACAAAAATATTCTATATTCAGTTACGACATATAAAACTCAACCTAAATGAGAATTTTCTATATTTCTATGATAAATTCCATCATTTAGGAAGCATTAAGATCAACAACCTAAAAGCTACACAAACAATCATGATACTCTCGTTCAAGATTAAGCTTATGTCAATTCAACTATAGCATATTCAAATCTCACTTTTCAGATTTTGATTTAAACTCATTTAGATAAATGAAAATCAATGGACAATCAATTCTCATTCAATAACCACACATTGAAAATACCTTAATATATGAAGAAGACAAGATAACTTTGCATTAGTTCATGATAGAGGTTCAAGTGACTTAATTGAAAACAGTAATAGAAGAATTAGTTCATAGTCATTCTAAAATTAACACATTAACTGAAAATTAACATGAAGATAATTCAAGACAGAGAAAAAGAACTTAAGGAATTGATCTCCAATAGCTCATCCAAGGTGTTGCGGCTCTGTTGTAGGCGCCGCGGATCATTTGTCATTTTCTTATCCGAGACACGTTCAATTGCCTCGCGAACTTCCTAGGACTTCTCTGAACTATTTCTTTGACCAAACCGACATATTTATCCTCAATATTCGCTTATTCTCTCTAAATCCGCCTCACTTCCATTATGTATTGCTTTATCCTGAAAACAAAACAAAAACAAGCCTAACACGGTACAAAACAACTTAAAGACTAACACAAGACTTCCTAAAACACACTCTAAAATAGTACTTAAACAGACTTAACAATGTTACGTCGCACCTTTCCAGTTTATTACTTATATGTGTTAGCATGTCACCTCGTGACGGACCTCGTGGCCCATACTTAATAACGGTTAGGTGGTAATTATATGATTAGTAGTACTCGACAAGTAAGGTCCAGGCGTCCGTCATGGCCCTCCGGTTTGGGTTGTGACAAGATTGCAAATCATGGACGCCAGATTAACTTAACATGAAGAAGCACTGGCCAGATTAACTGCTGGGCAACAGACCTTGCAACAAACACGAGTGGGAATTCAAGGAACACTAGAGCTAGTTTTAGATCGATTAACAGCTTTGGAAAGACCACCAACTCGAGCTCCTGAACAGGAAATCCAAATGGAGATGGGTTGCTTCCAATTCTGGCACAAGATGGAAGGCTAATAGATTAGCTAGATTTCCAATTCCTCCACCTAAATGGGAGTTACCTGAGTTTGAAGGCTAGGAACCAATGGTATGGCTCAAACAATATGAAAGGTATTTCAACATATATAGAACTGCTGATAATTTGAAAGTTGAAGTTGATGCTCTTTATTTGAATGGTGCTGCTAAAGTATGGTTTAATTCCTTGACCTTGAGTAAGGGTGTGGTCAACTGGAATGAATTTAAGGAGGAATTATGTGTTAGGTTTGGGAAAAATTTGCTGGAAAATATGGTTGAGAAGTTTAATAAGATCCAATAAGAGGGGACAATTGAGGAAATTTGAGGACATCAAAGCCCATATGCTCAATAGGAACCATGCATTAGAGGAGGCTCATTTTCTATCTAGTTTTGTTGGTGCTCTCAAGACACAAATTAAGTATGATGTTAAGTTGCTTAAACCAACCATCTTGAAGGGGGACATAAAGCAAGCTAGGTTGCAAGAAAATGCAATTGAGGCCGTGTAAGGTAAGGATAAATCCATAACTAAGACCAGTACCTCAAATGCTAGTGTGACTACTACTAGGACTCATGTTTCCACTGTTGTAGTTCCTAATATCAGAAACACCAACCTTACTGCTAATAGAACTTATAGGCTGAGTCCTGAAGTATATGATCATAAGAAGGCTAACCAACTATGTTTTAGGTATGGAGAAAAATTTGCTCCTAGTCACAAGTGCAACAACATGCAACTAAATTGTATAGTTGGTGAGATTGAGGAACATGTTGAGGTAGTGAATGGGGATCCATATATGTATGATGTGGTAATAGAAGGAGAGCTGCAAGTAGAAGTGCAAGAGGTAGTGTGCTCAAGTGCACTCTCTGGTCATTCTTCTGGGTGGATTCCATACTAGTTTTGGGGGTCATCAAACACAATAACCTCACTATACTAGTGGATTCAGGAAGCGCTTATAGCTTCATTGATGAGCAAGCAGTCAATGACACTAGCTATGCGTCATATTTTAGTAGTCTAATGAAAGTCATTGTGGCTTATGAAAATTATGTTATGTACCACATTATCTGCAATGCTTTTAGTTGGAAAATGAGGGAACCTTTAAAGAGGACCTGAGAATCATCAAGTTGGGTGGGTGTGACCTAGTCTTGGGCAATGATTGGATGAATAAATATAACCCCACTAAGTTTGATCATGAAAGAAGGTGTGTTACTATTGGGAGAAAGGGTAACAAGATAGTGTTCCATGTTATACTTGAGGCAGGTAGTTTAAGCATGATTAGTGGTGGTGTGTCATGGGGAAACTGCTCAGGAAATGCCAAACCATATTGGCTCATCTATTCATGGCCAGTGTATCACTCATCTGATCAAGAAGTAATAGTTGAACCTATTCAGGAGGTATTTGCTGAACCCAAGACTCTTCCTCCTGTTCGAACCCTTGATCATATAATTCCACTAAAAATAGGATCCTCACCTTTTAGTTTAAGACCCTACAAATATAATTACTACCAAAATAAAGAATTGGATAAACAAGCTAAGGAAATTCTACTCAACAAATCATACAGCCTAGTCCGTCTCCCTTTTCTTCTCCAGTTTATTGGTGAAGAAGAAGAATAGTACTTGGAGGTTTTGTGTGAATTATAGAGGACTGAATGATATTACTATCAAGGATAAGTATCCCGTACCAGTTGTGGATGATTTATTGGATGAGCTTCATGGTTCAGAGATCTTTTCTAAGGTAGATTTGACAGTTGGCTATCATCAGATAAGGATGAAATCAGAAAATATTTATAAAACTGCTTTTAGAACTCACATAGGACACTATGAGTTTAAGGTGATTCCCTTTGGGCTCACAAATGCCCCTGCCACCTTCCAGGCACTCATGAATCAGGTATTCCACCCTTCCTCACAAAATTTGTGTTAGTATTTTTTATGACATATTGGTTTATAATCAGTCTCTACAAGAGAATGTAGTACACTTGTCTACTATTTTCAAAACCTTAAAAGAACAATCTCTGTTTGCCAAGAGATCTAAGTGTTCCTTTGGTCAAGCTAAAGTGGAATACCTTACCCACATTATAACAGCTCAAGGAGTAGCTATTGGCCTTGGAAAAGTCTATGATATAGTCAATTTGCCTAAACCTACCATCTTCAGAGCACTTAAGGGGTTTCTTGGACTTACTGTTACTACAGAAAATATGTAGCCAATTATGATGTCAACTGCAGACCCCTAACTGACTTACTCAAAAAAGACAACTTCGCATGGAATTCTGAGGCTAAGATAGCTTTTATAGCTTTGAAAAAGGCCATGTCTTCTACACCTGTGCTAGCCTTACATGATTTTAGCCAGGAATTTGTTATTGAAACTGATGCATGTCACTTAAAGATTGGAGTTGTTCTTATGCAAAAAGACAGACCTATAGCTTACTTTAGCAAGGTGTTAGCCTTAAGACATAGGGACAAGTCTATAAATGAAAAAAAGTATATGGCATTATTGAGTGTCATTGACAAATAGAGGCATTACTTATATTTCAAGCAATTTGTGGTAAGAACTGACCACCACAGTTTGAAATATCTCTTAGAATAGAAAGTGACATCTGTTATTCAACAAAAAGGACTTACCAAACTACTTGAGCTTGACTATGAAGTCCAATATAAGAAGGGAGCTGAAAACAGGATTATAGATGCTCTATCAAGGCAATTTGAATGACTACAAACCAGTGATGATGTTACTACAACTGCTCAGGTTATGGCTATTAGTTCTTTAGTTCCAGCTTAGGTGTTTGAAATCAGTGATAGCTATGAAGGGGATGCTCAAGCTACAGAAATGATTGCTTAACTGACAGTGGTTCAGCAAGGACACAAAATTTGGCATTACAACTCTGGAATACTAAGGTGGAAGGGCAAAATATATATAGGAAATTCTGGCAACTTGAGACAACAACTAATTGAAACATTTCATGATTCCTCTATTAGTGGTCATTTAGGCCAGTTGGGTACTCTCAAGAGGTTGAGTCAAAACTTCTATTGGCCTCTTATGAAACAAATGGTGATTCAATATTTGAATGAATGTGATGTGTGTCAAAGAAATAAGGATAAAAATGTGACTTATCCAGGACTCTTGCAATCCCTTCCCATACTAGATTAAGCATGGAGGCACATAAGTGTGGATTTCATAGTAGGATTAACTAAGTCTAAAGGCAAAGATGTCATCTTAGTAGTGGTAGATAGGCTCACCAAGCCAGCCCATTTCATGATCATGTCTCATCCTTTCACTGCTGTGGATGTTGCAAGCAAGTTTTGAAAAAGGATCCATACACTACATGGCAGCCCTGAGACTATTATTACTGACAGGGATAAGATTTTTCTTAGCCATTTCTGGCAAGCTTTATTCAAGTTCAAGGGTATTCAACTCCTGTATAGCACAACCTATCACCCCCAGACTGATGGACAAACAAAAAGGTTAAACACATTGAAAACTACTTGAGGTGCATGACTAGTAACAAACCTCAACAGTGGAAGAGTTAGTTGTGCTTAGCAGAATAGTGGTACAATACAAACTTTCACACTAGTTTGAAAAGTACACCATTTGAGGCTTTGTATGGTTACACACCTCCTCAACTATCTTTGAACCCTCCATTAGAGACCATAGTACCAGTTGCTACTGATGTTGTTATGCAGAGGCAACAGATGATGCAATTGCTTAAGGATAATTTGTACAAGGCACAAGAAAGAATGAAGCTTTATGCTGATCACAGAAGGACTGAAATAGAATTTTCAGTTGGGGATATAGTATATTTAAAGTTTCAACCTTATAGACAGACTTCCTTAGCTTTGAGGAAGAATCTTAAACTCAGCTCCAAGGGCCCTATCAGATTATTGCCAAGGTTGGTCAAGTGACATACAAACTCAAACTACCTCCTACTTCCAAGATCCATTTAGTCATCCATGTCTCATTGTTAAAGAAGAAAGTGGGTAATAAGGCAGTGGTTTAAACAGTTCTACCTATGACCAATGATGATGGACAATTCTTGGTGAAACCAGTAGCAATATTATAAAGGTAGATGATCAAGAAAGACAATATAGCAGTTATGAAGATATTAATTCAAATGTCTAATTTGCCACCTGAGGATGCTACTTGAGAGGACTATGACTTCATCAAATTCAAGTTCCCAAGGTTTGATTCTAATCTTTGAGGACAAGGATCATTTTACGGGGCATGGTATGTTATGATCCCTGAATAATTAGATGAATAAATTAAGTGTGTGTAGTTATCTGGTTTCGAAGCTGGGTGAAGATTGTTAAAGGACATTTCTGCGAACCTGGATGGACGGTCGAGATTGCAAATTCATTAAATTGCTTCAAGGGCGAAGATTGAGTCAACTCAACCAATTCAATTATATATTCCATCAGTATGCAACGAGAAAGGCATTCAAAAATCCCTGGTAAATCCAAACTCTCTCTCTTCTCTTCTTCTCTCATCTATCTTCTCCCGTCTCTTCTAAATTCTTCCTCACCTAAATCTGAATCTTCTTCTCTCTTATTCTGCAGATCTCATCCATGCAAGGAGACTATGTCATCTATCTTACTTATAGTTGATTATATTAGTTTAATTCCTGTAATTTGAGTTCCCTTTCGTTGATATAAAACAGAAAATTATCCCAAAACAAATTGTCTTTCATTTGATAAATATGTAATTCGAATTAAATAGTCAGATCCTGACAGTCTGAACTCTGAATATATATTTGGCTTGACAGGCATTTCTCAAAATAAAAATCATTCTTTACTTGGAATCCTTCATCATCACAAGTATCGTTTTTAGATTGTTGGAAATTATATACCAAGACCACCAAAATATATGAAGAAGGACACAAATATGAAGATATGATAATATGAACAACGAATACAGCATTGGAGGCTTGAAATACGTGCGAAATGTTTTCCTAAAAATGATATTTGATCCCTCTCCTCAGAGAGATTGCTATGGGATTTACGCAAATAGTTTTAGTGGATATGACAAGCGTATGAATTTCTGCACTAAGCAAATAGTGAAGAAATGTATAGGAAAGCTAAAACTTGAACTTGGTCTTTTGGAATATGAGTAGTAGGAGGATTTTCCGAGAAAAGAAAAGTACTCTTTTTGTTTTTATATTACATTAGAAATCAGAAGAAGTTGAATATAAATACAACTGATGGTAACCAAAGAATGAAAGGACACACCCTTTCATTTAAAAGATATTTTTTCTTTTAAAAATATTTAATTTAATTTAAATAAATTTCTAACATATTATCTATATAGTCAGAATGAAGTTTTCAAGACATGTACAATCCTATAGATTATAGCACAAAAAAGGAAAATTATATTGACATTTAAGTTGAACAAAAAAGATGTTTGCTTAAAGACATTTCAGTAAATCTATCATATGATTCTTTTTGAAACAGAGAAATTTTCAAATTTATCACTAACTTACCGCCGCCACGGTATACAAAAACAATAAAAAGAAAGGAAAAAGGAAAAAATATCTTGAGATTGGAGTGTTTGCGTCATGAACAATGGAGCCGGACGAAATGAACAAAAACACACATTTTACACCGCTAATTAAAGATTAGTCATCATTTTAAAATCAATTACAACATCTAGCTATTTTTTTAAGCGGAGAAAATATTTGGACAAAAATATGCCTATTCAAAACATGAAAAATTCTAGCATAGTGCGTTGGAGTTCAAAAATTTTACAAGTAAAACTTCATCATGCTGTGCTAGAGTTTGAAAATTCCATATAGGTGAAACACCAGTATATTGTGCTCGTGTTGGAACCAAATGTGCTAGAGTTCGAAACTCATTACAAGCTGCGATTTTTGTTGGAAATTAGCCTTTGGCGGGGAGATGCGTCCACCCATCTTTGATGAATTAAACACTAGTGTTCCGTATGTTGGAGACCTCGTCTCTTTACACAGGCATGATCTACGAAGTGAGTAGATGACCGTAGGGCCAAGAATCGTCTAATTTCGTTAAGAAATGAAAGAGATATTGGTCCACGAAGTAAGGTGTTTGAGACATGAAAATGTGGTGTGGGACAAATCTACCACATCGGTGGGAATAGGAAGAACTGCTAAGTCTCAAATTGGTAAAGGGTTTGGGACCCCAAGGGGTATCCCATATGTTTAAAGGAGGGAAGACCTAGATGTGCTTGGGTTCAAGGCTAAGCCTTGCGCCATGCTTGCCGTCCGTCAGGTTCGGTTCCGGTTCGGTTCGGTTCAGATTCGGTTCGATTCGATTCGGGCTCACAGCTCACAGCTCACAGCGAAATTCTTTCATATGTACGCTTTGGTCCTGAAATTTCAATATTTACGCTTTGGTCCCCAATTTACGGAGACTTTTTACGCCTCTTGTTGGTGCGTTTTGGAGCATTAACCACCATTATTTGGCTGATTAATTTCTCCATTAACAGCCCATTACTTGGCGTTGAAACGACCTCTTTCAATGGCCTTAATAGCCATTACTTGTTTTAATGGCCTCCTTAATGGCCTTGTTTTTGGCGGTTGGACTGACCCTCTTGCTTGCTATATATTGAGTAGTTGTTGGCTCAATTCATAGTGCACAACAGTAGAAAATAGACGAAGAAACAGCGAAACATAGACGAAAATACGATGCAAAATAGGCCAGAAAATAGGCTTAAAAGCGGCTGAAATAAAGCGATAAGCAGACCAAAAGCAGCAAGCAGTTAGAAAAACAGCCACAAAATAACACAAAACAGCGAGTGAAATTCAACAAAAATCAGTGCAATTTTCGACTGAAAAACAGTGACCAAACCCTCACGTATACACTAGATATACACTACAGAGACACACTATATACACAGAGACAAACGAGAAGAGCAGAGAGAAACTCTTCTTATTCCATATCTTCAGCAAGTCGAGTCATATTTGTTTTCTTCGACAGGCTCAACCTATTGGCTTTGTAGTGTTGAGATTAAAGTGTTGTTTTATCTTGGGAGACTATTGCCCGCTAACTAAAAGCATATATACGGGGCAATCTTGTCTTAAGGATAGAGGGCTATCCTCGACTCAACACACAACGTTGTAACC
The DNA here is from genome assembly GCA_029783415.1 of Anisodus acutangulus. Lineage (NCBI taxonomy): Eukaryota > Viridiplantae > Streptophyta > Magnoliopsida > Solanales > Solanaceae > Anisodus > Anisodus acutangulus. Next base: position 45,560,499 of record CM056500.1, on the reverse strand, counting down.
ATCCAGATTTAGTTGTTTCTTGATTTCAGGTTATCAAGATTCAAGACACAACAAACTTGCGGCAGTTCTCAACATTGGCTTTGCAAGGTGATCAAGATTCAAGACACAACACACATGCGGCAGTTTTGAAGATTGACCGTTTATTTATCCTTTCGAACATTTGTAATAGCTATTACTTCCCGTACTGTTCTATAAAGTACCATAGAAATACCAACAATTTTAACCTCTCCACTTCAGAAATCCTTTTTTTTCTGCGGATAACGCTCTTCACATCATTAAATTTGCCAGCAATTGAATTGTCAAAACAACTTAAAAAGCTGATAATAGAGGCATTCATATGTAATGAAATTCATCTTAACCAATGTTAAACTTATTTTAGCTAATTAAGCTGCAAGGCCATGGACAGAGACGAAGCATTTAATATATACATGTTTATAATTTTTTCTCTGAATTCTGTATGCATCATGTGTAGTCTGATTCTGGGCCTCTCTACTCTTTAATCCTATGTTGGATTCACTTCTGGCTATGAACTGTTGAGTTTCGCAAATTGGTTATGGACGGAGACTTGGTCTCCTTATATGGTTTATCCGGCAATTCTAACCTCATGAGCTAGCTTTTGTGATTGAGTTATGTCCAAGGTCAATTTCTTTATCATGAACAATTTCATAATGAATTAAAGAAGTTATCAAGTTTCTTTGACACAGACTGCTGAGATTCATCAAACAGATCCTCATCATTGTCATCAAAATTATCCTCATTTTCGAAAATCAAGTGTATCCCATGCTTCTTCAGTTTGAGGCCATTAAAACGTGGATGCTCTCTAATTGCAACCTGCACCCCGTCGCCTTCTTCCAACATGAACGTAAAACTACTGTACTCTTGAAATTGACATAAATAGAGCTGATCTTCATCTGTATCAGGAACCCCCAGCAAGTTCAAAGTGTTCTTATGTTTAGGTTTAGGATCACCTGGTTTGGTAAGCGTTGCTTGTATGTCCACGATTGCTGGGACTTTGTTTCTGAAATTATCCTCTACTTGCTGGTCCAGAGAGAGAACTATTCCAATGATCACACCCTTGATATCACAGTGCTTGCGAGTTGAGACGTTAGGTACTTCCTGAATAAACCAATCCGGAAGGTCACTCCCTGGAACACACAGATACTTCATATGCCTTAGAGAATCCTGCATTCAGAGTCTTAGTCAACTTGATATAGAAATGTATATATAATCTTGATGTTTAAGAGGGGGAGGGAGGAGATGAGAAGAGAAAGAACCTTAGAAATTATTGGAAATTAGCCTTTGGCGGGGAGATGCGTCCACCCATCTTTGATGAATTAAACACTAGTGTTCCGCATGTTGGAGACCTTGTCTCTTCGCACATGCATGATCTACGAAGTGAGTAGATGACCGTAGGGCCAAGAATCGTCTAATTTCATTGAGAAATGAAAGAGATATTGGTCCACAAAGTAAGGTGTTTGAGACATAGAAATGTGGTGTGGGACAAATCTACCACATCGGTGGGAATAGGAAGAATTGCTCTCTATATAAGTCTATAATATGGTAAAGGGTTTGGATCCCCAAGGGGTATCCCATGTGTTTAAAGGAGGGAAGACCTAGATGTGCTTGGGTTCAAGGCTAAGCCCACACGCGCGCCGCCGTCCGCCCGTCCGGTTCCGGGTTCACGAGGTTGTGGGGCTGTGGGGCTGTCTGATATTATCTTTTTGGACCAGAGAACTCTTTCATATTTACAGTTTGGTCCCCAGAATTTCTGGAGACTTTTTCTGCCTATCGTTGGACTGCATTTTGGAGCATTAACCAGCCATTACTTGGCTGATTAACTCTCCATTAACAGCCCATTACTTGGGCATTTGGACAGCCTCTTTCAATGGTCTTAATAGCCATTACTTGGCTGTTTTAATGGTCTCCCTTAATGGCCATTACAGCCTTGTTTTGGCAGTTGGACAGCCCCTCTTGCATGCTATATATTGAGCAGTTGTTGGCTCAATTTTGGACTGCAGAAAAACGCTGAAAACAGGCAGAAAAACAGGCCGAAAACAGCCTCAAAAATAGCATTTTCAGCACAAAACAGTGGCTGAAAATTAGCACAAAACAGTGGCTGAAATTCAGCAAAACAGTGGCTGAAAAACAGTGACCAAACCCTCACGTATACACAAGATATACACAACAGAGACACACTATATACACAGAGACAAAAGAGAAGAGTAGACATAAACTCTTCCTTCCTATTCCATATCTTCAGCAAGTCAAGTCATATTTGTTTTCTTCGCCAGGCTCAACCTATTGGCTTTGTAGCGTTGAGATTAAAGTGTTGTTTTATCTTGTGAGACTATTGCCCGCTAACGTAAAAGCATATATACGGGGCAATCTTGTCTTAAGGATAGAGGGCTATCCTCGACTCAACACACAACGTTCTAACCATCCAGATTTAGTTGTTTCTTGATTTCAGGATATCAACATTCAAGACACAACAAACTTGCGGCAGTTCTCAATATTGGCTTTGCAAGGTGATCAAGATTCAAGACACAACACACATGCGGCAGTTTTGAAGATTGATCATTTATTTATCCTTTCGAACATTTGTAATAGTTATGACTTCCCGTACTGCTTTATAAAGTACCATAGAATCCCAACAACTTAAGACAAGATTGTATTGTAATATTATTAGTGTTCGAAAGATGTCGGTCAAAAGTTGTGTGACCAAATCTGGATATGGCAATGATTTTCTGGTAGAAGAGAGTGATGATGATGAACGTGTTCATGGTGTCACCGCTACCAAGACTGGTTGGAACAAGCGCTCACGAGAGCTTGAGGATGTCAACTGGGACAAGAGGAGAAGACTGAAGATGTACTTCTATCTTGCAGCAGAAGGCATGTATCTATCCCAGACAAAAGATCCGAATAATGGTAAGAAGAAAATGAACACTCAGTCTGATGAAGTGACTGAAGTGAGCCAGAATCCGAAATTGGGATAAGTAGTTTTTCTTACTTGTCAAGAATAAAGATTAAATGAGGTCTGATTAAAAATTGATTAAAGTAAGGAGGAATATGAAAATAATTTATATTCCTTACGCTTTAAAAATCAGAAGTTTAATCTCATCTTCTTTTCCGTTTAAAGATTGGATTGTAAAGCAACTTAAAAAGATCTGTTCTTTTAAGTGTAATTATTAAAAGTGAGTAAAGTATGTTCGCACATACTAGGGAGTAAGATCCTTGATGTGCAGCGTTACCACTCTTAAGTAGCGCCAAGAATTATCTGGGCACCAATCATAACGGAAAAAGTCTAAAAGTTAAAGGCGTTGAGCACTGTCATACTATTTGGCGTAAGATCCTTCATAGGATGATATTGGACACTCGGTCATATAAAGCCTCGAGGCGTGGAGTGGGCCAAAATTCCTTTGATATGATGATATTAGACACTCAGTCATATAAAGCCTCCAGGCGGCTGGAGTGGGGCGATTCATTTCATAGGAAACGTAATGGACATTTAGTAAGGTGGGTCGAGTTTCAGTGCGAAATGATCTCAAGGCCTAAAGAAAGCGAAAAGAAGTTGGACACTCGATGCGTAAAGCAGCTGCGGTGGGCGAGTATCCAGATCACATATGATCCGATTACGCCCAACCACGGGCAAGAGGTTGTTCATGTGAAGCAACGCCACCTCTAAAGTAGAAGGGGTTGAAGAGGTTGTCCTCAATAGGACTTGAGGGAATGGGATCACTCTGTGAAGTGATACATGTTCCTAACTTGGTTTAAGGGACGCTGTTGGTCAAGTGGTTTGAGACTAGTCCAACGGGTCTGTAATAACTAAGAATGGTACAGTACGTCTGTAGCCAAATGAATGATATATTTGTAATCCGTGCATCTATGCTATCATAGATTAAGACACGTTAAATAGCAAGTCATTCAAAAGCTAACGATGTTGAGATTGTTGCCTTTTGTCAACATAAACCCTCAAAATGAATGTGAGGTAGACGAATAGGCAAAATCACCTTTTCAAATTCCGTCAAAGGGAATAGCGAAAGAAGCACCGCTCCTCTAGAACTTAGTCACACCTACTTGGGTGATTTGAAGTTTATACAAAATAGAGGGGGGAGACAAGTACGTTGTGACCTTCATTGATGATGGTACAACGTATGGAATCATTTGTTTGTTAAAAAGCAAAGATGAAGTTGTTGAAGCGGATAAGCGCTACAAAGCAGAAGTTGAAAATCAACTAAGCCTACGGATTGAGAAATTCGTAGTGATAGAGGGGGAGAAAGTGAAGCATCGTTCATTAAACGACTTTTCATTTCTCACCTCAGTCCAACGGTGTTAGCCAAGCGCAAAGCTCATACGCCCAAATTATGTGGGGTGGCTTGGTAAAAGTTGGAATACTGAAACAGGTCAAGTTGTACCTAAGACTGTAGATTGCATATCTGTCAGGATCTGCAAATAACAGTAGTGTTGATCGCCTCTTGGCGTCAAAGAATGTTGAATTCTTTGGAAGAACCCGCGAGGGCCTTTGTTGTCAGGAACTAGGCGTTCGTATCTCTGAGACTCGAAAGTTCTTTGGCTATCCAGGAACTTAATATTCCGGATCTGAGAACTTCGGGGATTCTAGATGTTGAACCGAGACGGAGCAAAGAAGGGGGACAAAGACTTGTTCCAGTCCTTCTTGCTTGTATGGCTAAGAATGAACCATGGACAATTAACAAATAATTGTCATCTCCAAAAGCGCTGCTTTGGAAAGAAGCTACAAAGAGAGAAATAAACTCTATCATATAGAACCATACTTGCGTAATGGTTGATCTTCCTCCGGGAAAAGAACCTTTGGGTTGTAAGATGTGCTCCCCTGTGAGTAGCTTCACATCCAGGGCCATTGCAGTCTTGCGTGGCATGAATTTTGAATTAGCCTTCCCAATCAAAGAGTTGGAAGAAGAGAATCAAAGTTGGTTTTCTGGACTGTTGGGCTTCTTCCTGAACTTTCATCTTGGTCCCTGAAATGTTTATATTTTGGTCCTGAAAGTTTCAGATAAAACAGAAACAATGAATCTGACCACAGAAACATTGACTCTGAAATTAGAAAGCCAACAGTTGGAGAATCAACAGTCTAAAAGTAAAGGTCATATTGAAACAAAGTCTCGATATGAAAGATATGGGTATCACAGATGGCATCTTAGTAATTAGATTTCTAAGACATCTAACAGACTGGTCGAGAGTTGACAGTCTCGTTAAAGCCACCAATGGATATGAATCATAGAACTGATTGGAATCATGGTGCACCCATAGACAAGGAGCGATATGCACAGGTCATGTGTAGTTCAATGTATTGTACACACTACAACCGACCTGGTATCGTCCTACGAATAGATCAGTTGAACTAAGGTTCACTGATGATTTTAATACATGATCGGTAGAAGGCGTTAAATTTGATATGACGATATCTGAATTAATGCTTATCTACAGATTATAGTATTCTCGATGTCCGGTTACGGGAGAACACGGTGATGCAAAGCCGACATCGAATCTGAAGAACACCAAAGCCACAAGTAAATGTGTATGGTGGGTCTTGGAAAATCCTCTAAGCAAATTTGCATCGACCGATTCATGATGGTATCGGAGTTTATCGCTTTATACAAAGCATGAAAAAAGTTGAGTAACTTCACGGCTCCTTAGAGGACGTCCCTTATTGGGAGAAACCCGTGTCTTCAGCAGTTATACACTTTGGCTAGTCGGTCGGCTTCAGGAAGGACACGGATGACGGCGTCTGGACATATCCTTCAGGATCTGTCGGAGACATAAGACCGTATGGCAGTTGATCATCACGGGTGTCATATCCTTGTGTACTAACTAAGGGACTACCCGGAGATCAAGTATTCTGCCTGTCTAGGGGAATTGGCTTAAAACCCAAACAATACGAACCTTTGCGGTGGAAACCCAACCATACTGATTGGAGATCCCAAGAATTTGGTTCAATGGGAAAACTAAGCGGCAAAAGTCTCAGTTGAGCGCTTCGGTAGAAGCAAGAAGCACTTCGGATGATGATTTCTGTACGGAAACATGAATCCAAAGCTGTTCCCGCGATAGACATTAAAGTGCTACCTGCATGATGGGTACAGGTTAAGCTTCCAAAACCTTTTAAAAGATCCTCAAATGGTTGAGGTTAAGGTTGGGATGGGGTATAGCAGGATACCTTGTAGGAGATCACCTATTTAAGTGCGAGGATGGCCGCCTCAAATGAACGCACTTAAGAATCCAAGTGTGTCCATGGCCACAACGGACAGAAACGTAAGAAGGAAAATGAATAAGAAGAGTTATTGTGTTGATATCATTGTCTTGGCTTACACTAAACACTGACGGTTCAAGACATCACGTTCACAGTGCAGTAAGTAAGTCCGATGGTTTCAACTAGGGAAGGTTCAAAGCGAAAGCTACCACTCCTGATGCAATATCTTTTCGCTGAAAGATTGCTGAAATGTAGGCACCTTGTGCGTGCGCCACAATCTCTCTTTCATAGAGGGGATTGTTGGAAATTAGCCTTTGGCGGGGAGATGCGTCCACCCATCTTTGATGAATTAAACACTAGTGTTCCGCATGTTGGGGACCTTGTCTCTTCGCACATGCATGATCTACGAAGTGAGTAGATGACCGTAGGGCCAAGAATCGTCTAATTTCGTTGAGAAATGAAAGAGATATTGATCCACGAAGTAAGGTGTTTGAGACATGAAAATGTGGTGTGGGACAAATCTACCACATCGGTGGGAATAGGAAGAATTGCTCTCTATATAAGTCTCTAATGTGGTAAAAGGTTTGGATCCCCAAGGGGTATCCCATGTGTTTAAAGGAGGGAAGACCTAGATGTGCTTGGGTTCAAGGATAAGCCCACCTTGCAGCCTTGCTTGCTTGTCCGTCAGGGTTCTTGGGTTCACGGGTGTGGGGTACATCGATATTATCTTTTTGGACCAGAGAACTCTGCCAGATGTACAGTTTGATCCCTGAAGTTTCATATGTACAGTTTGGACCATAATTCTTTTATATGTACAGTTTGGTCCCTGAAGTTTCAATATTTACAGTTTGGTCCCCAGAATTTCTGGAGACTTTTTCTGCCTACCGTTGGACTGCATTTTGGAGCATTAACCAGCCATTACTTGGCTGATTAACTCTCCATTAACAGCCCATTACTTGGGCATTTGGGCAGCCTCTTTCAATGGCCTTAATAGCCATTACTTGGCTGTTTTAATGGCCTCCCTTAATGGCCATTACAACCTTGTTTTGGCAGTTGGACAGCCCCTCTTGCATGCTATATATTGAGCAGTTGTTGGCTCAATTTTGGACTGCAGAAAAACGCTGAAAACAGGCAGAAAAACGCTGAAAACAGGCAGAAAAACAGGCCGAAAACAGCCACAAAAACAGCATTTTCAGCACAAAACAGTGGCTGAAAATTCAGCAAAACAGTGGCTGAAATTCAGCAAAACAGTGGCTGAAAAACAGTGATCAAACCCTCACGTATACACAAGATATACACTACAGAGACACACTATATACACAGAGACAAAAGAGAAGAGTAGACATAAACTCTTCCTTCCTATTCCATATCTTCAGCAAGTCAAGTCATATTTGTTTTCTTCGCCAGGCTCAACTTATTGGCTTTGTAGCGTTGAGATTAAAGTGTTGTTTTATCTTGGGAGACTATTGCCCGCTAACGTAAAAGCATATATACGGGGCAATATTGTCTTAAGGATAGAGGGCTATCCTCGACTCAACACACAACGTTATAACCATCCAGATTTAGTTGTTTCTTGATTTCAGGACATCAACATTCAAGACACAACAAACTTGCGGCAGTTCTCAACATTGGCTTTGCAAGGTGATCAAGATTCAAGACACAACACACATGCGGCAGTTTTGAAGATTGATCATTTATTTATCCTTTCGAACATTTGTAATAGTTATTACTTCCCGTACTGCTTTATAAAGTACCATAGAATCCCAACAGAAATCCACCTTTTTATAGAAGGCAAGCACGCCTTGCAACTGATTGTATACAACCTTACCAAAGATTTCCAGCTTTCAAGGCCAGGAATATCTGTTATCTTCTTGCAATTACTGAATTGGAGTTCTTCCAAATATTCCAAATTTGATATGCTAGCTCTCTTTTCCAACGCGGAGCAGTTTGCAGCATTTAACCGTACCAAACTTGAGGGAAGTTCAGGAAGAAACTTGAGCTTTCTGCAGTTTCGGAGAAACAAATCCTTGAGAACACAGAGCCTTTTCACGCTAGAAGGGAGGCTGCAAAAATCGTTGTGTTCAAGGTCGAGCTTTTCCAAAGCAGACAAGTTCTGGAAATCATCAGAAATCTTGCCAGATATTTTCCATGCGTGAGCATCTAGGAATTCCAAGGATGAAAGGTTCGAAAATGATTCTGGAAGTGTAACGCGTTTAGATCTTCCTCCTACATGTAAATCTACCATATCCAGCAGTTCATCCTCTCCAGCCCGTGGTTTCTTTCTCATCTTCAGTAGCTTTAAGCTTGAAAGCATTCCAATTTCATTGGGTAATTCTGAGACAGCAGTTTCATCCATATAGAGGTAACACAAACTCTTAAGGCTTCCAATTGAAGTGGGAAGATAATGGAGATTCAAACAGTTGTGCAGCTTCAACTCCCAAAGTCTTTCCAATAAGCCTATCGAGTCTGGCAACTCAGTAATTGATGTATTGCATAGGTTCAAAGTAGTTAAACATACCATATTTCCAATTGAGCTAGGTAATGATCTAATTGAAGTGCAGTCCCTCATCTCAAGCTTCTCAAGGGACTTGAAGTTTCCTAACTGGAAATTTAGTTCACTAACAGAGGTCCCTTGTAGACAAAGCCGAACCAACGACGATAAACTACTCATGGAATTGGGCAATTCACACAAGGATTTGCAATTGCTGGCTGTAAAGAACTTCAAATGAGATAATAAACCAACAGAAGATGGCAATTCTTTTATGGAGCTGTGATCAAGATAAAGTCCTATTAATGATTTAAGATTGCCAAGGGAATCAGGAAGCGAGGTGATCCCCTTGCGCATCCTCAAGATTTTTTAAATTTTCAATGGAATCAGGCAGTTCCTTTAAAGCTGATCTGCTAAAAGAGAGCTCTCTCAGCGAACTTAGATTCCCAATAGCTTTAGGCAACAACTCCAAAGACCCGCAATCATTCAAATTCAACATCTGAAGATTCTTCAGGTGGAAGATAGAGTTAGGTAGCTTTGTTATTGCTGTACCAACTAGAAGAAGCTCTCTCAATGATTTCCAGCCCCTCAAATCCTCTGGTAATTCTCTTAGACTCGAGCAACCAGATAGGATAAGTACTTCAAGACGTTTCAATCCCAACACATCATTTGGAAATGCCAAAATGCTTTTACAAGTCCTTCATGTTCAAATGGATCAACATAGTTAAGTCTCCAATTGATGGATGGATCGTAACCAGTTCCTTGCATTGCTCAAGAATCAGCTTCTCCAATTGAAGTCCAGATAAATCAGAGATTTCCTTAAGTTGGCGACAACTATGTAGATTCATAACTTTCAGCTGCTTTGCCATCTATCAGATGAAGATTTTCTCAGTCATAGCAAAAAAAAATGACTTTCAGAATACACTTCGAGATCAGTAGACAGTAAATCCAAGAAATTAAACATTAAGGAAAACGAGCTTTTAGCACCTAGTGAGATAAGGGAAGACAAACTAACAAATACTTCAAGCAAAAACAATAAAAATTTGCACCTTTTCATGTGTGCTTCAGCTTCATAGAGCCTGTAAAATAATTAGACACTTACCTGACAAAGCTTGAACCTAAAAATCATCTATGTATGATTAAAGGGACATGTAGTACTTCCTACTTAATTACTGACAAACAAAGTTGTCAAAAGGAGACATGTAGTTCCTACTGACCAACAAACAAAGTTGTAAAATAGGAGATTGGTTGAACTAATTCACTAACCTTGTTCTGGTAGAAATTTCACTTTTTCTTCTTCCACAACTCTGGAGGAATAACTTCCAATATACTTTTTAAGTACTTTCTTCAAAGAGTTTTCATCTTGTTTCTTCTCAAAGTCAAGCACAATACCCTCAATTTTTCTTGTGCCCTTGAATTTGTTCAAATTAGATAAAAAAAATCAAGAGGAAAAGCTAGAACACAAATAACAAAAAGTTAAAAGCTCAATTAAATAATGAGTGAATAAGTCTAAGTAACTGCAAAATGCTTGGTTCCCATTTCAAGGTATCTTTTGGCTGCATTTTTATACTAAAGCAGTAATACACGTTGTATTTTGTAAAGAAGTAAATTCAACTCCTATTACAAAAGAGTTACAGTTGCCAATACTTTTTGAAAGCGTACCACAATCAACTCATTTGAAAAATCATTATAAAAAAAAGTTGTGCATTAACGTTGTAAAAAGTTTTTATACAAATTGAAATAGATCATTCAAGAATCAATTGTAAGTGTTTGCACTGTACATGGAATCAATTAAACAATACTGCGAATAGAAAAGGTGTCAACTAGATCATAAAACCATACCTTGTGGTTCTTTAGGACATCCATAATATCGTCATGATTCCAGTCTACTACGTTTACCAACATCTCCAAAATTCTCACGCTGTACGATTTGCCTTCCCATGTCTTTGAGCTGATCATGCATCCACAAAACATTCCCATCAACTATTTTAAGAAGCGATTTTGCTGTGAGTTCTATTATGGCACTTTCAGCGCCAAAGCCACAACCTTTAAATATAGCAATTTCATCTTCCCTTTCAAGCCTTGTATTAAGAAGAAGACTATCACGCACCGACTTTTCTCAAGTCTTCCTAAGGCGTAATGACACCTGGACAACTATCTCTTCCCAGGTGAACCATTAACTTCTTTTCTTCCTAAATTAAACATATATTTAGGTGCGGAATAATATATAAAATAAGAAATTTGAAGTTTAAAAAGAACAATCTCATGTGGGGCATTCTCCGAGACAACGAAACTTAATTTTTCAACCTACTTATTCAGGAAGGACCATCACCAAATCCGGAGCAATGGATTGGTGGAACAGTGAGGCTGCAGGACGATCGCTAGCCCTGTAGCGGAGTTTTCCCTCTATCGCGCTTACCTGAAATATGTTAGATAAAAGAGTCAGTCCTACCATCTGGAGCTGAGTGAGAACCTAGCCTTATAATTCAAAGTAACCTCACAATGTTCTATGTACAATCAAATTATGAACATAATAAGCATGTCATGAAAACAGATTTCAGCACTTTCAGTGTATAAGCCAATAAATATTCACACCCAAAATCTCCTCCCAACTCATCCTAGAGAATACTTAGTTAACCAGTACACCTGATCTATCTCATATAATATATTATATATTTGTTGCGGTGCGTGCAACCCGGTCCAATGCATTTCAATTATAGCCCCGAAGTCAAGTGTATTTGAATAGCCCCGAAGGCAAGTGTGTTTGAATAGCCTCGAAGGCAAGTGTAATTGAATAGCCCCGAAGGCAAGTGTATTTAAATAGTTCCGAAGGCAAGTGTACCTGAATAGCCCCGAAGGTAAGCACGCAACTGTATATAGCCCCGAAGGCAACTCAATAAGTAATTAGTCCCGAAAGCAACACGTGTGTAATGCTATAGTTCCGTAGGTGATGGCAAAACTATTTACATTACCAAGATTTCTGTCATCTCGATTGTATGGCTAAACTTATACACACACACACACACACATATATATATATATTGTCATATTTCCAGAAGATTCAAGTAATATACCTTTCTTTCAACTTTTCACTCTTCCCACTTGTAAGGGTTATAACTCCCAAACTGTAACTCCAAATAAGGTATTTCTTATGCCGAGTCGAAGGTAACACGGGGACCTATCACTATCCTAAGTTTCCTCTAAAAATACATAGTGTAACTAGTACAAATTCACGAAAGAGACGACCCTATGAATACTGTCTCGCCGGACTTTTATAAAAAGGGACACAATATTAAAACAGTAATAACTTTTTATTCGTAAGTAGGATTAATCCCCGTAAAGTCTCAAACTGTCGAGAACAGATAAATCTAGAACTATTATTCAGCACAAACTTTCAGAATCTTTACCGATTTGTACAGTTTTTACGTTATACATTCTGCCCCTCCGGATTTCGATCGATCAGAGGAAGAAACTTTAAATAGTGATAACTCTCAAACCGTATGTCGGAACGATCTCAGTAATGTCTCAAACTGTCAATAACAGAGAAATATAGAACTATTATTCAGCACAAACTTTCATATTCTTTACGGATTTGTACAGTTTTTACGTTATACGTTCTGACCTCCCGGATTTTGATTGATCCGAGGCAGAAACTTTAAACAGCGATAACTCTCAAACCGTATGTCGGTTTTGGCCCCGCTTGGACTCAATCTGACCGTGAAAAAAAGATGTACAACACTGGAAAATCTCATCCCATTCTAACAAGGTTAACTCAGCGAAAACAGTCCGCAATTACATGACTCAAACTTGTTACAAGACAATACTTATATCAATTAATTCATCACAACTTATATTTTCAGAAACATATATTTTTTTAACATGCATACTATGTTTTAACATGCATTGTAACTCAAAATAAAGGATTTTACTAAGAATTTGTGAGTGAGAAAACTCACATTTGTTGCTTCGTAACCGCAAATGAAAATCTCAAACTCTTTTGCTAAAACTATTTTTTTTCTTCCAGATTGCTTTTGCTTTCTATGTTCTGTCCCCCTTTTGTTGTGTTTTATATAAAAGTGTATGCGTGTGTTGTGTCGTGTGTGTTGTATATAAAAGTGTATGTTGCACAGATTTTGGGACGTGAGGGAGTGGAAGGAGGGGTTGAGGGAGAGGGGTTGGTTTAGGGGGACGTGTAGGGTTTCTCTTTTATTCTTTTTTTTTTTATTTTGAGACTTTACATTCTCCCCTTCTTAAACAACATTCGTCCTCGAATGTGAATAAGGTCGTAACACATGCACATAGACATGCACATTGCACACACATGAAACACAACTTAACACATTTTATTACCTTACTCAAACAGAAATGGATATTTGACTTTCATCGCGTCTTCGGCTTCCCAAGTTGCTTCTTTTATGGAGTGATTTCTACATAGGACTTTCACGGAAGAAATATCTTTATTCCTAAGGCGCTTAATCTATCTATCCAGTATTTCTACCAGAATTTCTTCATATTGAAGCTCTTTGTTCAGGACTATCTCTTGGGGTTGGATGACGTAACTTGGATCGTGTAAGTATTTTCGTAACATTGACACATGGAATACCGGATGCACCGCTTCCAATTCTTGTGGAAGTGCTAGTTCATAAGCCACATTTCCCACTCTTCGTAAGATCTCATATGGTTCAATAAACCTTGGGCTCAACTTCCCTTTCTTGCCAAATCGCATCACCCCCTTCATTGGAGAGACTTTTAAAAATACTTTCTCCCCTTCCTGAAATTCGAGATCTCTTTTGTGATGATCCGCATAAGACTTTTGGCGGCTATGAGCTGTCTTGATCCACTCCCGAATATTTGCACTTTGTCGTTTGTTTCTTGAATGACTTCGGGTCCGAACAGTAGTGTTTCGCCCACCTTGAACCATCCAAGTGGAGATCTATATTTTCGCTCATACAATGATTCGAACGGAGCCATCTGTATACTTGAATGGAAACTGTTGTTGTATGCGAACTCAATTAGACATAGATGGTCAGGCCGAACAAACAATTCAAACATTGGAGGACATGTTGCGGTCTTATGTGTTGGACTTCCGTGGAAATTGGAAGTCGTGCTCAACTTAACCTTTGTCCTGAGGCCCTGCTGAAAACTTTGTCAAAAGTGTGAGGTGAACTGGGAACCCCTATCCGAAATAATTTGTAATGCAATCCCGTGTAACATCATTATCTCTTTCAAATAAATCTGCGCATATTGAGGCGCCCGATACGTAGTATTGACCGATAGAAAATGGACTGACTTTGTAAGCCGGTCTACAATCACCCAGATAGAATCATAACCTTCTCGAGTTTTTGGTAACCCAGTCACAAAATCTATATGAATCACCTCACATTTCCACATGGTGATACCAATGTCCTAAAGTAGTCCGTCGGGTTTTTGATGTTCGACTTTTACATGTTGACACGTAAGACACCTTCTGATAAACTCTTAACATCTCTCTTCATTCCGTCCCACCAGTAATTTCCCTTGAGGTCCTGATACATTTTCGTTGATCCTGGATGAATGGAATACCTGGTGTTGTAACCCTCATTCAAGATCTTCTTTCTTAGTTCCCTCACCTTAGGAACACATAACCTACCCTTATACCGAAGGGTACCGTCATTGTCCCCTAATGTAAACTGTGAAGGTTTTCCTCGTTGAATCTTCTCCCGAAACCCAACAAATTCCATATCCTCAAAGTGACTTTCTTTTATTTCCGAAGCTAAGGTAGACTGAGAAGTATCATGCACCACCACCCTGCCTTCGCCGACCTCAGTTAAACTAACCCCGAGGTTTCCCAATTTTTGTACCTCACGAATAATACCTCTCTTTTGTATTTCCAAGTGGGCCAAGCTGCCCATTGATCTTCTACTGAGTGCGTCAGCTACCACGTTAGCTTTTCCAGGATGGTAAAGGATGCTAAGGTCATAATCCTTAAGCAACTCTAACCATCTTCTTTGTCGGAGATTCAAATCCTTCTGTGTGGTTATGTACTGTAAACTCTTGTGATTTATAAATATATCTACATGCACCCCATACAAATAGTGTCTCCATATTCGTAAGGCGAACACTACCGCGGCCAATTCCAAGTCATGAGTTGGATAATTCTTCTCATGTATCTTCAATTGTCGAGATGCATACGCAATAACTTTTACAAACTACATCAAGACACATCCTAACCCAACCTTAGAGGCATCGCAATAGACTGAATCATTCATGTCCTGATGGTAAGGTTAGGACTGGCGCAGTAGTCAATAACTCCTTCAATTTTTGAAAACTTACCTCGCACGCCTCTGACCACTGGTACTTAACCGATTTCTGAGTCAATCGGGTCAAGGGAGCAGCGAGACTCTAGAAACCTTCTACAGATCTTCTATAATACCCAACCAAACTCAAAAAACTTCTAATTTCTGTTGGAGTGGTAGGCCTTGGCCAGCTCTTCACGACTCCTATCTTTTGGGGGTCTACCATAAATCCATCCCTTGACACAACATGGCCCGAGAAATCCACATTTTCAAACCAAAATTCACACTTTGAAAATTTAGCATAAAGTTTCTCCTGCCTTAAAATTTGAAGCACTACCCTTAGATGCTCTTTATGTTCTTCAACACTCTTGCTATAAATTAGAATATCATCGATGAATACAATCACGAATAAATCTAAGAATGGTTTGAAGATTCTGTTCATGAGATCCATAAAAGCAGCTGGGGCATTGGTTAACATGAAAGACATGACCAAGAACTCATAATGGCCATATCGGGCCCTAAAGGCTATTTTGGGTATATCATCAGGATTTATTTTCAGCTGGTGATATCCCGAACGGATGTCAGTTTTGGAAAAATAGTTGACTCCTTGAAGTTGGTCAAAAAGATCATCGATTCTTGGTAATAGGTACCGATTCTTGATCGTGACCTTATTGAGTTGTCGATAATAGATGCACATTCGGAGCGAACCATCTTTCTTCACAAAAAGGACTAGTGTACCCAAGGGGAAAACACTAGGCCTTATACACCTTTATCCAGAAGATCTTTCAATTGTTCTTTTAACTCTCTCAATTCAGTTGGGGCCATTCGATATGGAGGAATGGAAATGGGTCTTGTTCCCGGAATTAATTTGTTAGCGAACTCTACTTCTCTGTCCGGAGGAAGGCCTGGAAGATCTTCGAGGAAAACCTCCCAAAAATTACGAACAATAGGGACAGTATGTACCTTTGGGGACTCTTTTGGGGTATCCACTATACTAGCTAGGTAAGAGTATTCCACTTCGCAACTTCTTAATAACTTTTGAGCCCTAAGGTAGGAAATAAGCCGACTCGAGGGTGTCCCAATTCTACCCCTTATAAAAACTTCTGGTTCCCCGAGAAAAAGATAATTTTACAACCTTTTGCCGGCAATCCAATGTGGCATAACATGCTGACAGTCAATCCATACCCAAAATAATGTCAAATTCTACCATATTAAGTAATACTATGTCTGTTATTGTTCCTCTACCATTTACTTCTAATGGAAAAAATTTAATTACTCGAGAGGCCTAAACTGAGGCCCCTACTGGTGTCATGACTTCAAAGGGGTCACTCAAACATGAAGGTTCTACATGTAGACTCTTAGCAAAACCCATCGACATATACGAAAATGTAGAACCGAGATCATATAATACAAGTGCAGGAATACTTGAGACCAACAAAATACATGTGACCACCGCATTGGATGCCTCCGCCTCATTCCTCTAGGGCAAGGCGTAGAGCGATTATGATTGTTGGACTGTTGTCCTCTCTGACCCTGTCGGGACTGGTTTCCCTGATTTCCTTTGTGGATAGCCGTGGTTGCTTCTGACCTTCCATGAGAAGACTGAGTTTGGATTCTCTTCTTGCAATCCCTGGCATAGTGGTCTAGTTCTCCACAGTTATAACAACCTTTCTGTGAGAACCTGCATTCTCCAAAATGTTTTCTTTGACAAACCTTACAGACCGGTTTGTCACTCCCTGCGTTGGGGTTGGTGGCATTGACATTGCTACCTTGATGATTGAACCATCTATGCCTTTGGGGTCTGTAATGAGACTGTCCTACTGATTGGCTTGATTTTGATGAACCCCTACTACCTTCTTGCCCCTGGTTTTGATTCTGATTAAAGGATCCCGACGATCGAAACCTCTTATGCGAATACTCTCTTTTTTGCTTTAGCAAAACCTTCTACCCTCATTGCCATGTCGACGATCTAAAGATAAGTCTGATCATGGGCTAATGCCACTACCTTCTCTGCCAAGTTCGGGTTTAAACCCTCAACAAATCTTTTGACCTTCTCCCTTTCCGTAGGAATAATGTGCGCGTTGTATGCCGACAATCGCATGAACTGGGTATCGTATTCTTGCGCACTGCGGTCTCCTTGTTTCAACTATTCAAACTCACGCCTGAGCGCATATTTTCGGGTGTTAGGCATGTACTTCTCAATGAATGCGGCTCTGAACTCCCCCACGTCATCGATGGTGACATCAGGGAATGATTTCTTCTACAATTTCTCCACCACGCCCCGGTATCGTCCACTAAACGTGCGCCCACCAAATTTACGACATGCGTCTCTACACATCCCAAGTAAACAATAGGTCTTCTACCTCATCGAGAAACACTATTGGGTCGGACTTGGAATCCTTCCCCATGAAGATAAGTTCCTTTCTCCTCATAAAATTCGCCCATAGTCTATCTGGTACTGACTGAGCTCCTACATTTTTGGCTAGTGGTGCAACCACAACTGGTTCTTGGGCCTGCGGGTTCTGGGTCGGGGTCATCACTGAGACACTAGGTGTAGGCTGAACCATGTGTGGGGCTACAACTGTCATCAATTCTATGAGTCTATCTACCTTTTGTCCCACCATTTCCTGGGCCGCTTGACTCTCATTTTCTTCAACATTTTCCACGCTATCTTGAGACACTACTCTTTCAACCAGAGGTATAGGAGCTTCATGGTGAACCTCTTCTTGAGCCATCGGTTCCTGTGCCAAAACTCTTGGGGGTTGACCTCGTCCCCTCGCTCTTCCCCGGGTCGTTCTGATAGACCTTCGCACCACCGGTACTTGTGAGTCTACCATTTTATGTAAAGACAAGCGCACTCATATTTTAGAAGACAGAACGTTTATTTTAACTCCTCAAAATTTTCTTATACTTCATAAGTATGCAACACCACAAAACAAAACAAAACAAAAAGAAAATAACGATATTATTTCATTCTTGCATTCATAATACTTCATTCCATCATAACATAACATTATACTAAATCTTATCAGATAATTCTCTATTAACTGTTGTAGATCTCCAACTCAAACTTTCATTTACTACAACGCGTGTTAAAGGGCTTAACCGTGTGACTCGCTTATTCTGCAGGTTGGCATTCAGCTCCTTGTGAACCTTGTTCCTTGCCTCCCTTTCCCTATCGTCCATTATTTCCTTCATCTTCCAGACTTTCTTCACTTGACGTAGAAATTTGAGCAAGGAGCCTTCTTTACTATCTCCACATAGCATCTTTGCTCTTCTAAACGAGGAGTGGAAATCTCCAGGGATGGAGTTGACTATTATTTGTAGTATGACTCCAATCGGATAGTCGAAAAAGGTCAGATCAAATGAACGTCTCTTCCGTCTAGCCCTAAGCAAGTATGTACAACGTGTGATTGTGTCATCCATATATGCACCAAAATCATCTCTTGAGTCGATCCTACGATCTATGAACTCCTCATGAGCTCGCATTATCCTTTTCACTTCAATGAGCACTTCCCTCTTAGTTGGAACTCGTATTGTAATCATATCTATAAAAATAACTGTTAGTTAGTTTACCGTTGCACAATCCCCTTCCATAATCCTTTGAAGGAGGTAGTAAGAGAACCAAGCCTTTGAAAAGACTTAAGATAGGCACGAGGAGAGTATGAAGGAAGTGAAATTGTTTAGGATGTTATCCCGTTCACTTATTACTAAGGTGGCGCGCACACCGTCGCAATAAGTAACAGTTCAAACACCCAGCTCAAAGAAATTTCCTAGAATCTCCTAACCTGGTTTAGCTCTAATACAAACTTGTCACACCCCCATTTTTCTCAAGTCTTCCCTTAGGGCGTGATGGCACCTGGGCAACTATCCTTTCCCAAGCGAACCATTAACTTCTTTTCTTCCTAAATTAAACATATATTTAGGTGCGGAATAATATATAAAATAAGAAATTCAAAGTTTAAAAAGAACAATCTCATGTGGGGCATTCCTCGAGATAACGAAACTTAATTCTTCAACCTACTTATTCAGGAAGGACCATCACCAAATCCGTAGCAATGGATTGGTGGAACAGTGAGGTTGCGGGACGATCGCTAGCCCTGTAGCGGAGTTTTCCCTCTACCGCGCTTACCTGAAACATGTTAAATAAAAGAGTCAGCCCTAACATGTTAGTAGTCTTGTATTAGAAAAAATTAGTAGTATTGTATTAGAAAAAGGTAGATTTGATTTTCATAATTAGATATTATATATCGTGTATATATATATCTTTTTATTAATGAAAATAATTAAGAAATTATTTTCTTTGAAGATCCCCTAGACAAGAACTTACACTGACTCTAGCATTTCGAGTATATATTCAGTGATTTACTGGGTTGCTTTTAAAGAAAAATCATAAAATAGTCCCTATCTTTGAGTTTAAATTTAAATACTTTTACATAGAGAGCTAATAGTCCTTTATGTTTATAATATTGGTGCACTTTTGGCTGAGAGAAGTCAATCACCGGAAAATTCTTGTAATATCATGTCTACAATAAATTGGTATATAATTTAGGGGTAGAAAACATATCATACACCGCTTTTCTTCACATGAAAAAAGATAAAGAAAAGAAGAATATTGTGACTCACAATCGGATGAGCATCAATACCAGCCATAAATTTGGTTAAGATTATCGACTACTAGGAGCTAGTTCACTAGGCTTAATTTACGTGTACGTCCTGCTCTGATCCAAAGTGGTAGGATCAATATTTTCTTGTTACGTCATCTTTAATTTGTACATTCTTCACTTACTGAGATAATTTGATTTTGACCTGAGGTTAATATTCCTTAATTTATTATATTACTAACAGTTATAGTCATATATACAGTAATGTTCAATATAAAAAATGTCAATTATGTATAACGTAGTACAAAATTAACATTTTTGATACTAGGAATCATTGTTATTATCATGTTGAAATTGAAAAAGAATTTTCATTCACTTTAGAAAAATAAAGACAACTGTTGAAAATAAAATCAAGTACTAGTAACGACATGAGTCAGGGGTATGTTATCACTGAACTACACAAAAAATAACTATTTATAAACGGGTGGATGGATGGGTCGGGTGGTGGATTGGATGTATGTCCACCCGAATCCGACCCGATCCGTCACCCGATTAAAATTAATGTTTTGTCGGTTTTTCGTCCATATAATCGGGTCGGGTGGATGGATATCCATCGGGTTAGGGTGAAATTGACAGCCCTATACATGTGTAAACTTTATAGACGACGGGATATATTTATTCACAATTACTGATGGAAGATAAAATTGACTAATAAAATAAAGTAAAAAGGGTATATTTGACCATTTCCCCCTACTATAATATACTACAGTAATCGTTGAAAGAAGCTTCCCTTAAAAGATATCAAAATTTATTTAATGGTATTTAGCTAATTACTTGAAAAATGCACTGTCCCCCATGCATGGAACAATCTTAAACTTTTTCTACTTTACGAATAACATATTGTGTAAATCAGAATATTTAACTCAATAAATTAGTACTTAGTTTGAATCTTGAAGTTCTGCTCCCAAATGGGGTTCGATTATTTTATTTCCCTATTCAATAGGCACACTTTAAAATTTAAATAAGCAGCTTTGACTTGCTAGCATACATTATAGCTTAACTATCTCTTTCAATTGGTTGCTTGCTTTAAATTGATTTATTTTCGGGATAAATGCACTTTTGATTTCTTAATTATTGGTATATTTGAATTTTGATCCATATAATATTTTACTAAGCACGTCTAATCTTCAATTAATGAAAATGTATGTTTTTTGGGCTCTTTAGGGAGAAGATATGTGATATTTAGACTATTGTTAGAATTATGTTACCTTCAAATATGGAGTAACAATAAATCAAATTACATAATACATCGATAATTCATAATTTAACACTTAATAATTCGTTAAATTTGTGAAGAATTATAGTCCGACGGATCAAAAGTGCACGTAACAATTAGCTGAAGCTAAAATATGCTTAATTAAAATCATGAGAACCAAAATTATGATATTTGCGGGACAAGGATATCGTTGTGTCATGCTAAAAAAGAGTCCGCCATATGTACCTTGAAAATATGGAATGTTTACCTCCTTTAGAAGAAGGTATTCGTTTAATTAACTGTTCTCAATCTATTATTACGTTGAACAAATTAATATGATAAGAGTAATAATTATGTTCTTAAAAGTGAAAGATTACATAATGGAATTCTAAGCAACATTGGCTCTTGGAAAATAATGCTTCAACCATTCTATTTTATTTAACATTTTCTTTTTATTAAATATTTCAAAAAATTTGGCACCATTTTATCTTTAATGACTCTCTTTTAAAAATGTATGTCAGGTTTAAGATCATAATATTTTAAGAATATTTTGATATGTTATAAATATTTATCTTATGTATCAAAATTATTTTTTCCTTTCTTAAATTTCGTATGCATTTGAACATTGCCATATAAAATGAAATTGAAGTGAGTAACATCAGTAACGGGTCTTAATAAAAGTTATACTTGGGAAGAAACTCAGGTCGAGTCATACACAGTTTATACATATTTTTGACACCTTCATATTTTATTAATGAAGTTGTTTGACATGAGCTGAGGGTTAATTGAAAATAGCATATCTGCCCCACAAAGGTGGAGGTAAGGTCTACGTACATTCTACCTTCCCAGATCCCACTTTGTGAAATTATACTAGGTATGTTATTATTGTTGTTGTTTGACTTATTAAAATAAGAGATAATATACTTGGGAAGCAAAAACATTGTATGAATTTGTTCGGCATATTTTATTAAGAAGATAACTTGTTTGAATTAAACAAGAGATACTTTATATATGAAATTGTTTGACATATTAAAAAAGAGATTATACCTGGAAAGGTAAAAACTGTAATGTCCCATTATTATGTTTTACGTCTCCATTTATGCTCTAAGCTTTAATAAGAGGTGTTTGATTTGTTGAAAAGTGTGTAATACCTACATTTCATGTCTAAAAGGTTATATGGATTGGAAATGGAAACAAATAAGTTGAAGCGGTTTGGAATACACAACTCTTTGAAGCAAGATTTTGGCTTCCAAATTTCCCCCAAATCCTACTCCAATCATTAAGGTGAATATTATATACTCCTAGTATATATGAGTTATTGCATGATCAATAACATGAATCTTAAACTAGAATCCAAAGTTTTACCTAAGAAGTAACTTGTAAGAACAAATTTCAAGAAGTTGGGGATTCACCCCATTGAGGTATGTTCTTCACTTGAGTATTGTTGATACTATCATAATTGGTTATGGGTAGATAGATTATGGTAGAATTGACCTATTGGTCAGAGGTTAGAGCCATGGCTCACTCAAGGTGGTTGGTGGTGATTTTGATTGATTTGAGGATGGACCCGAAATGTCTAATAGTGGTAGATGATGGATATAGATAATGTAAATGAGTGGTGAACAATAAGTAAAAAGTTGGAAGAGACGAGATTCATCCTAGTTTTTCAATTGTGTAGTTATAGGTAGGTCTTGTACCAGTTGTTGTTGTATGACCAGGAGGTCACGGGTTCGAGCCGTGGAAACAAAGGCTGCGTATAATAGACTATTGTGGTCCGATCTTCCTTGGATCCCGTGCATAGCGGGTGCTTAGTACACTGGGCTCCCCCTCTTTTTTTATGGTTATGGTTAGGCCTAAGGCTAAGTCCTAGTTGTCAATTTAATCATGTTGAGCATCTAATGACACAATCAAGCAACTTTATGAGTAGATTGACTATAGTGGGACGTTGTTGAACATGTAAGTTTGATTACACACGCTTAGGATCGAGGTAAGTGTATACGAGACCTACCTTTCTAGAAGTATTTTTCTAAAGAGCATGTTTTCCAACTGTTCGATAAATTTCATAAATGGTGTTTTTTAAAATTGTGGGCTTATGTTTGTGAGGGTGAGCGCTGGCAAGTTTCACCATGTAAAATGATGTTCATGCATATGTTTTACAACTATAAACGCATGACCATGTTTTGGATACCCAAGTGTACTTGAACTATATTTTAATGATGAAAATGAATCATGATATGATCAGAAAGACCTTCTTGAATTCTTTTATGTTAATGTTTAAGCCTGAGGGTTGTATTTGGATATTCACGGTTGTAGTCAGGGACGGATCAAGAGCTTTAGGTACGGGTTCTCGGGACCCAATAACTTTTGTTCATAGTATATGTATTAAAAGTTCTACTATTAAGAATTTATAAATGTTTGATTCTGAACCCAGTTATCATTGTAAGTTAATTTGAAATTACTGTAGGAACCATAAACTTCAAATTATAAATCCTCCTCTGATTGTAGTATTGGTAGTGTTGTTTAGAAACCACAGGTGTCGGTGCAGCATCATAATCTTAATCATGCTTATCTCTATCTACTAAATATCAATGTTGCATTTGGATTTCCTTTGAGTCTTGCTAGCGTTTCTTATCTTACTCGTACGACATTACTGATAGACATAGTTCCCTACCGATAGGGGTGTTGATCGGCTGCCATGATGTACACATGATGTAGACGTGTCTGTGTCTAGATGGAACCTTCTTAGTAATATTATGGCCTATGGCCTAAGCTTATGTTTTCAAAGAATGTGGTTAGTAAATATATGTAGAGAGTTCATATTGAATCATGTGAAAGACGGAAGTTTTATCGACGTATATGTTCTCAAAAATATGTTCATTGAATTATGACGTACTTAGAAGAGATTATATTTTACTATGATGCATGTCTTAAAAAATACTTGTCCCACCTGTTAGAGGGAGGTCAGTGACACTTACTAGGTATGTATGAAATCAACCTCCACAGCCCACATATGTTGATATGATGGTTCCATAAAGAGCACATCCATGGTGACTGATATAGGGGATAAGGGTTCACTAGGCAGGGAGATGCTGCCGAATGCCCGTCACAGCCCCCTAGTTTGTGTCTTGACATCATCATTTTCGTTTACCTCTGAACTTTCTCTTATAATGATTTTTAGGAAATATACAAGACCACTTAAGTATACTTTATCTTAATTAATTTGCTCTTATTCTACAGTGATGAGTCGCAGTTGATTCTAGGGCTGGCCAGTGGGCCGGGACAGCCCGACCCCGACCCGAGCCCGTCCCGAGCCCGCCCCGGTCCCGCCCCGACCCCGCCAAAAAAAAAAAAAAAATTACGGGGGCGGGACTCGAACTCGGGACGGGACGATGTCTCGTCCCGCGAGACCCGAGCCCGCCCCGACCCCGCCCTTGCCCTTTGCAAAAATGGTCGTTGCACCAACGGTCATAATCTAAAATGGTCGGTGGCCAACGGCCATTTTAGCCCCCCCCAACCCCCTACCCCTTAATATTTATTTTTAACCCATAAGTTATTATATTTACACTTTAACCCAATTTTTCAACTATAAATAACTCATTTTCTCTTCATCTTTCTCACAAATCTTCCTACAATCTCTCTAATTTCTCAATATATCTCTCTACAAGTCTACATTGTTTGCTAAATAATTCAATTTTATTTATTCATTTGGGAATTGGTAGTGAAGTTGGCAACTAGCTTGAGGATCTTTCATCGAGCAAAGTTTCAATTTTCAACCTCTCGATTACACGTCGACGTTACGTCGGCGTTTGGTACATTCGTTCCTTCATTAAATTATTATTGTATGTTTATTTAGTTTATATCACTTAATTTTATTGTCTTTAATTATTTATTTATTTATTTATTATCATAATTAAAATGGAATGATTAAAAGGTATGTTTAAGGGTAAGGGTAAGGGTGCTTCTTCTAGTAGGGGCAACCAGGGCAAGGGTACTTCTTCTAGTCATCTTATTCCTACACAGGATGATTTTGTTGATACTCAACATTTTCCTACAATACCATTAGATTTAGACCAGGAGCTATTTTACGGAACTCAAGAAGACTTTAATTTAGGCGATGATCTAGATGATATACCCACTAATGTTGATGACAACACACCCACTAGTGCACCTTCAACTGAAATACCTCCTATTCCCCTAGTATGAGGCGAGGTCCAAAGAAACGACCATTAAAATCGGATGCATGGACATTTTTGATAGGGACGTAGAGAATCAAGTAGCCATATGTAAAATTTGTAAAAATGTTTTAAAATTTAAAAGCTGAAAAGGTCATGGTGGGACGGGGTTTAATTAGACACGTAGTAAGTGCTCATCCAGCTAGGTATGCCCAATACCATGCTTCAAAGCAAGGTGCATAAGCGCGCTCCATCGGGACAAGGTTCACATATCGATCTTGTCCCAGGACCAAGTACATGGTCAAATTAACCCTATGACGGGAATTGTAGGCTCTAAATACAATAAACATAGAGATAGGGAAGCAATATCAAAATTAGTTGCTGTGGAGGGTGTGCGTTTTGCATTTCCTTCATCTCCCGGGTTTATTCATTACATTAGAGATATATATAATCCTGCTTTTAACGGTTTTCCTAGATCAACTGGTAAGAGAGATGTATTTAAATTCAGCGCATGAATATCAACAATATTTATGTTTTTCATTATATCATTTTAATGGCAAAGTATCTATCACGTCGATATAGGTCGTAGTACTAACGGCCATGATTATTTAAGCGTAACTTGTCATTGGATAGATTATAAATGGTCTATGCAAAAGCGTATTTTAAGCGTATAGATATATAGATGATAGGCACACCGTACTTTTATTGCAGAAAATATTTATCAAGTGTGCCATTATTACGGAATTACCGATAAAATTATGACTATTACATTAGATAACGCTTCTAATAACAATTACGCAATTACAATTTTAAAAAATAGTTTAACTCCGTCTTTTCAGGACCATTTTCATATAAAATGTGTGTGCCATATATATAACTTAATTGTAAAGGATGGTCTATCACTTTTTGAAGACATTCTTAGTAAAATACAATTTGCTATAAACTTTATTTTTAAAAGTAATAAAGTACAACGTGAAAAGAATATAAAAAATTTGTCATGATTGTGGACTACCTTTTAGAAAAATTCCACAAGAAGTATCCACTAGGTGGAATTCTTTATATGAGCAACTACTTGTTGCTTATGACTATAAATTACCTATAACTTTATTTTTTAACTCTCATAATAAAAAGTCAGCTGATATGATTTTAGAAAGTGATTGGAAAAAAAATTTCGAACTTATTGTATTTTTAGAGAAATTTTTCAAGCAACAAAAGAATTTTCCGGTATATATTATCCTACTATTTCAACTATGTTATTTTATATAACTCTAATATTTTTATTACTTAGTGAATATATGGAAAAACCAGCTTATAAAGCAGCTATTAAAAAAATGTTTCTCAAAATAAAAAAATATTTTATTCCTATTCCCTCTATTTATATTATTGGTTATGTATTAAATCCTACTATTAAAATAGACGGTACTAAATCACTAATTGAAACTATTTACGATTGTATAGAAGTACTACCACCTCCAAGTCCCAAAAATCTAAATCACCCACCACCTATTGAACAAACTAAAGAAGAAGTATTGTCTAGCGTAGAACACCAATGCAAAAATATATATAGATTTTATCAACAAGAAAATGCTAGTAACTTACTAGCTTCCATACCATCTTCTTCATCTTCAATACAACCTCACAAAAGACATCTTTGTTCTGCGGCTAGTATTGAAAGCCTCGAAATAGAATGTGCGGTCGTACCTCTACTACTAACCAAATTAGCGAGTTGGATATTTTTGTTTTGCAGGGTTACATGCCGTATCAAGAAGTTATCAATGAAGATGGACATGAAGACTTCTTTGAAATCTTTGGAGGGAATGAGAAGACCTTTCCGACACTTTCATTGATGGCTCGAGATGTTTTGAACATTCAAGCGTCGTCAGCTGCGTCAAAGCGCTTTTTCTGCAGTGATATCAAATAGGAGACCACAGACACTCATTAGCGAGAGCGACTTGGAAATTGCGGTATTATTCAGAGATTGGATACGAGCGGAGGCGGAAAGGTGCGGTCAACCTGAGATCAACGAAGAAGATGATGAAAACTACAACGAAATCTTAACCGAAGGTAGTGGAAGCGGCGTGGATCAATTTGACCAACAAATACCAATTCCAACGAAGAACCACATGAAATCATCAAGCAATTAGAACGAGGTTTTTGAGAATGTAATTTTTTTAATTGTAATTTTATTATGTAATTTGTAACTTTTGGACAACACCACAAAGTTGCAATTTAGATTTTAGACAATTGTATTTGTATTACAAAAAAATCATATGTCTATTAAATAATATAAGAGGCACAAAAACAGCCTTGGGATATTTTTATTACACTATCTTATTTTGTTTATTGAGTTTTTTTTATACATATGTTATTTAAAAAAAAATGAAAACCCGCCGTATCCCGCCCGACCAGGCACTCGAGCCCAGGCGAGCCCGACGGGATCGGGATCGGACGAGACTTGCTCCGATCCTTGACCCGCCAGAGCCCGCCGACCCCGACCCCTTCTCCCGTCCCGCCCCGACCCCGCCAGACCCGGCCCGCCAGACTCGAGCCCGGCCCACTGACCACCCTTAGTTGATTCAGTCTTTGGTGAAAAGAGTTTTGCATGAATTAAGCAATTCCCCAATGGTGTAGCTCCATTTGTTTTTGGAATTGATTATAGTCTGAAAGAACTCATATGGAATGAGTCAAGCCTTTAAGCAACTGGACACCATATGTAAAAAAAATATGCCCGAAATGATGGGCAGAAGTCACATCGGGTCGTTTGGTAGTTTGTTAAGAGTTATATAATTATTAGTAATATATGAATTAGTTACGGTTTATATGAGAAAATTTATGTATTATTTTATGCATGTATTAGTTATGCAGAATTTTGTTATTCTATGTATTAGTTATTTCAATTTTTGCCCTGAATAAAATAATACATAAATTCTCTTATAACTTATACATGTATTAGTTATGCAGGTTTCTAAATTGCAAACCAAACATTGTACTAATTTTATACATGAATAATTCATCTCATAACTAGCTATCAAACACAGTATTATACAAAATTTTAATTTATGTATAACTTACTTCTAACCAGCTATCAAACAACCCCTTAGGGCTTGTTTGTCCATGAATAATCAATGAAAGACAAAAAACATATTCGTACAGATTTAAAAAAGATTTCACTACTGTCTCTAATCACACTAATCACCAAGAGGTTGAGCGTATCCACAAAAGAAGTCGGAGATAACATACTTCTTAGAAGGCTTAGCCGCTTAGGTTCAATTTCAAAGAAATGCAATTTGAGGAAATATACAACCCCAAGTTACTGTTTCGTAACGATAGTAAGTCAAGTGGTTAAGTAATTAAATTTGAGCCTTTGAATGATTTAGTGGACAGGTGTCATCCATCTAAACCTATAATGGATGAACTGGAGGCGATTGTTACTGGAGAGGAGCCTCGTCCTAAATTCCTAAAAACTAATCCAATTTCTTGACGTACATATATAGTTTATTTGTAAAGATGCACGCATACATGGTTTTTTGTAAAATCTCCAACATTATGTGCAACATGGAATTAGTGTGTACATCTTCAACTTAAATATATATTGGTGGAATTTTTTCCAAATGGTTCTCATATGTGCCTCTGTAATTTGTATTCATTTAGTACTCATGATTGATAGAATTCATGAAAGTTTTTTATTAATAACATGAATTCTTACCAAGCAATAACAAAATAATAGAATAATACTATCATTGAGAGATAAAAGTGTAAGTAAAAGAAAAGCAAGTAAAACCCTTTATATAGGGTCTATTACATGAGATACATATGTGTTTTTTCAATGTGGGACAAAAGCAATGTGGGAAAGAGTTAATGCTAATATCCCCTCTAAAACTCGCGATGGTGTAGACAGAAGCATCGAGAGTTTGCCAAGAAAGAACCGGTGACGCTTTAAGGTATGCGCCTTTGTGAAGAAATCTGTAAGTTGCATCGAAGATGAGACAAATGGCAAGGATAGAGTGCCATGCTGAAGATGATATCGAATAATATGACAATCAATCTCAATATGCTTGGTACGTTCATGAAAGAATGTGTTGTGCTCAATCTGAATAGAACTCTTATTATCACAGTACATCGGTGTTGGTAAGGAAAGAGAGGCATCCATATCAACAAATAACCGACGTAACCATACAATCTCACATGTAGTAGAAGTCATAGCACGATACTCTGCCTCAGTTGAAGAGCGAGAAATCACATCTTGTTTCTTACTTTTCCATGAGATGAGTGAATCTCCTAAAAATACACAATAACCAGTAGTTGATTTCTGATCAGTTAGGTCACCAGCCCAATCTGCATAAAAAATGCACGAAGCTCCAAGGATGAGGTTGATGGAAACAAGAAACTCTGATAAATCGTTCCTCGAAGATAGCGAAGAATACGCATAACTGCAGCCCAATGTACAGATGTATGAGAGAAAACAAACTGACTGACAATGTGAACAACATATGCAATGTCATGGCAAGTAATGGTGAGGTACACCAGACGCCCTACAACTGAACGATAAAAAGTGGGATCAGGAAAAAGATCCCCATCAGTAGGTGTATATCGAACATTAACCTCAAAAAGAGAGTCAACTATACGAGTATCTGTGAGACGGGCCCGCTCAAGAATATCTGCAGTGTACTTAGACTGAGAGAGAAGATATCCCTTCTCAAAATAAGCTACCTCACTGCCTAAAATGTAACGTAGATGACCTAAATCTTTCATCTCAAAACGGCGAGACAAAGTAGATTTTAGGTTTGCAATACCATAAATATCATCAC
This sequence comes from Anisodus acutangulus, assembly GCA_029783415.1. Classification (NCBI taxonomy): domain Eukaryota; kingdom Viridiplantae; phylum Streptophyta; class Magnoliopsida; order Solanales; family Solanaceae; genus Anisodus; species Anisodus acutangulus. The sequence continues at coordinate 45,530,674 of CM056500.1, read as the reverse complement.
ATGTGATGATCATGTCGTCAACATACAACAAAAGCAAAATACAACCTGCAGGGGATGATTTAACAAATAACACCGAATTATGAAAGCTGGAAATAAACGCAAGAGATGATACTACAGTGGAGAACTTGTCGAACCAAGCTCTTGGAGCTTATTTGAGACCATACATAGCTTTCTTAAGCCTGCACACCTGTCCTGGACTGTGTGAAACACCAAGTGGGGGGACCATATAGACTTCTTCTTAAAGATCCCCATTCAAAAAAGCATTTTTAACATTCATTTGTGAAATATACCAATGACGAACATAGGCCACTGCAATAAGAACCCGAACAGATGTCATCTTTGCAACAGGTGCAAAAGTCTCTTCATAATCCATACCATATTCTTGAGCAAAACCATTTGCATCCAAACGAGCTTTATATCGCTCAATAGAACCATCAGACTTGGGCTTAATCTTTTACACCCATCGAGAACCAATAGTTTTCTTATTAGTTGGTAGAGAAACCAAATCCCAAATACCAGTTTGTTCAAAGCAGCCAGTTTCTCATTCATAGCCTCTTGCCAAAGAGGATCACGAGCTGCCTCAGAGTAAGAGGTAGGCTCACAAAAAGAATTAATAGAAACTAGAAAGGAAGCGAATGATGGAGCATAGCAAGAATAATCAAAATTGGATACCTGAGTAGATCGCAGAGTGCATTTAGGATAGCGAGGTGGATTTGGATCTGCAACCACAAGATATTCTGAAATAGGCATAGGAGGGGGTTGAGTATCAATATCATGGGACCTTCCAGAAGACTGAGAAGGAACATATGATATAGATATAGAATCAGATGGGCAATCAGCATCAAAGGGATCAATATCAATAAGGTCAGATTGTGTCATGCCATATGAGCTAGGTGGGATGGAAAAGAAAGGAAGATGCTCAATAAAGAAAATATTACGAGACACATACAATTTTTCCAGAAACTGGATCATGACAACGATAACCTTTCTACCCAACCCAATATCTAAGAAAAACACAAATGGTGACACGAGAAGATAACTTAGTACGCTCTGCATATGGACGTAGAACAAAACATGTAGAATCAAAAACTCTCAAATGGGAATATAGTGGGGTGTGACCAAATAGTCTAGCATACGGAGAAATCCCAGAATTATGAGCGGTATGGATCCTATTAATAAGATAAACAGATGTAAGGACAGCTTCTCCCCAAAATTCACTAGGTACACTAGCGGACAAAAACATGGATCTAGCGGTCTCAACAATATGCCTATGCTTTCTCTTGGCTACCCATTTTGTTGTGGTGTATCAGTACAAGAAGACTGATGTATTGTACCATCAGCTTTGAAAATACCAGAAAGATCCCCACTAGTATATTCACCTCCTAAATCAGCCCGAAAACATTTAATACTGGCAGAATATTGAGTTTTCACATAGGCTTGAAACTCAGCATAAGTATGAACAAAATCAGAACGTCTTTTCAACAAATAAACCCAACAATGACAAGTATAATCATCAATAAAGGAAACATAATATCTGGAGCATCCCTTAGTAGGGATAGGTGTTGGCCCCTAAACATCTTAATGAACTAGATCAAATGGTGCAGAAGAAGTAGAAGTACTAAGATTAAAAGGCAAAGTAGAAAATTTTCCAAGTTTACATCCACTACAATCAGAAATATCATCGGATTGTAAATCACCAAGAACACCCATATTACACATAAAACGCATGCGAGAGCCTGATACATGACCAAGTTTAGAGTGCCACAAATAAAACTTCGAAGAGGAAGGTGTTAAATGAAAATAAGACAGATTAACAGGCATAGTTGTTACATGAGTAGAAAGATGTAGCTCATCCAAAACATAGAGACCTCTCTCATTCTACGCCATGTCCCAATCATTCTCTTGGATTTTAGATCCTGCACATAACAAGAATTAGAGAAAAGTCCAATAAAACATCCAGAGTCACATATTTGACCAGCAGAAGCAAGATTAATATGTAATTTTGGAATGAAATAAACATCAGGTAATGATATAGTGGATGTATGAATGGTGCCAATACCTATCAATGTCATATGTGTGCCATCAGCAGTCACAACAGAAGTGGAAGGGGGGTTCAGAAGACATAGATACAAAGACGGAAGAATCATGAGACATATGATTTTCAGCTCCAGAGTTCAAGATCCAAGAAGACGAAATGATACATGAATCAATAGATGGTGATGAGCCGGGAGGAGCAGAAAGAGCATAAGACTAAGAATTCTTTTGAAACTGTTGGAAGGCGAGGAACTTCTGAAATTGGTCAACTACAGAATCAGTATTGTGACTCATAGAGGCTCCTGAAGCTGGGTGATCAAGAGAGGGCACAAAGGCATCTTGAGTCGGTGGATACGAGTTCTGGAATTGACCCCCAAAATATGGCTTCTGTTGAGAAGGCTTATGTCCTTGTCCCGAATGTGGAGGCTTAGAACCTGACGTTTTCCGTAGCTTAGGACATTAATTCTTCCAGTGTCCTGGTTTCTTGCAATAATTACAATTACCTATGATAGATGTTCTATACTGGTGTGTAGGGGTTGCAAAGATCGGTGCAGACGAAGGAGCTGCCAATACGGAAGTAGAAGCCTTATGTACCCCCTTTAGAGTCTTCAAACATGTTTCTTCAGCCATAAGTTCATTTACCGTATCTTCAACAGATGGTAAGGGTTTGCGGTGCAACAAGCCTGAACGACAATTCTCAAATTCTGACCGAAGACCCATCAATAGCTGACCAAGACAGTCTTCATCTCTGCATGCTTGTAATTCAGTATATTCCGTCATAGATAACTAATCCCACAAAGTGGTCATTGCACAAAAATAATCTTGAATGTTCAAGTCATTCTGTACTAGTGCACGAATTTCAAATTGCAATTGATATTTAATAGTAAAATTATTCTGCACAAACAATCTTGACAGATAATCCCAAATCTCTTTAACAGTTTTGAACTTAGCCAATTGAACACCAATTATTTGTTCAACGGAGTTATTAATCCAAGTAATAAACTTTGAATTATTGGTCTCCCAACTCCTAAATAATTCATCAAATTTTTCATTTCCAACTTTAGGGCATTTGGCTTTTCCAGACATATAATCTCAAAGCTCATTTCCCTTCAAAAAATTTACCATGACATAGCTCCAATAGGAATAATTTTTCCATCTAACCGAACACCAATAGTTTGCAACGAATCATCACCTCCAGCCATTATGAATTTTAAACAGAAAAATTCCAAATAACAAGCAACAATCCCAAATAACAAGCAATAAAATAATAAAGGGTATATCTCACCAATCAGATGCAGAAGCCAAAAAAACGAAACCCAGATGCGGAAGCCAGGATCAGAACAAGCATGGGAAGCCAAAACGAGCACGAGCTTCCAAAACATGCCAAAAAAATTTAACTGATACCAGAGGTGTGCTGCATGCGAACCCCCAACTAACTCACCGCGAAGTTGGATCCGCGATCGAGCTAAAAATATTAACTTGCGCTCTTGGCTCTGATACCATAATAGAATTAATGAAAGTCTTTTATTCATAACATGAATTCTTACAAAGCAATAACAAGATAATAGAATAATACTATTCTTGAGAGCTAAAAGTGCAAGTAAAAGAAAAACAAGTAAAGCCCTTTATATAGGGTCTATCACATGAGATACAAATGTGTTTTTCCAATGTGGGAAAGAATTAATGCTAATAATGAAAATCACTTAATTCTTATCATGTCACTTCTTATTTTTAAAATTCATTTTTAAATAGTCCATTTGTTACTATGATATTGAGGTAATTAAAATTAGGAAATTTGATAACGCAACTTGTGACCATTAAATAATCAATGTCAACGGTTGATTATTGAGGATATCATAATAATGACATGAGAATTAAGGACAATATTACACGTTACAAAAGTTATGGTTCGCGTTAGCAAAAAAATCATGGTCTCTGTTGAGTATGGGAAATAAAGTGTCACAGTAGATGTTGATAAGAGAATAAAGTAGATAGATTACCTATACCGTGTATAGATCTATACTCTTAATTACTTTGGGCTGAATCAACCCAACAACTAATATCAAAGGTGATGATTCAACGAGATGTGTATGGAGATGACAAAGTATTGTCATGAGGCTTGGCTTACAACCTTTTCCCGTCTTCATACCAATTTACTATCTTTACCTATAGTTAAGAGATATGTATATTGTGGTCATAAGATACTCTGATGAAATGGGTGGGTGACACACAATGATCAATCTTCAGATAAGCTTAAGAATTATATTGGGAGTTGATGAGAAAAAGAAGTTACATAAAAGGTCTAGTGTTACGACCCACACATCTAGTCTGCAGTCGATGTAGCCCGTTGTATCATTGGTGTATAGATAATATATTTGTTATGTATAGTTGTGTTGGAAATTTGCCTTTTGTGGGGAGGTTGCGTCCACCCATATTTAATGACTTAAACACTAGGATTCCGCATGTTGGAGGCTTTGTCTTTTCACACATGCATAATATACTAAGTGAGTAGATGACCGTAGGGCCAAGGATCGTCAAATTTCATTAAAAATGAAAGAGATATTGGTCCACGAAGTAAGGTGTTTGAGACATGAAAATATAATGTGGGACAAATCTACCACATCATTGGGAAAAGAAAGAATTGTTTTCTTTATAAGCCTAAAAATGGATAAGGGTTTGGGACCCCAAGGGGTAATCCATGTGTTGAATGAGGGAGGACCTAGGTGTGCTTGGGTTCGAAGCTAGCCCCACACGCGTGCCGTCGCCCGCCCGTCCCGTCCGGTCTGGGCTCAGGTCACGGGTCGTGGGCTTCTTCTGACATTATCTTTTGGATCCAAAACAGTTTAGTATTTACAATTTTTGGTCCCTAGAGTTTCAAGAAGTAGCCAACAATTTATGGCATTATGGCATTAAACTTCTGAAATATTTTGCACTTACTACAAAATGTTTTTGTCCATGAATACACATGATTACACCTCTCTCAAAGGACCTCTTAATCACATCTCCTCCTCCAAAAACATTATAAATTGCCTGAAACAGATTTGAGATATAGAGAGGACGAAAACAAGAGAAAATCAGTCCAAAAGTGAGCAACAAAAACATAAACTTTTCCTTCCTTTTTCCTCAAAATCAGCAAGTCGTTTCGTGTTTGTTTTCTTTGTCAGAATCAACTTATTTGTTTTGTAGTGTTGATTAGTTGTTATTTTATCTTGGGAGACTATTGCCCGCAAACGTAAAATCATATATACGGGGAAATCTTGGCTTAAAGACAGAGAGTCATCTCTTGACTCAGCCACAGTTGTAACAATCCAGATTTAGTGTTTCTTGATTTCAGGTTATCAAGATTCAAGACTCAACAAGCTTGCGGCAGTTCTGAATATTGGTTGTTTGTTCATCCTTTCAAACACTTGTAATATTTATTTACTTCCCGTACTGCAATTGTATTCAACAAATTGTACGGCCCACACATCTAGTTTGCAACCAATGTAGCCCACTATATCATCGGTGTATAGATGATGAATTTATTTTGTATAGCTATATATAAACATTACATATACAGTGTATATACATATATAATTTATATGTTTTGTAATTTGTATAATCAAGTATAAACACGTGGAACCAACTCAAATGACAACGTATAGATAATGTATATGTACTGTATATTTAAATATAAACATTATATATACATGACTTAATTTTACAAAACTTTAGTATTTCATCGTATTGAAGTGTTTTAAGACTTGCTATTCTTCAAGAGAACTCCAACGTTGTTTTCCAAAAAATTATTATACCAAATACTAAATTTTTAGATTCGCCTTTCTATTTTCCCTCCCCGAAAATAACAAGAAATGTAGTAGTGAATTAGACGGCAAATACTTGATGTAATTTTACACGGGCCAAACTTCATACCCATAACTCTTAGGAGGTCAATGAGGTGTCACCACCCAAAACAATATTATAAATCTTTGAATAAAAAGTAAGTACGTATAATTTGTAATCTTTCTATTTTTCAAGTTGATCCGATCCATTTGTTCGTCGAGTTATTTAAAAACACCAGAGGAAACTGTAGAAGAATATCAACTCAATCATTTATTAATTATTCCAACCATTTGGTCTATACTAAGGGTGTCCAACGGGGCGGGGCGGGCCGGGGCGGGGAGGGTCCCGGCGGGACGGGACCCAACGGGATAGGGAGAGGGTCGGGACTCAGGTTCCGGCGGGCCTGGCGGGATGGTGGGAGGTCCCGTCCAGCCCCACATCCCGTCGGAACGGGGTCGGGTTGGGGCAGGTCGAGATTCAGGTTTTTTTTTCACTTAATTTTAAAAAATAATATATATAAACATTTTAATAATTGAACAAGATAGTGTAATAAAAATATTCCAAGGCTGTTTTTGTGCCTCTTATATTATTTAATAGAAATATGATTTTTTTTGTAATACAATTTCAAAATTGCAACTTTGTGGTGTTGTTCAAAAGTTGCAAATGACATAGTAAAATTGCAATTAAAAAAATTACATATTCAACCATACTCTTTCGAATTTCCTCACAATGTCTTGAGGAATTGGAATTTGTTTGTCAAATTTTCTCATTAAGCTTCCTGCTCCCTCGGACAAGATTTCGTTGTAGTTGTTGTCTTCTTCTTCGTTGGTCTCAGATTGGCGCACCTTCTACGCTCCGCACGAATCCAGTCTCTGAATAGAACGCAATCTCCAATGTGTCTCCCTCCAATAAATGTATGTGCTCTCCAATTTGAAATCTTCCGTGGAAAAGGCGCTTTCGGAAAATTTGTTGATGGCGCTTGAATGTTTAACACATCTCGAGCTATCTTTGTTAGCATCGAAAATGTCTTCTCATTCTCCTCCAAGTATTTGACAAGTCTTTTAGTCCTTCATCATTGGCAATTAATTTGTACGATACAATAACCTGCAAAACATAAACATCAAATTCGCTAACTTGTGAAGAAGTTGAACCACTACACGTTTTATTTCTAAAGCCTTGAATACTAGCAGCAGAAACCGCATGTTTTTATAAGGTTACAACAAAGTAGTAGAAGATGGTACAGAAGCCAAATGATTATTTGCACTTTGTTGTTGGTAATATTTATATATTTTTTGCATTCGGTGTGTATGCTAGACGTAATTGCTTCTTTAGTTGGTATGTCAGTTGGTTCTTCAGTTAGGTCTGTTGGAAGTACTTCTACACAATCATAAATCGTTTCTACAAGTGTTCTACAACCGTCTACTATAATAGTTGAATTTAATACAGCACCAACAATATAAATAGTGGGGATAGGAAAAAATATATTTTTTAATTTTTTAAATACATTTTTGCATAAACCAATTTTGATCTATCCAATGGCATATTACCGTTAAATAATCATTACCGTTAGTACTACGGCCTATGTCAGAAGTTATAGCCACTTTGACATTAAAATGATACAGTGCATAACATAAATATTGTTGATATTCACTTGCAAATTTAAAAATATCCCTTCTAACAGTTGATCTAGGAAAATCATTAAAAACAGAATTATATGTTTCTCGTATGTAATGAATAAAACCAGGAGAGGAAGGAAATAAAAAAAAGGCAAACCCTCCACCGCTATTAATTTTGCCATATTTTCCCTATCTTTGTTTTTATCATATTTAGGATAAAAAATTCCCCCCGTCGTCGGGTTAATTTGACCATGGACTAGGTCGGGGACACTATGGGAACCTTGTCCAGACTCAGATGGCATTGGCACACCCGATTATTTAGCCAGGTATTGATTCCACCTAGATGTGTGCTGGCCTTATACATGTCTCAGTAAACCTCCCATCCCACCTTGACTTTTTTTTATTTTCAATTTATAAATATTTTTACAAATTTTATATCTAGCTTGTTGATTCTATTTGGTCTCTATCAAAAAAATGTCATGCATCTGATTTTTATTTTCATTTTGTGGGGCCTCAATTCATATTAGGGGGAATATGAGGCATTAAAGTTACAGTTTCAGGCTGAGACTCAGACTGAGCCTGAGATTGAGGTGCACTAGTGGGTGTGTCATATATATTATTGTCTAAATTAAAGTTTAGTTCATCTACTTCATCATCTAATGGTATATCATTAAATAAAGAAGTTTCATCAATATGACTGAAATCAATCAAATCATTGGGACTAGGAATATGATTACTAGAAGAAGTACCCTTACCCTTGTTACCCCTACTAGAAGAAGCACTCTTACCCCTAATCATATGTTTCAATCCTTCCATTATAATTATGCAAATAAATAATTAAAGTAAATGAAATTAAGTAACAATAATAATTTAAAGAAGGAACGAAGGTACCAAACGCCGACGTAACGTCGACGTGTAATCAAGGTTGAAAATTGAAACTTTGCTCGATGGATGATCCTCATGCTAGTTGCCAACTTCACTCCCAATTTTTTAACTTACATATAATATTTAATAGTAGGAAGATTTGTAGAATTGTAGAGAGATAAATTGAGAGATTAGAGAGATGGTAGGAAGATTTGTGAGAAAAATGAAAAGAAAAATGAGTTATTTATAGTTGAGAAATAGGGTTAAAGTGTAAATATATTAACTTAGAAGTTAAAATAAATATTAAGGGGGTATATGGGGTTTATGGGGTGGGGGTAGGGATGGCAATTGGGCGGGGCGGGTGCGGGTACCCCCTCCCCCGCACCCGTACCCGCCAAAAAATTTTATACCCGCCACCTGTGACGGGTACAATTTTCAACATCCATACCCGCCTAGGCGGGTATATTCCTAAATCCACACCCGCTCCACCACCCAAGTGGATATCCGTCACCCGCCAATATCCGCCAATACCCGCCAATACCCGTCAATACCCGCCTGCCATATTTTGTAATCAATTCATTTGTGATCAATTAATGATCAACATGATCCCAAAAATTCAAATTTCAAAAATTATCCCAAATTTTTGAGTCAAGAATCAATACTGTCACGATCTCATTTTCTTTGGGTGAGAGGGATGAGAATTCCGGATTTTTTCACCATCAGAATTCCCCATTTTTTTCACCACTTCCCCCCTGCACAACAAAGAATCAAGAAAATAAAATTTCCAAGAAAACTCAAAAATTATCCACCCAAATAGCTATATATTACAAATGTAGACAAAACCCAGATATTATTTTAGTTATATAAGCTAAAGGTTTTCAACTTTTTCAATTGAACTCCACAAACCTAATAGGTCAAACTTAACAAATGCATGAAAATTGACCTCACCAAGACAACCCCAAAGCACAAAGCAAAGACAACAACATTTTTCAATATTTCCCGATTAGCATATCCTTTAAAGAAAAAGGCAGAGACGTCGAGAATGAGATAGGGAGGAGAGACGGCGTAAAGGGGAACGAGAGAGAGGGAGGCGTGAAGGACTGAAGAGGCGTAGGGTTTTGAGTTTTGTTGGAGAATGAGAGACTTGTCGTGACTTATGGGCTGAAGGCACGACTTATAGGCTGCTAATATTTTGGGCATGGGGCGGGCGGGAAGGCGGGTGGGTATGACTGCAAATCCACCACCTACCCATGACGGGTACATTTTCAATACCCATACCCGCCTACTACCTGCCAAAGTTATACCCATACCCGCCCTAACTGGGCCGGGTGCGGTGCGGAATCCGCAAAATTATACCCATTTGTCATCCCTAGGTGGGGTAGGGCAAAAAATTATCATTATAGCCGTTGCACAATGACCAAAATCAAAATTTAATCGTTGTTGCAACGGTTATTTTTGCAATGGGGGACGGATCGGGATCGGGACTGGACGGGGTCGGGATCGGGATGGGCGGGACGAACTTAGGCCCGTCGAGTTCGAACCCGACCACGACAATTTTAATTTATTTTGAGAGATCGGGACGAGGCGGGTGGGTATCGGGATGGTAGTCGGGATCGAACTTAGTCTATACCAGCCTTTGGCTGAAAATCCCAAGTGGCATTGACAAAGTCCAACACCAACCAAAGTAGTGGGGGACTGGGAATGGATTGAGGGAGACTTCTATGCAAATTAGATTGTCGAATAGTTAAATGAGATAAAGAAGTGGATAGTTGGGTTAATTTTGAAAAATTAAATGTCCGAATATACACTCAACTTAATTTTTATTTATTTTTAATATTGTCAGGCCTTTTGAAAAATAAAACATACATAATTAACCCAAAACGCATAATATTTTACCATACTAAGAGTATTTTTGGATTAGATTAGCCTAACAATCCTTGCATAGATAACTTATTAATATAAAATAAATAGATTTAACAAAACTTATTGGATAGTTTACTCGATTTTTTGATATATTAAAAAAGGTTAACTTAAATATTTTAAAATCTTTTGTAAGCTACCTGACTCAAATTTGTCTAAACAAAACTTTTTCATTTCCTTAAGCACATATTTTCAAATTCGCAAATGTTCTCTAAGTACATTTTATTTACCAAAAAAACTTCATAAGAATGATATATTTTTATATTTAAAAATAATTTAACTTAAAACTTCTCATTTTATTCTTAATAAAATGATTTATAGTCACACAATATATATGACTTATTTTGAGACGGAGGGAGTATTAATTTGCCTCTTTCCAAATAATTTACTTGTGAATTGGGGTTGACATTCTGTTAAGAGTCTCACATCGGATATGGAATGGGAACATGGATTATTTATATGGACTTGGACAATTCTCACCCTACAAGCTAGCTTTTGGGGTTGAGCTAGGCCAAATATCCATTCTTATCATGGTATCAGAGCTAGCCGGTTAGCAAATCCTACAAAAAAAAATTCTTTCTCCCGGCTGCCATCTTTTCCAGCAAAAAAAAAAATTCTTTCTCAAGCCCTCACTTCTTCCTCAGTTCTAGGATCAACCGGGTAATGTGATTACTCATGTCAATCTTACCGGCGATAACTACATCGCGTGGTCTCGAGCTATGACGTTGGCCTTGAAATATCACCGAAAGTTCGTGTTTATTGACGGCACAATCACTGAACCGACAGACAAGAAAAAGTTACTTGATTGAGACACGGTTAATTCCATGCTCGTCTCATGGATATTACGAAGCATGGATCCTAAAGTGGTTGTATCTATTCCTTACCATGATGAAGCAAAACGTTTATGTGACTACTTGGAAAAGCGATTCACTGTCGCTAATGGTCCACTCATCCAACAGATTCGCACCGTCATCACTGCTTGCAAACAATCGAAATCAATGACCATAGAAGAGTACTATACTATGTTGATGGGCTACATTGACGAGCTTGCACGCCTAAAACCGATGCATTACTGTACTTGTGGGAAGTGCACGTGCGATGTAACTGGAAAATTTTCTATGGATCGAGAGGAGGAAATATTTCACCAATTCCTAATTGGCGTTGATGATGACTTGTATGCCACTGTACGGTCAAACATTCTTTCTCAGAATTCTCGTCCTTCACTCGATTCAGTTTATCAAATTTTTATTCAAGAGTTGAGATCGAGAAATATTGCTAGGGGAAAGGCTGTTACGGAAGAAACTCATGTCTTTACTCTTCAACCAATCGATCATCCTAGAGGTGGATATGACAAGCCAGACAAATCAAAGATTTATTGTTCTCACTGCAAGCAAAAAGGGCATGACAATGGAACGTGTTTCAAGTTACACGGCTACCTAGACTGGTGGGAGGACCGGAATCGCGGTCCTCAAAGAATTCTGGTCGCGACACTTCTACTACCTCATCTGGGACAGTTCCAGTGGTAGAAGACTCATCGGCTTCTTTATCCATCACTGGTCGTGGTAATGGGCCAACAACTCATGCTAGTGTGGTGACCGAACCACTTGGCGCATCGATTAGGCGACTATTCTGCCTTAGCCGATTTGACCCAGTATCAAATTCAAGCTCTTTTGAATTTGAGAAATTTTAAGGGGCAATCGAATGATCGGATGATGGATAAGTCTCCTAGTATTCTTTGGACTATTGATACAGGAGCATCACATCACGTAACGGGGAGTCTGTCCTGCCTCACTAATGTACAACAAATTTCTGAATGGCCGGTAGCTCTTCCTGATGGCGAACATGTCATTGCAATGATGATGGGTTATGTGGTTATTTCAAAGGATTTGACCCTTCAAAATGTTTTATTTATTCCCCAACTTAACTGCAATTTAATATCGGTGTCACAATTAATTGATGATTCTAATTGTAATGTCAGATTCACTAAATCTTTGTGTGCTATACAGGACCAACTTTTGGGGAACCTGATTGAAGCAGGTGAACGTCGGGACGAACTCTACTTTTTTTTAGGGATTCCTATAGTGCAAGCAGTGACGGTTCCTGGTTTGACAGAATTTGAATTATGGCATCGACGGTTGGGTCACCCTTCGGACAAAGTTGTCAAGTTAGTTCCTGCAATTAGCTCTAGTAGTGCTAGAAAACACTTGAATAAAGCATGCGTAATTTGCCCTCAAGCAAAACAAATGCGTGATAGTTTTCCTGTTAAAGAGAATAAAGCTAGTCGAATATTTACGTTAATACATTGTGATTTATGGGGGCCAAATGGTACACCCTCTTCGTGTGATGAAATCTACTTCTTGACCTTAGTTGATGATTATTCAAGAGCAGTTTAGGTATATTTATTGCGTAATAAGACTGAAGTCTATACGACTTTTTGTTCTTTCATCGCAATGGTTGAGCGCCAATTTGATACAACAATTAAAATTGTGCGGAGTGATAATAGAACAGAATTTAAATCCATGATAGACTATTTTAACACAAATGGAATTCTATTTCAAACATCATGTGTGAGTACTCCTCAACAAAATGGACGGGTAGAAAGGAAACATCAACACATACTAAATGTTGGTCGAGCATTGATGTTTCAGGCTAATTTACCAATTACTTTTTTGGGGGAATGTGTGCTTGCGGCTGTGTACTTAATTAACTGAACTCATTCTTTCTTTCTTGAATAAGACTCCGTATGAAGTTCTGTTTGGCAAACCCCCTACCTTTGCTGAACTAAGAGTTTTTGGGTGTTTGTGCTTTGGTCACAATCAGAAGGCGGAAGGAAATAAATTCGCTCCGCGTAGTAGAAAATATGTGTTTGTCGGCTATCCGACTGGGAAAAAGGTGTGGAAGTTGTATGATCTGGATAATGGGAATATATTTGTCTCACGTGATGTTAAATTTCATGAGAATGAGTTCCCATTTGAAACCGAAAACGATAGTTCATCATCGCATAATGTTATGGAAAATGTAGGCGTCGATGTGGATTGTTTTGGTGATTTGGAGTCGGTTGTAGACGAATGGGTTATTGTCGGAGCTGTCGGGGTATTGGTCATGAAATGACGGATGGGAAGTGGGGGCATCGGCGTTACAACCCACCAAGGAAGTTCTTGACCGATCCAGAAGCGATCCACCCTTCACCCGACCAGCCCACAATAAGGCCCACTAACTACCAAGCGAAGAGAAGAAATTGGGCCGAGGATTAAGGGATTAATGCCGCCCGATCTTGTTGCATGATTTTGTTGATTCCACTGCGGAAAAAGAGTCCTTCCCAAGGTTTATCGGCCGCATGGTTCTTGAGTACTCGCTTATCCTATAACACATTTTGTTAATTCAAAAGACTTTTCTTTGTGATACCGTATATTTCTTGCAGTTGTGATTGCAGGACTTGAGCCCCGTAATTTTCATGAGGCAATGAAAGACGCTGGTTGGAGAGAAGCTATGCAAAAAGAAATCAGTACACTAGAAGATAATGGGACTTGAGTGATGGAGGAGTTACCTCCCGAAAAAAAAAGCACTCGGATACAAATGGGTGTACAAAATCAAATATCATGGAGATGGGAAAATTGAGCGATTGAAAGCTAGACTTGTCATTTTTGGTAATCATCTGGTTGAGTGGATTGATTACAACAAAACCTTCGCTCATGTGGCTAAAATGGTGACTGTTCATGCCTTTCTTGCGGTAGCGACTGCTAAAAATTGGGAATTACATCAAATGGATGTGCATAATGTCTTTCTTCGCGGTGACTTAGATGAGGAAGTTTACATGAAATTACCTCATGGCTTTACAGTTGACAAACCCGACATGGTTTTTCGCTTGAAGAAGTCCCTCTATGGTTTAAAAGCAGGCCGAGGTATTGGTTTGCTAGTCGGCATCTTCTTTAAAGAGGTACGATTTTCATCAGTCTTACTCTGATTATTCGCTTTTTACTCTGCGCCAGGGAATAGTACAACTTAATATACTCGTATATGTGGACGACCTGGTTATCTCTAGCAATGATTCTTCCATTGTAGCTGCATTTAAGAAATATTTGAGTGTGTGCTTTCATATGAAGGATTTGGGTCTATTAAAATATTTTCTGGGTATTGAAGTGCCCGGAGCTCGGAGGGAATGTTTTTATGCCAACGAAATTACATTCTCGACATCATAGCCGACGATGGATTTCTGGGTACAAAGCCTGCTGGCTTCTCTATCGAGCAGAATCATACTCTAGCCTTAGCTAATGGGTTGTTACTTGCTGATCCGGAGCGCTATCGTGGGTTAGTTGGTCGGCTGATTTACCTTTCATTCACTCGTCCTGACTTAGCCTATGTAGTTCATATTCTGGCCCAGTTTATACAAGTGTCTCATCAGGAACACTGGGATACGGCTATTCGAGTTGTTCGATAGTTGAAAGGCAGTCTGGGTCAAGGCATTTTGCTATGGGCTGATAGTGATATGTCATTAACAGGTTCGTGTGATTCTGCTTGGGTGAGTTGTACGTTGACTAGGCGCTCTATTACGGGATGGCTGACTTTCCTAGGTTGGTCCCCCATTTCCTGGAAAACCAAGAAGCAACACACGATTTTCAAATCATCTGCGGAAGTCGAATATCGCTCGATGGCAGCGATCACTTCGGAGTTGAAGTGGCTGAAAGCACTATTAGGCAGTCTTGGGGTGGATCATCCTCGTGCTATGACTCTATTTTGTGACAGTAAGTCTGCACTACATATAGCTCAGAATCATGTTTTCCATGAACGAACAAAGCATATTGAGGTTGACTATCACTATGTCCGTGATATGATCTAGGAAGGTGTAATTACTACGAGTCATGTGTCTACAAACGAGCAGTTTGCCGACATTTTCACAAAAACACTAGGAAAACGCCAATTTGTATATTTACTCCGCAAGTTGGGCATTTGTGACTTGCATGCTCCAACTTGAGGGAGGTATTAGGATTTGATTAATAAATACCATATTCGGCTTTCGGCTATCGGCTACCATATTCGGCTGATAACCGGCTGATTTGGACTGTGATATACATAGTATCAGAGTCAAGCTCATTCCAATTATTTGTTCACCGATGTTGGGCCCCCAAATTATATTGTTTACGCTCTAGTTAACAAGGTCTGAGCGTGCAGGGGAGTGTTAGGAGTCCTACATTGAATATGAACTGAAAACATGGACTCCTTATATGAACTAACCCTACAAGCTAGCTTTTGAAGTTAAGTTAGGTCCAAATTAAATTATTTACACATTCATTTATTGGTTATAGCACTGGAAGCTAAAGCTCAAAAAAATATGCTATCTCACTCAACCGTGTTCACGTAGGCGTAGAAGACTAAAATACTATTCTTAGATTCGTTGAGTTGTCAACCTCCTTAAATAGATCAGCTTGTGTTAGTAAATTTGTGGTCCCTTCTTTGCGAATCTTACTTACCAACTAACTCCATTAAAATATGTAGTTGTAAAATAAATAAACAATTTTAAAAAGTAAGTAATGTCAATTCAACCCCAATTGATAATTGAATTCTTTGATGTTGACGTTTTTGTACGTGTTTTTTTATTAATTTTATATGTCACGTTCCTGTAGGAGGAGACCCAAAGAGTTGATATTTTCTTTAGCACCATTTTCTGTAAATAATTAAATATGGTGTTAAAGAACATGTCAACTCTTTGGGTCAAAATGAGATTTTTTTCAAATGAAAGGGGTGATATCAGAATAAAAATTTAATAAAGGATAAAGTTATTCAGTAAAGAACAATACACGGGATTTAACTCTTTTCGCTTCTTTAAAATTGATTGACTTTTAAACGATAGTCATTTTATTGTTTTATTTAAATATTTTAAAACTGTTTTTTGTTTAGAAGGTGGATAAGTAAAATTTGTACAGGATAATCTTTTTAGCCTTGACATGGCGAATGATGTATCGTGACTCGGCGTTGAAATTTTAACCTTCTGAGGCATTTGTATTTTTGAACAATTCACACATAATTAAATTATTCTAATGTGATAATAATTTCTTTTATAAGTTTATTATTATAATACTCCTAATAGGTAAAGTTTGTAAAATATATTTAAAATTGAAATCTTTACGTATTATATATAAATTACATATATATTATACATTCGCAGCTATTTTCAATTACAATTGGGTGAATGACAATTTAAATTTATTTTTCTTAAAAAAAACCCATAAGTATTCAGATACAATGCATTATCTTTTGATTGTGCTTCCTAGACACAAAAGTCACCATGTGAGTCTTTTCTTGTCTCCCTTTGAATGAGTCAAGGCTTTAAGCAAACTGGACACCATATGGAAAAAAATATGCCCGAAATGATGGGCAGAAGTCCCATCGGGTCGTTTGGTAGTTTTGATAGTTTGTTAGAGTTATATAATTATTAGTAATATATGGATTAATTACGATTTATATGAGAAAATTTATGTATTATTTTATGCATGTATTAGTTATACAGAGTTTTGTTATTTATGTATTAGTTATTTCAATGTTTGCCCTGAATAAAATAATACATAGATTCTCTCATAACTTATACATGTATTAGTTATGCAGATTTCTAAATTACAAATAAAACATTATATTAATTTTATACATGAATAACCCATCTCATAACTAGCTATCAAACACAATATTACTTATGCAAAATTTTAATACATGAATAACTTACTACTAACCAGCTACCAAACAACCCTTAGGTCATGTTTGTCCATGAATAAATTTTTTTTTTCTCGAATTGTATTTAAGAATCACGTTTAGACATAAAATTGTTATAGTTTCTAAAATTCAAAAAAATTCAAATACTTCATTTCACATTTTTCATTTTAAATTACTAACAAAAATTCATTATTTTTTTAAGTTGTATTCATGTTCAACTGCAATTTCAATATTAGACCATTATTCAACTGTTTTTCAATTACTATATTTTTTCCTTCAAATTTTACATTTTTATGTCGAAAACGCCCACTAAAACATCCCAAATGAGAAAAATAAAATTTCCTTTAATAACCCTGCCCATTTCCTACCAATGGTACATACACGCACGGCACACGAAAAGCATTTCAGTACAGAATAAGCAGATAGCATGGAGGAATTCGAGCAGCAGAATTCCATTACAGCTTCACTTTCATCACTAAGGCTAAATTACGACGTGTTCCTGAGTTTCAGAGGCGAAGATACTCGAGAAAACATCACAGAAAACTTATACAATGCCTTGTACGCAGAAGGCATCCGAGTTTTCCGAGACACCGAAGGGATATCTCAGGGCGATGACATCTCATCGGGTCTAATGGAAGCAATCAACGACTCTGCTGCTGTAATTGCTATTATTTCCCCTAATTACGCTTCCTCGAGATGGTGTCTCGAGGAATTAGCGACGATCTGTGAGTTAGGGAAACTCGTTTTGCCCGTATTCGACCGGGTTCACCCGTCGGACGTGCGAAGGCAGTTAGGACCATTTTTCAGTCATTTTGAGAGTTTAGAAGGAAGGTTTGAAGTTGAAAAAGTTGTGAGGTGGAGAAATGCCATGAAAGAAGTTGGTCATAAATCTGGCTGGGTTTACAATAATGGGTAAAAATTCTCTCTCTCTATCTTTTTCATTCTCTCTCTAGCTATTTTGAATCAAATTACTAATTAAATAATAATAGACCTAATGAAGAAGCCCTAGAATATGATTATTATAGCTGATTTTGTTAAGCTTCCTAGATTTCTCGAATTTCAGCCCTAAGAAACCAAGTCCTCTAGATAGTGGAGGTGTCCCGATGGATAGTTTTTAATCTTTTTTTTTTTTGAAATCTTATTTTGGAAAACTATTTAAACATATCATTGTTATAATTTTTCCGGAATTCAACTTGAACTCCAAGAAGTTGGTTTCGCAATTTTCACGCCAAATCACCAACAAAAATTCAAAAATAACTCTAATTTGTATTTATGTTCAAACACAATTTCAGTTTTTCAGATACTATTTTCAACTTGAAAACAAATACTTATTTTTTTTCAAATTTCATAATTTTTATATCCAAATGTCCACTTAATCTAACACATTAGTGACAGTTATTTGATCTCCTTATATAATCTTGGACAATTTTTAAAGTTGAATTGAATAATTCTAAGGCCTGGAGTTCGGAAAAATGTTTTGATAGAAAATGCTAAAATTCCCGCTGTTTGTTACGCAAAACAAAAATTAATCGCAGTACTAGTAAATTTCGACCACCGAATAATTAAACAAAAGAAATTACTAGAGCTGAATTTATCCTCTCTTGTTAATTAGTCGATGCTAGTTAATTTTATTTTTGTGATATATGGAATTATTTCTGTCGGAGAAAAGAAATACTCCTATAATGAATTGATCCCCGACTTGCTCAAACGTATTCATAATTTGTACAAGATCAACCATCAAAAGGGTTGCTACAAGACAGAGAACTCGGAAATTACTTACTTTGATTTATTATTTATCATAGAAGAAATTTTTGAACTTTAGTGTAAGGTTAGAAAATCAGTGGATCTTCATTAATATAATCGGTCCTTTGTGATTCAAATTCATAACGTTACTTAAACCATAGATGATGCTTTTATCACTAGATCAAAGTTTTTGGAGCGGGAAATTTTTTCGTGCTAAATTATGTGGTTCTTTTACATGTTAAATAAAATCTAAAGTTTCAAATATTTTAAAAAGAAGAATTTAATTTTCGTAATCAATGGAAATGAATGCTACACCATACTCTACAAAAAATAATTTCAAAAGAGGGAGTCGCCGTGACAAGGCTCAGAGGATGCAAGTGTTAAAATTGTTTTAAATTAGCAATTAAATAAATATTTAAATTTGTCAATTAAAAATGATTGCTATAATTAAATTTATCAATTTAATAGTTTGTTCGGCCAAACTTCTCAGAAGTTGAAAGTGTTTATTCATATATTTTTTAAAAAATATTTATTTTAAAGAGTTGAGGTATTTGATCAAGTTTTTACTCATAAACACTATTAGAACTGTGGTCAATCACAAAGTTTGCTATAAGTGTTTTCAAATTGATTAGTTAAACACTAATCGCTACTCTCTTTGGATGACCAGAATGTTGTTGTTATTTTTTATCAAGTCAGAGTCCGCAAAGCGAAAGTAGTATGTTCCCATTGTTAGAGTTTGAAGCTTCAAGAAAAAATTGAAAATGGATTTTGTTTATTTAATGTTTGTTAGAAGAAATTGGTGTTTGGGATTTGTTCACTGAATTTTAAGGAAGTTGCATCTCAAATTTGAGCTCATTTGATTGAGAATTGAATGAGGTTGAATCAAATTTTTTGAGCTTCTTCTGGGAGGAGAAGATGAAATCGGGGTTGGGTCACAGAAAGAATTGGGTAATTTAATTTGATTTGATTTGAGGTTTTCCATCCAAATAGGGGTACATGTATAAACTTTGTAGACGACAGAAGTATATTTGTTCACAATCATTTATGAAGGATAAAATTGACTAATAAAATAATGTAAAAAGGGTATATTTGACCATTTTCCCCAACTATAATATACGACAGTAATCGTTGAAAGAAGCTTCCCTTAAAAGATATCAAAATTTATGTAATGGTATTTAGCTAATTACTTGAAAATGCACTGTCCCCCATGCATGGAACAATCTTAAACTTGTTCTACTTTAGGAATAACATATTGTGTAAATCAGAATATTTAACTCAATAAATTAGTACTTAGTTTGAATCTTGAAGTTCTGCTCCCAAATGGGGTTCGATTATTTTATTTCCTTATTCAATAGGCACACTTTAAATAAGCAGCTTTGACTTGCTAGCATACATTATAGCTTAATTATCTCTTTCAATTGGTTGCTTGCTTTAAATTGATTTATTTTAGGGATAAACGCACTTTTGATTTCTTAGTTATTGGTATATTTTAATTTTGATCCATATAATATTTGACTAATAACATCTAATCTTCAATTAATGAAAATGTATGTTTTTTGGGCTCTTTATGGAGAAGATATGTGATATTTAGACTATTGTTAGAATTATGTTACCTTCAAATATGGAGTAATAATAAATTAAATTACATAACACATCGATAATTCATAATTTAACACGTAATAATTTGTTAAATTTGTGAAGAATTATAGTCCGCCGGATCAAAAGTGCACGTAACAATTAGATGAAGCTAAAATATGCTTAATTAAAATCATGAGAACCAAAATTATGATATTTGCGGGACAGGGATATCGCTGTGTCATGCTAAAAAAGAGTCCGTCATATGTACCTTGAAAATAGGGAATGTTTACCTCCTTTAGAAGAAGTAAAAGCTTTTTTGTATTAGTTTAATTAACTGTTCTCGATCTATCATTTCCTTGAACGGATTAATATGAGAGTAATAATTATGTTCTTAAAAGTGAAAGATTACATAATGGAATTCTAAGCAACATCGGCTCTTGGAAAATAATGCTTCAACCATTCTATTTTATATGACATTTTCTTTTTACTAAATATTTCAAAAAATTTGACTCCTTTTAATATTTGACACCATTTTATCTTTAATGACTCTCTTTTGGAAATGTATTTCATGTTTAAGATCATAATATTTTAAGAATATTTTGATATGTTATGAATATTTATCTTATGTAAATGCATTTGAACATTGCCATATAAAACGAAATCGAAGAGAGTAACATCAGTAAGAACCCACAGGTCTTAATAAAAGTTATACTTGGGAAGAAATTCAGGTCGGAGTCACACACAGTTTATACATATTTTTGACACCTTCATATTTTATTAATGAAATTGTTTGACATGAGCTGAGGGTCTATCGAAAATAGTCTCTCTACTCTACAAAAGTAGAGGTACGGTCTGCGTACATTCTACCTTCCCAGATCTCACTTTGTGGAATTATACTAGGTATGTTATTATTATTGTTGTTTGACTTATTAAAATAAGAGAATATACTTGGGAAGCAAAAACATTGTATGAACTTGTTCGGCATATTTTGTTAAGAAGATAACTTGTTTGAATTAAACAAGAGATACTTTATATATGAAATTGTTTGACATATTAAAAAAGAGATTATACCTGGAAAGGTAAAAACTGTAATGTCCCGTTATTATGTTTTACGTCTCCATTTATGCTCTAAGCTATAAAAAGAGGTGTTTGATTTGTTTAAAAGTGTGGAATACCTACATTTAATGTCTAAAAGGTTATATGGATTGGAAATGGAAACAAATAAGTTGAAGTGGTTTGGAATACACAACTCTTTGAAGCAAGAATTTGGCTTCCAAATTTCCCCCAAATCCTACTCCAATCATTAAGGTGAATATTATATACTCCTAGTATATATGAGTTATTGTATGATAATCCAAAGTTTTACCTAAGAAGTAACTAGTAAGAACAGATTTCAAGAAGTTGGGGATTCACCCCATTGAGGTATGTTCTTCACTTGAGTATTGTTGATACTATCATAATTGGTTATGGGTAGATAGATTATGGTAGAATTGACCTATTGGTCGGAGGTTAGAGCCATGGCTCACTCAAGGTGGTTGGTGGTGATTTTGATTGATTTGAGGATGGACCCGAAATGTCTAATAGTGGTAGATGATGGATATAGATAATGTAAATGAGTGGTGAACAATAGGTAAAAGTTGGAAGAGACGAGAGTCATCCTAGTTTTTCAATTGTATAGTTATAGGTAGGTCTTGTACCAGTTGCTGCTATATGACCAAGAGGTCACGGGTTCGAGCCGTGGAAACAACCTCCTACGTTAAGGCTGCGTATAATAGACCCTTGTGGTCTTACCTTCCTTGAATCCCGTGCATAGCGGGTGCTTAGTGCACCGGGCTCCCCCCTCTTTTTTTATGGTTATGGTTAGGCCTAAGGCTAAGTCCTAGTTGTCAATTTAATCATGTTGAGCATCTAATGACACAATCAAGCAACTTTATGAGTAGATTGACTATAGTGGGACGTTGTTGAACATGTAAGTTTGATTACACACGCTTAGGATCGAGGTAAGTGGATACGAGACCTACCTTTCTAGAAGTATTTTTCTAAAGAGCATGTTTTCCAACTGTTCGATAAATTTCATAAATAGTGTTTTTTTAAATTGTGGGCTTATGTTTGTGAGGGTGAGTGCTTGCAAGTTTCACCATGTAAAATGATGTTCATGCATATGTTTTACAACTATAAACGCATGACCATGTTTTGGATACCCAAGTGTACTTGAACTATATTTTGATGATGAAAATGAAATCATGATACGATCAGCAAGACCTTCTTGAATTCTTTTATGTTAATGCTTAAGCCTGAGGGTTGTATTTGGATATTCACGGTTGTAGTCAGGGACGGATCAAGAGCTTTAGGTACGGGTTCTCGGGACCCAATAGCTTTTGTTTATAGTATATGTATTCAAAGTTCTACTATTAAGAATTTATAAATGTTTGATTCTGAACCCAGTTATCATTATAAGTTAATTTGAAATTACTGTAGGAACCCATAAACTTCAAATCCTAAATCCACCTCTGATTGTAGTATTGGTAGTGTTGTTTAGAAACCACAGGTGTCGGTGCAGCATCATAATCTTAATCATGCTTATCTCTATCTACTAAATATCAATGTTGCATTTGGATTTCCTTTGAGTCTTGCTAGCATTTCTTATCTTACTAAATGCGACATTACTGATAGACATAGTTCCCTACCGATAGGGGTGTTGATCGGCTGCCATGATGTACACATGATGTAGGCGTGTATGTGTCTAGATGGAACCTTCTTAGTAATATTATGGCCTATGGCCTAAGCTTATGTTTTCAAAGAATGTGGTTAGTAAATATAAGTAGATAGTTCATAAAGAATCATGTGAAAGACGGAAGTTTTATCGACGTATATGTTCTCAAAAATATGTTCATTGAATTATGACATACTTAGAAGAGATTATATTTTACTATGATGCATGTCTTAAAAAATACTTGTCCCACCTGTTAGAGGGAGGTCATTGACACTTACTGGGTATGTATGAAATCAACCTCCACGGCCCATATATGTTGATATGATGGTTCCATAAAGAGCACATCCATGGTGACTGATATAGGGGATAAGGGTTCACTAGGCAGGGAGATGCTGCCGAATGCCCGTCACAGCCCCCTAGTTTGTGTCTTGACATCATCATTTTCGTTTACCTCTGAACTTCCTCTTATAATGATTTTTAGGAAATATACAAGACCACTTAAGTATACTTGATCTTAATTAATTTGCTCTTATTCTACAGTGATGAGTCGCTGTTGATTCAGTCTTTGGTGAAAAGAGTTTTGCATGAATTAAGCAATTCCCCAATGGTTGTAGCTCCATTTGTTGTCGGAATTGATTACAGACTGAAAGAACTCATAAGGCAGATGGATGTCAAGTGCAACGGTGTCAAAATCTTGGGCTTGTATGGAATAGGAGGAGTTGGTAAAACAACTCTTTCTAAGGCTCTTTACAATAAACTTGCTTGTCATTTTACACACAGGACTTTTATCTTGAATGTTAAGGAAATAACAACTCAACAAGGCATTATGTCCTTTCAGAAAAAAATCATAAAGGGTCTTTTTCCAAGCAAGGCGTTCTCCTTCTCCCCTAATAATGCACAAGAGGGAAGAGTAAAATTCAGACGAATACTTCAAGAAAAACGCATCCTGCTGGTCTTAGATGACGTAGATTATGTAAATGATGATGTAAACATACTAAAGGCACTAATTGGAGGGAAGAATTGGTTTTTTGAAGGAAGCAGGGTTGTCATTAGTACTAGAAACAAAGGAGTTTTGCTAGAAGACATCGTTAACGAGACGTTTGAGGTGAGAGAACTGGGTGAGGCTGACTCACTAACACTATTCAGTCACCATGCATTTAAAAGAAAGAAACCATCCCCAACTTTTCATAATATATCCAAGGAAATTGTCTCAATTACTGGAAGTCTACCATTGGCTCTTGAAGTTTTCGGCTCTTTCTTGTTTGATAAAAGAAGAGAGGATGAATGGCTAGATGCTCGAGATAAGCTAAAAGAAATACGCTCACCCCGTCTTCAAGACATCCTGAAAATAAGTTATGATGGTCTTGATGATGAAGAGAAGTGTATATTCCTGGATGTTGCATGTTTATTTGTTGATCAACTAGATAAGAGAGCAGAAGATGTAATTGATGTGATGAAAGGATGTGGTTTTAGAGCTAGGATTGCATTTGACAAATTGACCGCTAGATCGTTGGTTAAGGTGATTGATGGTGGGGACTTGTGGATGCATGACCAGATAAGAGATATGGGAAGACAAATTGTAAGGCAACAAAGCCTTCTCGATCCTGGAAAGCGAAGCAGGCTCTGGGATATTGGTGATGTTGTGTGTGTGTTACAAGGAAGGAAGGTACTACTTCTTTATTTTTTTTGATATTATCAGTATATTTTGACCTATCTTGTTTTCCATGTAACTAAACGTTTTACTAACAATTACCTGTAATTACTTACAACCGTATAGGAGTTAAAACTCTTCTGTTATATACTAGGTTTATTGATCTGTCTACTTCTATACTTCTGTTGAATTCCAGCTACTTTCTTGTGATTTTGTTTTCTGCTGAACTTATGTTACACTATAAAAATTAAAATTGTTACGAAAACAACAGGGGACACAACACATCGAAGGGATCATCCTGGATCAGCAGCAGAAGTCATCAAAGATCAAAAGTGCGAAAGTAATTACTAGAGAGCAATTTCAACAAGTTCCTAGTTTCAGTTCTGCGTTAGCTTACATTAAAGAGTTGTACAAAGAACAATTTCAAAATGATGCAAAAGAAACAAATGAGATGGTATTGAAGGCTGAAGTATTTGATCCAATAGTTAATCTGCGGCTACTCCAATTCAATAATGTGAAATTAGAAGGAAATTTGGGGAAGTTACCTTCTTCTCTAAAATGGCTCCAGTGGAAAAGATGCAATCTTTCAAGTTTTTATTCTAATTATTATCCAAGTGAACTTGCCATACTTGATCTCTCAGAGAGCCAAATAGAGAGGATTGGAAGCCGGGAATGGACCTGGAGTCGCAAAAAGGTAGCTTTACTTGTCATGCTGATGAAACATTAACTAAACCATGGTAATTGCATTTTTCAGTTCTTAAGCTTTTACATTTTTCACATATATAATAAATTTATGTCAAGAACTTGCTGATGGAGGAGTGATAATCTGGCAAAGAAGAAGCTAAAAATATCTCGTCAGATATGATCATTTATTGTTATAAAAAACGAAGCAGCATTGTATCACAGAATTTGTTATATACAATTTGAATACCTGAATTGCATCCTATAGTTGATGAAAATCCTTATATGGTCTCATTTCTTTCAGTCCCAAATTTATATTCTTTAACCATGTTTTTCTGAACTGTGCAGGTGGCAAACAAGTTGATAGTCATGAATGTCTCTGATTGTCACAAAATAACAGTTATTCCTGATTTAACCATGCATGAAGCATTGGAAAAGTTGATAGCTGAGCGGTGCAGTGCATTGCAAAGGATTCACAGAACAATTGGGAATCTGAAAACTTTACGTCATTTAAATCTAAGAGATTGCCGCAACCTTGTTGAATTTCCAGGTGATGTCTCTGGGATGAAAAATCTTGAAAAGCTGATACTCTCAGGTTGCTCGAGATTGAAACAGCTACCTGAAAACATAGGCAATATGAAGTCTTTGCAAGAGCTTCTACTAGATGGGACTGCTATAGAGAAGTTGCCTCAAAGTATATTTCTCTTAACAAAACTTGAAAGATTAAGCTTAAACCACTGTCACTCATTTAAACGACTTCCCGATTTATTAGGAAAATTAAGTGCTTTGAAGGAACTCTCTCTTAATGGTTCTGCTGTGGAAGAAATACCTGATTCTATTAAACATTTACAGAACCTTCATACACTAAGCTTAATAAGGTGTGAGTCACTTGCTGCTATTCCCAATTCTGTTGGCAACGCCAAATCCTTAGCAAATCTCTGGCTTTATGGCAGTGCAATAGAAATTATACCAGAATCTATTGGTTCTCTATCTTATCTTCTGTCCTTATCGCTTGGAAACTGTCAGTATTTGACTGCATTGCCTGTTTCAATTAAAGGATTGTCTTCTTTGGTTGAGCTTCAAATAGATAAGGTTCCAATCCGTAGTCTTCCAGATCATGTTGGAGCCCTTAATTCACTGAAGACTCTTAAAATAAGGAACTGTGAGCACCTTGGCTCGCTTCCCCATTCCATTGGAAAATTATTAGCTCTTAAAACAATGACTATTACTGGAAATGATGCTATCATGGAGCTGCCAGAATCAGTTGGGAAATTGCAGAATCTTGTCATATTGAGATTGACCAAATGTAAGCGACTGTGGAAATTGCCAGCTTCTATTGGGGAACTGAAGAACTTAGTACACTTGCTAATGGAGGAGACTTCAGTAACAGTATTACCTGAAACTTTTGGGATGCTATCGAGCTTAATGATTCTGAGGATGGGAAAGAAGCCTTTCTGCCAGGTAGACAGTGGTGAAAATTAGTATAAATCTTATAGAGCTTTTTTTATTTTTGGCCCGTGGCCAAAATAAAATACGGGCGCTAGCCAAAATATACAAAACATATACACTGACTATGTATAGTTATGTATACAATATGTATATTTATACTTAATAAACATAACCTGTACATTTGCCTGGTTATTATCTTTTTGAGCGGTACAAAAATGTAATTATCCCAATATTTATTATTATATCTTAAACCCACATTTTTTAAAAACACAGAATCTTGAACTTATAAAGATTTTTGGATACACCTCTGCAGGTACCACAAAGTACTGAAATCACAGAAACAGCTACCGGTGCAGAAAGAGGAACAGCACCTATTGTGCTTCCTTCATCATTCTCAAAGCTATCCTTGTTAGAAGAACTCAATGCACGTGCATGGAGAATAGTTGGGGAAATACCTGATGATTTTGAGAAACTATCATCTTTGGAATTCATCAATCTTGGTCACAATGATTTTTCCTATCTCCCGTCTAGTCTGAAAGGACTACATTTCTTGAAAAAGCTCTTTATTCCCCATTGCAAACTGCTGAAAGCTCTTCCTCCTCTTCCCAAAAGTTTGCTCGAGATAGACGCTGCAAACTGTGGAGCACTTGAGAGTATATACGATATCTCAAAATTAGAGTTCTTGCGCGAGCTAAACCTTGCGAATTGCGTGAGTTTGGTTGACATCCAAGGTATTCAATGCTTGAAATCCTTAAGAATGCTACATATGGCTGGATGCAATGTCTCTTGTGCCTCTATTGTTAGAAACAAACTTGATAAGGTACTGTTTCTCCTATTTAAGTCCATTTGGTTGGAAAAATATTTTTTGGTGTTTGATTGGTAAGTGGAAAATATTTTCCAGCAAAAATTATATATCAAAAGTTAATATAATATGAGCAAATGGCAGAGTGTTTTGATGAAATATTTGAATATTAAAAAGATTGATAGTAATGTCTAATGTTGGTTAAAACAGTGATAGTTGATAGTTGATAGTTGATAGTTGATAGTTGAGATAATTAAGAAGGAAAATGATTTTTTGCCGGAAAATGAGGCAAGTCATTATTTCTCTTTCAGTGGAGAATATTTTCTGGCAAAAAGAAAACCCAAAAATGAAAAATCTTTTCTGTCATACTGAAAACACCGTTTCTTTCATTCAGTTTCTTGCCAAAACAGTTATCTATTAGGCTAATGAAAAGGTTTTCACACTCAGGTTGCTGTGAAGAACTTGGTTAATCTTAGTATTCCGGGAAATGAAATCCCAAGCTGGTTTACTCCAAACGAAGTGCGTTTCTCAAGGCACGAAAACAATGAAATCAAAGCAATGATTATCGCCATAGTTGTTTCCGTGAACTGTGCTGAACCAGATGAATTAAGAGATGAATTGCCTGTCATAGCTAACATCTTTGGAAAAATCGTTAGAGAAAATAGACCAGTATATACTACTGCTATGTACTTACCAGGAGTCCCTACTACGCCCGAGGATCAAGTTTATTTATGCAGGTATCAAGATTATCATCCATTAGTGTCTATACTCGAAGATGGTGATACAATACAGGTCGGCTTGGGCAACTTGCCGATTACAGGGATTCAACTGAAGAAGTGTGGAATACATTTAGTTTATGAAAGTGATGATGATTATGAAGGTAATGAAGAATCATTGGATGAAAGCCAACAATCTGTATCAGAAAGATTAACAAGATTTTATGGGGCGTCTAACAGAGAGAGCAACATCTTCAGCTCGAACTCAGCTCAAGAAGATGGAGAAGGGGAAAGAACGGAGAACTTTTTTTGTTTTGTTAAGGAGATTTTCCGTGCTTTAATGTACCTTCTCTTTAGGTGATTTCCAAGCCATGAGCGTGGATACTTCATTTAACTTGACGTACTCGTGTTGAATATGCACGTCGTGTGATTGTTTATGCAGTGGACAATAATGATAGATTGTTATACAGTGAATAATAATGCTTTGAGAATCTAAGTTCGCTGAGAGAGCTCTTTTTTAACCGATCTGCTTTAAAGGAAATACCCATTCCATTGAAAATCTGAAAAACATTAAGGAATTAAGCTTGAGAATGTGCAAGGGGCTCATTTCACTTCCTGATTCCCTTGGCAGTCTTAAATCTTTAATAGGACTTTATGTTGATCAAAGATCCATAAAGGAGTTGCCACCCTCTGTTGGCCGTTTATTATCTTGTTTGAAGTTCTTTACAGCCGGCAATTACTTTGGCAAATTGCCCAATTCCGTGAGTAGCTTATCGTCATTGGTTTGTCTTTGTGTGCAAAGTCCTCAGTTGGTAAATAATCCATTTAGAAAACTTCAAGGCCTGTGATAAGCTTGCGACGGGGAACGTGATATTTACTAGTTGGGAATAAGTATTGGTCTTGTTAGAGGACTTCTAATATGATTATTATAATTATTATTGCATTTATTTAGATATATTTAACTTATTCCAACTCTTATTATTTGGTGTGGTGGTGACAAGAGTTGAGCTTAAATGAAAATAGTGACGAAGTGACCGCAACTTGAGACTGAGGCATAGTTGCTGTTAACTACATTCGTTGTATGCAATACATCAAATACTGAGTTGCCAGACTCAATATGTTTTTTTTATATATATAATTGTGGTGTCCGGCCCTGACTTGATAGGTTTATCAGAAAGAGTTCGGAAGTTTGATTTGAACAACTATTTTAAACTGCATTTAGATCCTCAAGAGTTCTTACCATTATATGGATGAAATTGGCCGTCTCTGAATTACTCAAACTTCAGAAAGCTCAAGTTTCTTCCGATACTTGAAGTTTTGGTATGGTTAAATGCTGCAAACTGCTCTGCATTGGAACAGAGAGCTAGCATATCAAATTTGGAATACTTGGAAGAACTCCAATTCAGTAATTGCAAGAAGATATAATAGATATTCCTGGCCTTGAAATGTTTGGAAAGGTTGTATACAGTCGGTTGCAACACGTGCTTGCCTTCTATAAAAAGGAGGATTTCTAAGGTTCTTTATCCTTCTCTCCTCCCTTCCCCTCTTAGACATCAAGATTATATTTACATTTCAATATCAAGTTTACTAAGACTCTGAGTGCAGGATTCTCTAAGGCAGATGAAGTATCTCTGTGTTCCAGGGAGGGACCTTCCGGATTGGTTTATTCAGGAATTATCTAACGTCTCAACTCAAAAGAACTGTGATATCAAGGGTGTGATAATTGGAATAATTCTCTAGACTAAAGAGTAGAGGATAATCTCAGACACAAAGTCCCAGCAATCGTGGATATTCAAGAAATGATTACCACACCAGGTGATAAAAAACCTAAACATAAGAAGACTTTGTACTTGTTGGGGGTTCCTGATTTGGATGAAGATCAGCTCTATTTATGTCGATTTCAAGAGTACATTGATTTTACATTGATGTTGGAAGAAGGTGACAGGGTGCAGGTTGGAATTAGAGAGTGTCCACGTTTTAATGGCCTCAAACTGAAGAACCATGGGATGCACTTGGTTTTCGAAAATGAGGATACTTTTGATGATAATGATGAGGATCTGTTTGATGAATCTCAGCAGTCTGTGTCAAAGAAACTTGCTAACTTCTTTAATTCATCATGAAGCAGTTCATAGCCAGAAATAAATTCAGCATACAAAGAGTGGAGTCCCAGAGTTGGACTGTTAATCGATTTATCGAGAAAATATAAAGATGTTTATAAATGTGTATGTATTAAATGCTTCAACTCTGCTCGTATCCAGGCAAGCTTTAATTAGAGTAAACATTGGTACAGATGAATTGATTGTGAAAACATCCTTCATGAATGCGGAACTTAAATCATAGTGATTCATATATGCCATATAAGTTCCCATTCCAAAATAAAATTCATCCTCCTTGCTAAGTCTCTGGAGTCTCTATGACATAATGAATGTCACGGTACATGCCTTGGCTATACAAAAGAATAAAAGTATATCCAAGGCATCCTCATACTGAACAATATGCCTATGCTTTCTCTTGGCTACCCATTTTGTTGTGGTGTATCAGTACAAGAAGACTGATGTATTGTACCATCAGCTTTGAAAATACCAGAAAGATCCCCACTAGTATATTCACCTCCTAAATCAGCCCGAAAACATTTAATACTGGCAGAATATTGAGTTTTCACATAGGCTTGAAACTCAGCATAAGTATGAACAAAATCAGAACGTCTTTTCAACAAATAAACCCAACAATGACAAGTATAATCATCAATAAAGGAAACATAATATCTGGAGCATCCCTTAGTAGGGATAGGTGTTGGCCCCTAAACATCTTAATGAACTAGATCAAATGGTGCAGAAGAAGTAGAAGTACTAAGATTAAAAGGCAAAGTAGAAAATTTTCCAAGTTTACATCCACTACAATCAGAAATATCATCGGATTGTAAATCACCAAGAACACCCATATTACACATAAAACGCATGCGAGAGCCTGATACATGACCAAGTTTAGAGTGCCACAAATAAAACTTCGAAGAGGAAGGTGTTAAATGAAAATAAGACAGATTAACAGGCATAGTTGTTACATGAGTAGAAAGATGTAGCTCATCCAAAACATAGAGACCTCTCTCATTCTACGCCATGTCCCAATCATTCTCTTAGATTTTAGATCATGCACATAACAAGAATTAGAGAAAAGTCCAATAAAACATCCAGAGTCACATATTTGACCAGCAGAAGCAAGATTAATATGTAATTTTGGAATGAAATAAACATCAGGTAATGATATAGTGGATGTATGAATGGTGCCAATACCTATCAATGTCATATGTGTGCCATCAGCAGTCACAACAGAAGTGGAAGGGGGGTTCAGAAGACATAGATACAAAGACGGAAGAATCATGAGACATATGATTTCCAGCTCCAGAGTTCAAGATCCAAGAAGACGAAATGATACATGAATCAATAGATGGTGATGAGCCGGGAGGAGCAGAAAGAGCATAAGACTAAGAATTCTTTTGAAACTGTTGGAAGGCGAGGAACTTCTGAAATTGGTCAACTACAGAATCAGTATTGTGACTCATAGAGGCTCCTGAAGCTGGGTGATCAAGAGAGGGCACAAAGGCATCTTGAGTCGGTGGATACGAAGTTACGAATTGACCCCAAAATATGGCTTCGCTGAGAAGGCTTATGTCCTTGTCCCGAATGTGGAGGCTTAGAACCTGAAGTTTTCCGTAGCTTAGGACATTAATTCTTCCAGTGTCCTGGTTTCTTGCAATAATTACAATTACCTATGATAGATGTTCTATACTGGTGTGTAGGGGTTGCAAAGATCGGTGCAGACGAAGGAGCTGCCAATACGGAAGTAGAAGCCTTATGTACCCCCTTTAGAGTCT
Organism: Anisodus acutangulus; assembly: GCA_029783415.1. Lineage (NCBI taxonomy): Eukaryota > Viridiplantae > Streptophyta > Magnoliopsida > Solanales > Solanaceae > Anisodus > Anisodus acutangulus. The sequence continues at coordinate 45,498,512 of CM056500.1, read as the reverse complement.
TCAAACATGTTTCTTCAGCCATAAGTTCATTTACCGTATCTTCAACAGATGGTAAGGGTTTGCGGTGCAACAAGCCTGAACGACAATTCTCAAATTCTGACCGAAGACCCATCAATAGCTGACCAAGACAGTCTTCATCTCTGCATGCTTGTAATTCAGTATATTCCGTCATAGATAACTGATCCCACAAAGTGGTCATTGCACAAAAATAATCTTGAATGCTCAAGTCATTCTGTACTAGTGCACGAATTTCAAATTGCAATTGATATTTAATAGCAAAATTATTCTGCACAAACAATCTTGACAGATAATCCCAAATCTCTTTAACAGTTTTGAACTTAGCCAATTGAACACCAATTATTTGTTCAACGGAGTTATTAATCCAAGTAATAAACTTTGAATTATTGGTCTCCCAACTCCTAAATAATTCATCAAATTTTTCATTTCCAACTTTAGGGCATTTGGCTTTTCCAGACATATAATCTCAAAGCTCATTTCCCTTCAAAAAATTTACCATGACATAGCTCCAATAGGAATAATTTTTCCATCTAACCGAACACCAATAGTTTGCAACGAATCATCACCTCCAGCCATTATGAATTTTAAACAGAAAAATTCCAAATAACAAGCAACAATCCCAAATAACAAGCAATAAAATAATAAAGGGTATATCTCACCAATCAGATGCAGAAGCCAAAAAAACGAAACCCAGATGCGGAAGCCAGGATCAGAACAAGCATGAGCAGCCAAAACGAGCACGAGCTTCCAAAACATGCCAAAAAAATTTAACTGATACCAGAGGTGTGCTGCATGCGAACCCCCAACTAACTCACCGCGAAGTTGGATCCGCGATCGAGCTAAAAATATTAACTTGCGCTCTTGGCTCTGATACCATAATAAAATTAATGAAAGTCTTTTATTCATAACATGAATTCTTACAAAGCAATAACAAGATAATAGAATAATACTATTCTTGAGAGCTAAAAGTGCAAGTAAAAGAAAAACAAGTAAAGCCCTTTATATAGGGTCTATCACATGAGATACAAATGTGTTTTTCCAATGTGGGAAAGAATTAATGCTAATAATGAAAATCACTTAATTCTTATCATGTCACTTCTTATTTTTAAAATTCATTTTTAAATAGTCCATTTGTTACTATGATATTGAGGTAATTAAAATTAGGAAATTTGATAACGCAACTTGTGACCATTAAATAATCAATGTCAACGGTTGATTATTGAGGATATCACAATAATGACATGAGAATTAAGGACAATATTACACGTTACAAAAGTTATGGTTCGCATTAGCAAAAAAATCATGGTCTCTGTTGAGTATGGGAAATAAAGTGTCACAGTAGATGTTGATAAGAGAATAAAGTAGATAGATTACCTATACCGTGTATAGATCTATACTCTTAATTACTTTGGGCTGAATCAACCCAACAACTAATATCAAAGGTGATGATTCAACGAGACGTGTATGGAGATGACAAAGTATTGTCATGAGGCTTGGCTTACAACCTTTTCCCGTCTTCATACCAATTTACTATCTTTACCTATAGTTAAGAGATATGTATATTGTGGTCATAAGAGACTCTGATGAAATGGGTGGGTGACACACAATGATCAATCTTCAGATAAGCTTAAGAATTATATTGGGAGTTGATGAGAAAAAGAAGTTACATAAAAGGTCTAGTGTTACGTCCCACACATCTAGTCTGCAGCCGATGTAGCCCATTGTATCATTGGTGTATAGATAATATATTTGTTATGTATAGTTGTGTTGGAAATTTGCCTTTTGTGGGGAGGTTGCGTCCACCCATATTTAATGACTTAAACACTAGGATTCCGCATGTTGGAGGCTTTGTCTTTTCACACATGCATAATATACTAAGTGAGTAGATGACCGTAGGGCCAAGGATCGTCAAATTTCATTAAAAATGAAAGAGATATTGGTCCACGAAGTAAGGTGTTTGAGACATGAAAATATAATGTGGGACAAATCTACCACATCAGTGGGAAAAGAAAGAATTGTTTTCTTTATAAGCCTAAAAATGGATAAGGGTTTGGGACCCCAAGGGGTAATCCATGTGTTGAATGAGGGAGGACCTAGGTGTGCTTGGGTTCGAAGCTAGCCCCACACGCGTGCCGCCGCCCGCCCGTCCCGTCCGGTCTGGGCTCAGGTCACGAGTCGTGGGCTTCTTCTGACATTATCTTTTGGATCCAAAACAGTTTAGTATTTACAGTTTTTGGTCCCTAGAGTTTCAAGAAGTAGCCAACAATTTATGGCATTATGGCATTAAACTTCTGAAATATTTTGCACTTACTACAAAATGTTTTTGTCCATGAATACACATGATTACACCTCTCTTAAAGGACCTCTTAATCACATCTCCTCCTCCAAAAACATTATAAATTGCCTGAAACAGATTTGAGATATAGAGAGGACGAAAACAAGAGAAAATCAGTCCAAAAGTGAGCAACAAAAACAGAAACTCTTCCTTCCTTTTTCCTCAAAATCAGCAAGTCGTTTCGTGTTTGTTTTCTTTGTCAGAATCAACTTATTTGCTTTGTAGTGTTGATTAGTTGTTATTTTATCTTGAGAGACTATTGCCCGCAAATGTAAAATCATATATACGGGAAAATCTTGTCTTAAAGACAGAGAGTCATCTCTCGACTCAGCCACAGTTGTAACAATCCAGATTTAGTGTTTCTTGATTTCAGGTTATCAAGATTCAAGACTCAACAAGCTTGCGGCAGTTCTGAATATTGGTTGTTTGTTCATCCTTTCAAACACTTGTAATATTTATTTACTTCCCGTACTGCAATTGTATTCAACAAATTGTACGGCCCACACATCTAGTTTGCAACCAATGTAGCCCACTATATCATCGGTGTATAGATGATGAATTTATTTTGTATAGCTATATATAAACATTACATATACAGTGTATATACATATATAATTTATATGTTTTGTAATTTGTATAATCAAGTATAAACACGTGGAACCAACTCAAATGACAACGTATAGATAATGTATATGTACTGTATATTTAAATATAAACATTATATATACATGACTTAATTTTACAAAACTTTAGTATTTCATCGTATTGAAGTGTTTTAAGACTTGCTATTCTTCAAGAGAACTCCAACGTTGTTTTCCAAAAAATTATTATACCAAATACTAAATTTTTAGATTCGCCTTTCTATTTTCCCTCCCCGAAAATAACAAGAAATGTAGTAGTGAATTAGACGGCAAATACTTGATGTAATTTTACACGGGCCAAACTTCATACCCATAACTCTTAGGAGGTCAATGAGGTGTCACCACCCAAAACAATATTATAAATCTTTGAATAAAAAGTAAGTACGTATAATTTGTAATCTTTCTATTTTTCAAGTTGATCCGATCCATTTGTTCGTCGAGTTATTTAAAAACACCAGAGGAAACTGTAGAAGAATATCAACTCAATCATTTATTAATTATTCCAACCATTTGGTCTATACTAAGGGTGTCCAACGGGGCGGGGCGGGCCGGGGAGGGTCCCGGCGGGACGGGACCCAACGGGATAGGGAGAGGGTCGGGACTCAGATTCCGGCGGGCCTGGCGGGATGGTGGGAGGTCTCGTCCAGCCCCACATCCCGTCGGAACGGGGTCGGGTTGGGGCAGGTCGAGATTCAGGTTTTTTTTTCACTTAATTTTAAAAAATAATATATATAAACACTTTAATAATTGAACAAGATAGTGTAATAAAAATATTCCAAGGCTGTTTTTGTGCCTCTTATATTATTTAATAGAAATATGATTTTTTTTGTAATACAATTTCAAAATTGCAACTTTGTGGTGTTGTTCAAAAGTTGCAAATGACATAGTAAAATTGCAATTAAAAAAATTACATATTCAACCATACTCTTTCGAATTTCCTCACAATGTCTTGAGGGAATTGGAATTTGTTTGTCAAATTTTTCTACGTCGCTTCCTGCTCCCTCGGACAAGATTTCGTTGTAGTTGTTGTCTTCTTCTTCGTTGGTCTCCGATTGGCCGCACCTTCTACGCTCCGCACGAATCCAGTCTCTGAATAGAACTGCAATCTCCAATGTGTCTCCCTCCAATAAATGTATGTGCTCTCCAATTTGAAATCTTCCCGTGGAAAAGGCGCTTTCAGAAGCTGTTGATGACGCTTGAATGTTTAACACATCTCGAGCTATCTTTGTTAGCATCGAAAATGTCTTCTCATTCTCCCTCCAGTATTTCAGCAAGTCTTTTAGTCCTTCATCATTGGCAATTAATTTGTACGATACAATAACCTGCAAAACATAAACATCAAATTCGCTAACTTGTGAAGAAGTTGAACCACTACACGTTTTATTTCTAAAGCCTTGAATACTAGCAGCAGAAATCGCATGTTTTTATAAGGTTAAAGTAGTAGAAGATGGTACAGAAGTCAGATGATTATTTGCACTTTGTTGTTGGTAATATACTAATATTTATATATTTTTTTGCATTCGGTGTGTATGCTAGACGTAATTGCTTCTTTAGTTGGTATGTCAGTTGGTTCTTCAGTTGGGTCTGTTGGAAGTACTTCTACACAATCATAAATCGTTTCTACAAGTGTTCTACAACCGTCTACTATAATAGTTGAATTTAATACAACACCAACAATATAAATAGTGGGGATAGGAAAAAATATATTTTTAAATTTTTTAAATACATTTTTGCATAAACCAATTTTGATCTATCCAATGGCATATTACCGTTAAATAATCATTACCGTTAGTACTACGGCCTATGTCAGAAGTTATAGCCACTTTGACATTAAAATGATACAGTGCATAACATAAATATTGTTGATATTCACTTGCAAATTTAAAAATATCCCTTCTAACAGTTGATCTAGGAAAATCATTAAAAGCAGAATTATATGTTTCTCGTATGTAATGAATAAAACCAGGAGAGGAAGGAAATAAAAAAAGGCAAACCCTCCACCGCTATTAATTTTGCCATATTTTTCCTATCTTTGTTTTTATCATATTTAGGATCAAAAATTCCCCCCGTCGTCGGGTTAATTTGACCATGGACTAGGTCGGGGACACTATGGGAACCTTGTCCAGACTCAGATGGCATTGGCACACCCGATTTTTTAGCCAGGTATTGATTCCACCTAGATGTGTGCTGGCCTTATACATGTCTCAGTAAACCTCCCATCCCACCTTGACTTTTTTTGATTTTCAATTTATAAATATTTTTACAAATTTTATATCTAGCTTGTTGATTCTATTTGGTCTCTATCAAAAAAATGTCATGCATCTGATTTTTATTTTCATTTTGTGGGGCCTCAATTCATATTAGGGGAAATATGAGGCATTAAAGTTACAGTTTCAGGCTGAGACTCAGACTGAGCCTGAGGTTGAGGTGCAGGGGTGTGTCATATATATTATTGTCTAAATTAAAGTCTAGTTCATCTACTTCATCATCTAATGGTATATCATTAAATAAATAAGTTTCATCAATATGACTGAAATCAATCAAATCATTGGGACTAGGAATATGATTACTAGAAGAAGTACCCTTACCCTTGTTACCCCTACTAGAAGAAGCACTCTTACCCCTAATCATATGTTTCAATCCTTCCATTATAATTATGCAAATAAATAATTAAAGTAAATGAAATTAAGTAACAATAATAATTTAAAGAAGGAACGAAGGTACCAAACGCCGACGTAACGTCGACGTGTAATCAAGGTTGAAAATTGAAACTTTGCTCAATGGATGATCCTCATGCTAGTTGCCAACTTCACTCCCAATTTTTTAACTTACATATAATATTTAATAGTAGGAAGATTTGTAGAATTGTAGAGAGATAAATTGAGAGATTAGAGAGATGGTAGGAAGATTTGTGAGAAAAATGAAAAGAAAAATGAGTTATTTATAGTTGAGAAATAGGGTTAAAGTGTAAATATATTAACTTAGAAGTTAAAATAAATATTAAGGGGGTATATGGGGTTTATGGGGTGGGGGTAGGGATGGCAATTGGGCGGGCGGGCGGTACCCTCCCCGCACTGCATTCGCCAAAAATTTTATCCCCGCCACCTGTGACGGGTACAATTTTCAACATCCATACCCGCCTAGGCGGGTATATTCCTAAATCCACACCCGCTCCACCACCCAAGTGGATATCCGTCACCCGCCAATATCCGCCAATACCCGCCAATACCCGTCAATACCCGCCTGCCATATTTTGGAATCAATTCATTTGTGATCAATTAATGATCAACATGATCCCAAAAATTCAAATTTCAAAAGTTATCCCAAATTTTTGAGTCAAGAATCAATACTGTCACGATCTCATTTTCTTTGGGTGAGAGGGATGAGAATTTTGGATTTTTTCACCATCAGAATTCCCCATTTTTTTCACCTCTTCCCCCCTGCACAACAAAGAATCAAGAAAATAAAATTTCCAAGAAAACTAAAAAATTATCCACCCAAATAGCTATATATTACAAATGTAGACAAAACCCAGATATTATTTTAGTTATATAAGCTAAAGTTTTTCAACTTTTTCAATTGAACTCCACAAACCTAATAGGTCAAACTTAACAAATGCATGAAAATTGACCTCACCAAGACAACCCCAAAGCACAAAGCAAAGACAACAACATTTTTCAATATTTCCCGATTAACATCTCCTTTAAAGAAAAAGGCAGAGACGTCGAGAATGAGATAGGGAGGAGAGACGGCGTAAAGGGGAACGAGAGAGAGGGATGCGTGAAGGACTGAAGAGGCGTAGGGTTTTGAGTTTTGTTGGAGAATGAGAGACTTGTCGTGACTTATGGGCTGAAGGCACGACTTATAGGCTGCTAATATTTTGGGCATGGGGCGGGCGGGAAGGCGGGTGGGTATGACTGCAAATCCACCACCTACCCATGACGGTACATTTTCAATACCCATACCCGCCTACTACCTGCCAAAGTTATACCCATACCCGCCCTAACTGGGCCGGGTGCGGTGCAGAATCCGCAAAATTATACCCATTTGTCATCCCTAGGTGGGGTAGGGCAAAAAATTATCATTATAGCCGTTGCACAATGGCCAAAATCAAAATTTAATCGTTGTTGCAACGGTTATTTTTGCAATGGGGGACGGATCGGGATCGGGACGGGACGGGGTCGGGATCGGGATGGGCGGGACGAACTTAGGCCCCGTCCCGAGTTCGAACCCCGACCCTGACAATTTTTAATTTATTTTGAGAGATCGGGACGGGGCGGGCTGGGTATCGGGATGGGCCGAGTCGGGATCAGGCTTAGTCTATACCAGCCTTTGGCTGAAAATCCCAAGTGGCATTGACAAAGTCCAACACCAACCAAAGTAGTGGGGGACTGGGAATGGATTGAGGGAGACTTCTATGCAAATTAGATTGTCGAATAGTTAAATGAGATAAAGAAGTGGATAGTTGGGTTAATTTTGAAAAATTAAATGTCCGAATATACACTCAACTTAATTTTTATTTATTTTTAATATTGTCAGGCCTTTTGAAAAATAAAACATACATAATTAACCCAAAACGCATAATATTTTACCATACTAAGAGTATTTTTGGATTAGATTAGCCTAACAATCCTTGCATAGATAACTTATTAATATAAAATAAATAGATTTAACAAAACTTATTGGATAGTTTACTCGATTTTTTGATATATTAAAAAAGGTTAACTTAAATATTTTAAAATCTTTTGTAAGCTACCTGACTCAAATTTGTCTAAACAAAACTTTTTCATTTCCTTAAGCACATATTTTCAAATTCGCAAATGTTCTCTAAGTACATTTTATTTACCAAAAAAACTTCATAAGAATGATATATTTTTATATTTAAAAATAATTTAACTTAAAACTTCTCATTTTATTCTTAATGAAATGATTTATAGTTACACAATATATATGACTTATTTTGAGACGGAGGGAGTATTAATTTGCCTCTTTCCAAATAATTTACTTGTGAATTGGGGTTGACATTCTGTTAAGAGTCTCACATCGGATATGGAATGGGAACATGGACTATTTATATGGACTTGGACAATTCTCACCCTACAAGCTAGCTTTTGGGGTTGAGCTAGGCCAAAGATCCATTCTTATCATGGTATCAGAGCTAGTCGGTTAGCAAATCCTACAAAAAAAAATTCTTTCTCCCGGCTGCCATCTTTTCCAGCAAAAAAAAAATCTTTCTCAAGCCCTCACTTCTTCCTCAGTTCTAGGATCAACCGGGTAATGTGATTACTCATGTCAATCTTACCGGCGATAACTACATCGCGTGGTCTCGAGCTATGACGTTGGCCTTGAAATATCACCGGAAGTTCGTGTTTATTGACGGCACAATCACTGAACCGACAGACAAGAAAAAGTTACTTGATTGAGACACGGTTAATTCCATGCTCGTCTCATGGATATTACGAAGCATGGATCCTAAAGTGGTTGTATCTATTCCTTACCATGATGAAGCAAAACGTTTATGTGACTACTTGGAAAAGCGATTCACTGTCGCTAATGGTCCACTCATCCAACAGATTCGCACCGTCATCACTGCTTGCAAACAATCGAAATCAATGACCATAGAAGAGTACTATACTATGTTGATGGGCTACTTTGACGAGCTTGCACGCCTAAAACCGATGCATTACTGTACTTGTGGGAAGTGCACGTGCGATGTAACTGGAAAATTTTCTATGGATCGAGAGGAGGAAATATTTCACCAATTCCTAATTGGCGTTGATGATGACTTGTATGCCACTGTACGGTCAAACATTCTTTCTCAGAATTCTCGTCCTTCACTCGATTCAGTTTATCAAATTTTTATTCAAAAGTTGAGATCGAGAAATATTGCTAGGGGAAAGGCTGTTACGGAAGAAACTCATGTCTTTACTCTTCAACCAACCGATCATCCTAGAGGTGGATATGACAAGCCGGACAAATCAAAGATTTATTGTTCTCACTGCAAGCAAAAAGGGCATGACAATGGAACGTGTTTCAAGTTACACGGCTACCTAGACTGGTGGGAGGACCGGAATCGCGGCCCTCAAAGAATTCTGGTCGCGACACTTCTACTACCTCATCTGGGACAGTTCCAGTGGTAGAAGACTCATCGGCTTCTTTATCCATCACTGGTCGTGGTAATGGGCCAACAACTCATGCTAGTGTGGTGACCGAACCACTTGGCGCATCGATTAGGCAACTATTCTGCCTTAGCCGATTTGACCCAGGATCAAATTCAAGCTCTTTTGAATTTGAGAAATTTTAAGGGGCAATCGAATGATCGGATGATGGATAAGTCTCCTAGTATTCTTTGGACTATTGATACAGGAGCATCACATCACGTAACGGGGAGTCTGTCCTGCCTCACTAATGTACAACAGATTTCTGAATGGCCGGTAGCTCTTCCTGATGGCGAACATGTCATTGCAATGATGATGGGTTATGTGGTTATTTCAAAGGATTTGACCCTTCAAAATGTTTTACTTATTCCCCAACTTAACTGCAATTTAATATCGGTGTCACAATTAATTGATGATTCTAATTGTAATGTCAGATTCACTAAATCTTTGTGTGCTATACAGGACCAACTTTTGGGGAACCTGATTGAAGCAGGTGAACGTCGGGACGGACTCTACTTTTTTTGAGGGATTCCTATAGTGCAAGCAGTGACGGTTCCTGGTTTGACAGAATTTGAATTATGGCATCGACGGTTGGGTCACCCTTCGGACAAAGTTGTCAAGTTAGTTCCTGCAATTAGCTCTAGTAGTGCTAGAAAACACTTGAATAAAGCATGCGTAATTTGCCCTCAAGCAAAATAAATGCGTGATAGTTTTCCTGTTAAAGAGAATAAAGCTAGTCGAATATTTACGTTAATACATTGTGATTTATGGGGGCCAAATGGTACACCCTCTTCGTGTGATGAAATCTACTTCTTGACCTTAGTTGATGATTATTCAAGAGCAGTTTAGGTATATTTATTGCGTAATAAGACTGAAGTCTATACGACTTTTTGTTCTTTCATCGCAATGGTTGAGCGCCAATTTGATACAACAATTAAAATTGTGCGGAGTGATAATAGAACAGAATTTAAATCCATGATAGACTATTTTAACACAAATGGAATTCTATTTCAAACATCATGTGTGAGTACTCCTCAACAAAATGGACGGGTAGAAAGGAAACATCAACACATACTAAATGTTGGTCGAGCATTGATGTTTCAGGCTAATTTACCAATTACTTTTTTGGGGGAATGTGTGCTTGCGGCTGTGTACTTAATTAACTGAACTCATTCTTTCTTTCTTGAATAAGACTCCGTATGAAGTTCTGTTTGGCAAACCCCCTACCTTTGCTGAACTAAGAGTTTTTGGGTGTTTGTGCTTTGGTCACAATCAGAAGGCGGAAGGAAATAAATTCGCTCCGCGTAGTAGAAAATATGTGTTTGTCGGCTATCCGACTGGGAAAAAGGTGTGGAAGTTGTATGATCTGGATAATGGGAATATATTTGTCTCACGTGATGTTAAATTTCATGAGAATGAGTTCCCATTTGAAACCGAAAACGATAGTTCATCATCGCATAATGTTATGGAAAATGTAGGCGTCGATGTGGATTGTTTTGGTGATTTGGAGTCGGTTGTAGACGAATGGGTTATTGTCGGAACTGTCAGGGGGTATTGGTCATGAAATGACGGATGGGGAAGTGGGGGCATCGACGTTACAACCCAGCCAGTAGGGGAAGTTACTGACCAGCCCAGCAGCAGTCCACCAGCCCTTCACCCGACCAGCCCACAATAAGGCCCACTAACTACCGACGAAGAGAAGAAATTGGGCCGAGGATTAAGGGATTAATGCCCTTCGATCTTGTTGCATGATTTTGTTGATTCCACTGTACGGAAAAAGAGTCCTTCCCAAGGTTTATCGGCTTCGCATGGTTCTTCAGGTACTCCTTATCCTATAACACATTTTGTTAATTCAAAAGACTTTTCTTTGTGATACCGTATATTTCTTGCAGTTGTGATTGCAGGACTTGAGCCCCGTAATTTTCATGAGGCAATGAAAGACGCTGGTTGGAGAGAAGCTATGCAAAAAGAAATCAGTACACTAGAAGATAATGGGACTTGAGTGATGGAGGAGTTACCTCCCGAAAAAAAAAGCACTCGGATACAAATGGGTGTACAAAATCAAATATCATGGAGATGGGAAAATTGAGCGATTGAAAGCTAGACTTGTCATTTTTGGTAATCATCTGGTTGAGTGGATTGATTACAACAAAACCTTCGCTCATGTGGCTAAAATGGTGACTGTTCATGCCTTTCTTGCGGTAGCGACTGCTAAAAATTGGGAATTACATCAAATGGATGTGCATAATGTCTTTCTTCGCGGTGACTTAGATGAGGAAGTTTACATGAAATTACCTCATGGCTTTACAGTTGACAAACCCGACATGGTTTTTCGCTTGAAGAAGTCCCTCTATGGTTTAAAACAGGCACCGAGGTATTGGTTTGCTAAGCTGGCATCTTCTTTAAAGAGGTACGATTTTCATCAGTCTTACTCTGATTATTCGCTTTTTACTCTGCGCCAGGGAATAGTACAACTTAATATACTCGTATATGTGGACGACCTGGTTATCTCTAGCAATGATTCTTCCATTGTAGCTGCATTTAAGAAATATTTGAGTGTGTGCTTTCATATGAAGGATTTGGGTCTATTAAAATATTTTCTGGGTATTGAAGTGCCCGGAGCTCGGAGGGAATGTTTTTATGCCAACGAAATTACATTCTCGACATCATAGCCGACGATGGATTTCTGGGTACAAAGCCTGCTGGCTTCTCTATCGAGCAGAATCATACTCTAGCCTTAGCTAATGGGTTGTTACTTGCTGATCCGGAGCGCTATCGTGGGTTAGTTGGTCGGCTGATTTACCTTTCATTCACTCGTCCTGACTTAGCCTATGTAGTTCATATTCTGGCCCAGTTTATACAAGTGTCTCATCAGGAACACTGGGATACGGCTATTCGAGTTGTTCGATAGTTGAAAGGCAATCTGGGTCAAGACATTTTGCTATGGGCTGATAGTGATATGTCATTAACAGGTTCGTGTGATTCTGATTGGGTGAGTTGTACGTTGACTAGGCGCTTTATTACGGGATGGCTGACTTTCCTAGGTTGGTCCCCCATTTCCTGGAAAACCAAGAAGCAACACACGATTTTCAAATCATCTGCGGAAGTCGAATATCGCTCGATGGCAGCGATCACTTCGGAGTTGAAGTGGCTGAAAGCACTATTAGGCAGTCTTGGGGTGGATCATCCTAGTGCTATGACTCTATTTTGGGACAGTAAGTCTGCACTACATATAGCTCAGAATCCTGTTTTCCATTAATGAACAAAACATATTGAGGTTGACTGTCACTATGTCCGTGATGTGATCTAGGAAGGTGTAATTACTATGAGTCATGTGTCTACAAACGAGCAGCTTGCCGACATTTTCACAAAAACACTAGGAAAATGCCAATTTGTATATTTACTCCGCAAGTTGGGCATTGTGACTTGCATGCTCCAACTTGAGGGAGGTATTAGGATTGGATTAGTAAATATCATATTCGGCTATCGGCTACCATACCATCGGCTACCATATTCGACTGATAGCCGGCTGATTTCAATTCTTTGTTCACCGATGTTGGGCCCCCAAATTATATTGTTCACGCTCCAGTTAACAAGGTCTGAGCGTACAGGGGAGTGTTAGGAGTTCTACATTGAATATGAAATGAAAACATGAACTCCTTATATGGACTAACCCTATAAGCTAGCTTTTGGAGTTGAGTTAGGTCAAAATTAAATTATTTACACATTCATTTATTGGTTATAGCACTGGAAGCTAAAGCTCAAAAAAATATGCTATCTCACACAACTGTGTTCACGTAGGCGTAGAAGACTAAAATACTATTCTTAGATTCGCTGAATTGTCAACCTCCTTAAATAGATCAGCTTATGTTAGTAAATTTGTGGTCCCTTCTTTGCGAATCTTACTTACCAACTAACTCCATTAAAATATGTAGTTGTAAAATAAATAAACAATTTAAAAAAGTAAGTAATGTCAATTCAACCCAATTGATAATTGAATTCTTTGACGTTGACGTTTTTGTACGTGTTTTTTTATTAATTTTATATGTCACGTTCCTGTAGGAGGAGACCCAAAGAGTTGACCTGTTCTTTAACACCATTTTTTTAAATAATTAAATATGGTGTTAAAGAACATGTCAACTCTTTGGGTCAAAATGAGATTTTTTTCAAATGAAAGGGGTGATATCAAAATAAAAATTTAATAAAGGATAAAGTTATTCAGTAAAGAACAATACACGGGATTTAACTCTTTTCGCTTCTTTAAAATTGATTGACTTTTAAACGATAGTCATTTTATTATTTTATTTAAATATTTTAAAACTGTTTTTTGTTTAGAAGGTGGATAAGTAAAATTTGTACAGGATAATCTTTTTAGCCTTGACATGGCGAATGATGTATCATGACTCGGCGTTGAAATTTTAACCTTCTAAGGCATTTGTATTTTTGAACAATTCACACATAATTAAATTATTCTAATGTGATAATAATTTCTTTTATAAGTTTATTATTATAATACTCCTAATAGGTAAAGTTTGTAAAATATATTTAAAATTGAAATCTTTACGTATTATATATAAATTACATATATATTATACATTCGCAGCTATTTTCAATTACAATTGGGTGAATGACAATTTAAATTTATTTTTCTTAAAAAAAACCCATAAGTATTCAGATACAATGCATTATCTTTTGATTGTGCTTCCTAGACACAAAAGTCACCATGTGAGTCTTTTCTTGTCTCCCTTTGAATGAGTCAAGGCTTTAAGCAAACTGGACACCATATGGAAAAAAATATGCCCGAAATGATGGGCAGAAGTCCCATCGGGTCGTTTGGTAGTTTTGATAGCTTGTTAGAGTTATATAATTATTAGTAATATATGAATTAATTATGATTTATATGAAAAAATTTATGTATTATTTTATGTATGTATTAGTTACGCAGAATTTTGTTATTTATATATTAGTTATTTCAATTTTTGTCCTGAATAAAATAATACATAGATTCTCTCATAACTTATACATGTATTAGTTATGCAGATTTTTAAATTACAAACAAAACATTATATTAATTTTATACATGAATAACTCATCTCATAACTAGCTATCAAACACAATATTACTTATGCAAAATTTTAATACATGAATAACTTACTACTAACCAGCTACCAAACAACCCTTAGGGCCTGTTTGTCCATGAATAAATTTTATTTTTTTTCTCGAATTGTATTTAAGAATCACGTTTAGACATAAAATTGTTATAGTTTCTAAAATTTAAAAAAATTCAAATACTTCATTTCACATTTTTTCATTTTAAATTACTAACAAAAATTCATTATTTTTTTAAGTTGTATTCATGTTCAACTACAACTTCAATATTAGATACCATTATTCAACTGTTTTTCAATTACTATATTTTTTCCTTCAAATTTTACATTTTTATGTCGAAAACGCCCACTAAAACATCCCAAATGAGAAAAATAAAATTTCCTTTAATAACCCTGCCCATTTCCTACCAATGGTACATACACGCACGGCACACGAAAAGCATTTCAGTACAGAATAAGCAGATAGCATGGAGGAATTCGAGCAGCAGAATTCCATTACAGCTTCACTTTCATCACTAAGGCTAAATTACGACGTGTTCCTGAGTTTCAGAGGCGAAGATACTCGAGAAAACATCACAGAAAACTTATACAATGCCTTGTACGCAGAAGGCATCCGAGTTTTCCGAGACACCGAAGGGATATCTCAGGGCGATGACATCTCATCGGGTCTAATGGAAGCAATCAACGACTCTGCTGCTGTAATTGCTATTATTTCCCCTAATTACGCTTCCTCGAGATGGTGTCTCGAGGAATTAGCGACGATCTGTGAGTTAGGGAAACTCGTTTTGCCCGTATTCGACCGGGTTCACCCGTCGGACGTGCGAAGGCAGTTAGGACCATTTTTCAGTCATTTTGAGAGTTTAGAAGGAAGGTTTGAAGTTGAAAAAGTTGTGAGGTGGAGAAATGCCATGAAAGAAGTTGGTCATAAATCTGGCTGGGTTTACAATAATGGGTAAAAATTCTCTCTCTCTCTATCTTTTTCATTCTCTCTCTAGCTATTTTGAATCAAATTACTAATTAAATAATAATAGACCTAATGAAGAAGCCCTAGAATATGATTATTATAGCTGATTTTGTTAAGCTTCCTAGATTTCTCGAATTTCAGCCCTAAGAAACCAAGTCCTCTAGATAGTGGAGGTGTCCCGATGGATAGTTTTTAATCTTTTTTTTTAAATCTTATTTTGGAAAACTATTTAAACATATCATTGTTATAATTTTTCCGGAATTCAACTTGAACTCCAAGAAGTTTGGTTTCGCAGTTTTCACGCCAAATCACCAACAAAAATTCAAAAATAACTTCAATTTGTATTTATGTTCAAACACAATTCCAGTTTTTCAGATACTATTTTCAACTGAAAACAAATACTTTTTTTTTTCAAATTTCATAATTTTTATATCCAAATGCCCACTTAATCTAACACATTAGTGACAGTTATTTGATCTCCTTATATAATCTTGGACAATTTTTAAAGTTGAATTGAATAATTCTAAGGCCTGGAGTTCGGAAAAATGTTTTGATAGAAAATGCTAAAATTCCCGCTGTTTGTTACGCAAAACAAAAATTAATCGCAGTACTAGTAAATTTCGACCACCGAATAATTAAACAAAAGAAATTACTAGAGCTGAATTTATCCTCTCTTGTTAATTAGTCGATGCTAGTTAATTTTATTTTTGTGATATATGGAATTATTTCTGTCGGAGAAAAGAAATACTCCTATAATGAATTGATCCCCGACTTGCTCAAACGTATTCATAATTTGTACGAGATCAACCATCGAAAGGGTTGCTACAAGACAGAGAACTCGGAAATTACTTACTTTGATTTATTATTTATCATAGAAGAAATCTTTGAACTTTAGCGTAAGGTTAGAAAATCGGTGGATCTTCATTAATATAATCGGTCCTTTGTGATTCAAATTCATAACGTGTACTTAAATCCATAGATGATGCTTTTATCACTAGATCAAAGTTTTCGGAGCGGAAATTTTTTTCATGCTAAATTATGTGATTCTTTTACATGTTAAATAAAATCTAAACAGTTTCAAATTTAAAAAGAAGAATTTTAATTTTCATAATCAATGGAAATGAATGCTACACCATACTCTACAAAAAATAATTTCAAAAGAGGGAGTCGCCGTGACAAGGCTCAGAGGATGCAACTGTTAAAATTGTTTTAAATTAGCAATTAAATAAATATTTAAATTTGTCAATTAAAAATGACTGCTATAATTAAATTTATCAATTTAATAGTTTGTTCGGCCAAACTTGTCAGAAGTTGAAAGTGTTTATTCATATTTTTTTAAAAAAATATTTATTTTAAAGAGTTGAGTTATTTGACCAAGTTTTTACCCATAAACACTATTAGAATTGTGGTCAATCACAAAGTTTGCTATAAGTGTTTTCAAATTGATTAGTCAAACACTAATCGCTACTCTCTTTGGATGACCAGAATGTTATTGTTTTTTTTTATCAAGTCAGAGTCCGCAAAGCGAAAGTAGTATGTTCCCATTGTTAGAGTTTGAAGCTTCAAGAAAAAATTGAAAATGGATTTTGTTTATTTAATGTTTGTTAGAAGAAATTGGTGTTTGGGATTTGTTCACTGAATTTTAAGGAAGTTGCATCTCAAATTTGAGCTCATTTGATTGAGAATTGAATGAGATTGAATCAAATTTTTTGAGCTTCTTCTGGGAGAAGAAGATGAAATCGGGGCTGGGTCACAGAAAGAATTGGGTAATTTAATTTGATTTGATTTGAGGTTTTCCATCCAAATAGGGGTACATGTGTAAACTTTGTAGACGACAGAGGTATATTTGTTCACAATCATTTATGAAGGATAAAATTGACTAGTAAAATAATGTAAAAAGGGTATATTTGACCATTTTCCCCAACTATAATATACGACAGTAATCGTTGAAAGAAGCTTCCCTTAAAAGATATCAAAATTTATGTAATGGTATTTAGCTAATTACTTGAAAATGCACTGTCCCCCATGCATGGAACAATCTTAAACTTGTTCTACTTTAGGAATAACATATTGTGTAAATCAGAATATTTAACTCAATAAATTAGTACTTAGTTTGAATCTTGAAGTTCTGCTCCCAAATGGGGTTCGATTATTTTATTTCCTTATTCAATAGGCACACTTTAAATAAGCAGCTTTGACTTGCTAGCATACATTATAGCTTAATTATCTCTTTCAATTGGTTGCTTGCTTTAAATTGATTTATTTTAGGGATAAACGCACTTTTGATTTCTTAGTTATTTTGTATATTTTAATTTTGATCCATATAATATTTGACTAATAACATCTAATCTTCAATTAATGAAAATGTATGTTTTTTGGGCTCTTTATGGAGAAGATATGTGATATTTAGACTATTGTTAGAATTATGTTACCTTCAAATATGGAGTAATAATAAATTAAATTACATAACACATCGATAATTCATAATTTAACACGTAATAATTTGTTAAATTTGTGAAGAATTATAGTCCGCCGGATCAAAAGTGCACGTAACAATTAGATGAAGCTAAAATATGCTTAATTAAAATCATGAGAACCAAAATTATGATATTTGCGGGACAGGGATATCGCTGTGTCATGCTAAAAAAGAGTCCGTCATATGTACCTTGAAAATAGGGAATGTTTACCTCCTTTAGAAGAAGTAAAAGCTTTTTTGTATTAGTTTAATTAACTGTTCTCGATCTATCATTTCCTTGAACGGATTAATATGATAGAGTAATAATTATGTTCTTAAAAGTGAAAGATTACATAATGGAATTCTAAGCAACATCGGCTCTTGGAAAATAATGCTTCCACCATTCTATTTTATATGACATTTTCTTTTTACTAAATATTTCAAAAAATTTGACTCCTTTTAATATTTGACACCATTTTATCTTTAATGACTCTCTTTTGGAAATGTATTTCATGTTTAAGATCATAATATTTTAAGAATATTTTGATATGTTATGAATATTTATCTTATGTAAATGCGTTTGAACATTGCCATATAAAACGAAATCGAAGAGAGTAACATCAGTAAGAACCCACATGTCTTAATAAAAGTTATACTTGGGAAGAAATTCAGGTCGGAGTCACACACAGTTTATACATGTTTTTGACACCTTCTTCATATTTTATTAATGAAATTGTTTGACATGAGCTGAGGGTCTATCGAAAATAGTCTCTCTACTCTACAAAAGTAGAGGTAAGGTTTGCGTACATTCTACCTTCCCAGATCTCACTTTGTGGAATTATACTAGGTATGTTATTATTATTGTTGTTTGACTTATTAAAATAAGAGAATATACTTGGGAAGCAAAAACATTGTATGAACTTGTTCGGCATATTTTGTTAAGAAGATAACTTGTTTGAATTAAACAAGAGATACTTTATATATGAAATTGTTTGACATATTAAAAAAGAGATTATACCTGGAAAGGTAAAAACTGTAATGTCCCGTTATTATGTTTTACGTCTCCATTTATGCTCTAAGCTATAAAAAGAGGTGTTTGATTTGTTTAAAAGTGTGGAATACCTACATTTAATGTCTAAAAGGTTATATGGATTGGAAATGGAAACAAATAAGTTGAAGTGGTTTGGAATACACAACTCTTTGAAGCAAGAATTTGGCTTCCAAATTTCCCCCAAATCCTACTCCAATCATTAAGGTGAATATTATATACTCCTAGTATATATGAGTTATTGTATGATAATCCAAAGTTTTACCTAAGAAGTAACTAGTAAGAACAGATTTCAAGAAGTTGGGGATTCACCCCATTGAGGTATGTTCTTCACTTGAGTATTGTTGATACTATCATAATTGGTTATGGGTAGATAGATTATGGTAGAATTGACCTATTGGTCGGAGGTTAGAGCCATGGCTCACTCAAGGTGGTTGGTGGTGATTTTGATTGATTTGAGGATGGACCCGAAATGTCTAATAGTGGTAGATGATGGATATAGATAATGTAAATGAGTGGTGAACAATAGGTAAAAGTTGGAAGAGACGAGAGTCATCCTAGTTTTTCAATTGTATAGTTATAGGTAGGTCTTGTACCAGTTGCTGCTATATGACCAAGAGGTCACGGGTTCGAGCCGTGGAAACAACCTCCTACGTTAAGGCTGCGTATAATAGACCCTTGTGGTCTTACCTTCCTTGAATCCCGTGCATAGCGGGTGCTTAGTGCACCGGGCTCCCCCCTCTTTTTTTATGGTTATGGTTAGGCCTAAGGCTAAGTCCTAGTTGTCAATTTAATCATGTTGAGCATCTAATGACACAATCAAGCAACTTTATGAGTAGATTGACTATAGTGGGACGTTGTTGAACATGTAAGTTTGATTACACACGCTTAGGATCGAGGTAAGTGGATACGAGACCTACCTTTCTAGAAGTATTTTTCTAAAGAGCATGTTTTCCAACTGTTCGATAAATTTCATAAATAGTGTTTTTTTAAATTGTGGGCTTATGTTTGTGAGGGTGAGTGCTTGCAAGTTTCACCATGTAAAATGATGTTCATGCATATGTTTTACAACTATAAACGCATGACCATGTTTTGGATACCCAAGTGTACTTGAACTATATTTTGATGATGAAAATGAAATCATGATACGATCAGCAAGACCTTCTTGAATTCTTTTATGTTAATGCTTAAGCCTGAGGGTTGTATTTGGATATTCACGGTTGTAGTCAGGGACGGATCAAGAGCTTTAGGTACGGGTTCTCGGGACCCAATAGCTTTTGTTTATAGTATATGTATTCAAAGTTCTACTATTAAGAATTTATAAATGTTTGATTCTGAACCCAGTTATCATTATAAGTTAATTTGAAATTACTGTAGGAACCCATAAACTTCAAATCCTAAATCCACCTCTGATTGTAGTATTGGTAGTGTTGTTTAGAAACCACAGGTGTCGGTGCAGCATCATAATCTTAATCATGCTTATCTCTATCTACTAAATATCAATGTTGCATTTGGATTTCCTTTGAGTCTTGCTAGCATTTCTTATCTTACTCGTACGACATTACTGATAGACATAGTTCCCTACCGATAGGGGTGTTGATCGGCTGCCATGATGTACACATGATGTAGACGTGTATGTGTCTAGATGGAACCTTCTTAGTAATATTATGGCCTATGGCCTAAGCTTATGTTTTCAAAGAATGTGGTTAGTAAATATAAGTAGATAGTTCATAAAGAATCATGTGAAAGACGGAAGTTTTATCGACGTATATGTTCTCAAAAATATGTTCATTGAATTATGACATACTTAGAAGAGATTATATTTTACTATGATGCATGTCTTAAAAAATACTTGTCCCACCTGTTAGAGGGAGGTCATTGACACTTACTGGGTATGTATGAAATCAACCTCCACGGCCCATATATGTTGATATGATGGTTCCATAAAGAGCACATCCATGGTGACTGATATAGGGGATAAGGGTTCACTAGGCAGGGAGATGCTGCCGAATGCCCGTCACAGCCCCCTAGTTTGTGTCTTGACATCATCATTTTCGTTTACCTCTGAACTTTCTCTTATAATGATTTTTAGGAAATATACAAGACCACTTAAGTATACTTGATCTTAATTAATTTGCTCTTATTCTACAGTGATGAGTCGCTGTTGATTCAGTCTTTGGTGAAAAGAGTTTTGCATGAATTAAGCAATTCCCCAATGGTTGTAGCTCCATTTGTTGTCGGAATTGATTACAGACTGAAAGAACTCATAAGGCAGATGGATGTCAAGTGCAACGGTGTCAAAATCTTGGGCTTGTATGGAATAGGAGGAGTTGGTAAAACAACTCTTTCTAAGGCTCTTTACAATAAACTTGCTTGTCATTTTACACACAGGACTTTTATCTTGAATGTTAAGGAAATAACAACTCAACAAGGCATTATGTCCTTTCAGAAAAAAATCATAAAGGGTCTTTTTCCAAGCAAGGCGTTCTCCTTCTCCCCTAATAATGCACAAGAGGGAAGAGTAAAATTCAGACGAATACTTCAAGAAAAACGCATCCTGCTGGTCTTAGATGACGTAGATTATGTAAATGATGATGTAAACATACTAAAGGCACTAATTGGAGGGAAGAATTGGTTTTTTGAAGGAAGCAGGGTTGTCATTAGTACTAGAAACAAAGGAGTTTTGCTAGAAGACATCGTTAACGAGACGTTTGAGGTGAGAGAACTGGGTGAGGCTGACTCACTAACACTATTCAGTCACCATGCATTTAAAAGAAAGAAACCATCCCCAACTTTTCATAATATATCCAAGGAAATTGTCTCAATTACTGGAAGTCTACCATTGGCTCTTGAAGTTTTCGGCTCTTTCTTGTTTGATAAAAGAAGAGAGGATGAATGGCTAGATGCTCGAGATAAGCTAAAAGAAATTCGCTCACCCCATCTTCAAGACATCCTGAAAATAAGTTATGATGGTCTTGATGATGAAGAGAAGTGTATATTCCTGGATGTTGCATGTTTATTTGTTGATCAACTAGATAAGAGAGCAGAAGATGTAATTGATGTGATGAAAGGATGTGGTTTTAGAGCTAGGATTGCATTTGACAAATTGACCGCTAGATCGTTGGTTAAGGTGATTGATGGTGGGGACTTGTGGATGCATGACCAGATAAGAGATATGGGAAGACAAATTGTAAGGCAACAAAGCCTTTTCGATCCTGGAAAGCGAAGCAGGCTCTGGGATATTGGTGATGTTGTGTGTGTGTTACAAGGAAGGAAGGTACTACTTCTTTATGAATTTAATATTTACACTTGACGGTGTAATTTTTTTTGATATTATCAGTATATTTTGACCTATCTTGTTTTCCATGTAACTAAACGTTTTACTAACAATTACCTGTAATTACTTACAACCGTATAGGAGTTAAAACTCTTCTGTTATATACTAGGTTTATTGATCTGTCTACTTCTATACTTCTGTTGAATTCCAGCTACTTTCTTGTGATTTTGTTTTCTGCTGAACTTATGTTACACTATAAAAATTAAAATTGTTACGAAAACAACAGGGGACACAACACATCGAAGGGATCATCCTGGATCAGCAGCAGAAGTCATCAAAGATCAAAAGTGCGAAAGTAATTACTAGAGAGCAATTTCAACAAGTTCCTAGTTTCAGTTCTGCGTTAGCTTACATTAAAGAGTTGTACAAAGAACAATTTCAAAATGATGCAAAAGAAACAAATGAGTTGGTATTGAAGGCTGAAGTATTTGATCCAATAGTTAATCTGCGGCTACTCCAATTCGATAATGTGAAATTAGAAGGAAATTTGGGGAAGTTACCTTCTTCTCTAAAATGGCTCCAGTGGAAAAGATGCAATCTTTCAAGTTTTTATTCTAATTATTATCCAAGTGAACTTGCCATACTTGATCTCTCAGAGAGCCAAATAGAGAGGATTGGAAGCCGGGAATGGACCTGGAGTCGCAAAAAGGTAGCTTTACTTGTCATGCTGATGAAACATTAACTAAACCATGGTAATTGCATTTTTCAGTTCTTAAGCTTTTACATTTTTCACATATATAATAAATTTATGTCAAGAACTTGCTGATGGAGGAGTGATAATCTGGCAAAGAAGAAGCTAAAAATATCTCGTCAGATATGATCATTTATTGTTATAAAAAACGAAGCAGCATTGTATCACAGAATTTGTTATATACAATTTGAATACCTGAATTGCATCCTATAGTTGATGAAAATCCTTATATGGTCTCATTTCTTTCAGTCCCAAATTTATATTCTTTAACCATGTTTTTCTGAACTGTGCAGGTGGCAAACAAGTTGATAGTCATGAATGTCTCCGATTGTCACAAAATAACAGCTATTCCTGATTTAACCATGCATGAAGCATTGGAAAAGTTGATAGCTGAGCGGTGCAGTGCATTGCAAAGGATTCACAGAACAATTGGGAATCTGAAAACTTTACGTCATTTAAATCTAAGAGATTGCCGCAACCTTGTTGAATTTCCAGGTGATGTCTCTGGGCTGAAAAATCTTGAAAAGCTGATACTCTCAGGTTGCTCGAGATTGAAACAGCTACCTGAAAACATAGGCAATATGAAGTCTTTGCAAGAGCTTCTACTAGATGGGATTGCTATAGAGAAGTTGCCTCAAAGTATAATTCTCTTAACAAAACTTGAAAGATTAAGCTTAAACCACTGTCACTCATTTAAACGACTTCCCGATTTATTAGGAAAATTAAGTGCTTTGAAGGAACTCTCTCTTAATGGTTCTGCTGTGGAAGAAATACCTGATTCTATTAAACATTTACAGAACCTTCATACACTAAGCTTAATAAGGTGTGAGTCACTTGCTGCTATTCCCAATTCTGTTGGCAACGCCAAATCTTTAGCAAATCTCTGGCTTTATGGCAGTGCAATAGAAATTATGCCAGAATCTATTGGTTCTCTATCTTATCTTCTGTCCTTATCGCTTGGAAACTGTCAGTATTTGACTGCATTGCCTGTTTCAATTAAAGGATTGTCTTCTTTGGTTGAGCTTCAAATAGATAAGGTTCCAATCCGTAGTCTTCCAGATCATGTTGGAGCCCTTAATTCACTGAAGACTCTTAAAATAAGGAACTGTGAGCACCTTGGCTCGCTTCCCCATTCCATTGGAAAATTATTAGCTCTTAAAACAATGACTATTACTGGAAATGATGCTATCATGGAGCTGCCAGAATCAGTTGGGAAATTGCAGAATCTTGTCATATTGAGATTGACCAAATGTAAGCGACTGTGGAAATTGCCAGCTTCTATTGGGGAACTGAAGAACTTAGTACACTTGCTAATGGAGGAGACTTCAGTAACAGTATTACCTGAAACTTTTGGGATGCTATCGAGCTTAATGATTCTGAGGATGGGAAAGAAGCCTTTCTGCCAGGTAGACAGTGGTGAAAATTAGTATAAATCTTATAGAGCTTTTTTTATTTTTGGCCCGTGGCCAAAATAAAATACGGGCGCTAGCCAAAATATACAAAACATATACACTGACTATGTATAGTTATGTATACAATATGTATATTTATACTTAATAAACATAACCTGTACATTTGCCTGGTTATTATCTTTTTGAGCGGTACAAAAATGTAATTATCCCAATATTTATTATTATATCTTAAACCCACATTTTTTAAAAACACAGAATCTTGAACTTATAAAGATTTTTGGATACACCTCTGCAGGTACCACAAAGTACTGAAATCACAGAAACAGCTACCGGTGCAGAAAGAGGAACAGCACCTATTGTGCTTCCTTCATCATTCTCAAAGCTATCCTTGTTAGAAGAACTCAATGCACGTGCATGGAGAATAGTTGGGGAAATACCTGATGATTTTGAGAAACTATCATCTTTGGAATTCATCAATCTTGGTCACAATGATTTTTCCTATCTCCCGTCTAGTCTGAAAGGACTACATTTCTTGAAAAAGCTCTTTATTCCCCATTGCAAACTGCTGAAAGCTCTTCCTCCTCTTCCCAAAAGTTTGCTCGAGATAGACGCTGCAAACTGTGGAGCACTTGAGAGTATATACGATATCTCAAAATTAGAGTTCTTGCGCGAGCTAAACCTTGCGAATTGCGTGAGTTTGGTTGACATCCAAGGTATTCAATGCTTGAAATCCTTAAGAATGCTACATATGGCTGGATGCAATGTCTCTTGTGCCTCTATTGTTAGAAACAAACTTGATAAGGTACTGTTTCTCCTATTTAAGTCCATTTGGTTGGAAAAATATTTTTTGGTGTTTGATTGGTAAGTGGAAAATATTTTCCAGCAAAAATTATATATCAAAAGTTAATATAATATGAGCAAATGGCAGAGTGTTTTGATGAAATATTTGAATATTAAAAAGATTGATAGTAATGTCTAATGTTGGTTAAAACAGTGATAGTTGATAGTTGAGATAATTAAGAAGGAAAATGATTTTTTGCCGGAAAATGAGGAAAGTCATTATTTCTCTTTCAGTGGAGAATATTTTCTGGCAAAAAGAAAACCCAAAAATGAAAAATCTTTTCTGTCATACTGAAAACACCGTTTCTTTCATTCAGTTTCTTGCCAAAACAGTTATCTATTAGCTAATGAAAAGGTTTTCACACTCAGGTTGCTGTGAAGAACTTGGTTAATCTTAGTATTCCGGGCAATGAAATCCCAAGCTGGTTTACTCCAAACGAAGTGCGTTTCTCATGGCACGAAAACAATGAAATCAAAGCAATGATTATCGCCATAGTTGTTTCCGTGAACTGTGCTGAACCAGATGAATTAAGAGATGAATTGCCTGTCATAGCTAACATCTTTGGAAAAATCGTTAGAGAAAATAGACCAGTATATACTACTGCTATGTACTTACCAGGAGTCCCAACTACGCCTGAGGATCAAGTTTATTTATGCAGGTATCAAGATTATCATCCATTAGTGTCTATACTCGAAGATGGTGATACAATACAGGTCGGCTTGGGCAACTTACCGATTACAGGGATTCAACTGAAGAAGTGTGGAATACATTTAGTTTATGAAAGTGATGATGATTATGAAGGTAATGAAGAATCATTGGATGAAAGCCAACAATCTGTATCAGAAAGATTAACAAGATTTTATGGGGCGTCTAACAGAGAGAGCAACATCTTCAGCTCGAACTCAGCTCAAGAAGATGGAGAAGGGGAAAGAACGGAGAACTTTTTTAGTTTTGTTAAGGAGATTTTCCGTGCTTTAATGTACCTTCTCTTTAGGTGATTTCCAAGCCATGAGCGTGGATACTTCATTTAACTTGACGTACTCGTGTTGAATATGCACGTCGTGTGATTGTTTATGCAGTGGACAATAATGATAGATTGTTATACAGTGAATAATAATGCTTTGAGAATCTAAGTTCGCTGAGAGAGCTCTTTTTTAACCGATCTGCTTTGAAGGAAATACCCATTCCATTGAAAATCTGAAAAACATTAAGGAATTAAGCTTGAGAATGTGCAAGGGGCTCATTTCACTTCCTGATTCCCTTGGCAGTCTTAAATCTTTAATAGGACTTTATGTTGATCAAAGATCCATAAAGGAGTTGCCACCCTCTGTTGGCCGTTTATTATCTTGTTTGAAGTTCTTTACAGCCGGCAATTACTTTGGCAAATTGCCCAATTCCGTGAGTAGCTTATCGTCATTGGTTTGTCTTTGTGTACAAAGTCCTCAGTTGGTAAATAATCCATTTAGAAAACGTCAAGGCCTGTGATAAGCTTGCGACGGGGAACGTGATATTTACTAGTTGGGAATAAGTATTGGTCTTGTTAGAGGACTTCTAATGTGATTATTATAATTATTATTGCATTTATTTAGATATATTTAACTTATTCCAACTCTTATTATTTGGTGCGGTGACGACAAGAGTTGAGCTTAAATGAAAATAGTGATGAAGTGACCGCAACTTGAGACTGAGGCATAGTTGTTGTTAACTACATTCGTTGTATGCAATACATCAAATACTGAGTTGCCAGACTCAATATGTTTTTTTTATATATATAATTGTGGTGTCCGGCCCTGACTTGATAGGTTTATCAGAAAGAGTTCGGAAGTTTGAT
This sequence comes from Anisodus acutangulus, assembly GCA_029783415.1. NCBI lineage: Eukaryota > Viridiplantae > Streptophyta > Magnoliopsida > Solanales > Solanaceae > Anisodus > Anisodus acutangulus. Next base: position 45,471,673 of record CM056500.1, on the reverse strand, counting down.
TTGAACAACTATTTTAAACTGCATTTAGATCCTCAAGAGTTCTTAACCATTATATGGATGAAATTGGCCGTCTCTGAATTACTCAAACTTCAGAAAGCTCAAGTTTCTTCCGATACTTGAAGTTTTGGTATGGTTAAATGCTGCAAACTGCTCTGCATTGGAACAGAGAGCTAGCATATCAAATTTGGAATACTTGGAAGAACTCCAATTCAGTAATTGCAAGAAGATATAATAGATATTCCTGGCCTTGAAATGTTTGGAAAGGTTGTATACAGTCGGTTGCAACACGTGCTTGCCTTCTATAAAAAGGAGGATTTCTAAGGTTCTTTATCCTTCTCTCCTCCCTTCCCCTCTTAGACATCAAGATTATATTTACATTTCAATATCAAGTTTACTAAGACTCTGAGTGCAGGATTCTCTAAGGCAGATGAAGTATCTCTGTGTTCCAGGGAGGGACCTTCCGGATTGGTTTATTCAGGAATTATCTAACGTCTCAACTCAAAAGAACTGTGATATCAAGGGTGTGATAATTGGAATAATTCTCTAGACTAAAAAGTAGAGGATAATCTCAGACACAAACTCCCAGCAATCGTGGATATTCAAGAAATGATTACCACACCAGGTGATAAAAAACCTAAACATAAGAAGACTTTGTACTTGTTGGGGGTTCCTGATTTGGATGAAGATCAGCTCTATTTATGTCGATTTCAAGAGTACATTGATTTTACATTGATGTTGGAAGAAGGTGACAGGGTGCAGGTTGGAATTAGAGAGTGTCCACGTTTTAATGGCCTCAAACTGAAGAACCATGGGATGCACTTGGTTTTCGAAAATGAGGATACTTTTGATGATAATGATGAGGATCTGTTTGATGAATCTCAGCAGTCTGTGTCAAAGAAACTTGCTAACTTCTTTAATTCATCATGAAGCAGTTCATAGCCAGAAATAAATTCAGCATACAAAGAGTGGAGTCCCAGAGTTGGACTGTTAATCGATTTATCGAGAAAATATAAAGATGTTTATAAATGTGTATGTATTAAATGCTTCAACTCTGCTCGTATCCAGGCAAGCTTTAATTAGAGTAAACATTGGTACAGATGAATTGATTGTGAAAACATCCTTCATGAATGCGGAACTTAAATCATAGTGATTCATATATGCCATATAAGTTCCCATTCCAAAATAAAATTCATCCTCCTTGCTAAGTCTCTGGAGTCTCTATGACATAATGAATGTCACGGTACATGCCTTGGCTATACAAAAGAATAAAAGTATATCCAAGGCATCCTCATACTGAACATAAGAGGGTGCTCACTAAAAGCAAGAAAGACGTGCAAGAACAACTCTAGCTCGTGTGAATGTTGTGTCGTCCAACACATGTACCTGAAAGATGGCATCATAGAGTAGAAGCCTGAGTACCACGGGTACTCAGTATATGTCCTAGCAAAACTACACCAAATGGTGGGACAAGAGTTATAGAAACGCATGACAAGAGAAGGCATTTTAATGTGTCACTTCATATCAATTTTTGTAAATTAATCTATGAATAATGTTGCATAGGAAATATCAGAACTATCAATATATAAATACAAGATGGAGTTGCCCAGTGCATTCGGATGGTTACATAAATAATGTACATTCTCTATCGTTTTCTTCTCATCTGATTTCGCTACAATCTCACTAACCCAACTAGCAACTATAACTGAAGAATTAACAGCAAAAGGTACGAACAATGTGTGCGAAAGAATTACACAGCTAATTAAAGTTGTCTAGGAGAGCAATGGTTAAAGTAAGAAAATTTGTACAAAGTTTTAGCTCAGCTCTTTTTAGGTGCCTTTGGCCGTGTTTTCATCATGCTTGCTCTCCGAGCCACATCCCACGCCTTTTGAGGTGCCAAGACGCCAGCCTGAGACGCGAAAAATGATTCATAACCGGGTGAATCAAAGGCGAAACCAGTATGCTTTGATTTCTGTCCAGGAAGTTGCATTATGGCATATCTCCTTGCTTCATCTGGAGAAAGCTCGTTCTGAATCTCCAATAAACCAACCCTGCTAGTGTCAATCTCGTGCTTGTGAATTTCCTGAACAATCTGATAATCATATGGGAAAAACCATCTTTGTGCCCTGATACAACGCAACTAGTAGTGTTAGAAGAGAGCTACTTAGGGAAGTAATTGACTAGAGATCCGAAGCAAGAGTAAATGGCCAAAAGAAAAGAAAAGTGAAATTTGTCATTATAAAGTTCACCGTGTGAGTTCCTAAACTTCCACCATGTAGGTAGAGTTTGAATTCCCATGTCCTTCCCCCTCTCGCCCACTATGTAAAAGAAAAACTAGACCTAAAAAAGGTATATTGTAAATGTATCAAGCAGGCTGTGCCACCATGGGACTTGCTGTGCCATGTTCCTTGCAACGTAGAAGAGAACAAACAGCAGAAAGTAGATTTATGTTGACAATGCGAGTAAGACAAAATTATAGAGGATATTGCATCATAGTTTATTGTCATCTGCTCCTCGTTCCTTAAAATCTATATTAAGGCAAGAAGTTCTGGGTGCAGTTCTCATAGAATCACAATCAGCAAAACAGAGTGAGAGACACTCCTTGAGGCATAACGAAGATTGGTGCAGTACTTTGTAAATTTACATTTTCATTCACACGTTTTTATTTAGACAGTGATATATCCTTCAGAGGCAGTCAATTTGTGAATATTGGAAGAAAGTTTAAATAAAAGAACAATCTAGCAAAATGTGATATACTGCAATGTAATACATAATATTAATTCCAAGTAGTTTAAGAAAATTTACTCCAGCAACTTACCCCTGATATAGGAAGTCAACAAAAAGTGCAGCAACTGGTACAAGAAGCAGTGTGAGGTAGAAATAAAATGTGCTCATCAGGACAATGATGACTAAATAGATACCCTCCTGTGGTGAATACAAACCAACCACGTTAGGAAGTGAATTGATCTTAGGGACATAGCAAACATGTACGGAAACTCACCTGTTCTTTGTGCAAGTGGATACCCGAGTAGATAAAGACGAAAATGAACCATAATAATATGCTCCCTCCAACACTAATGTGATGCCATCTTGTAATTGTGTTGCACATCATAAGGAGACGCAAATTGACAGTTACAACTACACAGGTGTAGGCCATTGTACTGACATCCCATAGGCCAAACATCCTGCCAGATGAATTTATGCCCTTCGTGCTCGACGAAATTACGAAATTATACAAGACTAATGATTGATATACTGCAAAAAAAGCCCAGGTAGCCACAACTCTCCATTTGAAGAATGTATTTCTAATTCCTTCCCTGTATAACTCAGGATATTTCTTGGAGAGAGATGAACTGACATCCTAAAATGCACAATAAATGTGTATAAACAACAAGAAACAACATCATAGTTAGAGAAACAGTCATCACTGTCACATTGTTAAGGCTGAGAAAAACTAAAAAAAAAAAAAAAAAAAACCAGATACCTTCTCAAAAAGCCCAAGAATAATAACAGGAAGCGCTGTGAAGATCACATTGTAGAGAGACTGGAACCAATCATCATAGAACCTTTGACCAGAGAATCCAGTGCGGAAGGTAAACCAAAACTGAGTCAGTGTAAACATCAGATTCTTGTAAAAGAAATATGTCACCACCTGCATATAAAACTTCCAGATCACATAACTTCCCAAACAGATCATAAAAGTTTGCACACAGAAGATCAGGTGAAGGTAAACCTTGCATATTCTAAGATATGACCAGCGCCCATGGACAAGCAATAAATCGGTGAGAAAGCGGAACTGAGCTATTGCAAAATCACTAGACATCACTGCTTGCATTCCCTCCTGTCCACTAATTCCAACACCAACATGAGCGGCTTGAATCATACTCACATCATTAGCCCCATCACCAATACTAAGAGTAATTCTCTGTGCCCCTTTCCTAACCAAGCTGGTTACCTGAAAGCAATCAGAAAGTTGAGTAAATATCTTCCGCCTACAAGTTTGACAATCAAAAAGCCCATCCTAACTTCACGAACGTTACAGTAATTTTTATTTGTAACTTCAAGAATATCACCAAAACCCTAAACTGTAATGGTGACTCTTGAAGAAACCAAAAATGTTGATAATGAAATGTGAACCCCAAAAGAGCATTTCAAGACATACAAATATGCCAAGGTTATAGTGATACAGTGAGATAAGGAACAGATTTGATGAAACCTATCATAATGGTATAAACTTTTAAGCTTCCAGGCAGATGTGACAAACAGAAACTAAGAATGCTCCCATTGCATGAAGGGACGGATAAAAATTGGTGACTGAATCCATGTTTTTAGTTTAAAAAACATGTTTCAATGTGAAGAAATCACAAGCCAGTTTGACAATTTCCAAGGTGGCTAAGGACCTCACCTGAGCTTTCTGTAAAGGAGAAACACGACAGCAAACCACTGCAGTGCAATTCAAGCTCAAATTCAACAACATTACACGAAGACTCGGGTCTAAGGCATACATTAAGCACTTCCCATCAATTACTAGCGCTAACTTTGGTCCAGATGTCGAATGGAGTAGCTCTTGCGCTTCGTCATAACATCTCCTGAGCTCATTCTTGACTGTATCTTTCATAAAACGAGCAAGCTCCACTTGGTCACCCTTGTGAAAAAACACAGTGATGGTTAAATGTTGCGGATTTGCCAACTGACAAACAAGAAAATCAAGAAATGGTGCTCACTCTATCTTCCAGTTCTCTGATTTCATCAGTTTCTGAGCTAATAACAAATTGTTTCATGCTGTTATTGATCAGATTGCATGCTGCAATACACGAGGGGAGTCAGGATAAGATAGTACATAGAAAGTAAATATCAACAAATCATAGACTGCCTATTACTTATACCAACCATAAGCAATGTTTATTGCTGTTTCCAGTTTATCCCCAGTAAGCACCCAAATCTTAATTCCAGCCCTTGAAAGAGTCTGTATGCAGGCAGGTACACCTTCTTGAAGCTTGTCTTCTATAGCAGTGCTTCCAATCAAAACAAGATCCTTTTCTATCAGTTCTGACACCTGCGTAAAGCTACAGACTTAGAAAAATAATGACATGTGAAGAAGCACTTTAATTTTAACCACCAGTAAAACTCTAGATGAAGAATACTAAAAGAAGAAGAGCTCCAGGGATGCAACGGATGGAGTAATTAAACTGGGTGACTGAAGAAAAGACTCTCTGGCGGACAGAGAACAGAGGAGTATATCCTATCAAGTCTGGCTACAAGGGCACTAAACGCTACACCAACAGTAGACTGGCCATGGAAGGCTATCTGGAACACTAAAGTTCCCCATAAGGTGGATTAGTTTGGGTGATTGTTAGTAGTGAGGCTTGGCTTTGGCAGAATATTGCGTGAAAGGGAGCCAGATTCAGTAAGCCATCTTTTCTATTTATTGCTTGGTTGCCAAGGAACTGCAGAAGCTATTGTCATCTTAAGTTATACCAAAGGAGTTAAAACCCGTTCTTTGGTGCTGGAAGGAAACAAAGATCCAGAAGAACAGGAGGAACTTATGGCTATAACTTTGTGCATTCTGTGGGTGTTATGGAAAGCAAGAAACAACAGACAGGAAGAAGCTCCTTGGTGCATCAACTGAAATACTCCTCTCCTTTTTGTATTATTGGCGTAATCTTCAAAATGTGAAAAATGTAGACGAGTGTTAGATTTTATCAGCTCCCTCCATTACTAACAACGGATACTCTTTTCAGCTAGTACATATCTGCAAAGCTACATTAATTTTGTGCTATAATCAACAATATCATACCTTTCTTTTAATGAAAAGAGAGAGTTAGAAAGAGAAAGAGCTCCGAGTCACTTAACAGTCTGGTATCTGAAACCCACTCTCCAACTAAATCTTTTTTTGCTTAACCATCTGGTATATACCAAAGCCCACTGGTCAACTAATCCAGATTCACACTGAGTAGGACCACTATGGGGGTAAACTGTAAAGTGCTCCATACCAAGAAGTTTTCCATCCCCAGGGCTCGACCCAAGACCTTTTGATGTTAGGCGTATTTATACGCATACGCCTAACCACCGTATTTTACTCATATTCCTACCTTGTTTAGAGGACTAATCGCACCAAATACACCCAACTTATGTTAATTTTTGCATTATGAACTGATATGTGTGTTCTTGTCGCATCTAGGTACTTAACGTGAAAAATACGATGAATTGGAGCTAAAATGAGATGAAGCATTCGTCCGAGTGTGAGTGGTCCATGAACCTCGCCAAGCAAAGGCCGGAGCGAGCCACAAACTTGCCACACACCTCGCCAAGCGAGCTACGAGGACAAAAATAAGTGTAGAAAAAAAGTGGCAACAGTGCAAAATGGACAAGAAACCTTGCTGAGCAAAGTCTGGGGCGAGGAGATACCTCGCCATGCACCTTGCCCCGCGAGGAAGGTACCTCGCCCTGCGAGGAAAGTGCTCCAAAATGCCAAGTTGAGGATTTTTGTCTTAAGTGTAAATTGGACAACATAGCTCGCTAAGTGAAGCCCAGGGCGAGGTCCTACCTCGCTCCAAAGCTCGCCCAGCGAGCTCCAGTGTCCAAATGGCAGCGGGTTTTAAAGTCCAACTCCGTTTTGGACTAGGCTTTTAGGGTTATTTCCCAACACTATAAAAAGACCCTTTGCATGATTTTTACAGAACTTTTGACCTAGGGAGAACATAGAGCCGCCGTGGAGGCCGAAGATTATTGGGTTTTACCTTTTCTTCTCTATACTACTTTCTTTGGATGATTTGTTGTATTTACTCCATGTCTATGTGGAACTAAACTTCTCGTTCTAGGGTTATGGTTCTTTCATGAACGTTGTTATTCGAATATTGATTTCAATTAATTAGTTTATCATATTGGTTTATTTATTTATTCCTAAACTTAATTATTTAGTTGTTTGATCACCAATCGAATATTATCTTTGATTCTTAGATTGAACTCGAGAGAGAGATAGTTTTCTTTTATTTTTAGATAGTTTATAATTAAAACATTCATATCTCGACTCTTGTTTAGATAATTAGGATCGTTTGATTTAGTAAATAGTTAATCACAAGTCCCTATGGGTTCGACATCTGATTTCTAAAATCACTATATTACTTGTACAACCGCGTATACTCGCGTGTGCGTTTGGGAGCAACACCTTTGTTTAAGGGTGAAGAAATCTCAACCATCCACTACATCCCTTGGTAGTAAGCTAGAGTACATAGTGATAAGAACTAGCATCATTAAAGAATCATCAAAATGTATCTCTTAGTATACAACCTCCACACATTATATTCTTAAGATTTAAGAATAATGTAACAGCTGATAACAGTAGGCAACAATTCTTGAAATCTACAATGAATTGTTACCAATAAGTTCTTCTTTTTTGATAACCCAGAAATCTCCAGGTCACTGGCGCACGGTTCGGATATCGGTAGATAATGGGCCTGCCCTTCTACCCTTCTCCACTTAAATATCAAGCTTTTGTCAGTGGCAAGGTTCGAACTCATGACGTGCACCTAACTCACACATCAACAAGTTGCTCTCTTACCACTAGACCAAAGCCCGGGGGGGAATTACTACTAAGCTACTAATGAAGTTTAATTTACATCATCCATTCTCTGTGTTGAGCTGCTTTGATCTGACTCTCAATTCAAGATCTTATGAAGTTTTGATGATTGACAAATAATGTAATTTTAATGTTTAAGAAGGATGGACAAATATTTACAAGAACTAGGTCCTTAACAGATCTCCAAAAAGAACCGGTAAAGCTGGCAACAATGATGCACAAACACTCAAAAGAACCAGGTCCTTTGTAGAAGAATTGGAGACTGTTTGGTCTATGCATGAAAAGTTGTTCCATCCGGAGAGAGGAATCCTTGAAGAATTGGGATTAAGGCTTAATCCAATTCTACACTGACATGGAAATATTACCATAATTGAACATATGGAATTGGCTTTGAAACAAGATAAAACAAGTAAAGGCCGACGCGGTTTAGGTTCTTGAACTCTTGAACATATTCTACTAGGATTTGGAGAACAAGAAGCTATCATCCTTGCACTATATAAAGCATCATATTGATGTTGGTTGAAGACAAGAAACTCGAGCGCAAATAGAGTGAGATCTATTCAGAGTATCTTCCAGAGAGAGAGGATCAAATGCAACGAAGAAGAACATGTTCCTATCAAGATATATTCCTACTTTTTTTCAAGTTGTAATAGTTAGATTCTCTATTTTGTATTGTACACCTATTTACTTTACTAGAAGTTTTGTATTAGGTTGCATTGAGTTGTAAGGGGCTTCTTAGACCGAGTCGAGTCTTTGAAGAAGTTAGCTACACTTAGAGAGAAGTGTAGAAGGGGGATAGCTATTGTAGTGGTCAGTTCCTTAGGTGCAAGAGTTGTTACCTTAAAACTGCCCGTTTGTTGAGTAGAGATTTGGGGAAATCCTATTGGAGATAGGTCGTGGTTTTTGTCTCCCTTGAGCAAGGAGTTTTCCATGTAAAAAACCTTGTGTTGATTATTTTATTCCACATTTACTTGTTGCATAGTTGCTGAAGAACCTGGTTCTTCAGTATATCGGTGGCAGCATAAACTATCACTCTGGAATACATCAAACTATACTTTGAAAATAATGTTTTTGGAACCTACGTCTGGCACCTTGAGCCAGAAGGATAACAATGAAGGAAACTTTTGAGAATCTAGACTACATGCTGAACAAAACAACTAGTAGAATGCCCCCCATGAGAAGAAAGAATAGTGGAATGCTCACGCTCTCGTTGGACGTGACAGTCGGTTACCGTGGGTAACGAAGGGAAAAATTTGATTTAATCACAGAATTGAATTGCTTGAATTATTTGAAGGTGCGTAGTCTTCTTCTTTTGATTGGATTTATTACCCGAGAATCAACGGTATAATTTCAAGTCAAAAATCAGGCCTTTCAGGAAGCAAGGGCATTAAGGCTGAGAATGGGCTCTTATGGAATGCCTGATTTGCTGGGGCGGAGCGTAGACGAGCGAGCAGATCCAAAGAAAAACAAAAGAAAGAAAATTGCTAAAAAGAGCCTGCTTCCTTTATCATATATATGAGATTGGAGGGCCCTCGACAAAAGGGACTGGGAGATTTTCAAGGAAAGAAGAATTTAACTGTGCCAAACAATGTATTAACATCATTACGAAAGGTCACCTCCAAAATGTAACGAATTTGGAAAATATAACAGCAGTTTGAACTACTGATACGCACCTCATCCAGTTTCTTCTCTCGCTCTCGAAGAGAAGATTTTGCTTGATTGAATTTTTCATTCCAACTTTCATACACATCAGGGTTTAGATCTCGGTAAGCCAAGCAAAGAGTACGAAGTCCGGCAGCACCAAATTGCTCCAAGTGCTCCCTAGTTCTTTTCTTCAAATCATTTTCTCCATTACGCAACCTCTCATAAATAACATTATCTGCACCCTGTCAAAAGAAGGTTCTGTGATAATATTCTAACAAGTAATCCAAGTAAAAGATCCTTCTTTGTAAAGTGCCTACCTTGCAATAGAGTACCAATCTGCCATCAGGATAGCGACATACAACAGACTGACGCTTTCTCGTACTGAAACAAAAATAAGGATAACAGTTAAACCTCATACCATCACACAGACAATGCAAATAGTAAGTGAGAAAGTCCAAACACCTGTTGAATTCAAGGACATTCAAAATCTCATAGGGAATATCTTGAATCTGTCCCATCTTCTCAACGTGTGATTCACGCACATAAATCAATGTTGGAGTACGCCTGCAAAACTGTAAAATTAACAGTGCACTAGAAATAAACAGAATAACAAGCAGTAACAATGAAAGACACAAAATAAGCAAACCTAACCCTTTCCATAATTTGATACCTTAACTATGTATTAGCAGACAATGCCTTCTGCTAACTGATCTAACAGAGAATTACTCTTTCAATCAATAAACTACCAACAATATACTCTTTCTTACCTAATCTTCCACAGAGAAAAAATAGCATGCAATTAAAAGTTGACAGCTCAAGAAAATAAGTGTCAATAATTTACTTCATGCTATTGACACTTATTTGCTGCCATGTGACCAGGAGGTCATGGGTTCAAGCCATGGAAACATCCTCTTGTAGAAATTCAAGGTAAGGCTGCGTACAATAGACCCTTGTGGTCCGGCCCTTCCCCGGACCCCGCGCATAGCGGGAGCTTAGTGCACCGGGCTGCCCTATCACTATATTTCTCAATTCTCTGTCAACTCTACAAATAAATCTCCTACCCCCCCCCCCCTTATCTAACCTGGACTATTCTTGGACTTATAGTTAGTATAACAGAATATTCTGTTAAGAATCTGTAAATGTTCTTAACAGTTAGCACCAGAAACAGAATTTCACTTTCAATTTGAATCTCTTCTATCCATGCTCGACGAAATTAAGAATAAGATTACAAGCACAGGTTTTACCTCGTAGGCTTCTATATATATTCACATTATGAACAGATTCACGACAAAATTGTATCACTTCCAGTAGCATAAATGTAACAGAAATTCTACTTTATCTTTCTGATAGGGCTAACTAAAATTTTAAGTATCCACGCACTTGTAGAAGAAGAAGCCAAAGTTTTTTGCTGCTGCGACCAAAGCAGCTTCATCGGGAGATGCTGCCTGATATCGTATCTTTTCTGGGGTCTCTTCACCTTCAGGAAGCACGGTATGACATATTGCAAGGCATCTGAAAAAATCCTGAACAAATAACCTTGGTCATTGTAAGGTTAGAGGTCTATGAGCGCTAAAGAAGAAACAGACTGCACTTCTGTAAAAGCTTGCACCATATCAAATCTAATGTGAATGGGATATTCATATGAAAAAGTTACTAATATTCCCAAAAATCCATATACAAAAGTTGTTTATATAAATGTTCACCTTTTCCTTAATATATGGCCCAAAATGGTCCCCATATAAAAGGAAATACAATACTCAATGAGTTGCACACAAGTATCAACGAAGGGCACATAAATAGCTAAATATAAAAAAGAACATAAAGCAAGGCGAGGAATAGATGTTTTTCATTTACTAAACAGTGTGACTTTCACTTTAGCTATATCTGATTTCCAGTAACTTCGTTAACAACAATAAAAAGGTCCTAAAAATAAAAATATATAGAGAGAGAGAGGAGCAATCACTAAAAAGAAGTAACATTCTGGTCTTTTCTTTAACATCAAGTTAATGATATTTGATTGTTCAAAAAGACAGTCGGGCACAAACCAACTAAGTTTCATGATCTTATTCCACCATAATAATTCAATAATATACCTTGCATGCATCAGGATTAGGTTCATTCCTCCAGGCACCTCGCATCAGCCGAGCATCATCAAAATTGAAACCTTTTTCTCGTGCCTCGTTTGATGTTTTTTGAACCTATAACAATTCTCTAAATTAACACAATGCAAAGCCATGAATCCTTTTATAAATTATCCCTAATTTAAATGCCGTTTACCTCAACTCTCATTCCACTTCTTTGTGCAGTTCCCATCTCAATTTCAGTAATACCACTGCCATATATCTCTCCTCCAATAGAACACTTAAAAAACTCCATCAAGTTCCTCGTAAGAGTTCCAGTTTTGTCAGAAAATATGTATTCCACCTACCCATAGAGATCAAAGATCAATGATCAATGATTCACGGATTGACAGTTAAAAACACAGCATAAACTAGAGCCAAGGGAAAACAAGGACACATTGCATTGCAAACAACAACATACCCAGTATACTCCCACAAAGTGGGGGACACATTGCTTTGCAAGCAAATTAATTTCACCATACTAGTCACTGACTCAAATTACCTGCCCAAGTTCCTCGTTCAAATTAGATGTCCTAGCCTGTGCAGGGGTGTTACTCTCAGCATGGTACATGTGTAAGTCATTGTTGATAAATTTTGTGGATTGAATAAACTTAATCATCTGTAAGTGAAAACCAGAGAAAAGATAAGAAAAAGAGAAAAAGATGCTTCAAAATCAAAATTCTGCATAACACAACAACAAAAACAAACAAAAACTGCCATAAGATCTACCTCAACAGAAACATAGAGAGAGATGGGAATAATCGGTGAATAGAGAGTGATTAAGGTGAACATGGTCAAAGCAGCAACCTGGGCACAAACCAAAAGAGTAATTTGAAATAAATACAGAGAAAAAAACAGCAGAAATAACGGGAAGGTCAACAAGTCAAGAGAATCTAATAGTTACCACAAATCTATTGTCAGGATTGGATTGCGCGTCTGAGCTGCTTTCAAACCGTAAATAAAAATATTTCTTATTTATGAAGATACCACTGCAAAGATCCAAGCAACCTTTTCAACACTGATGGGAATATAAAAAAGTGTTCTAAAATGGCAGGTAGGTTCTAGAAACTAATCGAACCTGCCTATAGCTCCCAATAGACACATGCAGAAGAGAACACTAAAAAGAGTTAGAATAAGTTTATCAAGTTTCTTCTCCAAAGAGCTTCTCTTGGAAGGAATCTTCATGGAATTCATCATAACCTGCAGCGAAAAATGCAGTTGATGATTACTTTAAATACAAACCTAAGCAAAGAAACAATTGAAAACTAAGGTCACAAAGCAAAGCGATTAATATAACCCAATTGAATATTCATCAAAGACGGGATGTTCCTAAATCTTTAAACAAAAATATCCATGAATATACTAAAAGAAAGAATTGTTACTGAACTAGTTAATGGCATGAGTACCCTTCTTCTTTACATTATTTTTGTAATATGGCCAGCAAAATGAACCCGTGCTCCCAAAAAAAAAAAAAGAGGGAGAGGAGGAGATAGATAGATGGTGTGTATGGGCGTGCAGTAGCTTATAACTTGAAATATAGAATTGATACCTTTGTTTCATGCCCTGTGAAAATGACAGCCCCAACAATGTACTGTGTGTTTCTCAGACTGCAGCCCTGTAAAAAATAGAGGTATTATCAAGAAGGAAAACGTAAATCAAATTCAACAAGTACTTTCTCTGCATAAGAGAAGTATAGCAAAGTAGCAGAGAAACTCCAAATGTAATGCACAAAATGGAGAAGACAAGGACTCAGGTCATCTTAACATGAACCACCAATAAGAATCAATAAACCATAAGTGTTCCATCTTGATAGCACTTATCACAATATATCGTAAGAACCACAGAGAGAGAGAGAGAGGAAACAAACAAAAGAAGAAAAACAGAACACGCGGGAAAACACTAAGTACCCTTAATAGAAGTTGATTTGGACCGAGTGGCAAGGTTTGCTTTTGAATTATCAAATTGCCAGCAAAAGTGTATAATGAGTTATTAGGTTGCTCACATTGTACTTCTCCTGGAAAGACGAAACATGCAAGGAAACATCAGACACATCATCCTCCAAAGGCATATCCATGTGTGCATTAGAAACAAATAATCATGATTTCACTAAAGACGTAACAAGATCATCATTATGTGATATAAACGATATACCGAATCGCATATCTGTTAATAAGCATCTGCAGGAGATTATAGATACGCAAGGGTACCAATTTAAAATATTATAAGTTGTCCGTTTGCAGTAACATATATTTGTTCATAAATCTGCATTTTCATTATGTGAACAGCATGTTAACAATTTCTCAATGTGTGCTTTTAATGCTAATGTCAGAAGATAAGTATTCAACAGTGTATGACCTACTAAACTTACATGCTAAGTAAATAAAATTAAACCATGACTAGTGGTGTTAAAAGTCTGTAATCAAGATAACATAAGAAAGTGTGTTTCGCCAATTCTGATGGTTGCCGTTGATTCTACCTAATCTGATGTGCAGAAAAGAAGGAGAAAGCTAGATCGGAGGAATTCAGCATGCCTGTTTCAGATGCTAAATTACAATAAAATGTTGGCTCAAATTTAAGATGATGGCATTTGAACATCAGAAACTCCATACACATGCATAATTGCAGAGACATTAGACTGAGCTGCAGCAGCACAAAGACCAACCTGTAAATCCAGAGACTTTATCGGGAGTCACATAATCCCAGGTTTTCTCTAGTGCTTTTCTGATCTTCAAATTAGTTTCACCATCCAAATTTGCAGTCTGCGGTAATTCATGTAGAAATAAAGAGAAAGACGGTAGAGATAAGAGACCAGTGTATTCATTTATGATTTATAAAAATATTCCTTTTGAAAGAAACTAGACCAAGCTAGTTTTTTTCACAAAAGGAAATAAAAAAGAACATATTGATGCAGACCAAGTACAACCTCAATGTAGCAGACCCCATCAGGGTTTGTGCTGGCAAGAAAAAGAAGATCTGCTGGAAAGAACTCATCCTGCTTAACCTGCACAAGATAGCCAACTTATACCACCTTAAATTCTTCACTGGAATAAAGAGTATTTCCTAGATTTTGTCAAAAGCTCACAAAACAAATTTCTTTGAAGTACTGCAACTATTTTTGAGAAGCAGTTTGTATTCCTTCGTGTAAAATTTTTGCTTCTGAGAGGAGTGGAGTGTGTTTTCCATTTGAAAATTCTCCATAGCACCCTAGAAGGTCTACCAAATTTGAATGAAGACCAGATAGTCATATCCCTAAGGTGGGAGCTCACTGATTGAGCTGTCCAAGCAGATTGATTTGTGTTTATATATCTTCAGATTCAACCCCACAAAAATACAGACTTAACCATTATAAATTTTAGAGATTAGATCCAAAGTTCTCAGCTACTAGAGCTTACCGCTACTTCAGTAAATGAAGTATTCCAGTATTTATCTAATGTTTTGTTTAATGATGTGTAAAATAGCATTCTTGAGTTGTGTCTTTCTACCAATTCAATATAATGAGAAGACTTACGATTAGGTAGGTCTGGTCTGCCTCTATTTCATAATGTAGTTTTGGAGCTCACTAAATAGCAGATGTTTGGTCTTTAACATGGCAGAGCTCCAACAAGGATGGAGTATAGATACTGCCCGTAAGGGGCAGGTAAATCAGTAGTCTAGCATCTTTCTCAAGAGTGATTAAGGGGATCTCAGTACCAATTATTCAGAATCTTCGCAATGCGTGTGAATCCACCGAGAGAGAAATGTACAGTAATATGAATGCATACATTACTAACTGGTGCCACAACCAGACATCCAGCTCTGACATCATCAGAGGCAGATTCTAAATCACATTTATGCAAAAAGAAGCATATCCACGACAGCTTTGACGTAATACAGACTTTCTCCTTTGATCGCTTATAGTTCAAGAGTTTGAGGCGTGGAAACAACCTCTTTGCAAAATTGCAAGTAGAAGGTTGCTTCCTCTTGCTGATATACACCCACTCTCTCCTACCCCGTACTAAAGCCTTTAACTAAATAAAATTTGATTCGCTAAATGCTGTCGTGACTTAAACCTTAAATAGTTGGATGTCTCTCCAGATTTTATGATCAGAATAAAATCTCTTTTGAAACTATGAGATCAAAGAGTCAGGTTAGTGTTTGGAAGAACTAATTTGTTGGAAACAATTGAGCACTTCTCAATAAAATGACAAACAATAAAAAATATGCATTCCAACACTTCTTTTATAAACTGATATCGTCTGTGGTTCCATTTACCTAGGTTACCCTAGTACAATCTCCAAACATGTAAGTCAACTAGGGAACTGGTATATATGGATCAGTTAAAGCAGAGAAAAAGCCTTCTAAAACATGATTGTACCCATGTTGAATACAGATTTGATAATAATAAACAGACACAGGTCCATGTGAAATAGCCATTAACATAATACTAAACTAACAGAAGATAACACATAACAAGCTAAGAAAAGATAATTCTTATGTCACAAAACAGACAAAACAAAAGTCGATAATGAAAGCCACAAACAAAAGAGCTCGACAGAGAAAGCTGAATAGCTTGTTGGATATAAAACAAGACGACATCTTACTACAAGACCTAAAGCAAAAGAGAGCATAGAATTGCAATGACTGCTTTGTACGTTTACACTTACTCTCACAATATCTCCAGGTTGCAGCTTCTTCCAAGGTACACAAACCCATTGCTGATCTTGAAACATGTCTATAGAAGTATTGTTAATCGACAAGTCATTCTGAAAACACTTCTGCAATAGTTTCAAAGGAATAAGAAAAGAAAATGTAAGCAAATAGGTCAAATGCAAAAGGAAAAACCCAATAGTCTGTTAGTCTATCTTAAGACTGTCATAAAAATGGCATTTATGAACCAAAAGTATGAGAAGGAAAAGGAGCAACAGTACTCACCCAATCCTCCCAAGCCTCCTTAATAAGAGAAACAAGAAGCACCAAGCTCAGAGGAAGCACATTCGTTATTGGACTTACAGGACTGCATTAAAGCAATACTTTCAGAAACAAATACGCAGGAAACATAGCTCATCTAATACAATGTACTGATCCACTTCTAAAACAATTTTTGAGAATGATTTTTTTTTTCTTTTGAGAATGCTTCTAAAACAATTTGCAACATTATTTCAATCACCAGATTACCAAAATAAAGTGAAATTTTCTTATTCTAGTCTCAATTTTCATTTCTCATGATAAAGTAATCCCCCACTTACTTCCTTTTTTTGATGAAGAAAGTATCCCCAACCTACTCTCACGAACACATCCCCCTTTTAACTTTTGTGTTTGGAGAGTGTTAGAATAGGAATAGGATGTTATATATAGTATCCTACTAGAAAAAGGATTATAATGTAGTGTCTATAAATAGGGCTTAGCGTAATCATGTAGATACAACAATTCAATAATATATTTTCCCCCATATTTTCTCACATGGTATCAAGCAATTGTGATAAAATATCGTTGTGCATCATTCCGGTGACATTTAGGAGAAAATCAGCCGTCATCGTGCAATTTCTGGTGACCTAAGCGGCTATCCAAGCAAATAATCATTTTTGCCAGTGTTCTTCAAAAATTAACACCACCACCGGGACCGGAATTTCCCGGCGAGCAAACCCCAGTGAGCCTCATCGGAAACTGGTCACCCACGAGCCCTCATGCGTCGTCGGAGCCGCTGTTCCGGCGAGCGCGTCAGAGCCACGCGCCGGTGTGTGAGCTACCTTCCGGCGACCTTTTTCGGGAAATTTCTTTTTCCAGTGTGATCGCCCCTCCATTCCGAGCCTACCCATCCAATTTTTCCCAAATTCCGATCTCCGGAACAAAACGAGACTAGGGACCATGCTCCCCGCTTTCTTCCTGTGGTTACTATTAGAACACAAGCCAGGTCTTGCTATGGCTCTGGCGCCAAAAGGCCCCTCGAGTCCTCTGGTAGGATAGAGTAATAAGACTGTAAGCGCATCTGAGTCTTGAAAACCGAAGTATTTTGTGAAATACCGGGGGTTCGAATCCCTCTCCATCCGCGAGGTCATAAGTTCCAGCACAACAGTTCTCTTTTATTAGATCTACGTCTTTCCGGCCAGGTTTTTAGAGATTTCTGTTTCCTATCTGGCTCGCCTGAGCATTCCGAGATGACTCATATAATTCTCTTCAAGATCCGGTCATTTTTTTACTTTTCCGACGAGTTTTCCAGCAAGTTTTTCGATCATATTCCGATGACTGTTTTATGAGCTTGTGGATCACGGTTTCTGAGCATTATCATCCTCTTTAGATTTCTTAAAGTTTTGAATCATGTCTCTCGGATTTGATGTTTTTAATTCCAAAAACACGAAAATTGGAAATTCAAGTCCCATGATTAATTCACAACCCTTAATAAGGAGATCAGAAAACCAAACATCACAGTCTAAAATTTGACAAAAAGATGTCGTTATGGAAGATCTAGACCTAAGTGTAGTTATTGTGAAGGGCTTGGACACACTCGTGAAGTATACCGATCTCGATCTAAGTGTAGTTATTGTAATATGTATGGACATGCTCGTGAAGTATGTTATTCTCTGCATGGTAGACCACCCAAGAATACTCATATTGCTCAGACTGTCATTACCACCAACGGGTTTATTTATCTGAAGAAAAATATAACGAGTACCTTCAGTATCGAGCAAGTAAACAAACATCTCCACAAGCAGCCTCAGTCACACAATCTAATACTGCCAGATCGTGGGTTGTAGACTCTGGCGCTTCTAATCATATTTCTGGTGATAAATCACTTTTGTCGGATATTAATTATTCATAGTCTCTTTCCGCAATTACTTTAGCCAATGGGATCCAAACAAAAGCAAGTAAGTGATCATTGGGACACTTGAGTCTCTACTACCTTACCTCTACTCATAAATCCTCCATAGCAGGTCTAGTTACAGATCCACCAGACTTAATCCATAAATGATTGGGACACCTGAGTTTGTCCAAGCTAAAAAAGATGGTGCCTAGTTGTCTAGTCTGTCCAAATTAGACTGTGAGTCGTGTCAACATGGGAAACACACTCGCACTACCTTTCCACGTAGTGCTGAGAGTCGTGCAGAGTATTTTTTCAATAGTTCATTCTAATATTTGGGGTCCTAGTAGAGTCAGTTCACCTTTAGGATTTCGTTATTTTGTTAGTTTCATTGACAATTTTTCCAGATGCATTTGGTTATTCTTAATGAAAAATCGTTCTGGGTTACTCTATATTCAAGAGTTTTTGTGCTGAAATACAAAATCAATTTGGTAGTGATAATGCCTTAGAATACAAATCCTCACAGTTTCAGCAGTTTATGACTCACTAAGGAATTATTCATCAAACATCTTGTTCATACACCCCTCAGCAAAACGGGATAGCAGAAAGGAAGAATAGACATCTCATTGAGACTGCTCGCACTCTTCTCATTGAATCCCATGTTCCGCTGCGTTTTTGCGGCGATGCAGTCCTCACAGCTTGTCATTTAATTAATCGAATTCCCTCATCTTTTATTCAGAATCAAATTCCATATTCCATAGTATATCCTCAGTCATCTCTATACTCTCTTCCTCCTCGTGTTTTTTGGAGCAATGTTTTGTGCATAACCTAGCTCCAGGATAGATAAATTAGCCACTCGCTCTCTTAAATGTGTCTTTCTTGGTTATTCTCGAGTTTAAAAGGAGTATCGTTGCTTCTCACCTGATCTCCGTTTATATCTTATGTCTGCCGATGTCACATTTTTTGAGTCTCAACCTTACTTTAGGTCTCTTTCTGATCACCCTAATATCTCTGAGGTCTTACTTGTACCTCAGGTTTTACCTACACCGACCTTTGATGAATCTACAGTTATTTCTACATCTCCAGTCACAGTGCCACCACTTCTGACTTATCATCGTCGACTGCATCCAGCATCAGGCCTAGATGATTCATGTCATGCGTCGGACCCTGCACCTACTATGGACTTGTCTCCTCCTGATCAGTTGATTGCACTTTGGAAAGGTAAACGGTCCACTCGTAACACTAATCCACATTATACATTTTTAAGTTATCATCGTCTATCATCATTCCATTATGCGTTTGTATCATCATTGCCCTCTGTCTCCATTCCTAAGCCTTGTCTGCTTTACACACGAGTGGTACTTGAGAGCTTGTTCCTCTCCCTTCAGGTAAATCTATTATTGGTTGCCGTTGGATTTATGCAGTCAAAGTTGATCGGCTCAAGGCTCACCTTGTTGTGAAGGGGTATACACAAATATTTGGGCTTGATTATAATGATACTTTCTCTCCAGTGGCTAAAATAGCATTTGTTCATCTTTTTCTATCCATGGTTGTTGTCCGCTATTGGCCTCTTTATCAGTTGGACATTAAGAATGTTTTTCTCCATGGTGATCTTGAGGAGAAAGTTTATATGGAGCAACCACTCAGTTTTATTGCTAGGGGGAAGTCTAATCTTGTGTGTCAATTGCGTTGGTCACCTTATGGTCTGAAACAACCTCCTCGAGCCTGGTTTGGTAAATTCAGCACAGTAATTCAGGAGTTTGGTATGAATCGCAGTGAAGCAGATCATTCTGTGTTTTATCGACATTCTGCTCCAGATATGAGTATTTATTTGGTGGTTTATGTTGACAATATTGTTATAACTGGCAATGATCAAGATGGTATCACTAATTTAAAGCAACATCTCTTTCAACATTTCCAGACTAAGGATCTTGGCAGACTGAAGTATTTTCTAGGTATTGAGGTTGCCCAATCCACGTCAGGTATTGTTATTTCGCAACACAAGTATGTCTTAGACATTCTTGAGGAGATAGGAATGATGGGATGTAAACCCATTGACACTCCTATGGATTCGAATGCTAAACTCTTGCCAGGACAGGGGAAGTCACTGAGTGATCCTGAAAGATATAGGCGGTTGGTTGGTAAGTTGATTTATCTCACAGTGACTAGACCTGACATTTCGTTTCCTGTGAGTGTTGTAAGTCAGTTTATGGATTCTCCCTGTGATAGTCATTGGGATACAGTTATCCGCATTCTGCGATATATTAAGTCAGCCCCAGGTAAAGGACTGCTTTTCGAAGTTCGAGTCCATGAGCAGATCATTGGATATACATACGCTAATTATGCAGGATTACCCTCTGATAGACGTTCTACATCCGGATATTGTGTGTTAATAGAAGGTAATTTGGTGTCTTGGAAAAGTAAGAAACAGAGTGTCGTTGGTCGATCTAGTGCTGAATCAGAATATCGAGCAATGGATGTAGCAACTTGTGAGCTAGTTTGGATTAAGCAGTTGCTTAGAGAACTAAAATTTGGAGAAATCAGTCAAATGGAACTTGTGTGTGATAACAAAGCGGCCCTTCATATCGCATCAAATCCGGTATTTCATGAGAGGACTAAGCACATTGAGATTGACTGTCACTTTGTCAAGGAAAAGATACTCTCGGGAGATATTGTTACTAAATTTGTAAAGTCGATTGATCAGCTTGCGGATATTTTCACCAAGTCACTCAGTCGTCCTCGTATTAATCACATCTGTAACAAGATTGGTACATATGACTTGTATACATTAGCTTGAGGGGGAGTGTTAGAATAGGAATAGGATTTCATATATAGTATCCTACTAGAAAAAGGATTGTAATGTAGTGTCTATAAATAGGGCTCAGTGTAATCATGTAGATACAACAATTCAATAATATATTTTCTCACAGAATAGAGGATAAGTTAACCCACATAATACATGCAGATAACAGAAACTCACTTACCTGACTGGAGTGCACGACAAAATTGAGATCATAAGGAAATACAGATTAGCCACCCGCCTGAACTGTCAGTATAAAAAGAAGGGTGAAGAGATAAGATGAAGATTATAGAAAAACAAACAGTGAATACTACACACTGGATTGGGCTCTTCACCATATTTACGGCAATGTAATAACTAATCTAACTGAAATGTAAACAATGAAACCCACCATTCTAAATTTCTAATATGCTAATATTTCTAATTTTTCTCAGATATCAATCTAATTTTATTCTGAAGCACATTGACCAAAGTGCCTAGTGTCCTTAATTCCTGAAACACATGAATCAGGACATCTATGAGGCACATGACTCAATGAAATTTGCTGCATTTAGATTGGTCTGATGCCCCAACAGGCCACAAGTACATATGTCCTCACCTAGGCTACAGTAGAAGGGCTCACACTGAGAGCTGAACTCATTCCAGAATACAGAACTTTTTCTTTTAATACGTGTTCACCAATAGAAAGAACTACTAAAGAGAAATGAGCACATTGACCATTTGAGTTTCGTTTCTACATATCAGGCTATCAGTTGAAGATCTATTCCTAAATCCTACTAACCAAAAGAGTTCAACGTAGAAACTTTGTCCAAGTCGCTTTTAAAGTTACAAAAGGGAATATATTCCGAGATCTGCCAATGGAAAAGGTATTCATATGTTACCTTTTAAAAAATATAATAGAGAGGAAACATCTCTTATTCCTATTTTGCTTTTTTAAAGATACAATGGGACTATATCTTATGGAGTACTAGTTACTCAAGAAACTTCTCTCTGTTGATAGGTTTGAACATGGCATACATGATTCAAAATGTGGTCGCTCCAGGAAGTTATTGCAAGTTCATGAGACCTCTGTATTAAACATCATGTATAATAGGCTCACATATACCTGATTTGACTTTTGTATATCTGGGAAGTTTCCAACTCACTTTTAAAGTTACAATGATTAACATGTCAGCCGGGTTTTTTTTTGGGGGGGGGGGGGGGGTTAAAGGGATATATTCAGGGATCTTTTTTTTCAATAGATACAGTGGCACTATATGTTATTCTAGTTTTTTCATGAGCTTTTTCTTCGCCAGTACATATAGCATGCATGAACCTACTTCAAAATCTTTCTAGTAACTCAAGAAACTTCTCTATACATCCTCTGTTGATAGGTTTCAACATGGCATACATGATTAGGTCCTTCCAGGGAGTTATTGCAGGATCATGTGACCTCTGTATTAAACATCCCGTATAACAAGCTCATGTAGACCTGATTTGACTAAATTTTGTATTTCTGGGAAGTTTCCAACTTACAAAGTAAAACTTACAGTTTAAGCTTGGTAGAGATACACAACTTAAATGGGTGAAAAAATAGAATACACAATATGGGAGATAAAACAATTTACCTGTTCAAATAACCCCTTTGGCAAGAATGTTATGATGTCATACTTTGTAGTCGACACGGAATTTCCCTGAAAAGGAAAAGGGAATAAACCACATCGACTCAGGTGCAATTTAACACTTGTAAGGAACATGATGGAAATTGATTGTATGACAGCACTAGACAGCTAACATTTCGGAGCTTCCTTAATAAAATATTTAAGTGATCGTAGTCAGTGTAAGGCAAGTTTTGTTGCTTACAATTTTATCTCTTCACAGACAACGGAACTGAAAATTATTTTTATATGGATGTCATTACGCAGCTAAAATTTGAGAGCTTTCTTGATAAAGCAAGTAAGTGATCATTGTCAGTGTAAGGCAAGTTTAAATTGCTTCCTAACCTTAGCAGATTCACAGACAAAGAAACTGAACTACATGTTTCCTTTCTCTCCTACATCAATTTACCCAGATAGTTAACTTAGATCAACAAAGAGGGCCATAACATCAAAACAATGAATTATCATTTCTTCCCTCTCCCCACTTCCACAGGAAGATGAGAAAACTTTCCAAATGATAACAGCACTGATTGAGGACATAAGTAACAGCTAATCCGGATAGGAATGCGATGATATTTCTGTTGTTTCTCTTTAATCAGGTGAAGGTATAAGTAAGTACCAACAAGGACACTGCTAGATACCCTCGGGACAAAATTTAAGTAGTAAAAACACAATAGCAGCAGAAAATTGTCTAGTCTCGTTGCATGTGTAAGTTGTAAATCATAGGTAAAACCTGATGCATTAAAAACAGCAGATGCAAGAAACACCGCAAAATCTAAAAAGCAATGAAGAAACATGGATTAAACTAGAAATTGCTTGGAGCGTTTCACCCAAATGCATCCCATAGTTTGCAGCAACTAACATAGTATGCTAGTAAAGGGGAAAAAAAGCTTTAGAGGCCGTTTGAGTAAGCTGATTGTAAATAATTGATTAGCATTAAATGCTAAGACTGATTTTATAATAAACAGTTACATGTTTGCCTAGAAGTGCTGAAAAAGATAATAAGTTGTTGATATGTTTTAGTAGAAAAGTTTTGATAAGTAGTTCTTTTGGTAAAATGACTAAAATATCCTTTAACGTTTTACAAATAATGGATATGGAATGGCGAGTTAGGGGTTTTATTTTGAGAATTAGAAAAAATATTAAGGATAAATTAGTAAAAGTCTTGGTCAAAAAAGTGCTTATAAGTAGAAAAGCCATAGCTCGGCAGTGACCAACTTATGGCTTTGATTGATTTTGGCTTATAAGCACTTACGATGTTTACCAAATGCGTAGATAAACTAAAAGGTGTTTATAAGCCAGTTTGACCAGCTTATCAGGTTACCCAAACACCCTCTAATTTTGCAAACGACATATCATGCATGCATAAGGTGAAAAATGGGCCTATCGTGTGGCTTATGTTTTGTTAACCAAAAATCATGTTATTGTTTGCACTTATGAAAGTAAAATCCATTAAGCCACATATTCTAGTAGATCATACGAACAAACTAGACACAAAGGAAGTCCATTGAGAAGTGAATACGCCTGCACTAACTAAAATCGTAAACCACAATCAAGTTTGCAAGAAGTGGTAAGTTTCAATAATCTAGTTCAG
Source organism: Anisodus acutangulus (assembly GCA_029783415.1). NCBI lineage: Eukaryota > Viridiplantae > Streptophyta > Magnoliopsida > Solanales > Solanaceae > Anisodus > Anisodus acutangulus. The sequence continues at coordinate 45,447,527 of CM056500.1, read as the reverse complement.
CAATCATTTCATATTTCCGCACCAAAGGCGTTATGCCAATACACCTGAACTACCTTTTTCACCAAACAACAAGAAATCAATCCGAGTAAATCGTTCAAGGATTAGTAACCATTAAAAATTATCAATAGAACAACAAAACTACACCTCAATCCAAAACTAGTTGGAATCGGTTATATGGCTCCTCAATATCCATTCTGTTCCATTTAGACCCATTTCATTTAATAATCAATACAAATTAGGGTTCTTACTATTAGAGCCTAGAGGTCTCTACATTTTTTACTGAGTCCCTGACATACAAATCTCCAAACTAATTAAGAGACTCTTGGCAAGTAACATCATGATCCCGTAAGTTTTTTAGTTTTTGATATAGTAAGAATATCCATATGCCAACACCATAAAAAAGTTCACATTGCAGGCACTAGTCATCGCACGTATGTACTTTACCTTCCCTTCATCTCCCAGAATGAAAATTATTGCTTTCATCTCCACATTTTAGTGCAAATAAAAATATAATAAGCCAAAACACAGCAAACTCAAAATATGTTACATTGACTAATTCCTAAAGCTAAATACACCATCTATATTACATGGATTCGTCATTTGCCTTGACGTAGTCATGTTGAATTGGTGTGACAACAGTTTTGGTACTTCAGTGTGAAATCTTGAAGAATATACTAAAAATAGTAAACCTAGACGCACCAACCGAAACTTACATGTTTTCAATACTCATAAACAAATCCATGTCACATAGTTCACCATTATAAAACAATGCATTTTATTAAAAAAAAAAAATACAAAGACAGTTAACAGAACAAAAAATTATGTGTGAAAGTAGAAATAAGAAAGAGTTGATAGTGCAGCAACTGGCCATTCCAAGTAGTATTTACCTATCCATCAGTTTCCAGTTATTGAAAGGGAGCCTTAGTGCAATTGTAAAAGTTGTCATTATGTGCCCAGGAAGCCACGGGTCAAATCGTGGAAACAGAGTCTTACAAAAATTCAAGGTAAGGTCGCACACAATAGAACTAATGTGGGTAGTGGGAGCTTAGTAAACCGGACTACCCTTTATATTAAACCCAGAAAACACAGTAACTCAAAGCATTTCAAGTCATTACCGGTCGACCAATTCCTAGACCGACATTCACCATTCCAAACCAATGCATTTAATTTGAAGATAACACACAAATAAAACAAAACCTCATATTATCACCGTGTCGAAAACACCATAATTAGGAAGTAAATGAAATGAAAAGAGTTCATGGTGAAACACCAAGTCATTTTGAATAAGTGATTCACCATTCCTTCATTCTCCTGTTATTGAAAAAGACTATTTCGGATATCATAAACCCAGAAACACAGCAAACTCAAACATTTTAAGATCTTACACATCAACCAATTCCTAGACCCACATTCACCATTCCAAACCAATGCATTTGATTTGAAGATAACACAACAAATAAAACAAAATCTCATATCATCACCGTGTCAAAAACATATAACATAATTAGGCAAGTAAATGAAATGAAATGAAAAAAGTTCATGGTGAAACACCAAGTCATTTTGAATAAGTAATTCACCATTCCTTCATTCTCCCGTTATTGAAAAAGATAAATTCTTTAATCATAAACCCGGAAACACAGCAGACTCTAAACATTTAAAGTTGTCTTAACACATAGCCAGCCCCTTAAACTTGTCGGGATATCCATTTACACTCGAACTAAGCCTTGTTCCAATTGAGCACCTCAACTCCTAATAAAGTGTTTCAACTAAACACTTCCGGTTAAAATTTTGAAAAAGAAAATTGTGTGTATATTCATCCGTCTACTACGTAGTTAAGTTAATCACATAAAATATCTCACCTCTTTTAATTATACGCATCAACCTCAAGTAAAAAATGTCTGGGATTTAATGGCTTATTGACGCGTATGCGTATAATTGAAGGAGATGACATATTTTATATAGTTAACTTAATTATCTAATAGACGAATGAAAACAGACGTGTTTTTAAAAATTTAACTTTATTAGGAGTTGAGGTGTTTAATTGAAACCGGACTTAGTTCGAGTGTTTAAATGAATGTATTAAGACTTTTAAGTTCCTACACACATCAACCAATCCGTAAACCCACATTACGAATAATTACGAAGGGGAAAAAACCTTGAATTTGGCGAAAGCATTGGCATCACGATCATTACAAAACACGGTTCGATGACCTGGTGCTTGTGGTTGTACTTTACCGAGACGAATGTTCTTAGAAGAAGCGATACGATTCCTCATCGCTGCATCTGCCGATCCAGATCCTCTCCATCCCCCAGGCATCTCTGATCTCGGCAGAACGGAATATTCTTCTTTGATCTCACCGGAACTACGTCGTCGTCGCCGCCGGTGCAATTTCTCTTCGTCTTCTTCTTATTTTATGTACTTGATTTTGTGATTTTTTCTAAATTCAACGTTTTCTTAATTCGCCTGAACGACTTCTTCTCAACCATTTTTTAACCGCGTTGAAGAAGAGAATGTTTTTTGGAAAAACAAAGCGCGCGTGAGATACTTTGTGAATTAGTAACTATGAAGAAGTCAAAATAGTCTTCCGTTTATGTGTTTTGGTTTCATTTGGAAAAATAATTTGTAATGTATTTTAGAAAAAAATAATTAGTTTGATTCTAAGCTAAATAAGTAAAAATAATTGTTATTTTTATTATCAAAATAAATAGAAATCCGTATACAACACGTGAACCACACCAACATATTTAGTGAAATTTTATAAAATGTGATCTAAAAAATATGGCGATTATACAATAATAACATGTCCAGTAAAAGAGTCATGGAAAAACTTTTAATGTAGAGATAAAATTTTAAGAAAGTATGGCGATTATATTCAATGAAATATGAAAGGAAGTTTATAAAATATTTGATTGGATAAATAAGCAGTGTATAGAGGAAGATGGAGGTATTACTTTATTTTACCTGTAAAAGTAATAATTATCTTTATTTATATAACTTAAGACTAAATCGATCATTTTTTGAATTATATTAAAGATCACTTTCATTTCATCAGGTTTATATATTAAGAATCAAATAAAATCAAACTTAATACATTAAGGAGCGTTTTGATCATTTTCTCGAAGACGACTTGATATGTCGAGTCTACACGCGCTACAGAGGGTGTTTGGATAATATGATTTTTTGTGTTTATTTTCCATTTTTTGTCTTATTTATGTATTTCAGTCTAAGGGAGTTGAACGAACCAATAGAAGCAACGACTTGGTATGGAACGATGACGTTCCCATAGCGCTAATGTGCGTGCACACCAGCGCATTCTAACTGAAAGACCGTTTGAAATTTTCAGGTAGTTATTGGCTCTTTCTAATCGGGTACATCGTGATGGTTATTGCATCTTTTGGGTGTCAGTTTAGTAATTAGCAACCCAAAAAGAAGCCTCAGTCCTTTTCGACAACGGTTGGATGTTGAATTAATTATGTGAAGATTAATTTTGTACTTGTTTTCTTTTATGTATCAAGCAAACAGCACCACTGATAAAAGCTAAATAAAACTAATAGAAAAAATATTTATTTCTTATTATTATATTTATCATTTCTACTCATCATTTGATTTGACACGAAATTTAAGAAAGAAAGTAAGACTTTTGAAATGCGTTGACCAAAACAAATCTTATATAAATATGTGGATGTAAATCATCTCATAAAGTTAAATTGTTTCTAAATATAGAAAAGTTAAATTATTTCTAAATATAGAAAAATGACGTTCTTTTTTAGACAGATCAAAAAAAAATTGTGTCAAATAAATTGGGATAAAATTATTATTATTTTGCAAGCAAAAGGCACGGTGACGGCTTAAAATTGGCCAAAACACTCCAATTAAGATTTTTTTTTTCTTCATATTGAGTCTCAACTCTCAAACATCGCAACCCTTTTCCATTTCTCAAGGTTGCCTCACTAAAAACTATAAAATTTGCCACATTTTTACGCAATTCAGTAGCTAATAATGACTAAGCATCATTTCTTGTTTTGCCATCTCACTTTATAATTTTTCACAACTTTTAAATGGTATTGCTAGTAAATTGAAGTATTCTTTTCAACTGTTCTGAAACCCAGTCTTCCTACCCCACAAAGATAGGGGTAAAGTCTTGTGTACATCTCACTCTCTACATACACCATTTATGAGTGTACATAAGTGTATGTTGTTGTGCTAGTAAATATTGATTTGGTGGAAAGTGTATCGTCTTAACTCGTTGGAAGCAATCGAACAGAAAAACATTGATTTTCCCCATTTACGAAACTTGATGCTATCTACTTTTCTTTCTGGCGAGACTCGCCATTTTTTGAATTACCTTAAACGAAAAGTGAATTACACACTAGTTTTTTTAGGATGGCACAGAACACTTTATTAAGCTAGTATAGCTACAAATTCAGCATATTGATACACCCAATTCTATACCTATTACTATAAACAAGCATTTTCACAAGAATACTTATCATTTTTAACAATTGTGCTCAGTATTCATGAAAGAGTATCATATTCTGAATATGGTTCCTGCTACAAGTATAACAAGATAGATGCTTTACCAACGAACGAAGTGGAAAAGTGGTTGTCTGTCTATCAGCTGTACTAGACATTCAACAACTTTGTGCTTGATAAAGATACCACATATACTCGACTGGCCATGTGTTCTGGCAATCATCAGAGGCATTAGCCTCGCAACAATCTTATTGTAAACTTTTTGATGCGGATTTATGTTGTTCTTTCAAATCCTCCACCAAGCTGCATATGCAACCAATCTGGTGACGTTCCCCTGGCATACTCCCTTGTAGCTTGTGGACCAAATGCCATTGCATTTGTATCAAATGTCTGTTGTACGAACTAGAAAAATTAAAACAGTTTATCATCAGTTCCATATAAGGTGGATTGAAACGTGAGAACACTTCTTCAAGCACAAATCTTTGTGCCATCTAACCTTTTGGGATCATAGAATATCTTTCAATTCCAGATCTTAGAATGTAAATCCTCCTCTTTACAACTATAACATTGGTTTTTCTTTACATCTTATCAGAAGCTAAAATCCAATGCACTGTTCCCTAACTTCCTCTGATCCGCCCAGTTTCACAGTTTCACGTGAATAAAATGTGGTTCATCTATGAATTATATACTATTCATTTGTTAAAGAAAGATATAAAAACAAGAGACATCCAGGATAAAGGAGCAAATTCAAAGAAACCAGTAGACCACTCATCATTTTATGGAAAATGGTCATGGTCACAAATCTTTGTATCACTATTGCTTGGCCATAGCATCCAGACCAGCCCTAATATATCTTCAGCTAATCTCAAAAATATATGGTACTGATTTCTAACCAGCAAGTATAACTCCAAGGTGCTAATGATGAAACAGTGATAAAGCGCAGCTTGCTAAATGCAGACACAAGCCACTAGTTCCTCCAAGAACAAAAAAGTGGCCAGCTCACATTATAATCAAGGTGGCAGGTACTCATTTTCTGATAAAGGACAGATCAAATTAGGGCACAGAATCACCCTACATGCCGATAAACTAGAAGGTAGGTGAGGTTGCGCTGAGTTGACACGCTTGAACAAAAAAGGTAAAGTGCAATTTCATAAAGCATATGTATCATGATGGTATCACAATACCAATTGGTCATTGATGTGCACTAGGACAGACATGAGGCCCACTGGAATTAGTAGTTCATACAAAACTTACATCTTTAGCTGGAAATCCTTCTATGCTTGGCGTTCTTGAATTAACCGCTTCAAGCTTCATCGATAAAAACTGCAGAATCAAGAATGTGTATTACTGCAAAGTTCTCACAATTAGAACACTCCATCAGCCAACAAGACAGATGCTAATGTGTTTTCCTGTGTGGCGGGTGGGGTGACGAACATACCTCAACCTGGTGTTGTAATGATTGAATATAATTAATTATCTCATCAAGGACGAGAGCTTTGCCAATAACCTGTAACCGGAAAAACAATCAAAATGAGTTTCTCCATCTCATTTCAACCAAAAACATTAATTCAGCTTTAGATATTTATTTATTAACTTTTTTTTAACGGGTAGCCTTTGATGTTATTTATCATGAAGAAAGAAGTTAGAATCTCCAAATCCCATCTCCATTGGTCTAGTTTTCTTTTACAAGCAGGAACATTTGTTGGTCTAGTTATGGATTATTTGGGCAGTAACATGATAACCTCCAAAATGCTAGACTCGTCATCAAGGTCATGGATGTAGCAATCAAGAGCTTAGAGTCAAGGAGCACAAAGTATAAAATTGGGCTGAGTTAGCTTATTTTAATTAGGATGTAGCCTTTATGTCTTATGTAATCCTTAGTATAAATAGTTGTCTTTAGGGTTTTGGTTCATTAGTTTTTGATAATGTGAAGATACTCTTTGTGAGTTTATGGAATTGTCCAAACCTCCTGATTGGACCTTCTGGAGGTCTTCCCTAGTAAGAATCCACGTATAAGTTTTAATTCCCTTCTCGCTTGGATTATTAGTTTGTAATTGAATGCTTAGTTGCTTTCATTATCTGCTATTAATTCTTTCCTTCTTTTTTTGATAAAGGTAGGTAAATTAATCCTTTCTTTCTTCTAAATCTATTCCCCCTCCTTTCTAATTCCATTTGTATCTTCTGAATTCTATCTAGTTTTAAATTGATTGTCCCAGTTTATATGTTCTTACACTTCAGTTGTTACATAACAAAATGAGAGGAGCACATTCTGATATGTAAGCAACTAAAGAGCTTGGGCATGGAACATACAAAGAAATCCATGTGTTTTTGCTAAAGCAATTAATTCAAACAAGGTCAAGTTTCAAGAAACTAAGAAAATTGAAACATCTTGGATAAGACATTTTCATATTTGAATACGTCAACCAGAACAGGCAAGAAATATAGTTCCACCTAAATAACATGGGACAAGGGCTTTACTTATCAACGATAAAATAAAATACAAGTTCCATCTAAATAGCATGGGTTGGCTTTACTTGTCAACAACAACAACATACCCAGTGTAATCCCACAAAGTGGGGTCTGGGGAGGGTAGGATGTACGCAGACCTTACCTTTACCTTTGTGGGGTGAAGAGGTTGTTTCCGATAGACTTGGCTCAAGAGGGTTGGCTTTACTTGTCAAAATAAATAAAATACCATGGGACAAGAGCTTTGCTTGTGTTGCTCGGATCCTCCAAAAATGCACTACGTTTGGAGGATCCGACACGCAACCCAACATCATTTTTGAAGAGTTCGAGCAACATAAAATTGCTAAAATGCTGACAGCTTGACAAGTAATTCATCGCTAAAATGCTAAAGCTAAATCTTTTCTACAAGAATCGGTGTCGTTGCAACATATCTATTGGAGACTTGGAGTCTAACCTTCACTCAATTAGTACTTCCACAAAATCTGAAAGAAAATTAGCGAGGCTTTTGCCTGAAGTTCACTATGCGAACAGCAGGCTTTGCAAGTGAACCTAAAAACTATGTCATCTCGCCCAAAGTTGGAGGCACTCCCAAAGTCTTAATATCAGAAAGTATTTAATCAAGTACCATTGGAAAACAGAAAAACAGCAGACGAAAATCAAGCATTTCAGATTTTAAACAGTGAAAAGAAAACGGAAGGTGCAGTAGCGCACCTTATTACAACCAGGGACTATATCTTGGAGGACTTTCATCCTCTCACTTATCTTTTCTCTCCTAGCCTGCACAACAAATAGTCCAATCAGCAAGACCATATTTTCATACATAACCATCATTTTATACCATGTAAAACTTGTTTCATCAAGAAAGTCGAAACTTTGACCCTGACTTAGAAGAAAATAAATTAGGCAAAATTACTCTTTCTGCAAGGCTGTGACTATCAGTAGCTTGACCCCTCCTTGCTCGCACATGAATGTAATCTTTCGGTGGTTCAGCAGGCTTTGCGGGTTGTTCTGCATTTCCTGAATTCCCTTCCCCATCACCTCCAGATTTGCAATTCTCATCTGATCTTGTAGTCTTCAGCCACTTACTATCAGATTCACTCTGCTCAAATCACCAAATTAATATTAAAATAGTGAGTCAAATATTAACAACGCAGAAAAAGATAATCAATTTCTCACAATGCACGGTTCAATATAAGAAATTTGATTTCACATCCAATCAACCAACTACTTTTCAGTCCCACACTAGTTAAGGATCTGCAATATGGATCCTCCACATACACCATTCTTTTCAATCCCATTTCTTCCCAATACTGACAAATAATTTGTATTTTTAACCAAGATTCCGGTTCTCTTAAACTGGAGAATAATTAAATGTCTAATCACCTGAAAAATACTTAATAAACATGAATCAGATAGAACAGTGAGAATAAATCAACTCCACTATGATTACTGTTGATGGAAACTACGAAGCAATGTACTCTACTCGGTCTTCTCAAGTTATCTCCAGTTTTGCTTTAATCAATCAGGAAAATAACAGAAGGTCAAAAACAAAATTGCCTAGCATGACTCCATGGAAAATAAATATATCAACTAACTGTACAGTAGAATTAACTTAAATCACAGTAGTTTCTACAACTAAATTAGTAGAAAATTAAGGTAAATTAATAGAATAGCAGGCTATAGTTATAATTTACTAACATTAAGCAGTTATTAGAGCTAATTTAGTAGAAAATTAAGGTAATTTAGATAATAGAATACCAAGTCATTGCCCCTATTGGAAACTCCTTTAGCAAATTCATCATCCACGTGTCGCTTCCTAGCTGAACCACCGCCGCTATAATTTGTCGGAATATCACTCACATTACACGTCGCCACCATCGACGGTGGCAAACTATACGGCGTCGCGGCTCCACCGGCATTGATCGGAAACTGCCAGATCTCATCCAAATTAAACTGCGGAGACTGAAAACCTTCGGCATGATTCATAATCGAAGCTTGAGGATCCATTTCAAAACCCGATCCAAGTCCGAATCCGAAGGTAATGGTAAAGTACTCGGCATTCACGTAGGAAATGTGAATGATATAAAGGGAAACTCTGCGTGTGCGAAAATGGAACTGTACCTACTGGCGTACAATAGCGACCACCACCAGTACCGAGAGATATACAAGAAGAAAAGAAATGACTTGAATGAGACTTTTTGGGAGGGTCCAGTTCCAGCGTTTATTGTCTTCCTCTGAATTGTTGTTTATTTGTACGGGAAAAAAATAATTTGGATGATACTATATTAATTTAATTCTTGTATAATTTGATACATCAATTGATTGTATTATTTTATATTATCAAAATTATAAAATAACTAATTCATGTATAATTATGAATAAAATAAAGTATCAAACGAATGAAACTACCTTTATTTTTTTCCTAGAAATCAATAAAGATTAAAAATTTAAATATATAATTGTAAACTCATTACTTTTTAGTTTAAAAAATATATAAATATTTTAAATAATATTTTGTATATCTAATTTTAATTCAATGAACCAAACACCTAACAAAAAATAATTTATGTACTATTAATCTATAACTAACTAATTCCTACATAATTAACGTAACTATAAATCATATCAAACGACCAATTAGTGTTCCCATAATTATAGTACTTCTCAAAATGAATTCCTATGAGATTAATATTTACATTTAGATCTTGTTTAGAAGAACACCTTGTAATTGGATTTAGTATAATTATTAAAGTAGTGATTATATACTTACTTATTTTTCATAATATAACTATGATATAATTTCATTTCATGTTTGATTGCGCAAACATAATTATATAATTAGATATTTTTAATTTTAGAATAAAGTTAACAATAAAAATTGAATAAAGTCTTTTTCGATGGACATGTAGATATATATATTAATGTGTGACAAGTATATGCGCATACTGCATATATTATATATATTTGAAAAATAAAAATATGCGTGGACACTTGTTAAAAATAGATTTATCTTTTACTAGCATTTCTTATTTGTTATTACAATTATTTATTATAGAATTGGGGAGCATAATTTTTCCCTTCAATTACACTCAATTACATTCTAACTAATAAGCAATTACTTAATCAGACAAATAACTTAAAATTGTATAACTACATGCAACTACATTTACAACAACAATAACATACCTAGTAAAATCCCACAAAGTGAGGTCTGGGGAGGGTACAATGTACGCATAATTACCTCTATCTTGGAGGTAGAGATGTTGTTTTCGGTAGGCCCTCGACATAAGAACAAGCAAATCAAACCAGTACCTAAAGGAAATAACGAGAACGAGTAAGTCATGTCAAAATACTATAAAACACATGCTAGAGCAGTAACAAACACAAAGGGGATAGTGACAACCACAAATTAATATGATAATCAAAGTACAAGAAACAATAAAATAGTAACAGGAATCGAATGAAAAGAAAAGTACAAAATAATACTACGACTAATAATATGAAATGATAAGCGGGACAATGTTCAACTAGCTACTAAACTTCTACCCTAATCTTCATCCTCCATAACTTCCTATCTAAGGTCATGTCCTCGGTAAGTTGAAACTGTGTCATGTCCTGTCTAATCACATCACCCTAATACTTCTTCGGCCTACCTCTACCTCTCCTGAAACCATTCATAGCCAGCCTCTCACACCTCCTCACTAGGGCATCTGTGCATCTCATCTTCACATGCCCGAACCATCTCAGTCTCGCCTTCCGCATCCTTGTCCTCTACTGAGGCCACTCCCACTTTGTTCCGGACATCGTCATTTCTAATCGTATCTCTCATGGTATGCCCACACATCCATCGCAACATCCTCATTTTCGCAACTCTCATCTTTTGAACGTTACAATTCTTGATTGTCCAACACTCCGCCCCATACAACATAGTTGGTCTAACCACTACTCTATAGAACTTGCCTTTTAAGTTTTAGTGGCACCTTCTTGTCACACAAGACTCCTTATGCAAGCCTCCACTTCATCCACGCTGTACCAATACGATGTGTGACATCATCGTCAATCTCCCTATTTTCTTGAATAATAGACCTAAGATATTTGAAACTTTTTTTTTTTGGATGACCTGAGTACCATACCTAACTTCCACGCCAGCCTATTGTGTTACGCCACTGTACTTGCATTCCAAGTATTCAGTCTTGGTACATTCAACTACATTTAAATCCAATTATAAGGTGTCCTTCCAAACATACCGTTAGTGGATGTAGCATTAACAAGAATTTATTGGATGTAATTTATCATTAAATTTTTTATTTTATCCTAAATATAAATCTTTTAAAGTTATACAAATGTAATGACATGTTAAAGTTACTATAAGTTTTAAAAAATTTATAGCCACATAAATATTATAATCTGCTAAAAATTTAAAAGTGATTTTTGATATTCAAAATATTAAACTGAGTACACATTTTTGAAGTTAGAAATGCCAAACTTTTTGAAAAGTCAAAAAAGTTGGGAGGTACCTAAACGGCTAGGACTTGAGCCAATGGTACTCGTGTCAAGAGTAATTATCTGATGAAAGTACATGGGGTCTCATTTATCAATCTTTGTAAGAGTCACTTTCTCATTAATCAACCATGATTAATCTTTTGGGTTCGGTTTAATTAGGAAGTGAGTAAGTACAAATCATTACTAGAGGGAGGTTAAATTAAATTAGTAACATTTTGGCTTAACTGAATGTTCATTGACTAATGATTGTAATAATTATGATTACGTGGGTCTACTTGTGTGGAAGTCATAGTTAATGACAATTTTGAGTTTGACAACATTAGTTTTTGTTGGATTTTACATATATGTTAATTTCTCATTTTCATTGATTTCTCTTTGTTTGAGTTAGTGGTCATTCTTGTGTTAATTATTGTGCACTATAGTCAAAGTTATTATTATTTTTATTTCCGACTAAGCGTTCGGTGTTTGCATTGGACACATAATTAATCAAATTTACTCCGCATAAAGCTCATTTAAGGGGGAAGCACTCTCTAACATAATTTTTTTATACTCGTGACTGAATCTGAGACCTTTGATCAAGGCTAGAGGGATCTTATTCATCCCACCACAATCCTTGTTGGTGATCAAGTTATTCCTTGACACATTCGAAGATAGCTCACGTCTAACCGAAATTTGGAGATTCACATCTAATTTTTTTTGTGAATTGACCATAATGAGAGTTAAACCTTAATTCAAAGAGAACAAATGATCTAGAATAATTATCTTCTTTAAACATTCTTTCTTTTAAACGATTTAGACTTCCAAAATCTTAATAGACATAAAATTTGTTGTTATTATTCTGCTTTGCATGTGCAACCTATGTAATTGATGGTTTTATTATTTAAATTACTCCCACTCTAATTAACTAGAGAACAAATATAGGAGACTTAATTATGGCATATGGCCAAACTCGTGTTTTTGCTATTGACCAATACCAATAGATCTTTATCATAAATGGCAAATTGAGAGCTGCTTTAAACAGTTTTCATGCCTAACTAAATGTCTTGACAGTTGAACTATTCTTTTGGAGACTGTCAATAAGTTGGATGACGTTTCAAAATTAAATTCTCAATTTTAGCCTAATTTTAAAATTGATTAATACTTGTGAAGTTCTCTAGCACACTAGCTCTCTCTCAGTCTATACTGTTGTGTGTTTTGTTAGTTAAATATAGCAAAGAATGGATCTTGGCCTAACTCAACCCATAAGCTAGCTTATGAGTGGAGGATTGTCGAAGTCCATATAAGGAGACCACTCATCTCATTAAACATCGATATGAGACTTTTTTCATTCTTCAACACCCCACCTCACACATAGTGCTGGACATTTGGTGGTTGAGCAATTTAATTTGGGGGCTCAACATCGGGTAAGATGGGTTCTGCTCTGATACCATCACCAGTATATATAGTCCTTTGCTTCAATATATTTGAAATTAATAAAGCTTTATGACAACTAATACCTGTTGCGTTTGCAGAAGCAATAGAGTTTTGAGTTTGGCCATGAACTTGAGCCTCATTCATGTTTGCATTTAGCAGTTGCACTATATACTCATATTGACCTTTTGAGAAAACATGTGCACCTTCAACTTTCATCTGGCCCATACTCATTTCAACTCCTGATCTTGAACTCATTCTTGTAGGTTTGTCATGCATCTCATTTCTATGCTTATTTGTATTGTAATAGCCTTGTATTGTCCCTTAAGTGTACACATTATAAGCATCATGTTCTTTCCTTTTTGACTTAAAACTAGGTGGATACCCAACCACCTTGTAGCAAAATTTCTTTGTGTGATCCCTCGGTTTTCAGACTTCACAATACACATTACAGTTCTTCCTGAACTTCTAAGGACCTGCTTTAGAATACATTGGTGTAGGGTCATGACTAAAACTAGCACTATCACTCAAATCATTTGGGACAACACCCAAGAGTCATGCAGACTTTGAAGACATAGATTTCTGATTTTCATCACTAGTGATCATATCATATACCTTGTTCATAGAAGACAGAGGAGACATCAATAAAATTTGACTTCTTTCTTGCATATAAATTTCAATTAAGAATTGATATAGCTTTTATCTCTGCAAATACTCCACAAAATCTTTTGATCTTGGATAACCACAACTAGGAGGTGGTACAAGTGACTAAAATTCAACCCATAAAGTTTTGAGTCTAGTGAAATACTTAGCTACACTTTCTTGAGATAGAGTAGCTTTTTCCCTATATAAATTGTAGGTTCTTGATCCATCCATTTTATCAAATCTTTCTCTTAAATCCTCCCAAAATCCATAAGTAGATTCAGCATACAACATACCACCAAGCAGATTAGTTGACATAGATTTTATTAATCAAAGATTGTACAATTGCATTTACCCAATCTCATTGTTCCCATAATTATTCCCTAAAATTTTCTTTCTTGCAGTTTTCATTTACAAAACCAACTTTATTCCTACCTAGTAATGCAATTCTCATTGATTTACTCCACAAAACATAATTTTCAATACCAACAAATTGAAGTGAGATGAGAGAAACGCCACTTACATCCGAGACTTGAAGATACAATGAGTTGTTATGATCAATTGTCAGTCCAAAATCAGATCCTGATCCTGCTGCTGGTTGGGTGCTATTTTGCGAGTTCTCATTTGGAACTCCCTTTGCATTCAGATGTTCCATTGTTATGATTGATACATAATTGAATCACAGAACTTTTAGAACTGTTTTGAAGATTGAACAATTTCTTGGCAATTCTGAATCGCACAAGAATAACAAGAAATAACTGCAGAAACTATAGAAATAGAAAGAAATGATTGATTTCGAAACTTGTGGAAGAAAGAATCAATCAAACGAGGTTCATATCTTTGATGTACAATGCCCAATTTTAGGAATAAGTTGCTACATACTTCATTTACAAATTATGTTTTATTATCAGTCCTTACAATCTTAATAGATTTGTGGAACTGAGTTTTGACAAAATTTAAGAAGTACTATAAAATCACACACACATCTGATTTCACCTTGAGCAAGTAAATTCAAATCATTCTTGTAAAATCATCTACTATTATCCGAATATACTTGTTTCCATTATAAGTATGAACTTTATAAGGCCCATGTACATCCATATGAATTAGATCAAAGCTATATATACTTTTGATACAACTAGTAGAAAAAAATGTAATCTATAATGGTTTGCACATGGACACACGTTACATTTCTTGAGAGTGTTTACTATGACATCAAATTGTGCATCAATCAATTTACTCGAAGTACTACTAGAAGTGTGTACAAATCTCATGTGCCACAAGCTTATTTCTTTCTCATGAATAAAAGTAGCTTCTTCAGTTGTCAGACTTAGCTTCAACTGATCATCAACAATTTCAGCAGTTGTTTTATTCAACAATATGTACAGACTATCTTGTACTTTACCAATGTCCTTCATCCTCCCATTGTAGAGATCTTGAAATAAACAGAATTCAGGGTAGGAGGTAGCAACACAACACAATTCTATAGTCAGTTTGAAACTGACATTAGATTATACTTAAACTAAGGTAAGACAAACACATTCTTTAGTGTACTTCTTCCTGAAATAGTACTTGAACAAGTATGTGTGATATGATATATCTCCATTAGGTAGATAAACTTTTTTTGGATTTGTAGTTTTTACTAATGTTGCCTTATCCAATAACTCTATATTTGACACCATGTAAATAATGGATCTTGGACCTAGCTTAACCCCAAAAGTTAGCTTAAGAGGAGAGGATTGTCCAAGTGCATATAAGGAGATCACCCATCTCATTAACCCCCGATGTAGAACTTTTTTCATTCTTCAACAAATACAAACTACAAAATAGTATAAAATCTTAACCCATTTCAAGTCTTTTACAATGCCACTTGAAAAATTACATGAGATTTCTAACTTTAATCCAACTTACATAAGTTTATACAAATTATAGGCTCGTTTGGTTAGTGAGATAAACATTATAATTTCGAGATAGATTAACATATTGATACATTTTTCGTTCATTGAAACTTTTCTCCCAAATTATCTCTCATTTTTAGCCAACAAACTAAGCATCTACCAATAAAAATGTATCCATCAAATAATTTTATGATTATTTAATTCACATATTATAATCGTGGAATAATTTGTCGCCAATCAAACTAACCCTAAGAGGTCAGTACAACACCTGTGGTTACAACTTGAATTGTAGTACTGTCTGTTCAATTGAATATATTTCATGCTCCAATTATTGATTATGTAAAATGTTGTAGCTGGACCAATGATAGTGTTTTTAGAGCTTACACGTAACAATACACGATGTGATTAATTACTCAAAATAGTTCGACAAATGTGGTAATCAAGCTAATGTTTGGTTTAAGTATGTCAAAATATATTGTTCTTTCCAAATCAAAACTTGTACAAAACATAGTACTATGATAACCTCACTGTGCCTATGTTCTTTACTCTTTTGCTTGTTCAAGAAAGTTCAGTTTTTACACGAGTCATTTCATGAATTGTAGGCATGGGAAATGATTTCTGTTTTTTCAGCAAAATTTTTATTGTGAATAAAAAAGTAGGCACAAGAATTAATAATTGGAGTATATATAGGGTGCAAGTCTGGGAATTTATAGCACGAATACTATACATTTGCATTATTCGTTTTTCTTATTGGGTCTCATCTTTAATAATACTGTTAAAGTTAAGATAACTTGTCACACTCATATAAAGAAATTAAAGTGAATGATGCACATGTGGTACTTAGATTCCGTTTATTTTAACCGATTAAAGTAGTCGTTGAGCATCAAGTGTGGAAAAACACTTTAAGGTGTTGAAGCTGATTTTATAAATATACACTTACGTATTTGAATAGAAGTGTCAAAACCAATACTAAACAACTAATGTATTTGGTAAAAATATGATGATGATGATGATAAGAACTTTTTATGCTAAACCGGTTGAAATGTCCTTAAAGCTATTTACCACAAACACAAATTTAGAAGTATTTTTTCATATATGAAAAATTAAAATCGAACAAATGAAAATAGAATAGAGATTTAATTTAAAGTAATGATTTTGGAAGAGTATTTTGAAGATCACAAGCGTTTTCAAATATAAATTAGTAAAAGTTTTGATCAAATAAAAAACACTTACTATAAGTTATAAACCCATAAGTTAGGCGACCTACTTATGACTTTTGGATGATCTTGATTTATAAGCCTTTTTAGTGTTTATCGAACATGCACATAAATAAAAAAATTCCTTTAAACTGATTTGACCTGCTTATAAGCTTCGTCAAACCCTCTTCGTAATCACAAGTAGAATTAACTTTGGTCCAATTTATTAAGGTTTCTCCCTTTGTGGTCTTTCACATGAGGGCAATGCATAAGAACAATTTGACGGGGTAAACTAATGGTGAATGCTTAGCTAACTCGTGGCACTATTGAAAGATATGACGCTAAAAGTTGTAGAGCTGGTCATCTTTCGTATCGAGTCATTAAAGCAGTGCGTCTTCGTGCTATAATCGGATACTTTCATCGTGCTATGATTCGAATCATGATATTTTTATTCGGACATTAAAAAAACAGGAAAATATAGAGGGAAACGGGCTGTGAATTGCATAATAGATGCAAAAGGGGAAAATATAATAGAAGAGAAGGCAACTGCATTGTACTGGACAATTTCGTGTTGGACTCATTTCTTCACGAATGGATCCTTAAGAAACTGATAGTTTATACTCATTGCCTCGTCAAAATCTGGGGCCTTTGGAAAACAATTATTTGAAATATTAATCAAGAAATTGATTTTTGGACCATTTTGTTAGATTTTGTCTCTGGAAAATTGATAGATGAAATGAACACAACCAAGGATGGGGTCGTCGAGGTCCTTTATTAAATAGGTCTCGATCTTACATTGTGACTTGTGAGAGATATTAAAAAATGGCCATTCATTGAGTTTTTTTTTCCTCTCTAAATATAAAGATATATTATATTACTATATTATATACTATAAGGAAATAAGGAAGAAAACACGTCTTTTTTCTGATTTTCCAGCCGGTGTTGGGTATTTGCTTTGGAGTCCGACTACATTCGGGTTGCGCATTGCAGGACCCATTTTAGGGATAGCTCTCCTACGAAGATTTTTTTCATTTTTAAGACTCGAATCTGAAATTTATGATTAAAAGTGGAGAAAAAAAGTGTCATTATGGTTCTTGTGAAATCTCCTTTTGCGTGTGCTTGTGAATTGGGATTTGAGGGAAGGAAATATTTGGTAATAACCGAACCTTATAATACTTGATGATTTTTGTGAATTGGTGATCTCTAGGCTACAGTTTCAATCATATCATACTGCAATTTGTTTTATGCGTGTGTTTGCGACAATTTTTCTAAGTA
Organism: Anisodus acutangulus; assembly: GCA_029783415.1. NCBI lineage: Eukaryota > Viridiplantae > Streptophyta > Magnoliopsida > Solanales > Solanaceae > Anisodus > Anisodus acutangulus. Next base: position 45,429,663 of record CM056500.1, on the reverse strand, counting down.
TGAAAAATAAATTGCAATTATAAAATAAATAAAGAGAAAAGTAATTTTATTTATTAAGATTGTGAATACAATTTTGTGTATTCTCTTAATTCTTCTCTTCTAATTTTTTTGTGATTAAAAATTTGTGAGTAGCATATTTCTCGAACGTAGAATGATTTGAACCTCCTTGAGATGTTTTTAATCTCCAGAAATATTAGGCAACACTCCGTTGTCGAAGTCTCGATGAGCTATGTAGCTGGTGACTTATTTCTTTGCTTGCGAGTGCCTTAGACAACTTCTGAATGCTTTCAGGAATTTATGAATGTATATTCTCAGATGCTCTAGCTGATCCCAAAGAATTATGTAACACCATATTTATAATTATAGGAAGTAGGAAGTCTAAGTGTAAATGAACTATTTTGCTTAATTTTAATTGTTTCATATGAGTCATTAAACTTATCACAAAACCTATGTGATTAGGTCGTATATGATTGACCTACACATTATTTTGGACACTTGGTGACTTTTAATTTATTTTTGTTTTAAGTTTTAACTGAAAGTTGTCACATCATTTAAACACATGACATCATCTTATTGGTCTTAAATTTGACTGGAGCGTCATGTCATTGAATGTATTACATGTGTTTGGGCCTTTACATGAAATGAATCTTAAACTTGAATTTAATTTAATGAAACCCAAATAAAATTATACTTAACCCAAAATTTATATTTACGGTGTGTGTCTAGGAACAAGGGAGAGGGAAGATTTTGGTGATATTTGAATTTTGAACTTTATACTACTTGAATGATGTAAAATTTTGACCATTAGCTTGTAACTTCAATCTTATTTTGGATTGTGGAGAAAATATACGAGAAAGTTACACATATTTACTGTCCAAGAAAATAATTTACAGTAAGCATAACTCAATAATTTTTTATATCTACAATAGCCAAATTACTTAAAATAAGTGTTGTCTCTTTCAATATTACTTTTTAACTGTTTTGAATCATACACTTGCATTTCTCAACATTGTGCACACATATTCCTCACGTTTTTTAAGTATTTTTCTTTTACACCATTAAACACCTTATAACAATATTATACATATGTATACAGTATTTTCAGTGAATATATACTACGTGAAGGCAAAAAATCTAAACCCTTCTCCACTATTATATTATACACGAATATATAAAACTTATACATATATACATCATATTGCACCTCCTTTACTTCCTTTAAGATCCATCATTTCAATCCAATCATATATTTTAACACCGTGATTTTCAGTTACAGTAGATTAATAGCATTTGCATAAAAAAAAATTAAATCTACCATTTTTATATGTTCGAATCGTTGTTCATATTTTAGATCTAAAAAGTTTATTATAATCTAGATGAAAAGAAATTATACTTATAAAAGATGTTAAATACTTCTCCATCTTTAACTAGAAATTTTAAATTGGAATAGCTTTAGTTGCCTTTAGTGTTTCAAGAAAGTACCATACGAACTAGAGTGAGGAAAAAAAAAGTGAGAATGATGCTTTTGGTCCCTCAATTATTTTTAGATTCTAATTTTGATCCTTATAGTATATGGTTATCACATTTGAATTTATTAACTAGATTGTATGCTTTTGGTCACTTTATGTAAGAAATATGCTATATTTGAACTATTTTAAGAGTATATTATCCTCAAATATAGATAACAATATAATTTTAACATAACACATGAGTAATTAAATATTATAACAATTAATAAATCTTAAATTTGCTAATATTCATAAGCAAATGGATCGAATATACATATGTCAACTAATTAAATGTTAAATATATTTAGTTAAATATTACAAAGATTACGGATCCGTTTGGCCACGAGAGTTTTTCATTTTTTCTGATTTTTTTCCACTTTATTTGAAAATCAATTTTTGACCATGAAAATTACAAATATTGAAAAATATTTAAAATCATATTTTCACATTTTTTCACTTTCAGTACATTCAAACAATCAAATATTATTTGCAAAAATTATAGCCAAACACGATTCCATCTCCTAAATTTTTAAAAAAATAAAAATATTTTATTTTCATGACCAAACGCCTAAATTTACCAATGTCCGCAGGACCAAAAATGTCATTAACCCAAAGAAAAAACCGGTAAAATACTAGCTAGAGTTGCAACAATTACAAAGCTAAAGCAATGTGAAAATGCGAACCCCACATTCCAGAAATCGGTTTGAATTTTGGCGGGTAAATGGAGCTCAACAAATTCAAGCTCCAACTCCGTGCCCTAATTTCTGAAATTCATCAACCCAAAGTAATCCTTAACCTCTCTCATCTCCATAACTGATCATCATCATTTCTCCATCACACTGTTTCTATATATGAACTCAACTACTATTAATTGCAGGAAAAGGAACGCAACACCTCCACCACACAATACAGGTTCATCCAAATCACTTTACATCTTACCACTTATTTTGTCACTCGTAATTCAAAATCTAACTGCTAAACGAAGCTTTTTCGATTTGTTAATACAGAAGCATAAGCAAATCGAGGAGGAATTCAATAAAAAATTGGCGGAATTGCGTGCTGAGTTAGGTCTCTCTAATGATCTTAGGCATAAACTTGAAAGAAAGGTAAACGACTATTTAACTACTCTATTAAACAAAGGTAATATACCCGTGATATACACTGAATATACAAGCAGATATATCATGTATATGTATAAAGGGCTCAAAGAAGCAAAGCAGTGGGCAGCCCAGCAAAGCAGTGGGCAGTGGCCCAAGACGCTGAGGCCCATCACGGGATTTCCCCAGCAAAGCAGTGGGCAGATTTATAAATGTTTTGATTTATCCTCTAAGAAAATCATAATTAATCGCCATGTCATTTTTTATTAAACCCAATTTCCTTTTACGAAAGTTCATACTCCCGAGCCTAGGTCGTATAATTTTTTGGATGACCAAATATCCCCGTATATTATTCGGAATTTTTCGGACATATCCCGCACCCAAAATCTCCTCCAAATGGTCCACCGCCGTTAGACCCATCAGACCGCACTGCTCCGCCATCGATCAGCCCCAAAGCATCATTAATCCAGCCCACCTGAACCGGGTCCAGATGATGATTCCGAAGCATCGATTTGGGCTAGCAAAGCTCCACCGTCACGCCACCCGCCCCGAGCCCGTAAAATTCCCAAAATTTCAATTCTTCCTCGAGTCATGTGAACCTGGCCACACTGTGAGTCACCGGGTATTTTTACACCTGAAAAGACATTTTAATTTACATTCTCGATGTCTCTAAATCCCCTATTGCCCGCAATCCCGTGGTCCGCATTAAATGACCCTAATTGAAAAATTGCTATGATCGATGAATATAATGCTCTTATCGTAATAAGACGCGAGTTGGTGCCCCGCCCATATGGTATTAATGTTATCGTGCCCATGTGGATTTTTGCTCATAAGGAGAATTCGGGATGGGTCATTTGCTCCATAAGGCGCGACTTGTCGGTGATGGTAAGACTCAAAGAGTCAGATAGATTCAGGTGAGACGCTTAGTCCTGGTCAAACCGCTACCATTCGTGACTGCGTGTTTAGCTTGGTTCTTTCCAAGACTTGGCCATTCATCACTGATGTCGGGCATGCTTTCCTACATGGCGATCTCTGGCGAAACAATTATATGCATCACCATGGGTTTCAAAAGGATCCAAACCGCCCTCATCATGTATGTTTGTCAAGTCCTTATATTGGCTTAAGGCCTGGGCCAAGGGCCTGGTACACGAGGTTTGTCGACTTTGTTTCAACTATTGGGTTCACTCACGCAGTAAGATAATTTCGTTCATCTACCGTGGTTCGCCCTGGCCTACATTCTCGTCAGGATGTGGACGATATCATCTCGATCGCTTCTTCCGATGTCCCCTTGCGCCACTTATCATGACCATGCTCAGCCTGAAGTTTATGAAAGACTTAGGGCCTTATGAGTTATTTTTGGGGATTGTCGCCAAGCTCATTCAGGTAGCTTGTTTTTTGTCTCAACGAAAGTATGTCAGCCGAGATCATGTAGGGCCGATGTCATCCTCGTAAGTCCACTTCCACGCTAAATGCAAAACCCCAAGTCGAGTGCCGCAAATAGTGCATTATACGAGATCTGACCCGCTATCGCAGCTTCCTCAGGCCCTTCAAGATCTTTACCTTTACCAGACCTGGATATTACGATGCGGTTCAGCAGTGTGTTTATTCATGCACGATCCCTAGAGTTGAGCACACGAATGCAATCAAACGCATCATTTGGTATATTCAGGGACACTGGACTATGGGTTGCACGGTATCCTTCATCTACATCCACACTTGTCTCTTACACGGATGTCGATCGGGTGGTTGTCCCGACACCGCATCGGTCGACTGCCATCAGATGTTCCTTTGGCAACAACTTGGTCTCCTGGTCAAGAAAGCGTCAGCAACTCTATCACGCCGGCGTGTAGAGGTATATCGGTGGTAGCGAACGCGTCTCCGAATCACGCTGGGTAACGTAATTTGCTTTGAGCTTCATTGTCCCATCTCGTAAGGCAACCTTGGTATATTGCGATAACATTAGTGTCATCTACCTTTCAGGTAACCCGCCAACACCAACGCACTAAGATATCGAAATGGACATTCACTTTGTTCGTGAAAAGGTTGCAAGTGGTCACGCTGCTGCATGCCATGTCCCGTCTCATATCAAATTGCGCACATCTTTACAAAGTGGTCTACCAATGGCTCTATTTGAAGATTTTAGGACAAGCCTCAAGATTCAAGACCGCCCGCTATGATCATGTGGGTGTGTTAAACAAAGGTAATACACCCGGATATACAACCGAATATACAACAAAGATATATCATAGGTATATTATAAAGGGCCAACAAAGAGCAAGGCACAAAGAAAGCAAAGGCAAATTTAAAGAAAGCAGTGGGCACTAACAAAGCAAAGGCAAGGCCCAAGACGCTGAGGCCCATCACTGGATTTCCCCAAAGAAAGCAGCAAGTGATTTGTATATTAAGGAAAATATATTTTGTGTATATTGTAGTGTATTTGTTACCTAGATTAGGATATACACTTACCATAATTAAGATATACACTTACCATAATTGTATAGTTAGAATTATGGTAGAATAAGGTTTTAGGAATAGAATAGGAATAAGATTCTCCTATTTTGTAACTTGTATATATATCTATTCAATCAATGAAAATAATCAAGAGGATTATTTCTTTCATACTCGTCTCTTATTGCCATTCGCAGAGAATCCCGCATATAAACAGAAAATTCACTAAAAAAGCTACTTATTTTAATTAACCATTAATTGACCACATTTATTTTACTGGAATGAATCACTTTCTATTTTTTTTTTAAATGGCTTAAAAATTTTCCACAACGGCAATATCTACCGGAGATATCGCCTGAATTGGCTGCGTTACTTTGTAGGTTAAATATCAATAGTTGAATGACTTTTCTGTTATAAAACAAAATTGAGTGACAATCTGATATATTACCATTAGTTGAGTGACTTTTGGGTTACAAAACAAAGTTGAGTGATTTTCTGAGATAAAAATTGTTAGTTGAGTGAAAGTATGAGAAATGAACTCGTGATTATCGTCTCATAAAAAAGTATAAATAAAATAGTAAAACTCTGTGTGCGTGTGTGATATATGTTAAAATTTTAACTGTCTGTGTTGATATATTAAGAGGTGCATATATATACTTTAGTGCGTGTGTGATATATGTTAAAATTTTGAAACTGTTTGTGTTGATGTATTAAGAGGTGCATCTATATACTTTAAACCTGGGATCTACTTCTCGTCTATGCATTTGTTAATATGTATCGTTCAGACGAAAATTAGGCAATATGAGTTAATACTGGTAACTTGCTTAGAGAATGAGAATAATTTGCTGGAGAACAAGCAGAAGGAATTGGAAGGAACTATACAAGGCTTGCTTGAATCAAAGGAAGCTTTTGTGAAGGCTTATGAGGTCAGTATTTTGTATAATGCTAATCCAGATCATTAAAATAGATTTTGTCAATTCATATTTTTTCCTTTGTAATTGATGTTCTGGTTCGTTGTATTGGTTCACGATATTTCTGTTTTATCTGATTTCGAGTTCTATCTGGTGAGGAGTTACCAAACTCTAGCATTATAAAAATGCATCTTTCTTAATAGGAAAGAGAAAGTGGAACTTTACTGGTAAATGTCCTTATTTCGATTTGGAACAGCAATTCTGTAAGCAGCGACTGGATGTTATGAGGTCATGTGCATGTGGTAACTGGAAGAAAGTAGTTTGTTCTTCAGGTGGCAGTTCTTAGTTTGAATAATGTGCTACTGCAAAGCTGATTAGATAATTTTCCCAAAATCTTTGTCCCTTGGAAGCTATTTTCGCTACCTTAAAACTTAGATGTGCTGTGTCCTTGCTATCTTCCACGTGGATACTCATGTATAGGTTTGTTTAAACTTAAGATATAGTAAAAGTCGTAGTATTTATATAAATTGTGTGATGTCATCTCAACCAATGAGCTCAACTTTTTGACTTAGCTATCTCCCCCAAGTATGAACTCATTCTTGCAATATTGAACATGCAGGACTCTACTTATGAAATGAAGCGAGCTATTGAAGACAGAGAAAAATTGTTGTTCTATATGAAAAGTTGAAAGCTCATTTGTTATTATTCGGTTCAATAACAAAGGAGGCTTCTTCCATCAATAAACTTATGGATGATGCTAGACACGCTCTCAGACAAAAAGAGGATGTAGGCATGTAGCTTTCTTTTCTTAAGGTTTCATTTATTTAGTCTCAGCAATCTATCTATTCATATACTCCTATTTCTTTTCCTTTACTTCTCAATTTCTGTTGTCATGTTCAGTGGCTGGGCTAAAGAGGAAAATGGATGAGGTTTCTACTTTTGAGAAACTTTTTATCGGTAATTTCTTATCTTGATTTGCCTGGGCATGTAGCTCTTTAGCCTTGTACTCCGCAGTTAGCGACAAAGCACAATAGTATGTTATTAGGGTATACACTATTTGATCCCTCAGACATGTTTAAGACAAATAGCGAAAAGATAGGTCATTTTATAATACAGAATATGTGGTTCTTTTTTGCTGGAATGCTCTTCTTGTAGTCCATCTAGAAAATTGTCATATCTGTGGGGTATTGGTACCAGTTGTCCATCTAAATATCTCTAGGTGTAACTACACATGGGAGATGTATAAGCATAAAATTAATAATGAATCCGAAGGTTTTAGTTTTTCTTTGTATCACTCTATAGTTATGCTTAAGACTTCTTCGTTGGTGCAATATAGTCATTCATTACATGCATTTTCAGTGTAAATTCTATCATAGCTCATCAAAGTTGGTTAGTAATGCTTTTGAGAGATTAACTACAGGTTTCCGGTTGTAAGAAGTTAGCTGTTGGTACCTAAGAAACTAATGTGCCACATTTTTATAGAAAAAATCAATAACCTGGAAAGCAAACTGATGAACAATGAAGTGGAACTCACAATGAAAACTAAAAGAATACAAGAGCTGGAGGCAGAACTTGAGGCAGCAATTCTTAGCAAGGAGTTCCAACCAAGGATCACACAGATATCCATTAACTGGTGGAAGCATTTTGTGGTCCCTTATGTTTATTAGGTCTCAATATGATTTTTCACATTCCCTTGATAATGGCATGCCACCTTAACTAGTTATACCTTCAGAGAGATGTATCCACAAAGGAAGTACTTCTACAGAACTTAATCTCAGAGAACAAGGTTTGCATAGAATTTGCTTAGGTGTATAATTGTATTTCAAATCAGATTGTAAACTTGACCTGTTACCTTTTTTGGATGGGTAATTATCAAGGGCTGTGTTCTGAAGTAGGAAGCTTAGGCATTGTCATAAAAAAGATTCAGGATGCCGTCACTCCTATGAGTGATGAGGTCTGAACACACTCGTTTTCCCTCGTGATTACCTTTCAAATGCTACTTGACTTTAGCACTATGTAAATGCCAGTTGCTTATAACTTGAGGATTTGTCGGACAAAACACTTTTCTGTGTCACGGCAGATCTAGTGTATTTGATCAATCATTTCTGATGTACCAACTCCAGTAACATTAATAGAGAGATCATGTAATTTTGAGCGCATATGCTCAAGCTAGCCACCTCCCACAAATGACCTTTGTGGCTAACATACGTATTCCATGCACCTCTGTATACGGTGCATATAAGGACAAGAAAAATTGAACTAGACTATTCCATATGTAGATGTAGTGGATAAGTTCTCCGTATTTGGATAAGCGTTTGGAGAGGGACAGCTATTCTAAGAATGTGTCCAACCTTTCCACGTTCTCCCTTTGTATAAACCACCACTTTAGGCTAATCATTTTTCCTGGCTGGCACTTACTCATGTTAGAGTTTTGCGCTCTCTCAAAATGCCTGCATGCCACTTGTTGTTTATGTCACATTAATTCTGTCAATACCCTTATGATGTACAACTCAGACAAGGATAAAGTCCTTAATTTGTATGATTAGGCCATCATCATAGTTCCATCACTCCATTGGCCCTAGCTGATGTTTCAGTTTGACACTCAATCTCTTTGTTGAAATATGCATTTGGTGTGCAAGTGCCGCATACTTCACGTATTGCACTATTCCTTGGTTTCATTTCTGCTATTAATTAGGCTGTATCTGTCTCTAATGCCAGGATAGGAAGACATTCACCTCACTGGTGGAAGGCCAGGAAGAATGGCAATCAATTAGACAGAGTGAAAACTTAAGGTTTGACTGAGCCTCTTATAAACTTCAATATCAGAAGTTACCTTTCTGGTTTAGTATAAAAAGCGAAAAACTTGTCCTGAACCTAAAATCACTGTACGGAAGATTTTGTCCTGAATATAACATGTGGCTAACCATTAGCGAAAGACTTGTCCTGAACCTAAAATCACTGTACGGAAGAGTTTGTCCTGAATATAACATGTGGCTAACCATTCTTAGAGCACATGCTAACTCCTTTTCATTACTAACCTGAAGATGTGGATGTATGAAACTCAGTCCATTTCTTTACTATGCAAAAAGGCGAATGCTCAAAGCTTTCAGCGGTCTATGCTTTCTCCTTCTGATAGCTTTCAGATTCGTTGTTCCTTTGATAGATTTACTTGTGCATCTTCTTTGGCATTCATCCTTGGCGTAGAAATCTTTTATAGTTCGAGCTTTTGTGCTCACATTAACTATTACCTAGTGACGGGCAAAGAGAAGTCAGAAACTCTCCTACATGCCCATGGTTTTTCCCAAATTAATTATTCTTTCAACTCATAATATCAATCAACAAGGGGGTTCTCTAAACAACGACTAGATGGGTTGTTAGTAAGCAGATGGGAAGATGGCAATAAAATAGACATGTGGCTTTTATCTTTTCCCTCATCTAGCTCATATTAAATACGTGCTTCAGATTCTGTCATGCATGTAGCTATTTGTATGTTGTCAATATTCTTCAATTTGTGACATTCTGGATAACTTCAATCGTGACACTTTGCTTACTAGGATGCCAGATATTGTTCAAATCACAAGGAAAGACTCTCATCTGAAGTCTTCTATGATTGAAGAAAGTACAGGTTCCTATCACACCCTTGGTTTATGCTGTAAGGAACATAAGCTTTGGTCTTTTGGTTTGTCTGACAATTGCTCAATTCTGTAGCTCAGTCCATTACAACAACGACAACCAAACAAACTACCCAATCCCAAGCTACCTTAATCCTTTTCACCGAACTTATATATTTTCCTACCATAAGATGCAATAGAGACTCACTATGCTAAGAGAATATTTGTAGATATTGCTCCAAGTTCTGCAACTACTTCCTTCTCCATCTCGTGAATGGTGCTTTCAGCTATCTCCATCTAAATAAACAGCCACCTCCCTTATCATTTTCCTTTTAGGAACTGGAACCTCAAAGCTTCATGTAACTTTATTTGCTATTTAACTTGAAAGGAAACATAAATTTTCTTAGAACTGCCGTACTGGCCATTTTGACTTGCTAAGGTGTAAAGAGACCAACCTTATCCATTTACTTGTGTATATTCTAATGCTAAAAATTAGAAGATATGACAAGTATTTAACACTTTATGCTTCATCGCTTATGTATACTAGGTGTAAACTTGCAGTTCTGACGTTTCCCTAGATTGATTATTCAGTGTAACAAGACAACAGATATTCATTAATACTTTGCAATCTGCCAAAGCAGCCTCACTAAAAGTTCAGGAGGATTCAATAAAGAGCTCCGTGAAGAAGGATAAGATCAACTGCTGTGCATCAGAGGCGAGTACATCCATCCTGAGATAATCTTCTTCCACCATATCTGTAAACAGTTATTTGAGCTTGCAGATACTTCTTCAACTTTGCAATTACAGTCTGTTTACTCTTCCTCACCATCAGCTTGCTCCGTGCCTCAGTGTGACGCTGACAATGCCAGTGTCTCTGCTGCAGCAGCAAAGGTATGGTTTACTAACTCACATTAAGTGCTTGTAGAAAAGTAATTATGGGATCACTAATGCTAATTTCCCTATTAATTACGTCGAATGTTGTCACACTGAAATCTTACCCAGCTAGGGCTACACTCCTTTTCATTCAACAGCCGCCTAAGAAATTATTTGAAGAACATTTCTTTCTAGCTGCCCATTTTTGTCTTAAAACACCTTTTATCATCCGGCTTGAAAATTTCTTCTGATATAGGATGATTATACAGAGTTAGTGAACCAGCTGGATTCTGAATGCTCAACAACTCAAGTGCAGATATTGTAAATTGTAAGATTTTGGTCTTTGTATAGAAAGTCCAGCTCTATTGTGCAAGCAAACTAGACTAACTTTTAGTACTTCATTGTAGTAATAATTAAGTGAAGTTTTGGTGATCCACAGTGCAGTTGAGATTGCGCAATTTTTTTTCTTTCACTTATGTCTCTTTAGTTAACATTTTCAATTCCAGAACAAACACTACTGTTCCATTAAGATAGAAGTTTTCAAGTTGCATCTTTAAGTAAATTTTGACTTTGCACTTATATTGTTCATGACTATTTGGTCTTAAAGGAATTAAAAATGCAATAGAATATCTTCTAACATGTTATAGTCATCCACTTCGTTTATAGAAGGTCCCAAAGTTATACCCATTCGCAAATTCATTTATTAATTGAACAGTTCAGATCTGAAAGAAGACCTAGCAATTGCCAAAACGAGTGCCTTGACTATAAAGCCAATTTGGTATGCCTTGACTCTCGGACCTTTCTCTATTGAAAATTGAGTTATTTTGCAAATTTCTCCCTTTCCGAGTAAATTCTATGCATTGGTCATTGGATTGATACTGATTCATTTATTTAATTCATGTTTAAGAGATACTAGTAGGTTGTCTAACAAAAAATTTAAAATAATATTTATGTCTTAATTGCGGTATGTGATCCAACACCTTGTCAAAGAGTGTTCCCTTTTCAATTTCTTGCGACAGTTTTGCAATTAAATTTGAGAGCCTAAAAGTTACACTCTCCGGGTTAGTTTGTACGTCTCAATGTAACTTTGCATGGGCATGCAAAACATATTGCAGAATAAATTACCTGAAAAATACAGGTGGAGCTTTTTGTAGACTCTATCTAAGAAAATGAACTTTGGACTTAATTCGACTTCAAAAGTTAGCCCAAGAGATGACTGCACAAGACCCTACAAGGAGACAACAACACACTTTATCAACTAACATTGGACAATCTAACACTTTGGTTTTTAAAATTTAAGTAGACAATTGAAGGGTAATTCTAAACTAGAAAGTCTTACCAACAAAGATAGCAGTTTATGGAGTGCATAGAGGTTATAATGTCCTATTTCCTTCCATTTTATATAGTCTTCAATCCGAAGAAGCAGCTCACACTTGCTGACCCTATGGCCCGAGCAAGGCCTTGTTACTGAAGTGTTTGAATTTTGGACTTGCAGAATTGGTTACCACTTGTACGATCAAGAACTTAATGACTAGTCGAAACATTACTTCACTTTATTATGCCAAGTCTAATTAGAAGTGGGTTGCGGTTTGGATGGATGGTCTATCCACCCTTAACTGGTGTCCAGTCATTGTGGATTGTTTGCACCATATGACCTTTGCGATGCTATTCTTTAAATCCTGTCTCGATTTGCTCAATGGACAAAGTTTTGTGATTAAAAGTAGTTGGATGAAAATTTTCTATTTGTAGACAAATATAGGCTACTGGTTAATGATGACAATTTAAGTAGTGCCACAAAAAGGTCATCTGTGCAAATGTTCGATTATAGATTTAGCAATTTCTGTTCTTCACCTCAAATTTATTTGACGAGAAATGCTTTCTTGCAACCGAAAACTTAATGACTACTGCCAAGCTAACCCCTAATGAAGGGGAAAATGAAACATAACTTCACTCGTCATGCCTAGCCTTAGTAGAAGTGGGTAGCGGTATTAGGTGGATGGTCGATCCAATCTTAACTGATGATTCAGTCATTGAAGATTATGTTTGCACCATTTGACCTTTTAGGCTATTCTATAAATTTTATCCCTATTAGCTCAATTTTTCATCTGAAAGTTCTAATTCTTCAAACAGGATGATATTGGTGACCATTCAAGTGAGATGTTGAAAATTGTCAGCATCTAGTGTTTTACTATCCTTTCTTATTAATGCTATACATGTGATATTTTATAGTTCATCTTTGTATGCTATGTGCAAGATAACAAGCTGGCTTATTCTCTGCCTAAAGGATGTTAATATTGATCAAGATTTTCTTTGCCTTGAATATTAGATGCCGGTTCAAGATTTGAGCTTTATGAGTTCGAAATGTCATTGAACCCATTGATCATTTAAGTTATTGGGTAAATTTAATATTTGTACGTATCTAGTAGACTTTTATACATATACAAAGTGTGGACCAAAGCTATTGGATTGGGACAAACTCATATTAATATTACCTTGTAATCCGCCCCTATTGAAGAGTGACATATATGTCAACCACGTAATACGAAACCATGAAAATATTTTCAGCACATTGAAGAATGACATACATACATGTCGACCACATAAATACAAAACCATTGACAACCAAGCAATCATGAGAATTGGTCGTGGTTAATAAAACATGCCGTTCAATGTTGGCAACCTACTTAGCGACGATAGATCGATGTGATAAATCAAAACAAGAATAATTGACCCTTTCTTTAGAATTTCAAGATTAGGTTGTCCTTGTTGACAAACCTTAGCTTTAATTTGTTTCATTTTCAATGTATGACATAAAAAACCAAAGAATCAACTTCAGTGGCTTATAGACTTTTTCTTTAATAGGAAAACAAACTTTCTTGCTCTCAATGCCTATCTCTAGACCAACAATTGCATACAATGTGTCATTCTTTTTCAAAATCTAATCAAAATATTGATTAGATCATGGTTAACTTAAAGAGTTTAAGTTCCATATTAGCACGTGTACAAATAATATATTTAGTCATATTTAGTCTTGTATAATTATGGTAAATATCAGATACATGTTGTATAAAGATTTCACATTGTACACTCTATATATATTTTGTATTAATGAGAAAAGCTCCACAAGAGAGACCAATACAATCTTACATGATATCAGAAGTCAAAACCTAAACCCTACTTATTTTTCTTTCTACCTCAGCCTCGCCCTTGGCTTTTGCTCTTTCTCGGTTTTCCATTGTTTTCTTCCTACCCGAAAATCAAGAAAGGTCCTTCTTTGTTTTCTTTTGTTGGTTTCTGCAGTCATCAAAGACTGCAGACAGGCCCCGTGTTCCCTTTTTACTGTTTCGTGTGTCAGCGAAACATCCATGTTTCCTATTCCTTCTGTCTTCTGTTCCGCCCAAGAACAGTCCTCTAATAATTTTGTTTTCGACCCGAGTCAATAATAAATGGCTTACTTGACCCGTCAACAGCCTGATAATGCGTGGTACATGGATCGGGTGCCACGATCCATCTCATCAATAATTCAGGTAATCTTCCTCAATTACGCAGTTACAAAGTCCACAATCTATTATGGTCGGTAATGGTCACCGCATTCCAATTCAAGGATTTGGCCACACCTTACCCTACCACCGCATCCCCACTTCTCTCTTAAAAATGTCTTTTATGCCCCAAACATCATCAAAAATCTAATTTCCGTTAGAAAATTTGCCACCGATAATTCTGTCTCAATTAATTTTGACTCGTTTGGATTTTCTGTAACGGACCTCCGTACCGAGAAACTCCTTACTAGATGCAATAGTGAGGGGGACTTATATCCTTTCCTACCCACATCCGCTGCTAGTGTCACTCCTCCCACCGTTTTAACAACCATATCGCTATCTACATGGCATAGTAGACTTGGTCATCCGGATTCTCACATTTTTTATTCTCTTAGAAACCGAAATTTGATCCACTATAATAAAGGGAATCTTTCTCATAGGTGCTCCTCGTGTCAGTTAGGGAAACACATTAGACTACCATTTACGGCTTCTATGAGTACTACTTTCTCCCCATTTGATATTATTCACGCTGATTTATGGACATCTCTCATAACTAACAACTTAGGCCACAAATATTATCTGGTATTTTTGGATGATTTCTCTCACTTTCTTTGGGTCTATCCACTCAAACTCAAATCTCAAGTGTTCTCCAAAATTGTTGAGTTTCGTACACTGGTTAAAACACAATTTGAAAAAGACATAAAATCATTTCAATGTGATAATGGTCGTCAGTTTAATAATTCCCCATTTCATAAATTTTGTGTGGTTAATGGCATGATCTTTCATTTCTCGTGCCCCCAAACCTCCCTTCAAAATAGAAAAATCGAAAGAATTCTCCGAACCATTAATAATATGATTCATACCCTCAATTTTCATGCGTCTCTCCCCCCTAATTTTTGGATATATGCACTAAAAACGGTAGAACACATTCTCAATATTTTACCTACCATGCGATTCAAAACAGGACATCCACTAAAATTCTCTATCATCGGATCCCTACCTATGACCATCTTAGAATTTTTTATTGTCTGTGTTACCCTAATCTAACATCCACGGCCACCCATAAATTGGCACCCGGATCTACTCCGTGCACATTTGTAGGTTTTCCGTCAAACCATAGGGGGTACTTGTGCTATGAGCTCTCCATCGATAAAATCATAATTTTGCGCCACGTCACCTTTGTTGAGTATGTTTTCCTGTTTGACAACATTAAAAAATTCCTAGTCACTGATTACAAATTCCTCGAAGATTCAGACCCATCACCGTTTGTCCAACAAGCATTTCGTCATGCTGCCACTATTTCGTCGGTGGCGGCCGCACCTAATGCCACCACCGACGGTCCAGTCTCGGTCTCCCCTCATCGTTCCATTGGGACTGCCACCTGCAGCAGCTCAGTTTCCCCCTCCCCAAGGTATCCCATCAGCTCTGCCATCACCGGCGGCCAACTACATCAGTCCACCGGTGTACCTCTGTCACTGCCTATGTCTCAGTCACAAACATCACTGATTGCCACCACCACCGGCAATCGACACAACTTGGCTATCTCACCACCGATAACCACCCTACCACCAATCGGAACCATCCGCCACCATCGACGACTGCCATTCCTTCCGGCAATTGGCCCATCGCCCCGGTTCCACCACCAGTCTCAGTCCATCCCACAGTGTTGTCGCCACACAGAACAGTAGATCTGCACTCCTAACCCATTCCCTACGACCCACCAATTACTGGAAGCCAAAATCGCACCACCACGTACACAACCCCAAACATCCCCTCGAGTCCCAATCCACCACCATCACCATACCCAACCAGTATCAACCCACCCAGATCGATGTCACCACTAGATCCATTGCCTAACCCTGACCCCGTCGTCCCCAGCCAGACACCCGACGAATAGAACCAAAACCCATTTCAAACCCCATAGCAAATCACCAATATTAACCCAACCCGTGAACCAGACCATACAAGCCGCACACAAACCCAAACTGCCCATGTCCCGTCACACCATATGAAAACTCGTGCCCAACACGGAATTTTCAAACCTAAAGTCCAATTTAACCTGTCCACAAAAACCATATCCCCAATTCTTAAAAACCCAAAAATAGCCAAATTAGACCCAAATTGGAATACGACCATGCGTGAGGAATTTAATGCTTGAACGAAACATCACACTTGAGATTTGGTTCCTCAGCCGGAGGGGGTGAATGTGATCCGATGCATGTGGCTTTTTCATCACAAATACAGAGACAGTGGTGCGTTAGATAGGTATAAGACAAGACTCGTGGCTAATGGCACAAACCAGCAGGAGGGTATAAATTGTGGTAAGACTTTTAGTCCAGTTGTTAAATCGGCCACCATCACCCCAGTTTTGAGTATTGCTATGGATAAGCATTGGCCTATTCATCAGCTTGATATGAAAAATACATTTCTACATGGGGATTTGAAAGAAATTGTTTACATGCACCAACCACCTGGTTTTGTCCATCCAGCAGCCCCTCAGTATGTATGTCATCTCCTTAAGTCACTTTATGGTTTGAAACAGGCCCCTAGAGCGTGGTATGATCGCTTTGCGCAGTATATCATGCAGATTGGGTTTGTATGCAACAAGTGTGATAATTCTCTGTTTATTTTCCATAAATGTAGTAACATTGCATATTTATTATTGTATGTGGATGGTATTGTGCTTACCGCCTCATCTGATTTGTTGAAAAATGAGATCATTGCATTGCTCAAAAAAGAATTTGCCATGACTGACTTGGAAAAGTTGAGCTATTTTTTGGAGATTTCAGTGACTAGATCTGCATATACTATATTTCTTTGTCAGCGTAAGTATGCAGAGGAGATTGTGTACAGGGCTAAAATGGCAAATTGCAAGATCATGTCTACTCCAGTTGACTCTAAGTCAAAGCTTAGTGTCGTTGATGGTAATCCAGTGTCTGATCCCACTCTTTACAGGAGTCTTGTCGGTGCACTACAGTACCTTAATTTCACCTGGCCTGATATTTCTTATGTTGTTCAGCAGGTATGCTTATTCATGCATGCCCCAATGAGCCTCATTTCACTGCTCTTAAACGTATCATTTGATACGTTAAGGGCACACTGCACCAACTAGGTTGTTGTCATATACGGATGCTGATTTGGCAGGCTGTCCGGATACGCGACGCTCCACCTCAGGCTATTGTGTGTTCTTAGGGGATAATTTGATTTCTTGGTCTGCCAAGAGACAAGTCACATTATCCCGTTCGAGTGCAGAAGCAGAATGCAGAGGAGTTGCTAATGTTGTTGGTGAGATCTGGTGGCTCTGAAACCTTCTTTTGGAGATTCAGTGTCCATTGGGTAAGGCGTCTTTGGTTTATTGTGATAACATATCCGCCATATATCTCATAATCCGGTTCAGCATCAGCGAACCAAGCATATTGAGATGGACATCCACTTTGTTCGTGAGAAGTTTGCTCTCGGCCATATCAAGGTATTGCATGTGCCCTCTTCATATCAGTACGCAGATATATTCACAAAGGGCCTTCCTAGACAACTCTTCTTCGACTTCAGATCCAGTCTTAGAGTCCGACCTCCTCCCGCTCCAACTGAGGGGATGTATTAGCACGTGTACAAATAATATATTTAGCCATATTTAGTCTTGTGTAATTATGGTCAATATAGGATACCTGTTGTATAAGGATTCCACATTGTACACCCTATCTATATTTTGTATTAATAAAAAAGACTCTCCAAGGGAGACTAATACAATCTTACATTTCATTTGCTATAAATTCTTTTAGATAATCATAAGTAAATTTTTATGATAAATATTAACTTGTACATGATAAAAATGGTAACTGACATGTTATACAGTAATAGGTTAGAGATGCACTAATGATATAGAAAGTCTTTGCACTGTAATGTATGCAACGCATGATTTTAATCCATAAAACAAAAATCTATTAATCTATGAACCGCGCCTTTTTTTTCTCTAAGATGCATGTGTTTAATTCTTATTACTTATATCTTTTAGTCCTTTTTATTTTTCCTAAATTTGACCCAATTTTCGTTTAATAATAATCAAACTCTTAAAATCACCTTAATGTGCAACTAACACTCCTCTGAATTAAATTAGGTGCATGCATTGGACAAAGATAAGTCTTATCATAAGACTTCTCCTTTTTTATTTATTTATAATAAAATCCAACTTGTAACTTTTCCCTTATTTCACTCTAGTCCATGCATTTTAAATTTTTATTAGAGGTGTTGGCTGAGCAGAAAAATTCAGCTGGAGTGTATATCACGATTTTGGTCCAAAATCAGACTGTGTACTTACCATATTTTATGTATAGTTTTAGGTAATATTTTAGTGTAAGTATTATATTAATTAGTCTTGTACATTTACTATAATTATAGGATTCTTGTACTACTAGGATAGGGTTTTGGTATTAGAATAGGAATATGATTTTTCAATTAAGGAAATATGTAAATTGTATATATTATCTTTCAATTAATGAAAATAATCAAGAGATTATTTATTTCATGGTATCAGAAGTCTATGCATATCCATCCTCTGCTGTCTTCTGTTCTGCCCGAGAACAGTCCTCTAATAATTTTGTTTTCGACCCGAGTCAATAATAAATGGCTTACTTGACCTGTCAACAGCCTGATAATGCGTGGTACATGGATCGGGTACCATTGTTGTCCATTCCTTTTAAAATTTTATTAGAGGTGTTGGCTGAGCAGAAAAATTCAGCTGGACCAAACAAAGCATACGTATATCTTATTGTTAAATATACATAATACCGTGATATACACTTGGTTTTGGTCCAAAATCAGTCCGTGTACTTACCATATATAGTTTTAGGTAATATTTTAGTGCCAGTATTGCATTAATTAGTCTTGTACACTTACCACAATTATAGGATTCTTGTACTACTAGGATATGATTTTGGTATTAGAATAGGAATAGGATTTTCCTATTATGAAAATATGTAAATTGTATATATTGCCTTTCAATTAAG
Organism: Anisodus acutangulus; assembly: GCA_029783415.1. NCBI lineage: Eukaryota > Viridiplantae > Streptophyta > Magnoliopsida > Solanales > Solanaceae > Anisodus > Anisodus acutangulus. The sequence continues at coordinate 45,410,673 of CM056500.1, read as the reverse complement.
AAAAATAATCAAGAGATTATTTCTTTCATGGTATCAGAAGTTTAGGTTACATTCTCCTCTCCCAAAATTCCTAGTTGTCGTGCACTATTCCCGAGAACATACCTCGGTTTTTGTGCCCAATTTCCGTCCAAACAATACGGTTTCCGATCTCCCTTCCTCGGTTTTCATGTCCGAAAATTATTTTTCTCTTTAGAAGTTTGGATGCAATTTTAATGGCAATCAAGAAAATCAGAGTTTTGCATTGAAAAATTATAATTTAATCATTTTCAATTTGAAGAAAATTGTATGTATCACTTATATGATGAAATTTGACCCATATATACTTGCCTAGAAGTTTTGATATAACTTTAATGGTTATCGAGTTGATTATATTAAACTTATGTCAATTAATTTCAAAACTGAGATGAAATAATCTTTTTGGCCTAGTTATCAAAATAAAGAATCATTATTGATACTTTTATTACTTTTCCATCTCTAAAATCTGAAGAAAGAAAACTTAAATATATAAAGAGTTTTCACATGTAATATAACTTGGGATTAGTTCAATGGTGTATATGTTGTTCATTGTTTCAATGATGTTGAAGAAATAAAATATATATAACAGAGGAATGGTTAAAGCCAAGAAAATGGGAATCCTTTGTATTTTTGGTAAAGAAGCTCATAATTTGGGTAGAATAATAAATGTAGATTGTAGAGTTCAAGTTACCTTCTACTACTATTTACCTTACTTATAACTTAAATATTGAAAAATAAAAGTATTTGAGAGTTTACTTTTAATAGGCTAAATTACCTGATAGTGTAAAAAAAAAAAACTTACATCGACGTATATTAATTAAACTCTTTACTTTGTTGGTAATAATACCAAACAGTCTTGGGTGACACTACACGTTGTTTCAGTAGTTCACAATTATAGGTCATTTTCTTTTCTGTCGGCTGTTTAATTGAATTTATTGTTTCCAATCAAATTTACGTATGCATAATATATATAATAAGTTTACCCTAATTTTGAATTCATAAATTCTTAGTGGTGTGTTTGGTATACAATTTTTTTATATTTGGTTGGTCAAAATATTCTAAAAAATATTTTGTCTATAAAAATAAATTTCTTAAAAATTAAGAAAATATTTTTTCCCGTGGAATAGAAAAAGCAAGTTTAATAAGTAATAGCATTGTTGATCTATTCCCCATCCCCAAAACTCTCAATCCTCACCTCCTACCACTCCTTCACCACCCGAACCCACTATCCTCTGAGGGATTGGACACCACCAATAGGTTATTTATCTCACGTAATTTTGTCCACCCCTTATTTCTGTATCAGAGGAAATGATAATTTTGTAATTTTTGGTTGTTACAACTTCCGTATTAATTCAGTTGATCCATATTAAATATACACGCGATATACACTATTTATATCACGGGTTAGGCAGATTTTAGCTACATATTTGGTGTAATATTTTAGGGTAAATGTTGTATTAATTTTCCGTCCAAACAGCCGCGGTACCGAGCACTTCTTCTCGATTTCCGTGCTCGAAATTTTTCTCTCTTCCCAAATCCCTTCCTCACGTCGTTCGTTGCTATTATGACTAAGAACATGTTTCACCCTGCCCTTACTGTTTCTAACATCAAGAATCACATCCTATCATTTATGAAATAGAAAACGTCCAATACGCGATGTGGGCTGGACTGTTCAAAGTTCACGCACGTTCGCATCAAGTCCTCCACTACATAATTCCCTCGGACCCTGCGGATACGGAGGTGCCTAAACCCGAGGATGATCCTAAATTGTGGACGACCCTTGATGGTACCGTTCTTCAGTGGATTTACTCCACTATCTTTACCGACCTGTTGTAAACGATTATCGAACCACACGCTACGGCGATGGTGGCTTGGAATAGAGTGCGTGATATATTCCAAGATAATCAAAATTCTCGTGTTATTACCCTTGAGCAGGAATTCTCCCACGTCCATATGGAAGACTTCCCCAACATTTCAACATACTGCAAAAGGTTAAAGGAATTGGCGGACCAACTCCGCAAAATTGGTGCTCCCGTTACAAATGATCGTCTTGTCCATCAGATGGTCGCATGCCTATCTGAAGCCTATAGTGGCGTCGGTACGCTTCTTCGTCAGAGCAGTCCTCTTCTGCAGTTTTATCAGGCCTGCTCCATGTTCACACTCGAAGAAGAAGGATTGGCTAAGAAAGCGACCACTGGGACCCCTCTTATTGTCATGATGACCGAGTCCAACTTTTCTCCATCCGTCTCCAATAGTTCCGGCCAAAACAACAACAATGGTAGTGGCAAAAAGGTTCAAAATAGCAAAAATAATGATAAAAATTATGGCGGAAATCGAGGTGGAAATAACGGGGGTGCCAATGGGCCTCGAGGCAATTGGCCGCTAGCCAACTGGCCACAGCCTTGGAGCCCATGGGCGTGGAACTGGCCCAGTGGGCCTAGGCCCAACAAATTTCTAATACCCACCACCGCTCAGATCCAACATGGGCCCACTTCAGATTCCAGCAGCCCACCCATCAAGTCACCACCGAACCCGCGAGCTACATCGGGTCGGGCAAGAAGCCGGCGTTCTTGGGCCTCAGCCCCACCAGGCCCACTATGCCACGGGATCCACCCCTACCGACATTGAAGTCGTGCACACACTTGGATTAAATCCCTCGGACACAAATTGGTGCATGGACACCGGAGCCACTACCCACATGACATTCGACCAAGGTACTCTCTCGTCTTATTCCAATTTGAGTGGTAATCGTGGTATAATTGTTGGTAATGACAATTCAATTCAAATTCGTGGTTACGGTCATAAAACTTTGTCTCCCCCACATCCATCTCTTGTCTTGAAAAATACCCTTCATGCCCCTAAATTAATTAAAAAATTTAGTGTATGTCCGTAAATTCACCATTGATAATTCTGTTTCTGTTGAGTTTGATCCTTTTGGGCTTTTTGTGAAAGATTTCAAGACGGGGATTCCTCTTATAAGATGTGATAGTTAAGGATATCTTTATCCTATCACGCCCACCTCAAGTCTCTTGAGTCCAGCCTTGCCATCCACTTTTGCAGCCCTTGATCCTTCCTTGTGGCATACTCGTCTAGGTCATCTGGGGTCGTCTATTTTGTCTTCCTTAGATAAAAATAATTTTATTTCTTGTAAGGGTACACATAGTACTTCGATTTGTCAATCTTGTTCTTTAGGAAAAAATGTTAGAATGTCGTTTGTAGACTCTAATTCTCGTACTTTAATGCCATTTGATATTATTCATAGCGATTTATGGACATCTCTCGTTATCAGTTCTTTGGGCCATCGTTATTATGTTCTTTTTTTGGATGATTATTCTATTTTTTATGAACTTTTCCGTTAGCGAAAAAATCTCACATTTTTTCCACCTTTTTACAATTTAGAGCTTTCATCCGTACCCAATTCGAACGGAAAATTAAGAATATTCAATGTGATAATGGGAAAGAATATGATAGTGTGTTGTTTCGGGATTTTTGTGATAATAATGGTATCAATTTTTATTTTTCTCGTCCTCATACGTCCTCACAAAATGGGATAGCCGAATGCAAAATTCGTACCATTAATAATATTATCCGAAATTTATTGGTCCATTCTTCTGCACCTCATTTCTTTTGGCATCATGCTCTACAAATGGCTACTTATCTCCTTAACACTCTTCCTACCAAAGGTTTGACATATTCTTCCCCCCTTCAATTATTATATAATAAGACTCCTTCGTATTCACATCTCTAGGGTCTTTGAGTGCTTATGTTATCCACTATTTCCGTCCACCACAATTAACAAACTTCAGGACCGGTCTATCCCTTGTGTATTTTTGGGTTATCCGTCTAATCATCGTGGCTACAAATATTTTGATTTATCGTCTAATAAAATCATCCTTAGTTGCCATGTAATTTTTTATGAATCCCAATTTCCGTTTGCTAAAGTGAGTAGTCCCGTGCCTAGTTCGTATAATTTTTTGGATAACGATGTATCCCTGTATATTCTCCGCCATTTTTCGAACGTGTCCCGCACTCCACCTCTGACAGCGAGCCCACTGCCCGGTGGACCTACGATTCCGTCTCACCCTTCGCTTCAGTCCGTAATTGGGCTGGTTTACGCACTAGTTTCGTGGGCCAATTTTTCACCAATCAAACCGTTCGGCCTCGCTTGATCCACGGATCCAGTTTCGATTAGGGCCAAGAGCCCATCGCTCACGCCAGTCCGTCACTTGTCCAGATATTTCCCAAAATTCACCCAATTCTCCCCCGAGTCATAGCCCGGTCACTTGTAGTCAACGGAGTATTTTTAAACCAAAAAGACATTTTAATTTAAATTCTAATGTTCTTAAATCCCCTCTACCCCGTAACCATGTGTCCGCCTTAAATGACCCAAATTGGAAATTGGCTATGACCGACGAATATGATGCTCTTATTGCAAATAAGACGTGGGAGTTGGTACCCCGTCCTTCTGATGTTAATATTATTCGGTCTATGTGGATTTTTACTCATACAGATAATTGTGAGGGTTCTTTTGCGAGGCATAAGACACGTCTTATAGGTGATGGTACGACTCAACAGGTTGGCGTGGATTGTGGTGAGACGTTTAGTCTGGTGGTCAAACCGACTACCATTCGCACAGTTCTCAGTCTGGCTCTTTCAAAGGTTTGGCCGATTCATCAGTTAGATGTGAATAATTCTTTCTTACATTGTGTTCTTAAGGAGACATTTTATATGCATCAGCCCTTGGGTTTTCGAGACCCCAAATATCCACATCATGTCTGTTTGTTGAAGAAGTCCTTGTATAGGCTTAAGCAGGCCCCACGTGCTTGGTATAAGAGATTTGCTCACTATGTTTCGTCTATTGGGTTTTCGCACAGCAGGTCAGATAATTCGTTGTTCATTTATCGTTGTGGTACTTCTCTGACTTATATTTTATTATATGTGGATGATATTATCTTGACTGCCTCTACTGATATTTTGCGCAAGTCTATCATGACCATGCTCAGTTTTGAGTTTGCTATGAAAGACTTAGGGCCCTTGAGTTATTTTTTAGGGATTGATGTCTCTTGTCATGCAGGTGAGTTGTTCTTATCCTAACGAAAGTATGCAGCAGAGATCAGTGAGTGAGCTGGTATGTCCTCATGCAAGTCTGCTTCCACTCCAGTTGATACTAAACCTAAGTTGGGTGTTGCGGCTGGCTCACCTTATGAGGATCCGACCCTCTATCGCAGTCTTGTAGGGGCCCTTCAGTATCTTACTTTCACGAGACCAGATATTACGTATGTCGTACATCATGTGTGCTTGTTTATGCATGATCCCAGGGTTGAACACATGAATACGCTCAAACGCATTATTCGATACATCCAGGGAACACTTGACTATGGCTTACATTTATATCCATCTTCGACATCTACACTTGTCTTGTATACAGACGCTGATTGGGTGGTTGTCCGGATACCAGACATTCTATGTCCGGCTATTGCATGTTTCTTGGTAATAACTTGGTCTCATGGTGTGCGAAACGTCAGTCTACATTGTCACACTCTAGTGCCGAGGCCGAGTATCGAGGGTGGCCAATGTGGTTTCTGAATCATGTTGGTTACGTAATCTTCTTTTAGAGCTTCATTGTCCTATTCATAAGGCTACCTTGGTTTATTGTGATAATGTTAGTGCCATATACTTTTTCTGGTAATCCAGTTCAACACCAGCACACTAAACACATCGAGATGGACATTCACTTTGTTCGTGAAAAGGTAGCTCGTTGACAAGTACGCGTCTTCCATATCCCTTCCAGGTATCAAATTGCAGACATGTTTACAAAGGGTCTTCCCTCGATCCTTTTTGAAGATTTCAGGGATAGTCTCAGCGTACAAAGATCGCCCCACAGAAATCAAACTACAGGGACTATAAAGCAATACTGCACCTATAAGTGTGATGTGTTAATCTGTGTAATTTGTGAGCGTAAGTAGGACTACGCTCGACTACCTACTACCATTTTACCCTAATCTGTGTCCCCCACAACCCCCGTTCTAAGGTCATGTCCTCAGTAAGTTGTACCTGCGCCATATCTCATCTAATCACCTCTCCCCAATACTTCTTCGGCCTACGTCTACCCCATCTGAACCAGTCCATAGACAATCTCTCACACCTCCGTACTGGGGCATTTGTATCTCTCCTCTGCACATGCCCGAACCATCTCAACCACACTTTCCGCATCTTATCCTCCACTGAGGCCACTCCCACTCTGTCCCAAATATCATAATTTCTAATCATATCTCAGTATCTCAACACCCTCATCTCCGTATCCTAATCACCATACATCCATCTCAGCATCCTCATCTCCGCAATTTTCATCTTTTGGATGTGCGTCTTGACTGGCCAACACTCCGCCCCATACAACATAGTCGGTCTAACCACCGCCCTATATAACTTTTCTTTAAGTTTTGGTGGCACTTTTTTGTCGCACAAGACTCTAGATGCGATCCTCCATTTCATCCACCCTGCTTCAATACGATATATGGCATCATCATCAATCTCTCCATTCCCCTTAATAATAGATCCGAGGTACTTGAAGCTTCCTTTCTTTGGAATGACCTGAGTCTCAAGCCTCACCTCTACGCTTATCTCAGGGGCGCTTCCGTTGCTAAACTTGCACTCCAAATATTATGTCTTGGTCCTACTCAACCTAAACCCTTTAGACTCTAGAGTCTGTCTCCAAATCTCCAGATCGGCGTTCACTCCGCTACGAGTCTTATCAATCAGAACCATGTCATCTGCGAATAACATACACCATGACACCACACATTGGATTTGTCACGTTAGTCCGTCCATCACCAAGGCAAATAGGAATGGGCTAAGAGTTGATCCCTGGTGCATCTCTATCATCACTGGAAAGTGCTTCGAGTCTCCTTTTACTGTCCATACTCTAGTCTTGGATCCATCATACATATCCTTGATCGCCCTAATGTATGCCACAGGTACACCTCTAACCTCCAAACATCTTCATAGAACCTCCCGAGGGACTTTATTGTATTTCTTCTCGAGGTCAATAAAAACTATATGTAAGTCTCTCTTCCTCTTCCTATACTGCTCCACCAACCTCCTAATAAGATGAATGACTTTAGTAGTCAAACGCCTCGGCGTGAATCCAAAACGGTTCTCAGAAATAGACACGTCTCTCCTCATCCTCATCTTCATGACCCTTTCCCAAACTTTTATAGTGTAGCTTAGCAGCTTGATACCCCTATAGTTGTTGCAACTCTGGATATCACATTTATTCTTGTACAATGGGATCATTGTACTCCACCTCCATTCTTCGGGCATTCTTGCCGTCTTAAAAATGACACTAAACAGCTCAGTCAGGCACTCCAAACCTGTCATGTCTACGCTCTTTCAAAATTCAACTAGGATCTCATCAAGCCTGGTCGCTCGTCCCCTGTGCATCCTGCGAACAACAGACTCAACCTCCTCAATCTTAATGCTTCTACAATACCCAAAATCTCGGTACCTACCAGATTGCTCCAGATCTCCCATCACAATGTCTCTATCTCCTTTTTCGTTCAAGAGTTTATGGAAGTAAGAATGCCACATTTGTCTAATATGTGTGTCATCCACCAGTACTTTGCCATCCTCGTCTTTGATGCACCTCACGTGATCTAAGTCACGGGCCCTCATTTACCTCGCCTTATCTAGTCTGTACAACTTCTTATCCCCGTATTTTCCTTTAATTCTACGTATAGGCATTCAAACGCCGCCATTTTTGCCGTCGTAAATGCAAGCTTTGCCTCCTCCCTCTCCATCTTATACAGTTCTCTATTCGTCTACTTCTCCATATCATCCTTGCTTTCTACCAATTTCGCATACACCGCTTTCTTCGCTTTCACATTTTCTTGAACTTTACCATTCCACCACCAGTCCCCTTGGTGCCTACCATGGCTACCCTTCGAGGCCCCAAGCACTTCTCTAGCTACCTCTCAAATGCAACTGGACATCTTATACCATATACCGGTCGCATCCCCACTACTCCCCCAAGCCCCCTTGACCATCAACCTCTCCTCCATCTCATTTGCACTAGTCATGGTCAAACTCCTCTATTTGATTCTTAACCTGTCATCCACAACCTTCTTCTTCTTCTCCATCCTAATTTCTTAATCCATCACCAAAAGCGTATGTCGGGTTGTAAGATCCTCCATTAGAATAACCTTGCATTCTTTACAAAAATCTTTGTCAACTTTCCTAAGGTGCAAAACGTCTATCTGAGTCTTAGCCGCCGAACTATGGAAGTCACTAAGTGCTCCTCCTTCTTCAGGAACCTCGAATTGGCTATCACTCCCAGAAGCTCTAGAGAACTCTAAAAGTGACACGCCACCCCCATTCCTGTCCCCGAGGCCAAAGCCTTCATGCATGTCATCATAACTCCTGGACGTCCATTGAAATCCCCTCATATAAATAACTTCACAGTGGGTGATATACCACCCACCACCTCGTCCAATTCCTCATAAAAACGCCTCTTCTCCTCCTCGCCCAAGCCTGCCTGTGGCGCGTAAGCACTAATAATGTTCATTGTAAACCCTCAAACTACCAACTTAATCGACATCATCTTGTCATTGACCCTCCTAACCTCTACCATTTGATCTTTTAGCTCGCTGTTTACTAAAATGCCTACCCAATTCCTATACATCGACATACCCGAGAACCATAACTTATACCCGTCTACATCCTTAACCTTAGGTCCTACCCATTTGGTCTCCTGGACACAATCTATATTAATCCTCCCATTCTTAAGAATCTTAACTAGCTCTATAGACTTCCCCGTTAAAGTCCCAATGTTCCAAGACCCTATTCTCAACCTAGTCTCTCTCTTACCCCACTTACCCCCTACCCCTCATCCCCGTCCCTGATCAAGAACATGACCCTAGTCTACCATCAGTTACCAAAGCCACTAAAACAAATATAAAATAATTAACTACTCAAATGTTTACCCTAAAACAAGAAGGGATCCAAGTGCAAGCACAAGTTAACAAGAATCTAGAGGCAGGTAAAATCACTACGCCAAGAATGCTATAACTAAAGATAAGAAGGGTAAATGCAAGAACGTAAAGTCACGAATCACTACAGTGAAGCAACAAAATTTAACAATACGGATAATGACAAAGAATGGACACGGGCAACCGGAGGTACCAATTCCAGTTGAATTGAATTTGTTTGCCGGCGAAAATCACTGTTCACTTGTACCGGAAGTACTGTTCACTTGAGTTTTCACTAAAAAGGTCAAGTACCTGTGTAGATTGAGGAGAAAAAGAAGAACAACAAAAAGAAAAGAGAAGAAAGAAATATCTGAATTGTCAAAGAATCAGTAAGGGCGACTGGGGGTACCAACTCCAGTTGGGTAGAACCTGTTCTCTGCCAGAGTACTATTCACTATCGGAGTACTATTCACTATCGAAGTTATTGTTTGAGCTTACATCGGAGCAATTATGTAACCTAGTCGCTGATCCGAGTGGCAGAAGAAGAAAAAAAGTCATCAAAAAAGAGAAAATTAAGAAGAAGTAGAAAAGAAAAGATGCCGGAAAAAGTCACCGGCATAGTAATCCGGCGGAGTTACCTGGTCGCAAAGATGGTTACCGTTGGGGAAGGGGTGTGGATCTGATTTGTTACCGTTGTGTTGGGGTGAGAGAAGAGAGATGATATAGAAAAATTATATGATGGCGTCTCACTTGTGGAGTTTACTAGAGCTTTTGGGATGGTGATAGCCAATTCAAGGTTCCTGAAGAAGGAGAAGCATTTGGTGACTTTCCGTAGTTCGGTGTCTAAGACTCAGATAAACTTTTTGCTCCTTAGGAAGGTTGACAAATGTCTTTGTAAAGACTGCAAGGTTATTCCGAAGGAGGATCTTACAACCCGACATAAGCTTTTGGTGATGGATTTGAAGATTAAGATGGAGAAAAAGAAGAGGGTTGTGGATGACATGTTAAGAATCAAATGGGAGAGTTTTACCATGGCTAGTGCAAAGGAGATGGGGGAGAGGTTGATGGCCAAGGGGGCTTGGGGGAGTAATGGGGATGCGACCGAAATATGGGACAAGACGGCCAGTTGCATTCGAGAGGTTGCTAGAGAAGTGCTAGGGGTCTTGCGGGGTAACCTCGGTGGGCATCGAGAGGACTGGTGGTGGAATGGTAAAGTTCAAGAGAAGGTGGAAGAAAAAAAAGCGGCGTATGCGAAATTGGTTGAAAGCAAGGATGAATGGAGAAGTGGACGAATAGGGAATTATATAAGATGGCGCGGAAAGAGGTAAAACTAGCGGTTACGGCGGTGAAAACGGCGACTTTTGAACGTCTATATATAGAATTAGAGGAAAAATGCGGGGATAAGAAGTTGTACAGACTAGCCAAGGCAAGTGAGAGGAGGGCCTAGGACTTGGATCACGTGAGGTGCATCAAGGATGATGGCAGTAAAGTGCTGGTGGAGGACGCGCATATTAGGCGGAGGTGGCAGTCTTACTTCCATAAACTCTTGAACGAAAAAGAAGATAGAGACATTGTGCTGGAAGATCTGGAGCACTCTGGTAGGTACCGGGATTTTGGGTATTGTGAAAACATTAAGGTTGATGAGGTTCAGGGTGTTGTGCGCAGGATGCGTAGGGGACGAGCGATCGGGCCTGATGAGATCCAGTTGAATTTTGGAAAAGTGCAAGCAGGGCAGGTTTAGAGTGGCTGACGGAGTTGTTTAACGTCATTTTTAAGACGACGAGGATGCCCGAAAAATGAAGGTGGAGTACAATGATTCCTTTGTACAAGAACAAAGGTGATATCCAGAGTTGCAACAACTATAGGGGTATCAAGATGCTAAGCCACACTATGAAATTTTGGGAAAGAGTCGTGGAGATGATGGTGAGAAGAGGAGTGTCTATCTCTGAGAACCAGTTTGGATTCATGTCGGGGCGGTCGACTACAGAAGCCATCCATCTTATTAGGAGGTTAGTGGAGTAGTATAGGGAGAGGAAGATAGATTTGCATGAGGTTTTCATCGACCTCGATAAGGCATATGACAAAGTCCATAGGGAGGTTCTATGAAGATGTTTGGAGGTTAGAGATGTACCTGTGACATACACTAGGGCAATCAAGGATATGTATGATGGAGCCAAGACCAGGGTACAGACAGTAGGATGAGACTCAGAGCACTTCCCAGTGATAATGGGGCTGCACCAGGGATTAACTCTTAGCCCATTCCTATTTGTCTTGGTGATGGATGGACTGACACGACAAATCCAATAGGAGGTGCCATGGTGTATGTTATTCGCAGATGACATTGTCCTGATTGATGAGACCCGCAGCGGAGTAAACGCTAAGCTGGAGTCTGGGAGACAGACTCTGGAGTCTAAAGGGTTCAGGCTGAGTAGGACCAAGATAGAATACTTGGAGTGCAAGTTCGGGTGACAGGAGCGACCTTGAGATAGGCGTGGAGGTGAGGCTTGGTACCCAGGTCATTCCAAAGAAAGGGAGCTTCAAGTACCTCGGGTCTATTATCCAAGGGAATGAAGATATTGATGACGATGTCACACATCGTATTGGGTCAGGGTGGATGAAATAAAGGCTCGCATCTGGAGTATTGTGCGATAAAAAAGTGCCACAAAAACTTAAAGGCAAGTTTGGTTAGACCGACCATGTTGTATGTGGCGGAATGTTGGCCGGTCAAGACTTCGCACACTCAAAAGATGAAAGTTATGGAGATGAGGATGCTAAAATGGATGTGTGGGCATACAAGGAGTGATATAATTAGAAATGATGATATTAGGGACAGAGTGAGAGTGGCCTCGGTGGAGGATAAGATGCGAGAAGCTAGGTTGAGATGGTTCAGACACGCGCAGATGAGAGACATAAATTCTCTAGTCCGGAGGTGTGAAAGGTTGGCTATGGGCAAATACATGAGGAGTAGACATAGGCCGAAGAAGTATTGGGGAGAGGTGATTGTACAGGATATGGCGCAGGTGCAACTCACTGAGGACATAACCTTAGATAGGGGGTTATGTAGGATACGTATTAGGGTAGAAGGATAGTTGGTAGTCCAGCGTAGTCCTACCTACGCTTATAAACGGATAGTTGTAGTATTATTACTGTAGGCTAGCTTAGCCTATCAAATTTAGGGGTGAGCGGGTCCGGGTACCCTAACATTTTTGAACTACCCGGACCCTACCCGGTAAAAGATCGGTTCCTAAATTTACTACCCGGAACCTACCCGTAGCAATTATTACCTGAAACCTACTCGGACCCTGCGGTTCTGGTAGGTTCCCGGGTACCCTGTAAATAAAAAAACACAGATTATTAAGCAACAATTTTTTAGCCTATGAGAATCAAAAAGAGTTCTAAAATAATTTCATCCAGTAGTTTTTTAGCCAGCAATCAGAGTTTTTAGTACCATTATAAGAAGTTTTAGAAAACTTATTCATTGTAAAAAAGCTAATTTTGTAACCAAAACCTAAAATTGCAAGCCAAATTTGACACTCAATTAATTGAACGTGTTGATTTCAAAATAAATTTGGAAATATTCGAATTAAACTTATTTTCGTGTTCATAAGCTCTTCGATAAAAAAGAAAAGCTTTATTAAACTAGTAAATCCCTAAATTTCATCTTCACATCTACAAAAAAATACACAAATTTTAAAAATAGATTTACATTTCAAATCAAAAAGTAATACAGATTGAAGATGAGTATCGCCTGAAATAGAATAGAAGCATTGGATATTAAAAAGAAATTGAAAAGTTAGATATGAACCCAGATGCATTTTATGAACGACGTGAACACAACCAAGGGAGAGAAAGAGGCAAATGTGAAGCTTCAACGACAACAATGATGAAAGTACTTGAGAGAAAGCTTCAACGACGACGACGATGAAGCTCGGTGGTTTAGCTAAAACGTCATTGTTATTGAGAGAGTTTTGGGTGTTTTATCTTAGGGCACAAAGAGCATTCTAGAATAAAGGGGTGAAAAAGCTGAAATATTTGCGTCTTGGGGTAGGGAAAATCAATGTGCAGGCGTGCAACAAATAATTTTGGAGAAAGTTAAAAGTGGTCCAAATGTTTCTCAAAAAAGTAAAAATATTTAATATTTTATAGGTTCCGGGTATTGGTTCCGTATCCGAGTACCCTGTCTCTATTTGCCGAAACCGGACCCGACATTGATCGGTTCCTAATTTTACTATCCGGACCCTACCCGTTATTATAATATATCTACCCGGAACCTACCCGTTAGTGTCGGTTCCGATCGGGTATCTGGGTGCCCTGTACCCGTGCTCACCCCTAATCATATTGTCTTATAGTCCCTTGTCGTTTGATTTATGCTGTTATGTGTATTTTGTTTGTCTTATTTACTTGCATTAACTATTTCTTATTTTTGCTTCTTTCTTTTTCAGAATGTGTTGTCATGACTTACACACTTTGTCTGTCTTACTTTGCTTGGGCTTGAGCTTTGTCTTGAGCTGATGGTCTCTCGAAAACAACTGCTCTACCTACTAAGGTAGATATAAGGTCTGTGTATGCTCTACCCTGTCCAGACCCCATATTGTGGGATTTCATTGAGTATGTTATTATTGTTGTTGTCACCTTTTCGATTTCTATGGAGTACTTTTTTCACAAACGAAAAGCAAAAAATAAAAGAGAATTACTAAAATCCAACAATAAGATGCCATTACTTCAAAAGAAATTATGGCAAATGTGGGTGGTGAATACTGGTAGTAAAAGACTTGTCTAGTATAGGATCCATGTGCCATCATTTAAGGACGTATAATATACATGAAAATAGGAAAAGGACCTTCTCCTTTTCCAATGTCCCAATCACATTAATCTTTCGGTCGACATTGTTAGGTGTTTTCTTTCATCTCGTGTGCCTACTTGGCAATATTCTTTTTACAGCCCTCTTAAAAAATCATAAATAATAAAGATATTTTTACTATATTATCATTATCTCTTTTCAATTAATTGTACTCTAATCATTATTGATTACTTTAAAAAATAATCAATATCAAGGATAAAGTAGAAAAAGCTTAATTAATTTTATTTTATTTTTAAAAAGTGACCAAGTAATTTGAGACATATATTTTTAGTAATGTGGCCAACTAATATGGGACCGAAGAAATATATTGTTACTCCATAATCATAATTCAAGTTTCGAATGATATTTTTAGCTATGGTTTTTAAAAATATATTGTAATTTTATATTTCGAATATTTTGTAATTTTATGGTTTTCTTTCTTAATCAAATTGATGTTTAGTTTGCACTAGTGATATCATTGTATTATGTAATTGCATATTGTTCCTTAGATAAATATTATTTGCACATATATATAAGAAAAACCGTTTATGAAGCAGAGTCTGATGATACCCTTAGTAGAGAGTGGCTTCAGCTAGAGCTCATAGATGCAATTTTAGAATGTACGTTAAGTCACCGGTTCAAGGGTATGTGCTTAGTGGTTAATGAAGTGAGGAAGAATCATGAGATTTCATGTTTAAATTTTAATGGAGATAAAAAAATTATTTCTACTAGATAATTTTTTTCCACCTATTTAAACCTCGATAGATAAATCTAGTTACACAGTATCTGCATTGGTGGGAGGTAAACAAACTGTGAGCACAATAAGAATATATATTCAAAGAATTTCAAATTATACGTACATACTTTTATATTTGAAAGAAGTGAATACGTCTGTATATGGTGTCGAAGAGTTGTATCTGTCTATCCCTAGATCATATCCATTTTTATAAATTTTTATGATAATCGTACTATTTTATGCATGGAGTGATGGAGAGAAAAGAAGTATAGGACAAATGGTGGCTCACCCTTGAAGGCTTTGAATTTCGTCCTCATTCAGTGTTGATTGATATAATTCATTAAAAGATTGGGACCCTTCTTTTTGCCAATAATTCATGTACACCACACGCACACGAATGACTCCTCTCATGTCTTTTTAACCATTAATGCCTTTATACTTGTTTTTCATTCTCTAAAGAAAGCTTTTGTTTTTAGGTTTTAACCATTGGTTAAGTGAAGTTGACTTATCGGGGGCCGACTACTCTAGATTTGCTTAGGATATCCTGCATCTACTAGGACATCTCGTTATAGTGCCGCACAATTCAATTATTTTTATAAATGGCTCGACTACGATAATAACATACTCAATGTGATTCTACAAGTAAGTTCTAGAGAGAATGATGTGTATACAATTTTATTTTTAATTTATGAAGATAGATAGACTGTTTCCAATAGATTCGCAGCTCAAATATATAAAGTAGCTAGTCATAACTAGCCCTTTAAGGCAACAAAAACTTTCTATCGAGAAAAAATCATTATCAAGACTTGAAGCTAAAATCTTTAATAAGTATGGAAGGACCATAATTATGCCATCACATCCCTAGATGGTTAAACTGCAACTTCTATTTGATATGCCCTTATCATTTGTGGACTGGTTCCAATTTACCCTTTAACTATGAAAAATGGGCTGGGACAAATTTACCCTCAGTTTAAATTTAGTCCCAAATATATCTGTATCGTTAGTGGACCTCCAACATCTAATTATTTGCATATAATCACAATTACGTTGGCAAGATCATGTATTAATTTTAAAAAAGACAGAACGCGAAAGAGAGAATACCTATTAGTCATTCTTTGAGCAAAAAGGAATATTTTGGGAAAATATTTTCACTGTTTTAATGAGTAATTCTGAAGTATTTTTTTATATATTCTTTTTTCTTCTTCTTCCTCATTTTGTTTTAGAAAAGTCAAATAAACCTCTGACCCTAGAATAAAGGGGTTGATTTCAAAAAATTGATTTTTTTGTTAGTTTTAAGGGGCAAATCCGGGTAAGTCTACTAATGGTAAGGGTATTTTTGAGATCAAATTCAAATGGAGAAAAAACTTTGTTCAATATTTTCACCGTTGAGGCCTAAGGGGTAAATATAAATTTGTTCACTAATAATAATGATATATCTGAGATCAAATTCAAACGGATGACAAATTTATTTTATTTCCCATAATCGAGGGGCATTGTTTGGCTTTGTCCTTTAGAATCAAGCTAAGTATAGCCGTTATAAATTTTAAACATATATTAATAGCTAAAAGCATGTTATAATTATATAAACTAATCCAGACTAAACAAGTCTTAGTTACGATGATGATAGTTTTCCTTACATCAAATGTCAAATTACTCTACTAGATGATGTGAAATGGATGTTCAAGTGTTCTTGTCACACGTTGCTTCCTCATGAAAATTATTAGTACTATGTTAATTAAGAGTATTTAGACAGCTTGTTTTGACTCATCTAGGTCAATTCACAAAGTGTGATAAGACGTTCGCTTGGGCAACTCAATTGGTTATCAAGGGGATATTTGGAAAATAAAGTGTGATAAGAGTGAATTAATATGAAGAGGGTCCACATGTTGCTTTATATTAGTACGTATTTAATTTCTTCAATGGAGTAGTAGTTAGCTAATCAAGTTCAAATTATTAGCTTTATGTTTTTTCTTCAATGGGTCACATCATCCAACTTTTCCAAGTCCTTGAAAAAAGAATTATTTTTGGAAGCAAACAGAATTAATTACAATATTTCATATATGAAAAATTCTTAAATAATGTAGTAGTTTAGTGCATTTATATTTTTTTTATTGCTGTCTTGTGATTGATCTTAATCAAGATGCACTTAATCATTAACAACGACCTCCAATTGTATTATAGTAATTCCAAATATTAGTGTGAGTTGTTCCCGCGAATAATTTAATAGAAGATTAATAAAAATGAGTAATTTAATAGAGCACGCCATAAAACCCATAATCTTAATTTTTCAACATTAAATATTCCACTCACTCTGAGTATGTTGAATACTTCTTTAACCAATGCATATGTTCAATTATCAATTTACTTATTAATGTCGGGTACAATAATAATAACATACTCACTATAATTACATAAAATAGGGTTTGGGCAAGAAAGGATACATGACCTCTACTTTTGTGGAATAGAGAGATAATTTTCAATAGACCCTCGGCTCAAAAGAAAAGTAACTGATGAACGATGAAAAGAGAAATAAAATAGTATAATATCAAAATACAAAGAAAACAAAGACAAATACACTTATTAACGTTGGGTATGCAAAAGAAATGGAGTATCACTAATGGGTCATAAAGTGGTGATTTTTTTTAACATTAAAAAGTTTGGAGCAAAACAAAAAAAAAACGTTATCACTTTTTCTCTCTTCAGGCGCACGTTAGGGTGACTACAACTAAAGTGGGCCATTGCCGGAGATGCTTCGGGGAGCGCCCCGGAAGGATCAGAACAAGTCGATAGGGGAGCCGCAGGATTGCAGACTAACTTGGTGAATCAGAGCAAAGGATGAAGTGAATTTATTATTGATAGATAACGAATTGCACAAATTCAATAAAATGAGATTGAACGAGAGACTGCGAGATAGAAGATGCCTCTAGTTCTGTATGTGGTTGGAGATTCCCCATCTATTGTTAGGTTTATTGGAAATTTACTACCATAATGATGGGTACTTTGTAGTGATGTTTGATAATATTGAGGATAAGGAGGAGGTGTTGTACTCAGGACCTTATACGATCAATAGCGAACCAATTATTATGAGGTCCTGTAATCCTGATTTTAATTTTGGGGATTACAGAACTTCATAATAATTGGTTCGCTATTGATCGTATAAGGTCCTGAGTACAACACCCCCTCCTTATCCTCAATTTTGGGGACATCCTAACACACTACTAATCCTAACACACTACATCCATTTGTAGTGTTGTTTGATAGTATTGAGGATAAGGAGGAGATGTTGTACTCAAGACCTTATACGATCAATAGCGAACCAATTATTATGAGGTCATGTAATCCTGATTTCAATTTTGGAGATTACAGGACCTCATAATAATTGGTTCGCTATTGATCGTATAAGGTCCTGAGTACAACACCTCCTCCTTATCCTCAATTTTGGGGACATCCTAACACACTACATCCATTTGTAGTGCTGTTTGATAGTATTGAGGATAAGGAGGAGGTGTTGTACTCAAGACCTTATACGATCAATAGCGAACCAATTATTATGAGGTCCTGTAATCCTGATTTCAATTTTGGGAATTACAGGACCTCATAATAATTGGTTCGCTATTGATCGTATAAGGTCCTAAGTACAACACCTCCTCCTTATCCTCAATTTTGGGGACATCCTAACACACTACTAATCCCAACACACTACATCCATTTGTAGTGATGTTTGATAGTATTGAGGATAAGGAGGAGGTGTTGTACTCAGGACCTTATACGATCAATAGCGAACCAATTATTATGAGGTCCTGTAATCCTGATTTCAATCATACACTGAGTAGAATTAGTAGTGTGTTAGGATGTCCTATCTATGTGGATGAGTTCATTACATGTTGAAAGAGTATCTTATGCAAGAACTCTTGTGGAAATGGATGTCACTAGATCCTTACCTTAGACTGTTAAATTGCAAGATCCAGAAGACAAGTGGAATACGATTGAAAGCCTCCTACTTGCTTAAAATGGCTGGGAGTCAGTCCATTATTACTCAACTACATGCAATGATAGAAAATGGTTAATTTGGAACCCAAGATATTGTGATTTTGCTCTGATAAAAACGGAGGAGCAATATATTCATAGAGGGGTAAAGGACAATGCAACCAATAATATTTTCTTTTTCATAACTGTTTATGGGATACATACTATACTGGACAGGAAACTCCTATGGGAGGACCTAATAAGTATGACTCAAAATATTACCATTCCATAGCTAAAATGGGGGATTTTAATTTTGTCCTTGATATTTAGGATAGAATTATGGGATCTCCTGTACATGCTAGTGAAGTGGCAGATTTCTCAAATTTTATGCAGCTAACCAGTATGATGGATTTGAAGGCTATTGGGAGGGCATATACATGGACTAATAACCATGTTTTTAGTAGGATTGACAGGGGGTTGGTAAATTAAAGCTGGGCCCAACTGTGGGATGTGTTGAAGGTTATAGTAGTGGAACCTGCATTCTCATATCACTCACCTTTGAGTGTGACCCTGGATGAGAGAAAAGGAAAGAGTGCAAAACCTTTCAAGTTCTTTAACTGTCTAACAACACATCAGGACTATAATGTAATGGTTCAACAAAGTTGGGATCAAAGATGCTCTGGTCAGCCTATGGAGAAGGTTTGGAAGAAGCTGCATAAAAGAATTTAAAGGAATGGAGGACAAGATAGCACTGGCTAGACAGAAGCTACAAGATATCCAAACACATATGCATATGCCCATAGACCATTAATATTTTGATGCAAAATTCCAGAGAGTTGTGAAAGCTAAGGTTTTGAGACGTTTGGAATAGACGGGCCATAAAATTTTATACGGTATGTACATCTCACTTTATTCCGTAAATTCCAAAAACATAATTGACTGTTCAATTCGACGGGCGGTCAAAAATTCTACGATCGGTACAATCCGAGCGTCAATTTGTATTTGCAAAACTGAAACTAATTTTTCAACTTAAACTCCCCATTTTGATTTTCTAAACCCCTGAATCATAAACATGACTTAGTTTGAAGGTACGAGGTGTTACAACACTCCAAGTGCTCCGAAATAGATATTTGTCATGCAACTACTTGCACATGGGAGGTTATACACTAGAGATAGGTTGGCTAAATGGGGTATGCAGGTGGATCCAATGTGTCCCCTGTGTGAGAAAGTGTCGGAGAGCATCAATTATTTGTTCTTTGAATGTGAAATATCCTCTAATATATGGTCTAAATTGTTGCACTGGCTAGGCATTAACAGGCAGCCTCAACAATGGGGGGATGGACTCCAATAGTGTGTCACTAGATACAATGGGAAGAGCAGTGAAGCAATTACGGTTAGAACAGTACTGGCAGAAATAGCATATCCTATTTGGCTGGAGAAGAATCAAGTAGTGTTCCAAGGAAGAAGGAACTCATGCAACAATCTGGTGAAGCATATTATCCATGAGGTCTATGTTAAAGCTAGCATGAAGGAAAAACTGGCTAGGCGACTAAGAACTCTTGATTGGTATCCTTGTTAGTATATGTTGGCTATCATGTGTCTTAGGCTAAGAGGATTAGGAAGGAAAACTGGGCATGTCCAGTTTCTCAGTCTTTTTTGTTGACGAAGGAACCCGCAGCCGCTACTCTTTTGAGTGCGCACAGGGTAAACCCCGGATTGACGCAATAGTCTGCAAACCACGTCAGCCGATTAACCACACTTGGTAAGCCATGTGTGACAGACTCAACCAATAAGGTTTATGCAGGGTATCGAACTCGTGACCTTGCGGTTCCGCGCTCTACTGCTACACCAACTTGGCTACCCTTGCGGGTTCCAGTCCAGTTCCTCAGTCTGATTTTGCTATCCTGAGTCTTTGATATGTAATTCTCCATTTGGTAATAAATAAAATGTTTATTTACCCAAAAAAAGTGGTGATTTTTTAGGGTTAAGAGTCAAAAACACACTTCAAGTATCCTCCACGGAGGCCACTCCGATCTTATCTCGTATATTATCATTCCTAATCAGATCTCTCATAGTATAGTATGCCCACACATCCATCTAAACATCCATGAGATGATACGATGTATGAAATTTAGTTCGAGAAAAAAATTATTGTGTGTGTGAATAAAGTCCACATTGACATAGCTGAAAAGGAAAAAAGCTACACGCAAAGCGTACGAGTTTGATCCAATGCAATCAATGTGTGTAGCGTACGAGTTTGATGATTTGATCCAATGCAATCAATGTGTGTAGCGTACGAGTTTGATCCAATGCAATCAATATCATATCGTGACAAAAATAATTTGAGCACTCTAACCAACAATGAAACCCCAAAACCGATATTAATTATGAGATAGGAAATGAAAATTAATTAAAAAAAGTATTAATATTTTAATAATTTTGACAAGTTCAGGAATCAGTGTCATTGCGTCAATCATGTCTGCATCCACATAATGCCAAGGAGAAGTTTCACATTATCACTTTAAACCTACCATGAAAAAAAATCTAAAAAGTCAGAATTCTTTATAAATTATAAGTATTAAATTTCAAAAGAAATCAACCACATGATATCATGCATTTCCCACGGACTTCACCTACAAAAAGGAAAGACAAAACAGTTGGAGTAATTTTTATTTGATACGAGAATAAAACAATTGAAGACTTACTAATCCAATCAAAGTAGAAAAGGAGATAGAGAAAAGGGAAAGGTTAAACTAAAAAAAAAAAAAAAGCAAGAAAAAATATATATTTGGCAGCTCAGCTAGAATATATATAATTTATCGATTATTTTTTGAACGAACGGGTCAGTTTCTCCTAAGGTACGCAAGTATATATATGTTACATGATACTCCAGTAGGTTTAGGGATGACAATTTGGCGAGGCGGGTGCGGGTACCTCTCTCCCGTATTCATACCCGCCAGAAAATTTTATATCCGCCATCTACCCGTTATCCGTGGCGGGTACAATTTCAACATTCATATCCGCCTAGGCGGGTATATTTCTAAATCCACACCCGCTCCATCACCCAAGTGGATATCCGTCACCCGCCAATACTCGCCTGTACGCCAGTCATATCAGTCTATTCTCCTTCTCTTCTCTATTGAAACCTCACCTGCTGTGTATTTTCTCTGCAAACCAAAACAGTAAACTCCCAAAAATTAAGAACTTTCTTCACTTGAGATATCAAAATAAGAAAATACACAGAATTACAATACTTTTCCTCGACTAAAAGAACACAAAAAAAAATTAGGAACTTCAATTAAACATCAAAATAAAGAAAAACTCATAATTTACAGTAGTCTCCCTTGACCCGATAACAGATCTCACAAAAATAACATCAGACACATTAGGAACTTCTGCCCTTGAACTTCAAACTAAGAAATACTCTTAATTGAAAATAATAAATGCTTACATTGGAAGGAGTTGAAAAATTAGGAAGAGGCGGCTTGTTCTGGTTCTTCGGAGCCATTTTGAATTATTATGCTATGTAACAAAATGATCTTTTGTAAGGATATTGCAGTGAAGGACAAAGAGCGGGACGAGAACAGGGAGAGTAATGATCTTTTGTAAGGATATTTTAGTGAGAGCAAATAGCAAGACGAAGGTGGCGAGCAACAAGGAAATTAGCCTGATGAACCTTAGCATCACATGAAAAACATAGAAAAGTCGAATCAAATGGGCAAAATAGTGCGGCTTCGTGCGTCTAGGGTTTCCACGCCTTTTGAAGGGAAAATAACAAATGGGCATTTTACCCTTCTCTTCTTTTCCTTTGACGAATTGATATTGGGCTTGGGCTTAATCGGTCTGGGCTCAATTTAAAATGACTTGAAATAAAAAATGGAAAATCAATTTGTACTGGGCTTATGGGGCGGGTAGGCGGCCGGTTGGATGCGGGGTGGGGGAGGCGAGTATAACTGCAAATCCACCACCTACCCGCCTACTCGTGGCGAGTACATTTTCAATACTCATACCCGCCTATTACCCGCCAAAGTTATACCCATACCTGCCCCAACTGGAGCGGGTGCGGTGCGAAATCCGCAAAAATTATACCCACCTGCCATCCCCAGGCTTGTTCCTGAAATTAAAATAAGATAATGAAAAAAATTAAAGAAGAGAAATAAATGTAGTGATGAATCGACAATAACAAGTAGGAGACGGTCATGATAAGATTTGAAATATTTGAAAATAATATTAGTAATATTGTATTTAAATAAAAATTTATTTATTAAATTGATTAATTTTATCTTCAAACAAGAAAGCATAACGAAGGTCGAGGATTAGGGTTGATGATTAGTAGGGGTTTAAGCGGTTTCTCTTTTCCCGTGAGACAGCATATTAGAAGCTTAAAACATCTTGTCTGCTCCATCTTCTACTTATCAGTATTATTATTATTATTATTATTCGAGTCGTGAAAGCAGACACTAATATTTGTATTAGAGTAGGTTGTCTACATCACACCCTTTGTGGTGCGGCCTTCCTCGTACCCTGTTAATACGGGATGCATGCTTTACACACCGGGCAACCTTTTTTTATCTTATGCTTCAAATTATATTACTATTGTTATTCTTTTTATAATTTGGGTTGTCTTTACTATTTTTTTATGTCAAATACTTTTGATTTTCTCATTTTCCCACCATAGTATTTACTCTTGCATTTGTAAAATCTATTTTTTTTAAATAATTTTCTTCAGTCGAGGGTCTATCTGAAACAACATGTTTACCTCACACAAGCGAGGGGTAAGATCTGATACACCCCACCGCTCCCTAGACCCACTTGTATAATCAAATTGTGCATGTTGTTGTTGTTTTTATATTCAAATTCAACCTATATAATTTGAATGAAAACTTTCTAAGATTTTCACTCACAAACTTCTCCTTTATTTTCATAATCAAATTATAACTTTAGCTTACACACTTTTTCTTATTTAATTTAAAGTATTATTCTTTTTAAATCTCAACCAAATCATATTTATATATTTATTTAAATAAGTCTCAATCTTGAATAAATTAAAATCGATTATATGAATCCTTGCTGATATATTTTCTTATCTGAATTCATCTCAAACATGATGCAATTAATGGTGAGCACGGGTACATGATATCCAGATACCCTATCGAAATCGACACTAACGGGTAGATTTCGGGTAGATATATTATAATAACGGGTAGACCCCGGGTAGTAAAATTAGGAACCAATCAATGTCGAATCCGATTCCGATTCCGGCAAATAGAGACAAGGTACCCGGACCCGGAACCGATACCCGAAACCTATGAAATATTTTTTTTTTACTTTTTTAATTCTATTATTTTCTAGTTAATAAAAAAAATAAAAATAAAAAGGTCATACCACTTACGCCTCTCCCACCTAATCTGAGACTAAACACGAAACAATAATTTAGATAGAGCAAACCTGCTTGAAGATGAGATGACATCACGAAAGACCGCATGGTTAGTTGACCTGCAAAATGAAGATGTCATTCGTAGCTCTGCACCTTGCAATAATGAGGAGAAATGATCAACTTTTCTTGTTCAGGTAAATGCTGGAAACTTACTCTTGCTTTATCATCCTCTTTATGTATACTTGCGTGCTGGACATCATTTATCTGTCTTGCTTTAACCGCAGTTGTGGAGTTTCTGTGTTTTGGTTATTCTCAATATAGTTGTTTGTGATGTTGAGCAACTAAACATTGCCTCTGTGTGCCACATAAATTCCTAGTTATTTAATTTATGTTGATATTTTTGTGTTCTATTTGATTTTCTTTTGAAAACACTTTGTCGATTGATAGGAAAACGTAGAAGCATTTGCATTTCTCATATTTTTCTTAGTGACCTACAGGGTACCCGGATACCTAATCGGAATCGCAGGATTTGGGTAATGATTGCTACGAGTAGGTTCGGGGTAATGATTGCTACGAGTAGGTTCGGGGTAATGAATTTAGGAATCGATATTTTACTGGATAGGGTCAGGATAGTTCAAAAAAGTTAGGGTACTCGGACCCGCTCACCTCTAGATGCAATGATCCATCAACCCTGAAATTACTAAGAGTTAAAAATGAGTGGGTATGATAGTGTTTTTTTTTTGATATCCAGCTTTCCGCCTTACGCCAGATTATTTCTGAAGATAGTAATCTCGATCCCTCAGCACTACTACTAGTAAATTGCGGAATGTGCCTGAATGACAAGAGTTTGAGAATAGAACAACTGATATCACCTACAAGGTCCTACACCAGAAGAGAACAAATTGCTCCTATCAAGATTCAAACCCACGCTACAGACCTCTGATTGAATTTTAAGTTCTGACGTAATTTCTTTAAACTTTGACCATTTTTGGTAGTTGAGATTTTCTAAACTCCATTATTACTCGTCAGGTAAAAGTAAAGGCAAACACCTCGCTTGTCAAATCTCTATCAAATCAAAAGCACCGACTCTCTTTAAAGGGGAAAAAAAAAACTTTGTTAATTCAGCAAATTTCTTTCAATATTGTTTTTTTTACTTTGTTTAGTCAAGTGATAGGAAGATATGCTTACGTATTTGACAACTCTTCTTTAATTCCCTTTTCGGGTTAATACATATAATTTCATGTTGTAAGTCTTGTAACCTAAAAAGACTAAGTTAATCAAGTCTCGTGGGTAGTTTGATTAACAGATTAAATTATCTTAAAATTATAGTTTTGAAATTATAATCCTTGAATGTTAAACTAAATGTAACTAAATGTATCAAGTTTGATGAGATAAGGAAGATATCTAGGGTTAGTTCTGCCATTAAATTTATTCTTTATTTGATTACAACAACGACAAACTCAGTGTGGTCCCACAATGTGGGTCTAGAGAGGGTAGAATGTACAAAGACTTTACCCATACATATGTGAGGTAGAGAGACTGTTTTCGGTAGATCCTCGATTCAGAAGAAAAGTACATGTCGCAGAAATATATGTAAGGGGACAACAAATAGAGCTTTTGGCATCGGGGACAGGAATGGGGAGACGTCTAACTTTTGGAGTTCACTAGAGTTTTTGGGTTGGTGATAGCCAATTCGAGGTTCCTAAAGAAGGAGGGAGCACTTGGTGACTTTTCGTATTTTGGTGGCTAAGACTCAGATAGACTTTTTGCTCCTTAGGAAGGTTGACAATGGTCTTTGTAAAGACTGCAAGGTTATTCCAAATGAGTGTCTTACAACCCGACATAAGCTTTTGGTGATGGATTTGGAGATCAAGATGGAGAAAAAGAGAAGGGTTGTGGATGACATGTTGAGAATCAAATGGGGGAGTTTGAACATGGCTAATGCAAAGGAGATGAGGGAGAGGCTTATAGCCAAGGGGGATTGGGAGAGTAGTGGGGACACGACCAGTATGTGGGACAAAATGGCAGTTGCATCCGGGAGGTGGCTAGAGAATTGTTAGGGGTCTCGCGGGGTAGCCGTGGTAGGCTTCGAGGGGACTGGTGGTGGAATGGTAAAGTTTAAGAGAAGGTAGATGCGAAGAAAGTGGCGTATGCGAAATTGGTAGGAAGCAAGTATGAGGTGGAGAAGTGCACGAATAAGGAATTGTATAAGATGGCGAGGAAGGAGACAAAGCTAGCGGTCACGGCGGTGAAAATGGCGGCGTTTAAACGCCTATACGTGGAATTAGAGGAAAAAAACAGGGATAAAAAGTTGTATAGACTAGCCAAGGCGAGGGAAAGGAGGGCCCGTGACTTAGATCACGGGAAGTACATCAAGGATGAGGACGACAAAGTACTGGTGGAGGACGCACATATTAGGTAGAGGTAGCAGTCTTACTTCCATAAACTCTTGAACGAAAAATGAGATAGAGACATTGTGCTGGGAGATCTGGAGTAATCTGGTAGGTACCAGAATTTTGGGTATTGTATAACCATTAAGATTGA
This sequence comes from Anisodus acutangulus, assembly GCA_029783415.1. Classification (NCBI taxonomy): domain Eukaryota; kingdom Viridiplantae; phylum Streptophyta; class Magnoliopsida; order Solanales; family Solanaceae; genus Anisodus; species Anisodus acutangulus. The sequence continues at coordinate 45,384,232 of CM056500.1, read as the reverse complement.
GGAGGTTGAGGGTGTTACTCACAGGATGCGCGGGGGACGAGCGATCGGGCTTGGTGAGATCTAAGTTGAATTTTGGAAGAACGCAAGCAGGGCATGCTTGGAGTGGCTGACTGAGTTGTTGAACGTCATTTTTAAGACGATGAGAATGCTCGAAGAATGGGGGTGGAGTACAATGGTTCCTTCGTACAAGAACAAAGGTGATATCCAGAGTGGCAATAACTATAGGGGTATCAAGCTGCTGAGCCACACTATGAAAGTATGGGAAAGGGTCGTGGAGATGAGGGTGAGAAGAAGCGTGTCTATTTCCGAGAACCAGTTTGGATTCATGCCGGGGCATTCGACTACAGAAGCCATTCATCTTATTAAGAGGTTGGTGGAGCTGTATATGGAGAGAAAAAGAGACTCATATAATTATCATCGACCTCGAGAAGGCATATGATAAAACCTTTAGGGAGTTTCTTTGGAGATGTTTGAAGGCTAAACGTGTACATGTGGCGTACACTAGGATGATCAAGGATATGTATCATAGAGCCAAGACCAGGGTATGGACAGTGGGAGGAGACTCGGAGCACTTTTCTGTGATGATGAGGCTGCACCAGGGATCAACTCTTAGCCCATTCTTATTTGCCTTGGTGATGGATGGACTGACGTGACAAATCTAATGGGAGGTTCTATAGTGTATGTTATTCACAGACAACATAGTCCTGATTGATGAGATTCGCAGCATGGTGAACGCTAAGCTGGAGGTTTGGAGACAGACTTTGGAGTCTAAAGAGTTCAGGCTGAGTAGGACCAAGACAGAATAATTGGAGTGCAAGTTCAACATCGGGAGCGATCATGAGACATACGTGGAGGTGAGGCTTGAAACTCAGGTCATTTTGAAGAAAATAAGCTTCAAGTACCCCCGGTCTATTATCCAAGAGAATGGAGAGATTGATGACGATGTCACACATCGTATTGGGGCAGGGTGGATGAAATGGAGGCTTGCATCTGGAGTCTTGTGTGATAAAAAGGTGCCACCAAAACTAAAAGGCAAGTTTTATACGATGGTGGTTAGACCGACTATTTTGTATGGGGAGGAGTGTTGGCCAGTCAAGACGTCGCACACCCAAATGATGAGAGTGATGGAGATGAGGATGCTGAGATGGATGTGTGGGCATACAAGGAGGGATATGATTAGAAATGATGATATCCGGGGCAGAGTGGGAGTGGCCTCAGTGGAGGATAATATGCGGGAAGCGAGATTGAGATGGTTTGGACATCTGCGTAGGAGAGAGACAAATGTCCAGTGCGGAGGTGTGAGAGGTTGGCTATGGACGGGTTCAGGATGGGTAGAGGTAGACCGAAGAAATATTGGGGAGAGGTAATTAGACGGGATATGGAGCAGACACAACTTACTGAGGACATGACCTTAGATAGAGGGTTGTGGAGGATACATATTAGGGTAAATGGGTAATAGGATAGAGGGTTGTGGAGGATACATATTAGGGTAAATGGGTAATAGGTAGTTGAGTGTAGCCCTACTTACGCTTACAAACTGGTAGTTGTAGTGTGATTACTGTAGGCCCGCTTAGCATATCATATGAATAAACGTAGTATTGCTTTGTAGTCCTCTGTAGTTGTATTTCTTCTGCTATGCGTTCTTTAATGTACTTGATTTATCTCATTTATTTGTGTTAGTTACTGCTCCCTCCTTCTTTTTCAGGATACGCTATTATGGCGTATTCACATTTGCTATCAGCATTTGCATACTGCTTTAAAATTTTAAATTTTTGACTGCGTGTGACTGTTTTTTTCTGATTTGAATGTCATGAGTCGAGGGTCTCTCGGAAACAACCGCTCTACCTACCAAAGTAGAGGTAAGGTATGCGTACACTCTACCCTCCCCAGACTCCACGTTGTGGGATTTCACTGAATATGTTGTTGTTGTTGCTTACATTATGTAAATAAAAACTTCAAGAGGATGAGTTATCGACGTACAATACTTGTTATAGTCTCTTTTTTTTTTATCTTCCAACACTATGTTGCTTTTTGTAATTTTCAAATTTAGAAACTAAAAAAATTTGCTAGATAATCGTAATATTATATTGTCACATTACTCACATAGTAATAAATAATACTCCTCTCTGTCTCAACTTGTATAACACACTTTCTTTTTTAGTAAGTCTAAAAAAGAATGATACAATTTTTTATTTGACAATAATTTAACTTTAAATTTTATCTTTTATGCTCAAAGAGATGATTTATAACCACATAAATATCTTTAATTTATTTTAAACTATAAAATTAAAAAATCTTTTTTTATTTTTTAAATTTTATATTCATTTAAACTATATGATATAAATTAAGACGTAAGGAAATAGCACAATTGTTTTTTTTAATCAATAGAGTTACAAAACACCGGCTCAATTGGGTGCCATGGTTGTCCAACAAAATCACGAAGTTTTAAAAAATGGCAAGAAATTGTTCTGACAGATAGACACTCAATTAAAATATCATGAAACCAAAAATTCCAAAATCTGAAAGTACACTTAAAAGAAATACATTATCGTAATAAAATCTGACCACTTTAGGAAACAAAAAACAAAATAAAAAAACTAACACTTCCCACGTAATCACCCCAATTCCCAAGTGCGACCTGCAACTCCGTAAAACCTTTACCAGAAAATGTACACACGTTCGGATCTACCACTCTTCTGCCACATGGCGTATCAAATGGGTCCTCGTTGCCCGACCCGAACTTCTGTCACTCAATTTTATGAAAATTTCATAAATAGCTATAATTTAGAGTATAATTATAAAACATAGCTATAATAATTGTATTACGTGAAAGAATTGTTTTAAGCGGGTATCAATGCATACCGTAAAGTTGAAATCACAAAACTGTATCAGGACATACAGTAACACGTGTTTATTGTTATTAGCTACAAAACCTAAAGTATAATTATGTTTTCTAATTTTTTAAAATCATAGCTTAGTTTCCATTTGGCATCGATTTCGAAGTTAGAACTTAAAATTTGAAAATTTGAGTTTTTGAAGTGTGATTTTTGAAACTTGATATTGTGTTTGGACATGCTTTTTTACTTTAAAAAGATTGGGAATTTTGTGAGTGAAATTCTTAGAAACTAAAAAAAACTTGAAATTTTTTTAAAGACAGATTTTCAAAATCTACATCAAAATCTATATGACCAAACGCTGGTTAAATATTTGTCACATGCTTAATTTTTCCCTGAATATTTACGTCATGGGTTCTCAGAAGAAAAAGTCTTTTGCCACGTGGCATCTAAACTGGGTCCTGGTTACCCGACCCGAACTGCCGTCACATATATTTACCTCTAGGCTCTTGTGTGTGCGTGTGTGTGAGAGAGTATTTATACGATAAAATTGACTTTTCTCTGTTCCCAGGGCGGAACTTAGAAGTTTGGAATTTTATTTTTTGTTTCTTCCCTTTTTTCTTTTTTCTTTTTATTATTAAGCTCAGCGATAGCTCTGAAAATCACGTAAAATTCAAACAAAAATAAAATAAAAATAAAAAAATGAAATCTTTATTTTCAAGATTTTATAACTATTAGAGGAAAGATGGAAGGAAAGGAGGAGGTTGAAGAGAATAGAGAAAATTAGTTCTTTTTCACGTTTCTCTCTCTAAAAATCTAATAAAGATCACATTTTTTTATATTTTTTTTGGGTTTTTTCTATATGATCAGCTGTATTTCTTGATACCCACAATTTGTTTTTTGTTTCTTGAAACACCATTTTGATAATCTTGAATTATAGTGTAGGGTGGTGGGAGAGAGATGGGGGTGTGTGTATCAAGGCCAGATGGTTGTGTTGGTGGTAGATTGGGAGGTACAAAGGGGAAGCGTAGGAAAAGAAGAAAAACTGTAAAGAAAAGGGTGTCTTCACATGGATCAGTTGATAAAGTTGATAATAAGTCTTTCCCTTTGGATCGTTCCTTCAATAATCCAACTTTCTATGGTACTTTCCTTTGAATTTGCTTGTTTTCTTGTTTAATGTAATTGTGATTATTGGTTTTTTGATCTGTTAATGTTGATGGAGTGTGAAAGTAATCTGTGTTTGGAGTTTAATTTCTTGAAACAACCTCTCTACTACCCTCCCAGACCCCACTTGTGGGATTACACCGGATATGTTGTTGTTGTTGGTTTAGTTAAAGTTGAATAGCTTTACTTGAGTCGAGGGTATATCGGAAACAACCTCTCTACATGTCAAGGTAGGGGTAAGGTCAGCGAATACTCTAACCTCCTCAAACCCCCCTCGTGGAATTACACTGGGTATGTTGTTGTTGGTTAGTTAAGTTGAATTGAAGGTTGGAGATATGGAGGTTGATGGGCTACATTTTTCTTTGGAGGTTGGTTTAGATGATTTTTGATGAAAAAATTTCAACTTTTCTTTGGAGTAGCTCAATTTTTGTTTTTATTTTATTATATTGGTAAATAGGAGGGGGTGAGAGTTGTTTGGGCTTGGGAAGAGCCTTGAGAAGTGGTTGAGCTGAAGGGAGTTTGATATTAGGCTTTAATGGTGTAGAAGTAGCAGGTAGTGGCCAATGACGAACCCAAAATTTTCATTAAGGGAGTTCAAAATATGTAAAAGTAAACACGAAGAAGCCAAGGGATTCGACATCTACTATATAAAAAATAAAATAATTTAAATTTATACCTTTTAAGTTTCCGCCGTGAACCCCCTTCCTCCCACTAGACACCACCATCATTAAAAAAAATACTTTAATGGTGGGGTGTAGCTAATTCTTTAAGTAGCAGAAGGAAGTGAAGCTTCAATGACATCTTCAAGGTTTGTGCTAATTACTGGACGAAGGAGGAAGAGGAAGTGAAAGGGAACTGTGCTGACAGTTTTATTGTCTATGTTATGCACCCATATAAATCGATTAAGTGTATGGTATGGTACTCTAAATTGGAATGTGTATATATTTCTGTATATAATGCCTAGAGAGATAGGAGGTAATGCCAAATTGTTTGAGAAAGGCTTAAAATTTTTCTTCTTTGGATGAGATATAGTACCTATAATAACTCTTCATTTATCTTTGGCATCTTAATTGGAAAGCAGCTGAGTGGTGCTGATAAGTGAAATGCTGGGGACCGGACGGTTTTTCTTCAACAATTTCTTTCTTGATCTGCTCTTGAATTAAGTGAATTGAGATAATTATTCCATTATGAGTTTGGAATAGCTTATTCTAGGTTCAGTAATATACTCTTCTGGATCGAGTTTACTTTACAGCATTGGATAATAGCATAATTTCGATGTGTCAAGAGACACTATGTGATTAATGGAAGTTATAAATATACTGAGCGAATCAGTATCCTTTGTGGTAATTGACTGTACCAGTTAGTCCCAAAGAAAGACTCGTGTTGTTTTCTTACGATAAAAATTGATGGTTCCTGTTATCTATTTTATGCAATGCTAAATTACTGAAAGTTGCTAATATCCTTGCAACGTTTCCACTTATCCTAAAATGCATGGCGTGCCTTTGAAACTGGAACTAAGCAGGTGACTTTTAGATCTAGATGGATATCATCTGTATCATATCTTCAATTTACCTTCCAATCATTCCTGCGAGGGATGTTTTGCTTAGTTTAGCTTCACGTTACTTCTATCTGTTCAACCTAAAGCTGAATAGTCTATAGCAGATAAACCATTGCAACCTTTATCTAACGTTTTGTGCCACAATGCAATAACAGGAAGTACTGAAGAAGCATGGTTTGATTCTGCTGCAATATTTGATTCTGCTGCAATATTTGATTCTGATGGCAGTGATGAAGATTTCCAGAGTGTTGCTGATGGTATGGCTTTCTCATTTAGCTTATATGTTCTAAATGCAGTTGGGAAATTGACATGCTGTAATCACAATATTCTGCAGATGTGCCCTCTCTCAACAACTTTGATTGTGGGCGGACCAGTGTAGGTTCTGCAAAAGATGTCCATCATGGGGATGTTGATATCAATGCCCACCACAGGCTATCGACTGAATTGCACCTGCAGGGAGAATTATCAACAAGCAACCCTACTTGTAGCTCTGGCAGTGGCTCAGCTAAAACCGCAATCAACCCAAGCAGTATGTTGCATCCAAAAGATGAAACCCACAGTGAGGTACAACCCGTGTTCCTTGATGAAATCTCTTCATCTGCTAATGGAAGCAGTGGCAGGAAGGATGGCTTGTTGGATAACTGTGGAATTCTTTCAAACAACTGTTTGCCCTGCCTTGCATCCACGGTTGTACCAGTTGAGAAGAGACAATCTCTTAGCTCTAATTCTCCAAGTGCAAGGAAGAAATCTGCCATAAAACTTCCCTTCAAATGGAAAGAAGGAAATCCTAATGCTGCTTTACGTAAGTTTTTATATCTACCCTTTTCCCCTTCCGATCTATGCCTAGTCTTTTGGTCCAGTTGTTTCAGCGCAAAGCCTCTGCATGTTCCATGAGTGATTGAGGTTTCATATCTATTTCTAATTGTCGATACTCTTTCTGAAATTAGTTTTTGACTACCTTTTATCAATTGCACAGAATCAATCAACTTACTTGTGCTTCCATCAACAATGTGCAAGAATGAAGAAATTTCATGAATTACGTTTTTGACCTTAGCCTATTACAGGATTTAATATTGTTGTGGTGAGTCTTTTTTCTTCCAAAAAGAACTTTTTATATTCAACTATCGTCCTCTTACTGTCAAAATTTTGTCCCAACTGATGCCAAAAAAGAAATATTATTTAGAAATTAAGTTATCTTCAGCTCTCCTAGAATTATTACTTGCGTAGAGTCGTGGACAAAGTTTGAGCTGTTTAATCTTCTTTTTAAGGTATAACCTGAGTAGGGTTTTGAGTATTAATAAGAACAATGCTCCAAAATTTGTGTAAAAGTTTAGTTAGTGAAAATGTATTTTTTTTTTTTAAAAAAAAAAAAACCTGTTCTGATGCTGTTGTTAAGAGATTTATGTTGTGTTTAATGCTCCTTCACTTTCTGAAAGATTGAAGGCCAAATGTTATCCAGATGAGCATAGTTGTGTACTTTGTGCCAAAAGTAGATGAGTTTGAACTGCTAAAGGTGGATGAATACCTTAACAGTGGCCTTTGTTCTAAAGTTAAAAGATGATCAAGGCTGAATACGATGTCACACATTTATGCTTCGTTCTCTTTTGTCAACACATCTTATAATTATTAAAAAGGATTTCCTGGGCTTGCGTGGAGGTGAGATTATTTCAGGGGTGTGATTTGTTAATGCAATCCAAATGGAGAATATTTGGTGCATTTAATGTGAGAGATGATACAGTTACTCCCCTATTGGTCCAGGGTTGCTATTAGTGTGGTTGCATCAATCAATAGTCATTGTGATCAAGTTCCTCCTTAACAAAAATTCTCATAGTAAATAGAGGTATGAGGGTGGGCGCGGGGGTGAAACAAGGACATTCTTGTCGTGGTCTTTGGTCGACTCAAATTGGTCTACCTTTCTGGTTTCTCTGCTTCACCTCTCTCTGGAGTTATGAACATTGTTTGTGAGCTTTTCATCTTAGAATCTGCTTTTGAGGGTGTAACTTATAGAGTTATTTGCTGAAGAGTGTACAATTTTCATTGACCTTGCGCTATAAAACTAACTAGCAAAATCAGGAAGAGAAGGAATGAGGAACAGACTTACTATGATCAAGAGTAGTGGATAACATTTGCATCATAAGTCAATGTTGAATGTGAAAAGTTGCACTCTAGATTTTGATTTGTAGATGGGAAGCGTACATGCTGACTACTAAACAGGTCAGGGAATTGAAGAAAAACAAACTGACGCCTATCCTTTTATGTGGTACAGTTTCGTCTAAAGCCCTGCTTCAAAGACCAATAGCTGGTTCCCAAGTACCAGTTTGCCGATTGGAGAAGAAAATGCCTGATAGTTGGTCCCATATTGAACCGGGTACTTTCAGGGTTCGTGGAGAAAATTATTTCAGGTAAAGTTCTTCCCTCTTTAGCACTCACATGCACACAGATACATGCAAAAAATTATAGAAAGATGTGTCTAATCATATAACCACTTAGAACATCTCTGTGATAATAATCAACAAGCATATAGATATATGCCAGCTGCCATTTCATGTGTTGTATAAGGTATTTCATTTCACACATTTGCTTTTGTACAGGGACAAAAAGAAGGTGTTTGCTCCAAATTATGCAGCATATTATCCTTTTGGGGTTGATGTATTTTTAAGCCAGAGAAAAATATTTCATATTGCCCGACATGTGGAACTTCCTTTCATTGAATATTCTGGAACACTTCCTCCCATTCTTGTTCTGAATGTCCAGGTATGATTGATTTTTGAAATTATAGTAATGAGTATTTACGTCATCTTTTCCGTGATCTAACTTCCATAAAGTCTTTCAAGGTTCTGAAAGTTGTTTTAAATATTATCTGCCTTTGTCATTTAAGTTTGTCTGTGCAACTTTTCAATTTAAGAAAGGTAACTTCTCCATGCAATAGATGCAAACAATTCATTTTTCTCTTCAAAGTCTAAAGTACTCTGCTGCATCAGTTTTATAGTGTAACCACAAATCCTTATTTATTCCTGGTGTGTCCTAAACTCCTAATCATACAGAGTTTCATTATTTAAGTAGTCATTTAATTCCCGTATCTTCTATTTAGCGATTTCACAGCACTCTTAACCTTGCCTTTTGTGTTAGTTTTTCTATGTCCCAAAGTGCTCCCGTTAACAGTCAGCTCAGCCTTTTGGACGTTATGTCTGCTGTTGACATTAAATGTACCCATGTAGGCATCGCTGGTTACTTCGTTAATGTTCTGTATTCCCAGGATTAGCCACTTTACACTTCGTTAATGTTCTTTAATCGCAGGATAAGCTACTTTATACTTAATTATTCCCTCATGTTGCGGAGGTTCTGTTTTTCTTCTGCAGATACCATTATATCCTACCGCAATTTTTCAAGGTGAAACTGATGGTGAAGGGATGAGTTTTGTCTTGTATTTTAAGCTTTCAGAAAGTTATGCTAAGGAACTTCCTCCTCATTTTCAAGAGAGTATCAGGGTAAGTTTGAGCGTTCGTGTCTTACTCAATTTATGCTTTTTCTTTCCTTTTCTTTTTCCGTGTATGACTGGTTTCAAAGTCACTAGGTCTTTTATAGCTTGCTATCATGTCTTTTATGTTTCAGGATGGACCATCATATTTACTCTAGTCAGATTTTCTTTTGCGAACAGTTGAGTTCCTATTTGAAATAATTATCTGTTGAGTTCCTATTTGAAATAATTATCACTTTTCCTCCCTTGTCTTATCTTGGACAGAGGCTGATTGATGATGAAGTGGAAAAAGTAAGGGCTTTTCCTGTTGAACATACTGCGCCCTTTAGGGAACGATTGAAGATATTAGGTCGTGTAGCAAATATGGAGGAACTTCCATTAAGTGTAGCAGAGAGGAAGCTTATGCATGCCTACAATGAAAAACCTGTTCTTTCACGTCCTCAACATGAGTTTTACAAGGTGAAATTGGCCAAGATTTTGTTCTTTTTAAATTTGAGTACGATTTGGCTACACATCGTGTTCTACTCAAATTTGTTAAATGTACCTGTCATTCCCTTTTACTCCCTCCATTCACTTTACTTGTCCACTTCAGCATATCAAGAAAAAAATATTTTTTTCATGTTTTCCCTTAACATTAAATACTTATACCCCAAATCATTTTCTAAGACTTACGACTATACACCAATTAATATGGGTATTATGGTAAAATATATACTTCATTTCTTAAAGGAAGTGTAAAGTCCATTGTGGACAAGTAAAAAGTGAACGGAGGGAGTAACATTTTTTTGAAATGATGAGGGAATTCAGTCCCTTTTAACACTTACTTTTACAGAAAAGGCGAACATGCTCTTTTGAACTGGGAAATATCCTAAACTAATCTGGTATATCCAGTAGTAAATTAAGACACTTCCCGGGTGGCTAGGATAATAAAGTAGTTTACCTATCAACAAATATTACTGAATGAACTAAGAGTTGTTTCTAGAATGACTGATGAAGCATGAATGATCTATTTGTCGCAAATTGCGGTAGGCACTATTTAACTCGGTACAAACCAATTTCTGCTCATGACTTCATCTCACATTTTCACTTCTCATCTGAATTTCCATCCGAAATTTATGATTTTTTTTTTTCAGTTTGCATACATCTAGACTGTTGACCATTTTCTGGATTAAGAAAGAAATATATAACTAGGTTTTGATTCATCTTTTGATTCTTACTTCGGTTGCTACTGATCTTTCTGCAGGGAGATAATTACTTTGAGATTGACATAGATATGCACAGATTCAGTTACATTTCTAGGAAGGGTTTTGAAACATTCCTAGATAGACTAAAGCTCTGTTGCTTGGATGTTGGCCTAACAATTCAGGCAAGTATCTGTCTCCAACGTTCCGTTCTTTTTTCTTTTCTTCCAGATTCTTTTTCGGCTTCGGAAATCATTTTTTCCATCTAGGTAATGTTTTTTACCACTTTCTAAGCAGGGCAACAAAGCTGAAGAATTGCCGGAGCAGGTTTTATGTTGTATACGGTTAAATGAAATTGACTATGCGAATTATCAGCAACTGGGATTGGAATAAAGAGCCCTTTGAATTAGCTGCAAAAACAGTGGAAGTTTCAAAATATGGCAAATAAAGAAAGTAACACAGAGAAGTTCAGTTGTCCCTCGCTTTTGGTGCCTACCTGTCTCGGTCTCACCCTTCCCCCAATTATCATAATCATCTGTGTCAGGCAGATTATAAGTGTAGCAGGTTCCACAGGAACTGTTAAGGACCTGTTTGGGGCCAACTCCAGTGCCACCTAGCCTTTTATGACATGAGTTCTGGACAAGTCGATAGCGTACATTATCTATATATGTGTATGAATTCATGGACAACATTGAGAAATCAGTTAATGGAATAGATTCTAATTCATTCTTTTTGTTTGATAATGTAGCAATCTGTTCAATTAACTTTTCAGCAACACACTTTTTTTGTGCTTTTGATCTTAAATGCAAATATGTGAGGGAAGGAAAAGTCTTCATCTGTAATGAACGCTCTTGTTGATTTTCACCAAAGTCAGATATGGAAAGGTTTTAATGTGCAATGGACACGCGTCTTGATTTTTGCCAAAATTATATAGGCTTCTACTGACTATGTAAAATTTGTTTGCACCACCAGTGTAATTAAACTTGCTATATCTGGTTACTTACCATTTATTATAGGTTACCTGCTAAATGTATGTAATGAATGTTGAAGCGAAGAATTGCATTAGCTGTTTGATCACTTGTTAAATTGTTTCTAGAAAATTGTGTGAAAAGCAACAAACAGTTGAAGCTCAAGATTTACAAGGAGGAAGGGGTTTCTCACATAAACCTCTATTTCCAGAGAATGAGCTAGAAGGGAAATAAAAAATGGCTTCCCATAAGGTATTTTTCCTTCAAGAAGATTATCTGAAAGGTTCAATTCTTTCAGGTTTATCAGCTTCAAAAACTCCTCAGGGATTCTGCCTGTGGATTGATTTTTCTGCAGCATCAATCTCTCCAGAGTGCTCGCGTTCGCCAGTGATGTTGGCAGGTTAGAGCCTAATCCATTGTAACGGAGATTCAAAGTCTCTAGTCATTTCAGTGTTCCTATGGAAGTTGGTAATCTACCTTTGAGAAAATTATGCGATACATTTAAGTATCGGATGTTTTCTTGTCCTCCCATCCCATTCTGGTCAATGACTCTTGAGAAACAGTTATCGGAAAGATCAAGATATGTCAATGATCCTCCTTCAAACCTGCTCTCCATCTGAAAAACTGCATTCACACTGCCTTCTAGCTTATTCGTGTGAAGATCCAGAACTCCCAGATTTTCAAGATTCGTGATAGTTGATGGAATCTCGGACACAAACTTGTTTTTAGAAAGGTTTAAAGGATAAAGCCGAGATAAGCTGCCAATCCAAACTGGAATCCTTCCTGAAAGGTGGTTAGCTGACGAGTCTAGTTCCTGGAATGATCTGGCAAGTGATTGTATATCTTCTTGTATTTCACCACTAATTCTACATCCTGCCAAGTAGAGATTCTGGATAGTGATGGCAATTGCATGAGCCATTTGGGAATGGTTGACATATTCAGATGGTTGAACGATAAATCTAGTGATTGAAGATTTGAAAGGGAAGAGATTTCATGAGGCAATGGTCCTTCAATCATGTTATGACATAAACTCAACAGGAGAAGCTTACTAAGCCCGTTAATTGATCTTGGTAACTGACCAGATAACTGGTTGTAACTGAGATATAACTCTGTCAGTGACTTTAGATTACCTAAACTAGAAGGAATAGTACCCTTAAGTTGATTTTTTGCAAGTGAGTTTTTGAAGCGAGGTCAAGTAGTCAATAGATAGAGTTCCACTGAGACGATTTTTTTGAAGTCTTAGAAATCTCAGAGAAGACAATGGTTTTGAAGGCAACGGTATCTCTCCCTCGAGTTGATTGGCATTCAGTAGATACTTGAAATGGAATATAAGTTAAAGCTGAGATGGAACGAGAGATTATCCCGGTAAATGAGTTATTAGATAAATCAAGCTCTTTTAACTCTTGCAGATTGCCAACGTTTTCTGGTATTTTCCCTGTCAAGGAATTATCTTGAAGACACACATATTCTAAATTTGTCAAGCTTGTTATAGATTCAAGAATTGCACCAGAAAGTATATTTGAATTTATACATAGAGTTATTGCTAGTGAATTTTCTAACAGAGATTAAGTTTTTAATGATGTTAGGTGTGTATAGGACGTGGTTTAGGGAGAAAGGCGGGTGTGGATGTTTGGTGTGTGTGTTACCGTAACCTTCAATTGGAATGCGATCACCATTATCGACAATAATAAATTGAGGACACTTTAACCGACGTAGTTGAGATAGGTTACCTGACGACCGGGTGAGGTGAGATGTGGCTCCGGTGTCCATGTACCAATTGTCGTCGGGCTGTTGAAGGTTCACGGTGATGTAGGCCTGACCCAAATCAGTGGGGGCAGTGGCTGGGAGTCTTCTGTTCTTCTTTGGTGAAACCGGTGGGCTGCTCTGCTCTTTGGGCTGCACAGTGGTTGGGACAGGGCCCAGATCTTTGATCGACCATGCAGTTGCTAGAAGCCCAGGCCCTACGGTCAGTGCGGGCATGCGAGTGAGGCCCGGTCTGGCTGGTTGGGCCACTTCTTCTTTGGTTGGAACCATTCTTCTTTGGTTCCAAAATTGCTGATGTCCAGTGTTTGGGCCTGGCTGCTGTCCATCCCATTGGTTGCGTTGGCCCTTTCCGCGGCCCTTGCCTTTGTTGTTGCGACCTCTGCCGCCACGACCTCTGCCACTGGCCTCCTGCTGCTGCTGCTGTTGGTGGACATGCGGTGGTGGCGGGGTGGTGTTGGTTGTCGGTGGTGCCATCCCGTCAACGGATAACGCCTTTTGATTATGTTCCTCCTGTTTGGCACGTCGGGTTTCTTCCAACAATAATTGTGACCGTGCCTTGGTGAAACTTGGTAGTGGATCGGCCTGTTGAATCATTGTTGCAAGAGTATCGTATTCACCTTTCCGTAAACCCGCAACTAATTGGAGTACCATCTTGGTTTCAGAAACAGATGTCCCGACGTTGGAAAGTTGGTCGGCTATGAGTTTTAGTTGTTTGCAATATTCGTTCATGTTGTTTAAATTCTCGAGGCGCGTATTGTTGAATTGCTCCTCCAAATACACGGCCCGAGTATTTTTGTTGTCCTGAAATATTTCTTCCAACCGTACCCAAAGGTCACGTCTTGTGCTTTTGTTTTCATGATTGTACACAATAAGTCTTTTGAGATGGTGCCGTATATCCATTGTTTGACGATGGCGTCAAGGCGACGCCATGTTGATTCGATAATATCGGTGGGACGAGGAACATAGTCATCAACATGGTCGAGCACGTTGTATGCACATGCATGAATATAGAATAGTTCTGTCCACATGGAATATTGACAGTCTTCTTGGTCAAGAATTATAGGGATATAATTCTTGATATTTGTAACGGCGAACGCCGGGTGAAAAGAAGACGATGAACGGTGAGAGAGGTTGTCAAAAGTGCCAGTGGAGGAACCGGAATTCGTGGGGGAAGACATGGTAGCTGCTGTTTTCGGCCGAGGGAAAAAACAAGAAACAAAGTATCTGTTTTGGCCGAGAAAGCTGTATTCGGCCGAGGGAATAAAAACAAGAAAAAATATCTGTTTTGGCCGAGAAAGAGAATGAGAAGGGAGAAGAGTAGGGTTTAGGTTTTAGGTTCTTTATACCATGTAAGATAGAATAATTTTCCTTAGGGATTCCTTTCATTATTCACAATATATATAGTTGTACAAAGGTTGATTCCTAATATGGTACGAATCTTAACTTACCTTACAAAGGTTGATTCCTAATACAATTAGAATCCTAAGTTACCTTAAATATACATCTATTATAATTACAAAATATACGGAGAATATTCGCTAATAATATTCAATCTTCTGAGGTTCTTGAGACCTCCAATGCATGAAGGAAGAAATCCAGAAAACCCATTTTTATTGAAATACAGTTCTTCACAACTTACACATGCTTTGTGGTAATGCACAAGTAAATTTGTTGCCAAGAGAGTTAAGTTTCTTGAGATTCGGAAGATGTAAACCAATCGAAGGAGGAATTTGCCCCGTGAGCCCCACGAGTTCACCTATATCGATAACTTCAAGAAAGTTCAGAAGTGTGATTGAAGGAGATAATTCCCCTGCCATAGTAGATTGAACTGGTGCATCACCTGAAGTATAGACTAATTTGCTCAACTCTTCCAGTTTCATTGTTGCAAAAAATACCTTCCCATTTGAAACAATATTGGTTTTGCATTTATCTGATCTGTCAAAGTATCTGAATGAATTCTAGCCTTGAAATCTTGAAAACCCTTTAAATCATTTGGATGGCAAGACTTGCTTTTACAAATTGTTGTGAGAGTTAGCAACATAAGAAACCAAAAAACTTGAGAACCCATTTTTTCTTTTGTGCAGTAAAACTGCTTTTGTCAAGTTAGACATAGAGTTATATCATAAACAAATGAAGACAAACAAATTTAGCCTTTTATTAATCGTTACTATCGTCAGTTGCGCACACAGTTTCGTTCTCCCAATAGATTTTAGGATAACTAAACTAATCCTCTGCTGCTTTGTCAGCAGTGTTGACAGACGACCAAAGCCTTTTTCTCCACTTATATACACTGATGCGATAAAGTTGTTCGCACCATTGGTATAACTTAATCTGTTAGCATTACATATTGCATAGCTTTAGCTTGTTTTGTGGGTTAGACTCGTGTAACGGGTTCGAATCTTACGACAACAAATGTCTGATTAAGTGGAGAAGGATAGAGAGACATACAGACTTATCAACCTCCAGGTCTTGAACCGTGCACTACTGGCACTTGGAAATTTCTTGATTACTAAAGAAGGACACTACATGTAGTTTTTTTTTTTTTTGATTTATACAACTTTTTACACTAATTTTAGATTATAGAACTTTTTTGTTACAATTACCGCAATATTTGTTACACTAAGTTATATAAATATAAATTATATATCTTGCATAAACACTTGTTAACACTTAATCATGATTAAATAATATATATTTTCATTTTAATTTGTTATTTCTTATAATTGTGTTTAGTTAAATATAAATATCTTGTACGAGTAAGTATTTTCCTGGTCACGATAGTAATGTTGGTCTGACATCTTTCATGTTTTCTAAGTATATTTGACAATTTTGAGGACACTTAAGTATAATCTTCTCCTTTTTCTTATAAGTATTTCAGTTTGTATTCGGACTTTTTTTGGATATTGAGGACAGATTAACCAATCATCCGGCATTGTTTGTCGAACAAAATCTTAGTTGGCTCGTAAAGATTTCAATCAGGTAAGTTTACTATATACTTCCTCTGTCCAGTTTTAGTTTGTCACATATTAGTTTTACTTTCCTGGATCTCGTGCACAGCGAGATCTTAGTGCACCGAATTTTTTTTTATTATATATAGTAACTTTATACGCCTATTAAGGAGTTAAAATAGAATGAAAAGTTTACCATATTACCCATAGTTATTGCTAATTACCTAATAATTTAAATCAATTAAAGCTTACAAAAAAATGTGCAATCAACTAATTAAGTAACGAGCTCCAACAATTCACATATTCCCCATAAAAATAGTGTTGGAAAATTTTACTTATTAATTACTAAGGGTAAAATAGGAAATAATATGATAAATTATCTCTTGATTTTCTGAAGTGGACAAATAAAATTAAACTACTATTTTTAATTTAATGGACAAGTAAAACTGGACGGAGGAAGTATATTAGTATAAAGAAAACAGTACTACTCCAAAAGACAAACCCTTGAATAGAGAAATGTGAAAAAGAAACAGTGTAATGGAGAGAGAAGCGAATAGTCTGCTATTTAATTTTGTACATCTCTAGTCAAAAGTCAAAACTTTGGGTGTGAATTTTAATGCTTAAGATTAAGCTGAAATAAATTAATAATTAAATACTGACATATTAGAATAAGGTAAAAACTTGTCAACACCTCCTGGTGTTTACACTCAATATAGTTAAGTTAATCATAAATAATAAAATAAAATCTATTAGGAATCTTTTAATAAATAGAAAATTTTAAAAAAGACTAATGTTAGGAAAGCTACTGCCATCAATATTATCTCTTTTTTTATTTCTTGTGATTCTTCTTCTCTGGCTTAATTCTGATTTTTGGTGCATTCTTTAATTTTTCTATTGGAATATATCAGGTTGATTAACTTCGTATTTCTATATTTGCGCTTGAAAGAATTACTATAAACTAATTAAGGACCATATCTTGTTCATTTTGAAAAGAAAATCTTGCATTATGAAAAGGTCAAGTGCAATTTTGTGAAGCTTAATAATTTGTATGAGTCTGTTGATAATTTGTGTGTACTTAGAATATATAAGAAGTGTTAAGGACTTAAGGTTAAAAATGTTTATACTGTTGTTTACAAAGGATGCAGGAAACGGAAATTACAAGTAACTGCTAAGTAATACAAGAACTGAAATTACAATTCAACAACAAACTGAAATTACAATACTTGAACAAGAAAACTGGAACTGTTTTGGTGTATGCTGAGTTGAGTGTTTGCACTCTGTCTTTAAGACAATATTGCCCCGTATGTATCCTTTCTACGTCCTGGACAATTGTCTCCCAAGATAAAACAACAAATGAACACTTGAGCAAAGGAAACTCAAATCCTACCGTGAAGAATTTTGAGTAATGAAATGATGCTTGGAAGATGTAGGAAGACTGAAAACTGTTTCTGTTTTTCGTCTGCTTTTCTGTTTTGTGAGTAGCTCAACAATGGTGCAAGGGGTTCTTTATATAGGTGAAGGAGGGGTTGTTGAATTGCCTCCATAAGTGCCATTACTGGCCAAGTAATGGTCATTATGGAGGTAGTAACACCACCAAAATAAATGGTGAAGACGTGCAACAGATTGGCCATTTAGGAGGAGTAATTCAGCCAAAATAAATGGCTGAATTGAGTGCTGTGGCGTTTCTGATCTCTCTGCCCAATTCTGATTTTCTGGAAACTTCAGGGACCAAACTGTACATCTTGAAACTTCAGGGACCAAACTGTACATATGAAAGAATTCTGGTTCAAACTGTACATATGACAAAGTTCTCTTGTCCAAAAAGATAATATCAGAAGAAGCACAGCCCACGACCCTTGACCCCGAGAACCCGAAACCCGGAACCGGACGGGCGGCGGCGGCGCGCGTGTGGCCTTTCCTTGAACCGAAGCACATCTAGGTCATCCCTCCTTTAAACACATGGGATACCCCTTGGGGTCCCAAACCCCAAACCAACTTTGAGACTTATAAACAAAACAATTCATTCTTCCTCCACCGATGAGGTAGAATTGATCACAATACCACACTTTTTCATGCTTCAAACACCTCACTTCGTGAACCAATATCTCTTTCATTTCTCAATGAAATTTGACGATTCTTGGCCCTACGGTTATCTACGTACTTAGTAGATTATGCACGTGTGAAGAACCGGATTCTCCAACATGCGTAACACTAGTGTTTAAGTCGTTAAAGTTGGTCGGTCGCAACTCCCGCCAAAGGCTAATTTCCAACAATCCCCTCTTGAAAGAGATTTTGGCGCACTCACATGGTGTCTTTTCATTTCCAACAATATTCCAGTGGACCGATGTTGCATAAGGAGAGGTAGCTTCAGCTTTGAACCTTCCATAGTTAAGTACCATCGGACTTACTTACTGCGCGGTGAACGTGATGTCTTGAACCGTCAGTGTTTAGTGTAAGCCAAGTCAATAGTACCAACACAACAAATTCCCTTACTCTCTTCTTCGTAATGTTTTGTCTGTTTTTGGCCATGGACAACTTTTTGAATTCTTAAGTGCGTTCATTTGAGGCGGCCTGTCCTCGCACTTAAATAGGTGGTCTCCTACAAGGTATCCTGCTATACCCTACTTCACAAGTGTTAGGAACCATTAAAAGTTTCTCCAAACCTAACCTCAACCGTTGAGGATCATTAAAGGTTTTTGAAAACTTAACCTTTACCCATACTGCAGATAGCACTTAACGTCTATCGCGGGAACGGCTTTGGATTTGGTGTTTCTTTACAGAAATCACTATCCGAAGTGCTCATGCTTCCACTGAAGCGATCAACTGAACCTTTACAACTTAGTTTTCTCATTGAACCAAATTACTGGGATCTCTGGTTAGTAAGGTTGGGTTACCACTGTATTGGTCCTTATATTTTGGGTTTTAAGCCCATTCCCCTAGATAGGCAAGCCATCTGATCCTTGGGTAAGCCCTTTGTCAATGGGTCTGCTATATTATCCTTTGACTTAATGTAATCAATGGATATTATACACGTGGTGATCAGTTGCCTAACGGTCTTATGCCTCCGTCGAATATGACGAGACTTGCCGTTGTACATAGCATTTCGTGCCCTTCCTAGAGCCGACTGGCTGTCGCAGTGGATCATTACCGAAGGTACGGGTTTGTTACAACACGGAACATCCTCTAAGAAGTCATGAAGCCACTCAGCTTCTTCTCCTTCTTTGTCTAAAGCGATAAACTCCGATTCCATTGTGGATCGGGCGATGCAAGTTTGCTTAGATGATTTCCAAGACACAACCCCACCACCAATTGTAAATATATACCCACTGGTGGACTTGGTGTTCTCTATATCAGATATCCAGTTTGCATCACTGTACCCTTTTAGTACAGTTGGATATCTCGAATAGTGTAACCCGAAAGTTAACGTATATTTCAGGTATTGTAATACCCGATTCAACGCCTTCCAGTGATCATCACTTGGATTACGGGTAAACCTAGCCAATTTATTGACTGCATAAGCAATATCAGGTCGGGTGCAGTTTGTTATATACATCAAACTACCGATCACCTGTGCATATCGCTCTTGGTATACGGGTGCACCAAGATTTTTATCAAGCTTTTGATTTGTATCCATTGGTGACTTTATCGGTAAACTATCTAACATCTCAAACTTTCTCAAAACATCCTCGATGTAGTGAGACTGAGATAAGACCAGCCCGTCAGACGTCTTAGAGATTTTAATCCCTAAGATGACATATGCGATACCCATATCCTTCATGTCGAAGCATTGTTTCAACATGTTCTTAGTCTCTAAGATTACCCTAGGACTGCTTCCTGTGATCAACATGTTGTCTACATACAGGCATATCATAACAAATGAGTCAGAGTTACCTTTCGTGTAAACACATTTCCTTGAATCGAAGCACATCTAGGTCCTCCCTCCTTTAAACACATGGGATACCCCTTGGGGTCCCAAACCCCAAACCAACTTTGAGACTTATAAACAAAACAATTCATTCTTCCTCCACCGATGAGGGAGAATTGATCACAATACCACACTTTTCCATGCTTCAAACACCTCACTTCGTGAACCAATATCTCTTTCATTTCTCAATGAAATTTGACGATTCTTGGCCCTACAGTTATCTACGTACTTAGTAGATTATGCACGTGTGAAGAACCGGATTCTCCAACATGCGTAATACTAGTGTTTAAGCCGTTAAAGTTGGTCGATCGCAACTTCCACCAAAGACTAATTTCCAACATATACTACTGGAAAGTTTTTATTTTGTAATGGCCAGTGATAGAGGGGGAAAAATGGTAGGTGATGGCCTCTAGAGTTTGATATGTGGTTAGTGGCGTAGAAAGGACAAGAAAATACCGTCATCTACTTAATTGACGTACCATTATTAAAGAGAATAAGTGAGAATGGCAAGATCTTAAAGATTTTTATATTATTAATCAATATTATGTGAAAAAATGATAGTTAGCTATAATTAAATATCAATAATTGTAGTTAAATAAAGTGACACATGTCATTTATTTATTAGACGGATATAAATACCCGATGGGGTAAGTTTTCCCCAAAGTAAACTACGGAAGCGAAGTCAGAATTTAAATTCTATTGGATTCAGGATTCTAGGATGACGACATTAGATATTAATAAGTGAAGTCCGAATTTATTTTTATACATATTAATAGCTTGTTTGGATGGTTGTTAATTACCTATGTTGTATTGTATTTATATTTATACAATATTTGTTTTTATTATTGTTTTAATTTTATTGTATCGTATTATTAAATTTATTTCTAAATAACAATGAGAAGTCTCATTTTATGTAAAGACCGATTTGGGGTAATCGTTGTTACCTCTTATTTTTCTCATCTTACCGTTACTTACTACCTAATAATCCTAATACCCTACTTTTTTCTTTGTAATATTATAAGTCTATTATTCAAATAGCTATAGTGTGGCCTTTTGAAACTGTGAAGAATAATACGATCTATTCAAACGTGATATTCCTCAAAACAATACAATACGATACATAATAAAACTGTAAAGAATATTTTTCTCATTATTCTTCTTCCACAAATATGGTTAATATACAACTATACATGCTAGAAATTAGTAGATGATAAGGAGAAGATTATGCCTAATTATCTCCCTAAGATAATGCTAATCTTCCTAATGATAAGATAATGCTAATAAATATTTTACCTCCTACCATATATACATGATACTATTTAATTACTATAATAATAATTATTATTCTATCACTCCCCCACAGTCGAAGCGGGAGACAAACGGATGCTGAGACTGTCCTGAAAATCTTTAAATAATATCAGTGAAAGACCTTTAGTAAGGATATCTGCAATTTGATGGCGCGACGGGACATGTAGCACCCGCACTTGATCGCGTGACACTTTTTCACGGACAAAGTGGATATCCAGCTCAATATGTGTTTGTGCTGTTGACACCCAATTTTGTCCCGTCTTTTCCAATTTATTTGCAATTTTAAATATTTTTAACACCTCAAAAACAATTTTAATCTGTATACATACATGCGTATATATATGTATATTATAATTCTCTTATTATTATTATTATTCTCATTTTTTTACCATCATTTGCATTTTTTATCATAATCATAAGTTTTATCCGAAAATTTCTATGTTATTTTATTCTCGCAAAATTGCATCGCATTTCCATTTTTATTAAGCATAAAACATTTATAAATATTATATTTTATTATTATCACATCGTTATGTTTTAATATTACACCCTTTTTTTATTTTTACTCCATGACCCATTTTCATTTTCCCAACACAAAACAATTCTACCCAAACAAAATTCCCCAAAGCCCAAAACACCCATTTCCCCCTTTACTCTTTCAACCCAATTCCAGCCAAAAGCCCAATCGAAAACCCAACCCATCTCCCTTTATTTTCCTAAATCCCTAAACCAAACAAAACCCTACACACTTTCACCCATTCCCCACACCACCACCGGCCCACCCGCCAGCCCAATCAGCCAAACCCAACCCGAACACCCCAACCCGTCGACCAGACCCACTCCTTACCCTTTAAACTCCCAAAACCCAAAAATCAAAAAATAAAAAACCTAACCCTAACTCTCCCAACCGGCCGCCACCCTACCCCCCACGTCGCCGCCCCTACGCCTGACACCACCAATCGCCACACCCCCCCCTGGCACCACCAAACTACCCCCCCACCCTTCTGCCACACATCCCCCCAGAACACGCCTCAAAAATCAGATTTTTGTTCCCCCTTTATTTTGAAATTTGAATTCGTTTTAAGGGGGGTATGAGGGGGTTGAATGTTGGGGTGAGTATCTATAAAAACCCTTCCTTGCTCACTGATTTCGGGGGTCGATTCGGAGAATTTTCGGGTCATTTTTAGGTCCGAAATTTAAGAAATACGAAATCTCCTTAAAGGTTTGGCATTATATTTTGTTTGTGTTGTTCTTCACTAAAAAAAAAGGAGGCAATCCGAAATCTTTGTTTGTTCTTGCATGTGTTCTTCAACTTAAAGATTTTGAAATATAGGTCGAAATTATTATTTTTTTTTGTGTTGAAGAATCTGGATTTTTAGCTACTCTTCACTTTGTTTTTGGTCCAATTCGGGTCGGTCAACTGTAGGGTCGGGTCGGGTCATTCGGTCGGGTCAAACATCCGAAAATCAGAAAGCAGTCCTATTCCCGAGAAAAAATCAGAATTTTAAAAAAAAAGCCTACAACAAATCGGAATTCTAACATTTCCGAGCGGATTAAACGATTCAAAACACGCCTCGGTTAAGCTACCCGAAAAAGGTTAGACTCGTTCCAATTCTTCTATATTTCTTTAAGCTTATTTGATTGTGTTGTTTATGCTTGATTTAGTATGATGTTTTGCTAAGTAATGTAGTCTTGATTAATTAATATGATAATGAGACGATTTTGCTTATATAATTGTATTTATGTTGTTGGGATATTTCTGATTTGGAGTTGATACGTGATAGATGATATTGCCTCGATGTTTTGGTTAACTAATTATTGTCATTAGCTTTAGTAAGGTATCTTGGGTTCATTGTTAAATGCAATACGGATAATGTAAGATTAATATGTGTTTGGAAGAGCTATGGCTTGATTAAATACTCTTAGGACACCTAGCGGATTGTTGATATTCAAATTATTGTATGTTGTGTAAGTTGTTAGTTGGTGGCTGCCTAATAAATCAAAAAACGAGCATACTTTAATTGATTAAAAAGGCGATATTTACATGTCATACTCTAGATTAATATGTGCAATTTCGAAAGAAATATATTATCCGTGTTTAATATAATAGTGTGTGCGTTTGGTTTAAGTTTATGAATGTTGTATTTCTTTAAAGATTAAGATTAGTCCAACGGAATTTATTATGTATGTATACATAATTTGTATATCGGTCTTCCTTGCCTCTTTTATTCTTGTTTAAATTTAGAACCGGTTGTGTTAGCATATATTCTTTCTTCGGCTACTTTAACGTGCCAAAAATCTGAAAATGTCTTAAGAATATGTAGAAATAATGCCATGAATACTCGTTCCTATGTACATTTAATGTTGTATACTTCGTGTATGTATATATATATATATTAGGAATATTCATGTGTTGATATTTTCGTTCCGTCTACTAATCCTTTTTCTTTTTTTTTCTTTTATTTACATGAAATGCATCGGGAGTAACGAAGAGTCTCGTTATGAGACTCATCATGACTTCGTCCAAAATGAAGAACCACATCTGTGTTCATTGCATCCTCCGGTCTCGGAACTTCAAAACAAATAGGGTGCCGATGATATTGTCATCCGTCCTAGCCGCTATTTCTATTCATTGTTTAATTTGTCTTTCATTATTATTTGGGTTGTAATAATTATTTAATTATGCATCGTCATTAGAATGCTTAGAATAATTAGGCCGCGAATAGATGAATGAATAGGATAGTCTAACTGCCGTTAGTTTATTTCTTAGGCTTATTTGAATTGGAGACCATCGCTAGCTTTATTTGTTTAGGGCCGTCTTGTATGTTCCAGACTTAGCCTCTAGTTACTTTGCTCTATTTTTTAGGTTCGTTATGCACGCTTTAATATCTTTTAAAATAATTTGGCTATCTATTATTCACTTTCTTTTTTTTAAAAAAAAAATAAAATAAATAATAATAATAATAATAATAAGGTTTGCATTTTATCCGATTTGCAACATTGAAAGATTTTCATAGAATTTACTTTTATCACCTGATACATATTTTTGTAAACGAATGAACTTTATATCTATTTGTTATGTATAGTGTCTTATGAAATGCATACTTTCCTCAACTCTATATGTATTTTTTTTATATAAATAATGCTTTACAAATGCATGCTTTCCTGTATTCTAAAAAATAAATGCATGCCTTCTTCAAAATCAACTTCATATATATATACACAAAATGCATATTTCGTGGGTATAATGTACCCCTTTCATCAAAATCAATTCATATGTGTATGTACTTTTATTCTACATACCTCTCATAAGTCATGTTTCACAAATGCATTTTTTTTCCACATATATTTTATAAGTTATGCAATACATACTTCGCTAACAAACTCACTTTATATTTCTTTTTTAGGTATCTCTTAAATAAATTATTTGCAATATCCTTTCCTTAAACTTCATACCTTTTGAACATGCATTTTTTAGCATAATAATTAACCTGAGTTTGATCGGATAACCGCAAGTTAGCGGATCTTAAAGGATGCCTAACCCCTTCCCTTTAGGATAATAGAGAACCCTTACCTAGAATCTCACTAGTTTCGCAGACCTTAAAATTGGAGTTACAGGGCAGCATTTAGTTTAATATTTAGGTGTCCTAATTCACCGTAAAAATAATTAGGTGGCGACTCCTTAATTCATTTATCCAGGAATCACTGAATACGTCTGTGCTCCGCTTTGACCCGAGCAGGTCGAAAAAGCAGGCGCGACAAAGATGGCGACTTTTGGGAATATTTCGAGTTCTTAACCATAGCAAACCCAGTTAATTATTATTGTGCTTTATTTTTGCTTATTATTTGATTTAATGCTTTGACATATTCCATTTTGTGAAATTTTGCATAACTGCTTTAATTGCTTTATTCTCTTACTGCTTTCCTTAAATTGGCATTTCGCTCATATTTCTTCCATTCTGGAAAATTGACACTATCACACATTACACGCGAGGTGTGTTTTGCGCACCCGCAAATTTCTTTCAAGTTACCAAATTTTTAGGAGAGTTGGTATATGCATGAGCGTCCGGACCATCCGGTTGGTCGCGTAGCCTTCTCACTCGAGCGATCGCTTGGGAGCTTTGTGTCTAGTCAGCCAAATCTTAGAAAATTTAGGATAGAGCTATACCACCCTTTATCTTAAGTCATGCATGCATACACCTTAGGTGGGTCGATCCTGGGCATCGACTCCACATTTAAGAAATCCACCAAATTGTCAACGGGTTCTACAACCCAACGACCATATCATCATATTATGTGTAGCATGATAATGATAGAACTGATACAAGCCTAATCATTGAAATATCAAAATTGGGAAAATTATACTTTCTTTCTTTTACTATTTTTTTAGGATGGAACAAGTTCCACAAATTACTCCTGAGATGTGGTCTCAAATGCAGGACATAGTGCAATATTTAGAAAACGCAGGAGCCGGACCTAGCAGTGTTAGGGCTCCATCTTCATCTATGTAATCACAAACGAAATTTTAGCTTGGTTATCAACCCTGTTATTGTATGCACTATTATTACAGCAAATTTCAACCTTTAACTTTGTTCCCAACAAAGTATTCCAATTTGACGGCTTGAATCAATTTATCAATATCTTGCATATTTGGCGTTTAGGCCCACCTCTGGCATAAGAGGGCCCCCCATGCATACTAGGACGCGCATTTAATTTTCATATAATCTGCCTGCTACCTGTTTACTGTTTTTCGCTCTATACATGTTATTCAAAACAATAATTATTCATCTCATACTAACTTGGTTTGCTTCATTTTTTAAGAAGGTTTATTTTGCCTACTTTATTTCCCGAAAAGTTGATTCGCGTTGATTGAAACTGGCGGAACACCCCTACTTCACGAGATCCAAGGCACAATCATCCGACAAAATGACTGATTCAGGGACATCCGAACAAACCGGTTTGGGACTTGTCGCTCTTCCGGGAGGTGAACCAGAGACATCGGAAAGGAGAAATACTTCCGTCCAGGATGAATACCTCGCCCAACTGTTGCAGCAAATGGCAACCATGCAGACTGAGATCGAGCGGCTCCGAAATCTTACCAATCTTTCCATCAGCCTCAATACTCCACTCCTTGAACAAGGGACGAGCGCGACTGCACCACAAACCTTTCCATCTCCTGAACCGCCATTTCCCCAGAACCTTCCCCGAAATCCCCTACTAAGCAAAACCAATCCTCCACTCGCCAGTCCACAACGAAGCCCGCTACAAAATGACCCAGTATCCTTCACAGCTCCATATACGCCTCAAGCTCCACTTACCCAAACTACCCCACTCGTCCAAAATACCCCTCTCACACAAAATTCCCAGGCAACCCAACAAATACCAATGACACACATCACTAACAAGCGTTATGTGCCACCGGTATATGCAATCTGAAGCCCAACCTTCTACTTCTACCATACCAAACATACATCATCGTGAGATAGACCAATATGAAGAGATGGAAAGGCAAGTAAGGATTAAAACTGATGAAAGTATGGCGAGAGAAATTCATAGCCTAAAAGAAGCATTCAAGAACATTCAAACCAAGTAAGAGGCACGAAGGACTCGAAATGCGAAGATCTCTGCATGCATCCCGACGTTGATTGCCTATCGGATATAAGGTGCCAAAATTTGACTTATTTGATGGAAAGGGAAATCCTCGCGCTCATTTAAGATCGATCGTGACAAAGTGGTTGGAGTGGGTAAGGACCAGACAATCATAATGAAGTTGTTTATAAGGAGTTTGACAGGAGAAGCGCTTGACTGGTACATAAGTCAGGACCCGCGAAAATGGCATAGCTGGGGCACAATGGCACATGATTTTGTGGATAGGTTCAAGTTCAACACCGACACAGTCTTGGAGAGATTTTACTTAATGAAATTGGAGAAAAATCTACAGAGACCTTCGTGAGAATATGCCATGAGGTGGAGGGCGGAAGCAGCAAAGGTTCAGCCCCCGATGGCAGAAAGTGAGATGACCACGCTCTTTGTGCAATCTATGAAGGATGCAACTTACTATGAAAGAATGATAAGCGTCATCGGACGGAATTTCTCTGAAATGGTAAGGATGGGAGATTTCATAGAAGAGGGTATCAAAACGGGAAGGATCACAAATTTGGCGGCATTGCAGGCGACGAGTAAGGCCATTCAGTCAGATTCATTTGGAGGGGCAGTTAAGAAAAGGAGGGACGGAGCATCCCCTGTCATGGCGGTCCAGGAGCATAGGTCCAACCAAATGTCAACCTACCAAAGCCCATCATCTCAGCCTCCCTACTATAATCAAAACACCCAAAATCCTCAGCCCTCCTACTATGGCCAAAGCACACAAAGCCCTCAGCCTTATTGCCAACACTCACCTACTCCCTACCCTGTCTACCATACCCAGCCAATATACAGTCCACCACGAGCACCTACCTATCCGAATTCCCCGCAGTATCAACCCACATATCCACCTCAGTCACGAGCCCATCCACCAAATGCTCCCAGACCCCGTGCGAATCACGAAAGAAGGCCAGTCAAAACATATACACCTTTAGCCGAACCCCTAGCCCAGTTGTATGAAAGATTGAGGACCGCAGGAATACTCCAACCCATCCCAGGGCATATCCCCAATCCTATTCCCAGATCGTATGATGAAACTAAGCATTGTGCGTACCACTCGGGGATCACCGGACATGACACTGGAGTTTGCTTTGCCCTCAAAGACAAGATCGAGGCTTTGATCAAAGAAGGAATTATCCAACTGAAAGGACCTCCCCCTAATGTAAACAATAACCCTTTGCCAAATCATGACAATGCCAATGTAAACATGATTACTGTTGATGAAGAAAACAGTTTGGAAGGGACCATTGCGCCGGTCCGAACAAAGGAAAAGGTTGAATCATCGGCTTTGATCACCCCTATAATTACAGTTCAGGTAAGGGCACCGTTTGAAGTGGAAATACTTCCTCCGAAATCGCGGATAGTGACGCCATCTGTTGATACCAAAACTGCCCCTTGGAGCTATTCGATTGGGGAAAGGAGCAGGGGAAAGGAGAAACAAATTGTAGAAGTTGTCGTCGCTGGTATGACAAGATCCGGACGATGTTATGCCCCTGCAGACAATCCAAAAAGGGTTGTAACAGAGACCGAAGTGGAAGAGTTCTGGAGGAAAATGCCAACCAAGGAGTATTCCGTTGTAGAACAATTGAAGAAAACACCGGCTCAAATTTCTTTGCTATCATTGTTGATGAATTCTCCGGACCACGGACGTGCTTTATTGGAAGTACTCAAAAAAGCTTATGTTCCGAGAGAGACCACGGGCGAGAAACTCTCGGCCTTGGTTGGACAGATTTTA
Source organism: Anisodus acutangulus (assembly GCA_029783415.1). Taxonomy (NCBI): domain Eukaryota; kingdom Viridiplantae; phylum Streptophyta; class Magnoliopsida; order Solanales; family Solanaceae; genus Anisodus; species Anisodus acutangulus. Next base: position 45,355,726 of record CM056500.1, on the reverse strand, counting down.
GAGGCGCACAAAGTCTCTTTTCATGACAAAGAATTGCCACCTGAGGGTTTGGGCCACAACAAAGCTTTGAACATAACGGTAAAGTGCATGAACAAGTTCATTTCTAAGGTATTGATTGATGGAGGCTCAGCCGTCAACATTTGTCCCGTGGCGACTCTCCGAGCTTTGGGAATTAGCATTGGAAAGATTCGCGAAAGTCATGTGAGAGTTAAAGGCTTTGATGGGGCCCAAAGGAGCGTTATGGGAGAAATGGATTTAACATTGCAAATAGGACCCGTAGAGTTCGTCGTTCAATTCCAAGTGTTAGACATATCTACCGGTTATAATCTGCTAATGGGGAGACCTTGGATCCATGTGGCTGATGCAGTTCCTTCTACTCTACACCAGAGCCTGAAGTTTGTTTGGGATCATCATGAGGTCGTGATACACGGAGAAGGGAGCAATTCAATATATCCCGAAGGACAAATCCCTGCTGTTGAAAGCGTAGATATACTGGATGGGTCCATCTTCCATATCAGAGAAATTACATGTGCCTCAAAAGCTAAAAAACTGAAGTTACCCCGGGTTCTCACAATGGTGGCCCAGGAAATGTTAAAAAATGGCTTTAAGCCCGGTCAAGGCCTCGGATTGAATTTAGAAGGTATGGTAGAGCATGTTCACTTGCTCAGTAAGAAGGATACTTTTGGTCGCGGATACAAACCCATTTCTGAAGAAGTCGTGTCAGTCAACCTCCGAAAGAAAAGAGACACTCCCCTGCCAAAGCCTGTTCCACCTCTGAATCAGTCATTTGTCAAAGCATATGTCGCTCAGGAGTCAAAGGAAGATGATGCAGACGACCTTGCGGAAGGACTCAAAAGCCTTTTCATTGCAGAAGAAGAAATGGAATGCAATGTAATTTTGGATGATTTTGATGAAGGCCCAACTATTTGGGATGCAGAACACGGAGATATTTTGAAAAATTGGACCTGTGCCCCGGCCCTGTTTCTCCGGGAAGCTTGGTAGAGATTACCTTACTACTTTTTGAAACAATGTGATTCTAATTGAGGCTTGAATCGCATCTATGCATTTTAATGTGTTTTGCCTCCATCTTTTGAAAGCTTAAATGACAAATCCACATTGCTTTTGCTATTTCAAAATTTATTTTGTTTACTAATTTTCTTTTCTCTTTCAGCATGCAAACTAATAAATCTGTCGATAATATGAATGTGACATGTAATGAAACAAACAAACAAACAATATCCAAACAACGAACAGGACTTCGAAGAGTATGAGGAAGACTTGCAGCCAGAAGAATTGACCGAGGAATTGGAACATTTTGAGAATAAGCCAAAGCCAAATTTAGATGAAACTGAGGCAGTAAATTTGGGAGATGCGGAATATGTGAAGGAAACAAGAATCAGCGTCCATCTGAGCACCGCACAAAGGAAAGAGCTAACGGATCTTTTGAGGTAATATATCGACGTATTTGCTTGGTCTTATGACGATATGCCAGGGCTAAGCACGGATATTGTTTCTCATAGATTGCATATTGATCCATCATGCCCTCCAGTGAAACAAAAACCAAGGAAAATCAAGCCTGATTTGAGTTTAAAGGTCAAGGAAGAGGTGTCCAAGCAATTCGATGCAAAGGTCATTCGAGTCACAAGATACCCCACTTGGTTGGCCAACATTGTACCTGTGCCAAAAAAAGATGGAAAGATACGGGTGTGCGTGGATTATCGGGATCTCAACAAGGCAAGCCCGAAGGATGATTTCCCTCTTCCAAATATTCACATACTCATTGACAACTGTGCGAAGCACGAATTGTAATCATTTGTTGATTGCTTTGCTGGTTACCACCAAATCTTGATGGATGAAGAAGACGCGGAAAAGACAACATTCACTACGCCTTGGGGAGTATACTGTTATCGGGTGATGCCGTTCGGACTCAAAAATGCAGGTGCCACCTACATGAGGGCCATGACTACCATTTTCCATGATATGGTCCACAAAGAAATAGAGGTCTACGTGGATGACGTTATTATCAAGTCGCGAAGGGCTTCAGATCACTTGACAGATTTAGAGAAGTTTTTTGACCGACTGAGGCGGTATAACCTGAAATTAAACCCTGCAAAGTGTGCATTTGGTGTCCCTGCTGGGAAGCTGCTAGGTTTCATCGTGAGTAGAAGAGGTATTGAATTGGACCCCTCGAAAGTAAAAGCTATTCAAGACTTGCCTCCTCCAAAGAGTCGAAAAGACGTGATGAGTTTCCTTGGTCGCCTCAATTACATCAAGAGTTCATAGCACAATCAACAAGTGATATGTGAGCCAATATTCAAGCTCTATCAAGAAAGACGCTGCTACCAAGTGGACGCTTCGGATTGCCAGCAAGCTTTGATAGAATCAAAGAATATTTGTCTAATCCACCTATTTTGGTGCCTCCGTAACCGGAAGGCCGTTCTTTGTTATATCATCCGTGTTAGAAAATGCATTTGGATGCGTCTTTGGGACAACATGATGAAACAGGAAAGAAGGAGCAAGCTATATACTACCTAATCAAGAAGTTCACACCTTACGAAGCTCGGTATACTTTGCTGGAACGCACTTGTTGTGCCTTGACATGGATTGCACAAAGGTTTAGACATTATCTGTCTGCATATACTACTTACCTCATCTCCAGAATGGACCCGCTCAAATACATCTTTCAGAAGCCCATGCCCACTGGGAAGCTAGCAAAGTGGCAAATCTTGCTAAGTGAATTCGATATCATATATGTTACCCAAAAGGCTATCAAAGGACAAGCACTAGCCGACCATCTTGCTGAAAACCCCGTAGACGAAGAATGTATGCCCCTCCGGACTTATTTTCCGGACGATGTGGTATTGTTTGTTGGGGAAGATATTTCTGAAGAATACCCGGGTTGGAGAATGTTCTTCGACGGAGCCGCAAACTTCAAAGGAGTTGGTATCGGAGCAGTTTTGATTTCAGAATCAGGCCAACACTACCCAATCTCGTGACTCAGGTTCGATTTCCGCACCAACAATATGGCGGAATCTGAAGCTTGTATATACGGACATAGAATGGCCGTTGATATGAACATACAAGAATTATTGGTTATAGGTGATTCAGACTTATTGATTCACCAGGTGCAAGGCGAATGGGCCACCAAGAACGTTAAGATACTTCCTTACCTGCATTGCGTGAAAGAATTATGCAAAGGTTCAATGAAATAGAATTCAAGCATATCCCACGAACTCAAAATGAGTTCGCCGATGCTCTGGCAACTCTGTCCTCCATGATTCAACATCCGGACAAGAATTACATTAATCCCATCAAGGTGAACTTATCGGATCAGCCAGCCTATTGTTTCCATATAGATGAAGAGTTGGATGGGAAGCCCTGGTACCACGACATTAAGAGGTATCTCGAAGCAGGCGAATATCCAGAAAGCATAACCAGCACCCAAAAGAAGACACTTCGGAGGTTAGCAAACCATTTCTTCATAAACGGAGAAATCCTTTATCGGAGGACTCCAGATCTAGGTTTGTTAAGATGTGTCGATGCCCGAGAGGCGAGCAGTTTAGTTGAAGAGATACACGGAGGCACGTGCGGGCCTCATATGAATGGTTTCACTTTAGCAAAGAAGATTCTAAGAGCAGGGTACTTTTGGATGACCATGGAAACCGATTGCATTCACTTTGTGCAAAAATGCCATCAATGTCAGATTCATGGCGATCTAATCAAGGTACCTCCCAACAAACTCAATGTGACGAGCTCTCCTTGGCCATTCGCAGCTTGGGGCATGGATGTCATTGGCCCTATTGAACCTGCCGCATCAAATGGACACCGATTCATTCTAGTGGCAATTGACTATTTCACAAAGTGGGTAGAAGCATCGTCCCACAAGTCAGTGACAAAGAAAGTGGTAGTTGATTTTGTCCGCAATAACATCATTTGTCGATTTGGAATTCCTGAGTCGATTATAACAGACAATGGAGCCAATCTCAACAGTAATCTGATGAATGAGATATGCGGAAAGTTTAGGATCACTCACCGGAATTCCACTCCATATCGACCTCAGATGAACGGAGCCGTCGAAGCAGCCAACAAGAACATCAAAAGGATACTGCGAAAGATGATTGATAATTACAAGCACTGGCATGAGCATTTGCCCTTTGCACTTTTGGGCTATCGCACTACAATCAGGACTTCTACTGGGGCAACACCGTATCTTTTGGTCTATGGAACAGAAGCGGTGTTACCAGCAGAAGTGGAAATACCATCTTTAAGAATTATCCAAGAAGCCGAGCTGAGCAAAGCAAAATGGATACAGAATCGGTACGAACAATTGATGTTGATTGATGAAAATGATTGAACGCTGTCTGCCACGGGCAACTTTATCAAAACAGAATGGCCAAAGCTTTCAACAGGAAAGTAAAACCAAGGACTTTCGAACCGGGGCAATTGGTGCTAAAACGCATATTCCCGCACCAAAATGAAGCTAAAGGAAAATTCGCACCTAACTGGCAAGGGCCTTATATGGTTCACCGGGTGTTGACTGGAGGAGCATTAATTCTAGCTGAAATGGATGGTGAAGTATGGCCAAAAGCTATCAACGCAGATACAGTGAAAATATACTACATTTAGGATTTTTCTATGTAATGCACTTCTTATATTGTAAAAGCCGCGCTCCCTGGCGGGATACGCAAAGAACCCATGTCGGGTTCCGTTTCTTAGATTGCAAATTTCCCAAAAACATATTTCTTTGTAACATGAACTACGTTATGACCTGATTCCCTCGGCGGGATACGTAGGCGGTCACATCGGCTTCGGTCCCATTTTAGAAAATCCTTACAATCCCCTTTTGCTTGTAATGAACTACGTTATGACCTGATTCCCGCATGGGGATACGTAGGCGGCCTAAATCGGCTTCGGTCCCACCATTAGGAAATACTCTCTCCTTTATCTCACATATGACCAAATGCACCCATCTGATCACCCTGATAGGACAGGCAGGTAAACCACACAAGACTCGGTGGTCCGTTCGAAAGATCATCATCCTCACATATCGAAAACTGGGGCATTTTTTTTTAGGGGATCACTGCCAGAGGACGCCGATAAACATGAAAAAGCATCGGCAAGATAAGTCTTCAGCCAGAAGGATTTTGGATAAGACGGTTGCTTTGTTTCATCGCATGTCACTGCTCGACAGACATTTATATATATGCATACCTTTTTATAAACAAATTATTTTCAACAAAACATTTTCATCAGAGTTCAGCAGAACATACTTGTTACGAACAAATTGTTTTCAACAAATGTTTTCATTAATGACTGTCCAATACGGGTGACCAGAGAGGGGCTACAGGTCCGAATCAGCAGGACATACAAGTATCAAGGCCAAAGCTACAAAGTCAACGCGAATCAACTCCCCCTCCCCAAACTCATAAATTTATTTGAGTACAGGTTCTTCAGGTGGAAAGCAGCAGGGAAGCTGCAACATTCATGAGCAAATTCGCAAGGGATCTCTGCATCGCAGCTCACCACAAGGATCACTTTCCTGTTGGAGACTAAACAAAGACATCATGTTAAACTACATGTTCCCAACCGTGTTGTGTCCACGCAAAGAACGGTATTTCGACTTACAGGGTCGCATTCTCATCTACTCAACTTTTGCATCGCTTTTATTATGGCATAGCAGTTCGACCATAGGGTCACACTTTACATTACGTCAACACGACGACATAAATCAGGCGCCCACCTTCAAATGCGGGTATGTTTTAAATCAGGCACCCACCTTCTAATGCGGGTATGTTTTAAATCAGGCGCCCACCTTCAAATGCGGGTATGTTTTAAATCAGGCGCCCACCTTCTAATGCGGGTATGTTTTAAATCAGGCGCCCACCTTCTAATGCGGGTATGTTTTAAATCAGGCGCCCACCTTCTAATGCGGGTATGTTTTAAATCAGGCGCCCACCTTCTAATGCGGGTATGTTTTAAATCAGGCGCCCACCTTCTAATGCGGGTATGTTTTAAATCAGCCCACCTTCTAACGCGGGTATGTTTTAAATCAGCGCCCACCTTCTAATCGCGGTATGTTTTAAATCAGCGCCACCTTCTAATGCGGGTATGTTTTAAATCAGGCGCCCACCTTCTAATGCGGGTATGTTTTAAATCAGGCGCCCACCTTCTAATGCGGGTATGTTTTAAATCAGGCGCCCACCTTCTAATGCGGGTATGTTTTGAATCAGGCGCCCACCTTCTAATGCGGGTATGTTTTGAATTAGGCGCCCACCTCCTAATGCGGGTATGTTTTAAATCAGGCGCCCACCTTCTAATGTGGGTATGTTTTGAATCAGGCGCCCACCTTCTAATGCGGGTATGTTTTAAATCAGGCGCCCACCTTCAAATGCGGGTATGTTTTAAATCAGGCGCCCACCTCCTAATGCGGGTATGTTTTAAATCAGGCGCCCACCTCCTAATGCGGGTATATTTTAAATCAGGCGCCCACCTTCTAATGCGGGTATGTTTTAAATCAGGCGCCCACCTTCTAATGCGGGTATGTTTTAAATCAGGCGCCCACCTTCTAATGCGGGTATGTTTTAAATCAGGCGCCCACCTTCAAATGCGGGTATGTTTTAAATCAGGCGCCCACCTTCAAATGCGGGTATGTTTTAAATCAGGCGCCCACCTCCTAATGCGAGTATATTTTAAATCAGGCACCCACCTTCTAATGCGGGTATGTTTTAAATCAGGCGCCCACCTCCTAATGCGGGTATGTTTAAATCAGGCGCCCACCTTCTAATGCGGGTATGTCTTAAATCTGGCGCCCACCTTCAAATGCGGGTATGTTTTAAATCAGGCGCCCACCTCCTAATGCGGGTATGTTTTAAATCAGGCGCCCACCTCATAATGCGGGTATGTTTTAAATCAGGCGCCCACCTCCTAATGCGGGTATGTTTTAAATCAGGCGCCCACCTTCTAATGCGGGTATTTTATTTTAAATCAGGCGCCCACCTTTTAATGCGGGTACATTATTTTAAAGTAGGAACTGGCGCCCGCCAACGGCGTCTTCTGCACGATATTAAGCAACGACATCATTTCAACTTACCAAAGTCATTTCTCACAATACATATCTTATGCAACAGTTATGCACTAACTTTTATCTTAGCTCTAGTCCATAGGAATTTGAATCGGCGGGAGCTTTCAGCATAACGTGGAACTATCTCTTATGGCGAACCGAGGCAATCTTGGTCAGCAGCCTACTTTGAACGTCGTTCCGCTCTTCCCCAATAAGTTTTCACATCTGCGACCAGTGTCATCATAACTCGACACTGGGGCAATATTATATTCTTGAATCCGCACCAACTTTTTCAATTCTCTCCCCTTCGGGATTCTATTTCTACCAAGTGCACCCCTACTCCTTGTTCAAAGCCCGAGGGTCAGGACAAAATTGGCTACTCAGTCAACTTCTTTGGCCGAAAACTCTTTCATCGTCTCCGCCCAAAGAGGGGCATCTGTTGACACCCAATTTTGTCCCGTCTTTTCCAATTTATTTGCAATTTTAAATATTTTTAACACCTCAAAAACAATTTTAATCTGTATACATACATGCGTATATATATGTATATTATAATTCTCTTATTATTATTATTATTCTCATTTTTTTTACCATCATTTGCATTTTTTATCATAATCATAAGTTTTATCCGAAAATTTCTATGTTATTTTATTCTCGCAAAATTGCATCGCATTTCCATTTTTTATTAAGCATAAAACATTTCGCAAATATTATATTTTATTATTATCACATCGTTATGTTTTAATATTAAACCCTTTTTATATTTTTAATCCATAACCCATTTTCATTTTCCCAACACAAAACAATTCTACCCAAACAAAATTCACCAAAGCCCAAAACACCCATTTCCCCCCCTTTACTCTTCAACCCAATTCGGCCAGCCCAAAGCCCAATCGAAACCCAACCCATCTCCCCTTTATTTTCCTAAATCCCTAAACCAAACAAAACCCTACACACTTTCACCCATTCCCCACAAATTTCACCACCGGCCCACCCGCCAGCCCAATCGGGCCAAACCCAACCCGAACACCCCAACCCGTCGACCCGACCCACTCCCTTACCCCTTTAAACTCCCAAAACCCAAAAATCAAAAATAAAAACCTAACCCTAACTCTCCCAACCGCCGCCACCCTACCCCCACGCCGCTTCTACGCCTGACACCACCAATCGCCACACCGCCGCCTGACACCACCAATCTACCCCCTCACCTTTCTGCAACACATGCCCCAAGAACACGCCTCAAAAAATCAGATTTTTGTTCCCCTTTATTTTGAAATTTGAATTCGTTTAAAGGGGGTATGAGGGGGGTTGAATGTGGAGGGGAATATCTATAAAAACCCTTCCTTGCTCACTGATTTCGGGGGTCGATTCTTAGAATTTTCGGGTCATTTTTTAGGTCCGAAATTTAAGAAATCCGAAATCTCCTTAAAGGTTTGGCATTATATTTTGTTGGTGTTGTTCTTCACTAAAAAAGAGGGGCAATCCGAAATCTTTGTTTGTTCTTGCACGTGTTCTTCAACTTAAAGATTCCGAAATATAGGTCGAAATTATTGTTTTTTTTGTGTTGAAGAATCTGGATTTTTAGCTACTCTTCACTGTTTTTTTGGTCCAATTCGGGTCGGGTCACTGCCGGGTCGGGTCGGGTCATTCCGGGTCGGGTCAAACATCCGAAAATCAGAAAACAGAGTCCTATTCCCAGAAAAAATCAGAATTTTAAAAAAAAAAAGCCTACAACAAATCAGAATTCTAACATTTCCGAGCGGATTCGACGATTCAAAACACGCCTCGGTTCGCTACCCGAAAAAGGTTAGACTCGTTCCAATTCTTCTATATTTCTTTAAGCTTATTTGATTGTGTTGTTTATGCTTGATTTAGTATGATGTTTTGCTAAGTAATGTAGTCTTGATTAATTAATATGATAATGAGACGATTTTGCTTATATAATTGTATTTATGTTGTTGGGATATTTCTGATTTGGAGTTGATACGTGATAGATGATATTGCCTCGATGTTTTGGTTAACTAATTATTGTCATTAGCTTTAGTAAGGTATCTTGGGTTCATTGTTAAATGCAATACGGATAATGTAAGATTAATATGTGTTTGGAAGAGCTATGGCTTGATTAAATACTCTTAGGACACCTAGCGGATTGTTGATATTCAAATTATTGTATGTTGTGTAAGTTGTTAGTTGGTGGCTGCCTAATAAATCAAAAACGAGCATACTTTAATTGATTAAAAAGGCGATATTTACATGTCATACTCTAGATTAATATGTGCAATTTCAAAGAAATATATTATCCGTGTTTAATATAATAGTGTGTGCGTTTGGTTTAAGTTTATGAATGTTGTATTTCTTTAAAGATTAAGATTAGTCCAACGGAATTTATTATGTATGTATACATAATTTGTATATCGGTCTTCCTTGCCTCTTTTATTCTTGTTTAAATTTAGAACCGGTTGTGTTAGCATATATTCTTTCTTCGGCTACTTTAACGTGCCAAAAATCTGAAAATGTCTTAAGAATATGTAGAAATAATGCCATGAATACTCGCTCCTATGTACATTTAATGTTGTATACTTAGTGTATGTATATATATATATATTAGGAATATTCATGTGTTGATATTTTCGCCCGTCTACTAATCCTTTTTCTTTTTTTTTTCTTTTATTTACATGAAATGCATCGGGAGTAACGAAGAGTCTCGTTATGAGACTCATCATGACTTCGTCCAAAATGAAGAACCACATCTGTGTTCATTGCATCCTCCGGTCTCGGAACTTCAAAACAAATAGGGTGCCGATGATATTGTCATCCGTCCTAGCCGCTATTTCTATTCATTGTTTAATTTGTCTTTCATTATTATTTGGGTTGTAATAATTATTTAATTATGCATCGTCATTAGAATGCTTAGAATAATTAGGCCGCGAATAGATGAATGAATAGGATAGTCTAACTGCCGTTAGTTTATTTCTTAGGCTTATTTGAATTGGAGACCATCGCTAGCTTTATTTGTTTAGGGCCGTCTTGTATGTTCCAGACTTAGCCTCTAGTTACTTTGCTCTATTTTTTAGGTTCGTTATGCACGCTTTAATATCTTTTAAAATAATTTGGCTATCTATTATTCACTTTCTTTTTAAAAAAAATAAAAATAAATAAATAATAATAATAATAATAATAAGGTTTGCATTTTATCCGATTTGCAACATTGAAAGATTTTCATAGAATTTACTTTTATCACCTGATACATATTTTTGTAAACGAATGAACTTTATATCTATTTGTTATGTATAGTGTCTTATGAAATGCATACTTTCCTCAACTCTATATGTATTTTTTTTATATAAATAATGCTTTACAAATGCATGCTTTCCTGTATTCTAAAAAATAAATGCATGCCTTCTTCAAAATCAACTTCATATATATATACACAAAATGCATATTTCGTGGGTATAATGTACCCCTTTCATCAAAATCAATTCATATGTGTATGTACTTTTATTCTACATACCTCTCATAAGTCATGTTTCACAAATGCATTTTTTTTCCACATATATTTTATAAGTTATGCAATACATACTTCGCTAACAAACTCACTTTATATTTCTTTTTTAGGTATCTCTTAAATAAATTATTTGCAATATCCTTTCCTTAAACTTCATACCTTTTGAACATGCATTTTTTAGCATAATAATTAACCTGAGTTTGATCGGATAACCGCAAGTTAGCGGATCTTAAAGGATGCCTAACCCCTTCCCTTTAGGATAATAGAGAACCCTTACCTAGAATCTCACTAGTTTCGCAGACCTTAAAATTGGAGTTACAGGGCAGCATTTAGTTTAATATTTAGGTGTCCTAATTCACCGTAAAAATAATTAGGTGGCGACTCCTCAATTCATTTACCCAGGAATCACCGAATACGTCTGTGCTCCGCTTTGACCCGAGCAGGTCGAAAAAAGGGCGCGACATGTGCGTTGATGATTGACTGGATTGTCAGACAGGTAGATAGCACTAACATTATCACGATATACCAAAGTGGCTTTCAGAATCGGGCAGTGGAGCTCAAGAAGAAGATTTCAAAGCCAACATGATTCAGACACAACATTGGCAACACCTCGGTATTCTGCTTCGACACTGGATCTGTATAATGTGGTTTGTCTTTTTGAGGATCAAGAAATCAAGTTATCACCAAGAAATATACCATAACCTGAAGTGGAGCGTCTGGTGTCTGGGCAGCCTCCCAGTCTGCATCTGTGTAGGAGACAAGTGTGGACGTGGACGATGGATATAAGTGCAAGCCATATTCAAGAGTACTATGTATATATCACACAATGCGTTTTAGAGCATGCATATGATCATCCATCGGATTATGCATGAAAAGGAACATTTGTTGTACAACATAAGAAATATCCGGTCTGGTGAAGGTTAGATACTGTAGGGCTCCTGCCAGGCTGCGGTAGAGTGTCGGGTCGACAAAAGTCTTGCCGGAAGATGTACTCAATTTGGATTTAGTGTCCACCAGAGTTGCTGAGGGTTTACAAGAGGACATGCCATTTCGTTCCACAATCTCTATTGCACACTTCTTTTTGGAGAGAAACAAACCACCTGCATGTCGTGTCACTGCCAAAAAATAGTATAGTGGGCCTAGGTCCTTCATTGCAAATTCAGAACCAAGCTGTGACATGATGGACTTTCGAAGAACATCTGATGAGGTAGTTAATATAATATCATCTACATATAAGAGAAGATAAGCAATATCATTACCCTGACGATAAATAAACAGAGAGTGATCGGAACAGCTGTTATAAAAACCAATATGTGAAACAAAATTCGCAAACCACTTTACCATGACCTGGGAGCTTGCTTTAGTCCATATAATGATTTTTTGAGGAGGCACACATGATTGGGGTATTTAGAGTCCTTGTACCCCAACGGTTGGTACATGTATACCATTTCATTTAGTTGGCCATTGAGGAAGGCATTTTTGACATCTGATTGATGAAGTGGCCAACCCTTTGAGACAACCAAACTAAGTATTGTTTGTATAATCTCTGGTTTGACCACTGGACTGAACGTCTCACTGTAATCCACGCCAACACGTTGTGTTTTTCCATCACCTACAAGACAGACTTTATGCCGCTCAAAAGAACCATCATAGTTTTTTTTGTGACTAAAAATCCACACAATGAAGAGGCTAATCCTGCAAAAGAAAATGGTAACTTGGACTGTTGGATAGGTGACATTATTGGATAGAGCTCACATTACATCTCATGAGAAGCCTCCCCTTATGAAAATCCTTCACGTAAAATCCAAAAGGGTAAAAAACAACAGACACCCAATTGTCAGTAGTAAACTTTCTAACATATACCATATTTTTAATTAATTATGGAGCATGAAAGATAGTAGATGACCGTAGGGCCAAGAATCGTCAAATTTCATAGAGAAATGAAACAGATATTAGTCCACGAAGTAAGGTGTTTGAGGCATGAAAATATAGTGTGGGACAAATCTACCACATCGGTGGAAAAATGAAGAATTGTTCTCTTTATAAGTCTCAAAATTGGCTAAGGGTTTGGGACCCCAAGGGGTAACCCATGTGTTTGAAGGAGGGATGACCTAGATGTGCTTGGGTTCAAGGCTAAGTCCACACGCGCTCCGCTGCCGCCCGCCCGTCCCGTCCGGTCCGGGCTCGGGTCTCACGGGTCGTGGGCCTTGGGCTTCTTCTGATATTATCTCTTTGGACCCCAAATTGCTTAATATTTACAGTTTGGTCCTTGGAGTTTCTGGAAAGCTGAAATTGGGACGACGGAAGGTAGAAAGTTTCTGCCGTTGGAGTTGATTTTTGGAGCGAGCTCCTTTATGTTGCACATTAAATCATCCATTACTTGGCTGATTAACTCCCTCACTAATGGCCATAAACTGTCATTACTTGGCAGTTGAGGAGCCCCTCCCTTATGCTATATATTGGAGCCTTTTGGCTCAATTACAGAGACGAATATATACAACACAACACAGAGACAAACAGAAGAGTGAAACACAGAAATTTAGCAAGTCGTTTTCCAAAACGTGAGCAGAAACAGTGAAGCTCTTTCTTCCTTTCCATTCATCAACAAGTCGTTTCGTGTTTCTTTTCTTCGTCAGAATCAACCTATTTGCTTTGTAGTGTTGATTAGTTGTTGTTTTATCTTGGGAGACTATTGCCCGTTAACGTAAAAGCATATATACGGGGCAATCTTGTCTTAAAGACAGAGAGTCATCTCTCGACTCAGCCACAGTTGTAACAATCCAGATTTAGTGTTTCTTGATTTCAGGTTATCAAGATTCAACACTCAACAAGCTTGCGACAGTTCCGATTATTGGCTTGTTTGTTTATCCTTTCGAACACTTGTAATATTTATTTACTTCCCGTATTGCTTTACATATCCAACAATAATTCCCTTACCATGGTAGCTTGAACTGGTCACAAAATCCCAAAAAAGTAGGACGAAGAAAAAGAAGTTTCAAAAGACAAAATTTTACAACTTTCACGTGGTCATAATGGTAAAAATTTATGTGTAATGCGTGTTTACGTCAAACTTCCAAGTTTTCTTTTGGGTTTTCCATTGGGTATTCGATAGCTTTAGGCTTTTGACTAGTTTGAATTTGCGTTGAGCAAGGCTAGACGAAAACGCTCTTTAATAATACTTTTTAAATACACAAGATTCAAATCTAAAGTTAAAGTTTCTAGTTAAGAATGGAGGGATCCTATCAATCTCATCACGATCTTGTTTGAAAGTTTCTAGATATATTTGACGATTTTGTGGACACTTATGTACTAATCATCCTCGTTTTCTTATAGGAGTAGTTTCTTAATTTGTTTCAGGCTTTTCTTGGATTACAAGGACAGATCAACCAATCATCTGGCGTTGTTTGTTGAACAAATCTTAGTTGGCTCGTAAAGATTTCAATTAATTAGATTTATTTTAAATTTGATAAAGAAAATACTCCATCCGTCTCAAATTATTTGTTGTGGTTACTAAAAATAGTTATCTCAAATTATTTATTGTTTTAGAAGTTCAAGGCATAATTAGTTATTTTTTTTCCATTTTACTCTTTGTCATTAATGAATATGACATATAATTAAAGTAAATATTTAATGGAGAAAGATTATAAATTACACATAAATAAGGATAAAAGTAGGTCAAATATTTAATTTTTATTTTTAAGAGGCATGTAAACAAAAAAAATGATAAATAATTTGAGACGGAAGGAGTAGCTCCAAAAGACAAACCCTTGAATAGAGAAATGTAAAAAGACAGTGTAATTAATTTGCATTAAATAGAGAACATTTCGGTATTAAAGCAAATACTTCGGTCTCTAATTTGATTTTGTGCATCCAGTGTGGGCTATTTGAAGAGAGCCTTCAAATTCATCATCACCCAAAGTTATTTGAGGAATAATTGATATTAGGAAAATGCATATGAGCATTGAATTAATTGTACCAAAAAGACTCACCATATTTTAATTTTAGCTTCTCTTTTTGGTTTGTTTTCCTTCTATTTGTATCAAGAGTTAATTCTCATATTTATTTATAGTAGTATTAGTAATGTTGAACAAAATCCTACATTTAATAATAACTACAGTTCATCAAATTAACTCTCAGCCGATAAATGACTTTTTCCGTTATAGAATGTACGTCTCTCCTAATTGAAGTAGGAGGGAAGAATGGAATTTTTTGGTTACAAGTAATAAATAAATGCAACATTAACATATTTGGTACATATGCATGTGACCTATTTTTTGTTACTGTAATGAGCTTATTTTCTTTATCCGTTGGACTTAATTTCTGCATAAATAATATCACGTTTGATGGTTATGAGGTGCGTCATTCATATCTAAAATTAATATGGTGTTCGATTTGTATTAGAAACTAATACATGTATAAGTTAATTTGAGCACATCATCTAGGTTGTTAACGCACGAGAGAGCAGACATAATCTTCCATATGGTTTCCTCTTGAATAAGGTACTTGTGCATTTCAATGTCAAAATGGGAAAGGCTATTATGGGCACCAAAAACATATGATCACCATGGCGACTTTGGAAGAGTGTGACTGCGTGCCAAAGAAAGGTGGTGTTGGCAGCAATTCTACTATCTCGACTCTGACTCAGGCCCAAAAGAAGTCCACTGCTGAGATTCAACGGCTTAAGGCTGAGAATGCTCTCCTCAGAGTTCAAATGTCTGAAAAGGCACAAGAACTTGATTCTAGTGATGTTGTGAAGGCTGCAAATGCTGAGAATGAAAAGTTGAGGCAGAAGGTTGATGAGCTTCGTGAGTAGATGCTCCAGGATCAGCGCACTGAAAGTAAAAGAGTAGATCGGCTTCTCAAGGCACTGGCTCCTACTCCGTAGTTCCCCTCAAGTTTCTTAAGCCCTTGTCTTTATTTCCTATATTCTTAAGACTCGTTCCTCCTCCACTTTAAATCTTGTTCTTTTGTTTCATATTTCTCCTTAATGACATTGGTACTGATGGTTGTTTTAATTATCATATTTTGTACTGTTTTGGATACTAAGTTTTATCATGCTAACTTATATATGTGTAATTATTCTATTTTATGCATTGATATCAGTTTTACTGTTCATGTTTCTGCTCATGTTGTGTTGCTCAAGTGGCCCTGAGTTAATGTCAGTGAACTTTGTTTTGCTTGTGCCACTTTGATTACTTTTTTTAATGATGCCAAAAGGTGGAAAATAATGGGGAAATTGATATGTGTGTTGTGATTGAGGGGGAAGTTAAGGGGTAAAATGTTTTTGTCATGATTAACATGTTGTTATGTTTGAAAGATAGGTCAGATTCACAGGGGGAATAAGTGGGAAACCTGGTTCTCAGAGGTATTATCAATTCAATGTTTGTCATCATCAAAAAGGGGGAAATTTATAAGTTATGTCATCTTGTGTTTTGATGATTTTCCAAACTTTTGAGGAACCAGATAGCGACCTGACCAAGTCTGCGATCTATTCCCTTGGTTATCGTACAGTCAATAATTACAGTTGTAAAGTTATACTATTCATTGGGAAGTACAACAACGCTGCTGCAGTTTGCTAGTGGTCAAACCATGAGATGAATTATCCATATCTTCTCACACATGCTCCCTAATATATAGACAATATGTTACAAGGTTTAAGATAACACTTGAAAACCTAAAATTACTAGACAAGTGCAGCCGTCACAAATTTCTCCAAGATATCAGACAGCTCCGGAACACTCTAGATATAGTTCGATTTTCTTTTATTAGAATGGACAAAAATAAGTGTAGATACCAGCTAGCTAGTTTTTCAAAGACTTCAGTCGGTGCAGTTTCTTGAGACGAATAATTTTCTACGTGACTTGTACATGAAATTCATGACTCTTTTGCTTTGTTATTAAATGAATGAAAAAGTTAGCCTTTCGATGAAAAATACAGTCAAAACTTTAATTGTAATGCTTAAGATTTAGTTGTAAATTATTTAATAATCAAATACTGACTTATTAAAATACGTTTTTACCATGGAAAAACGTCATAAGAGTATATATTGTTAAATCAAAAGATTTTACGTATATACTAAGTAACTATAGAGGCGGAATCATAATTTGAATTTTAGCGATTCTAAATTTTAGGATGACGACATAAGGTTTAATAAGTGAGGTCCAAATTTATTTTTATACGTACTTACAACTTGTTTTGATGGTTGTTACCTATTGTAATATATTGTATTTTTATTTGTACAATGTTTGTTTTTAATGTTATTTAAATTTTATGATATTGTATTGTTACATCAATTATTAAATAATGATGAAAAGTATCACTTTATGTAACGATCAATTTGGTGTGATCGCATCGTTGCCTTTTTACCCTTCTCATCTTGCCCTTATTTACTATTTAATAATCTTATTTTATTCTTTGTCCAACTGATTTTACCACGTACCCTACTTAACATTTGTAACATTGTAAACTTATTCTTCATATTACTGGTATATGACATTATGTAATGACAAAAACAACACAATCTATTGACATGTTATATTTATCAAAATAATGCAATACAATACATAATAAAATGTTATGTAATGACCAGCCAAACAAGCTATTAGTGTATATCTTAATACAAATACAGGATTTGAACTAAAACTATTGAATTCGTTCAAACCCGCACGTAACCTTCTAGCTCGGCCCAAAAAAAGATGGAAATATAATTGGCCTCTAGGCTGGGGTAAGGGCTGGACCCAGTAATCTTGACAAAGCTTCTTTCTTTATGTTCTTGACCTGACTTTGAAGTTCATGAATTTCTACACTCTCATTGGCGAATGCTGTTTTTGATTCTAAACAATCTTTTATCAGCTTTAAGGATTCATTAATCAGTTTAATGACATCTTTGAATTGGCCTTCTTTGTATTTCTTAATAGCCACTTCAAGATCAATAGCCACATCATTAATAAGAAAGGAACAAGTAAAGTAGTCATCCGAACTTAAAGCACTTGCTGTCATTTGGGCTCTAGTGTGGGCTATTTGAAGAGAGCCTTCAAATTCATCATCACCCAAAGTTATTTGAGGAATAATGGATATTAGGAAAATGCATATGAGCATTGAATTAATTGTACCAAAAAGACTCACCATATTTTAATTTTAGCTTCTCTTTTTGGTTTGTTTTCCTTCGATTTGTATCAAGAGTTATTTCTCATATTTATTTATAGGGGTAGTATTAGTAATGTTGAACGAAATCCGACATTTAATAATAACTACAATTCATCTAATTAACTCTCAGCCGATAAATGACTTTTTCCGTTATAAAATGTACATCTCTCCTAATTGAAGTAGGAGGGAAGAATTGAATTTTTTGGTTACAAGTGATAAATAAATGCAACATTAACATATTTGGTACATATGCATGTGACCTGTTTTTTGTTACCGTAATGAGCTTACTTTCTTTATCTGTTGGACTTAATTTCTGCGTAAATAATATCACGTTTAACGGTTATGAGGTACGTTATTCATATATAAAATTAATACGGTGTTTGATTTGCATTTTAGAAATTCGTGTAACTAATACATGTATAAGTTATGAGAGAATTAATGTATTATGTTATACAGAATAGAAAGTGGAATTACTAATACATGAATAAATAAACTCTGTATAACTAATCTTGCATAAAATAATATATAAGCTTTCATCATAACTAATCTATGTATTACTAATACTTGCATAACTCTAATCAACTACCAAATATAATGTGAGACCTCTAATAATATGATATATATCTCAAAAAAATGTAAAAGAAAAATTTTAATCAAGAAAACATGAACATCTCACAAAAGAGCACAATAACCAAGAACACTTAAAATTATCTAGTACTGTATTATATAAGCATGTCTCTGAAAGTATATTTATGTCCTAGAGACAATCTATATTAGGACAAATGTATTTTATACACATTCATATTATTATTAATGGAGATTAATATTTTAGCATTTACAATTATTGAATTATTATTTGATTGTTTGTTATTATTCATTAATGTGCATCCCTTGAGCTTACGTTGTCATTAATTGAGTGAGATATTTTATGATAGAGCGTAACTCTTAAAATAGCCTCAACTAATGATCATCGAGAATGGGATATCGATGATATGTGATAAGTCGACATGTGGTCTGCATCACATCCTTAGAGGATGTAGTATGTCTCACATGCTACGAGTAATGGTTACTCGTGATGGACACATGGATACTTTGGAAGTATTGGTATACCCTGTTGATATACTGTTTGTTATACTTGTCTAACGTATGATCAGTGTGTGGGAGATAGAAGTCCTTATACTTGAGGTCAATACGCGCCTTATCTACAAAATAATGTATTTTGATCCCGTCCTAAGCTCAAATGCCTTGTAGGTTGAAATACGGCTTGTATTGGGTACATTACGATGTGGATTGAAGGTGGTAGTTGAGCCAAGATTATGATTCATTCCTCGAATGTATGTTCGAGAGAACACTCAGATTTTCAGTGATATTATGTTGACTAAGTCGTTGGCCAACGCAATAGATATATTTAGAATATGGTCTAGTCGTCGACTAATATAGACGAGATACAATGATTAAGCCATTTGGATAGACACTTAACAAATCCTAAGCTTGATCGGGTGTGTCGTGAATGAAAGAATTTTATCATACCACATAAAGGTTA
The DNA here is from genome assembly GCA_029783415.1 of Anisodus acutangulus. Lineage (NCBI taxonomy): Eukaryota > Viridiplantae > Streptophyta > Magnoliopsida > Solanales > Solanaceae > Anisodus > Anisodus acutangulus. The sequence continues at coordinate 45,336,472 of CM056500.1, read as the reverse complement.
AGTTTACTGGATTTGCGTAAATGTACTTCACATATTGAGTTCATCTTCCGGCGCCGTCTAGGAGTTCCGCGTAGACCTTAATTTGATTAATGTCAATATGAGAAGCCCTGTAGGGTCACACTATGTCGATTGTCCGTTTCGATCTAAGGATGTATTGAGAGAGTAATTAAGATGTTCGATTTGGAATCGAGACATTTAAATGAATAATGATTATATTAATTAAGTCAAGATTGGATTTTGGATTTAATTAAGAATGCACAGAAATTAAATCGAGGCAGTGAAACTGCACGTCGAGCGCCGCGGAGCCCATACCCTAAGGTCGCGGCGCAGTGCAGAAATTCATCAAGCGTCGCGTCGCCTCTGCGTCGATTTTGGGTCAGGCCCTAGGTCAAACCCTAATCCATTTTTTTGACCTAATTTTCAATTATAAATAGAGGCATTCATTTTCATTATTCAAAAAAACCAATTTCTGAAAATATTCTAAGCCTTAGAAACTTAGAATAAAATACTCTCTCGAACCTCTGCTGGATTTCCTAGCTTTCTGAAGGAGAAGTACATTGAAGCTTGGAGCTTGCAATCGAAAGGGCAACCGCGTGTGCACCTTATAGTAGATAAAGATTCCAGATTATAACAATTTGTAAGTAAATGTTTTTATGTTACAAGTTCCAATTGTTGTATAACCATACCAGAATTATTGTTGGGTAAGTAAGAATCAAAATTTTAAACTTTCGTTGTGCCTTACTTATATATTTTGTACCCAACAAAACCCTACAGTGGTATCAGAGCTCAGGTTGGTTAAATGGTTATACAATAATTAAATAGAATAATAATATGGGTTAAACATAAAATTGGATTAAAATGAGGTTCTTTGAAATCCTATATGTCTTGAATGAATGTTGACCTTTTGGAATCACCCATTATCTCCTACGCTAACTCGAGGAAGTTATTCAACTCTAATTCTAACTAAACCAAGTGCGTTGTCCGGCTCATTGCACGGTGCACGACTAAGAACGAGTAAAAAACGGATGATGGTCGATATGGGCGTTATTGATAATGGTGGATGATGATAAAGGGCCTGTGAATTGATCCCTAAATTAGATTTAGGGGTTGAACAATTTTTTGAAAATCAACACAGAAACATTCGTAAGGACGTCGGCGCCGCGACTCTGATTAGGGTTTCAAGAAGGCTTCGTGGCTCCATGGTGGAGCGCCGTGGCGCTAATACTTCGTTTCAAAATTTTGAACTCACTGGATAACAGGCGCCGCGGCGCTAATACATTTTTCAGAAGCAGAAATGTTACTGTCTCTGAAGCGTCGCGGTTCTATGGTGGAGCGTTGCGGCGCTAGTGCAATTTTTAAGATATTTGGGGTTACTGCCTCAGTGGAGCCGCAGCGCTAATCATTAGCGTCGCGGCCCCACCTATCAAAAAAAAAATCGAGTTCAGAATGTTTAACCCAACATTATTATTATACAGTATATTATTTGATAAGTATACTGTTTATGTGCTAAATGTCAAAATGTTTCACATTTACATTTCTAGAATAGTGTCCGCTATAACTGTCTGGGCAGGCGGCGCCTAGTGTTTGATTAAACCTTCTTCTATCATGCATATTGGGTTGACGGTTCCCAAACTATATGTGTTATTAGTTTTGCAGGATGTTATGATGTCATATTGGATATGATATTAAGGAGTTGATCTTGGTTAGAACCCTAAAAATTAAAATGTTCTCCGAATTTTAATACAAGTCTCATTCGAAATGAATGCGTCGTCCGTTATAATTGATTGTAGTGCAAAATCCTTTTCGGCGAGATGAGTATTTATGCCACATCATTTGCTCTAAGTCTACGAGGACTCGGACTCTTTCATAGATGCATGTTAAATGTAGAAGTGGGTGATAAACCTTCATGAGTATTTACACCACATTGTTTGCTCTATAAGGCAAAACTCACTTAGATACATAATTGCAGTCGCATAACGGGGTTGACTTGCTAGGCTGTCTTGGCGCCACAGTGTCGGACAAGCTGAGGGACGCAGATCGACTGTTTAGAATATTCGATCAAACATGAGTTACAAATTGTTTGTAATTGGTTTAGAGACCTACCAGGTTGTGCTGTTGAAGTTATCAGCCACATCAAACGCGGAGATAGCATGAACCTGGATCATGACCCATTATGACCATATTTGACATGAGTCCGTATTCTTCCATGGGGCCGAAGAGTATGTTAAAATAGTGAGAGCTAATTAAACAAAAGGCTTAGTTGATTAGCCTAAATGAATGTGTATAATAGGAAATAGATTTTGAATTTTATTTTCGGTCTATCTAATTCTTCAGATTACTAAAGATGTCAAGCTTATCATTGAAAATGTTGATTGAGATGAACAAACTTACTGGACCAAATTACCCTGACTGGTTAAGAAATTTGCGATTGGTGTTAAAACTAGAAAGAAATTAGTATATGTTAGACACAGTATTCCTCACAGTCCCTGCTGAAAACTCTGATGAGTATGCCCTGTTTGACAAGGTGACTTATCAGAAACAGTTGAACGATGCTACCTTGGAAAAATGTGTAATGTTGTCTTCCATGACTATGGAGTTACAGATGCAACATGAAAACATGGCCCCCAACGAAATGCTAGAACACTTGAAGAATCTCTATGAAAAACAGTTTCAAACAATGGAGTATGAACTGTTGAGAGACCCTTCAAATGTAAGCTGAACGAAAAGGGACAAATGTCAGCGCATGCTCTAAAGAAGGACTACACGGCTCCAAGAGGAGGCAGAGCACTAGGTGTTTCTACCTCTACTGGACATGGTATGTTTGTCATTGAAATAAATATGTCTACAAGTAACTCTCACTGCTGGGTATTGGATACTGCTTGTGGCTCGCACATTTGTAGTAATGTGTAGGGCCTAATTAACAGCAGAAAGGTTGGACCTTGGGAGGTAGACCTGCGCGTTGGAAATAGAGCACAAGTAGATGCTGAACGCGTGGGAACTTATAGACTAGATTTACCTTCAGTCTTTTGTTTAGAACTAAATAATTGTTATTTTGTTCTCTCATTAACGAGGAATATCATTTCCATCCCAATGTTGGACATTGAAGGGTTTTTCTCATTCATTGCCAATGTCAGTTATGTATTGTCTTTTAATGGTTTTGTTTGTGGAAAGGCTCCGCTTGTGGATGGATTGTATATTTTAAACTGTAGTCGTGAAATTTTCAATATGCAAAATAAACGGGCTAAGATAAGTAATCCAAGAAACTTCACTTATGTATGGCACTGCAGACTTGGTCATATCAACGAATCAAGGATAGCAAGATTGAGGAAGTTAGACTACCTCGAACCATTTGACTTGGAGTCTTATGGTAACTGCGAATCTTCCTTGAGAGGAAAGATGACCAACAAACCACTTTCTGGGAAAGGGGTACGAGCCAAAGAGGTACTTGAGTTGGTCCATACTGATGTATGTGGGCCATTTTCAACTCAAGCTAAGGGAGGCTTCCCTTACTTCATCACTTTTACAGACGATTTCACAAGGTTTGGGCATGTGTATCTTATGAAACATAAGTCCGAAGCCTTTGAGAAATTCAAGGAGTACAAGTCAGAAGTAGAGAAGCAACTTGAAACAAGTATCAAGACACTTCGATCGGATCGAGGAGGTGAATACTTAAGTAAAGAATTTCTGGATTATTTGAAGCTTCATGGAGTTCAATCACAATGGACACCTCCTAGAACGCCACAGATGAATGGTGTTGCTGAAAGGAGAAATCGAACCCTATTAGATATGGTTAGATCCATGATGAGTTTCTCAGCTCTACCAACATACCTTTGGGGATATGCATTGCAAAGCTCAATTTATGTTCTGAACAGGGTTCCTTCAAAGTCAGTAGAGAAAACTCCATATGAGATATGGAACGGCAAGAAGCCAGCACTTAAACACATGCGACCCTAGGGGTCCCCTGCATATGTAAAAAAGATGCTTACTGACAAGTTGGAATCTAAAAGTGAGAAATATTATTTTGTGAGGTATCCAAAGGAAACTAAGGGATACTACTTCTATCTTCCTGGAGAACATAAGGTCATTATTTCCAGGAACGCAACTTTCCTTGAAGAAGAATATGTCTACAAAGAACATAGCTGCATAGAGATAGAACTTGAAGAAATTCAAGAACCACAAGATAACACATAAAATGAACCCTTGTCGAATGACCTAAACAAGGATTCAGTGGGAGTATCTGGTAAAAATTGGGTACTTAGAGTACGCCCTTCAGCCAGTGGGAGTGTTATGAGAGATAGTATAGAAATGCAAGACTCTCATACACAACCAATGGAAGATGATACAATGGTTGTATATTAATCCATTCAGAAAATACATGAAAATGACATTCCTGAAAGCTCTCAAGGTGATGGATTGTCCAACACACAAAGACCTTCTCATAGTCAGAATACAACGAACACTGAAACGCAGAATACTCAACTCCGTAGGACCACTAGGACTCATCCTCAACCTAAATGACTTAATCTCCTTGTTGAAACACACAATGAGATAGATATTCCTGATGACGATGAACCTACAATCTACAACGAAGCTATGTTAGACATTGATTCGCAGAGATGGCAAGAAACCATGTGTCGCGCCCCATTTTTTCGACCTTGCTACGGGTCTCAGAGCGGAGCGCGGACGTGTCCGGTGATTCCTGGGTAAAAGGGTTGAGGAGTCGCCACCTAATTATTTTTACGGTGAATTAGGACACCTAAATATTAAACTAAGTGTTGCAATGTAAACTCCAATTTTAAGGTCTGCGAAACTAGTGAGATTCTAGGTAAGGGTTCTTTATTATCCTAAAGGGAAGGGGTTAGGCATCCTTTAAGATCCGCTAACTTGCGGTTATCCGGTCAAACTCAGGTTAATTATTACTAGAAAAAATGCATGTTTGAAACATGAAGTTAAAAGATGTTTGCAAATAATTAATGAAAAAAGTTGCATTTTAAAAGATGGATAAATGTAGAGATTTTTTCAAAATATGCATTTGTATGATATTTAAAGAGAAATACATGTAGAGTTGGAAAAATATGTATTTGACAATTGACAGTAAAACAATTTATTTATAATGCCAAAGAAGTAAAATTTTGGGAATCAATGAATTGTAAATTGACAAAAGATAAACTTATTCGGGATGATTAATAAAGCAAATAAAAGATGACAAAAGTCGTTTTGAAAATCTTGAATACGCGTGACGAGCCTAAAATAAATAACTAGCGAAGGATTTCTAAGTTTGAATTCAACCGAACCTACAAATAAATGAGCTAGCGACGGGTTTCAAATCTTAAATTACCCTATGAATTAATCCTAAGTTTGCCTATTCTAAGCATTTCAATAGTTACATAAGTGCGATAAATAATATTACAATACAAAGCGGAATAAAAGCTGAATTAAAGAAAGAAATGAAATAAATAAACTCCGAGGAATAATTCGCCGTTATTTACTTTAATCCCTGCAAGCTGTCAAGAACAAACGGCTAGAAACAGTTAAATACAAATAACTTCATATCCGTATTCAAAACAGTGAATGTTTTGATCACGGAGGGCTCAGACTTAAATTTTAAAAGAGCATTCCAATCACGTCGTGGCTGCAAACATATGACTAATGTGGTTTATTTTGATTGCCTCGCCTATTAAACGTGTTGGTCTCTCGGGTGAAATAGAAAAGATCACTATAATCACGTCGTGGCTGCGAATATATAGCTTGTTGGTTATTTTAGTCACCTCGCCTACTAAACATGTTGATCTCGGATGAAATAAAAGGTTTAAGTCTTCATCATTGCCCAGAAGTTATATTTCCGTCTTTGCAACTGTGGAGGCCTCAAAATCGACGGATATTTTTCATCGGCCAAGTGTCGTATCGTGTTCAAATCAGCAAAATTTTAAAACAAGGCAGAAACAAGCGATGGTGAAGCGATGTCGTAAAGCGAAAAACAGAGAGACAAATTCAAAAGACGCGGTGTTTAGTTTTAAAATAGTAAAAGCGAAGAAACCGTAATATGAAATCGGGAAGGAAGAGAAGATGGACGCAATATTAGTTTGAATCAATAAAACAACAAAGAGAATGCGTATTAATTCCATCAATAACATAATAACAATGCCAAAAAAACAGATAAAGAGCGATTAAACTATCAGGCTCGAATTCAAATTTGAGAACCCAAAAAGGACTAAGAAGCATTTATAAAAAAACATAAATGGACCGGATTATGAGCGTTGACCGAATGAAATCGAAGTTCAGATTTTTGATAACCAGCGATGATATGAAAAACACAAAAATCTGGAAATTTATCCGAATCGTCGACCGACCGAACGATGACCGACGAATCGGTTTTTTCAACCTGATCGATTTCTTTCCAAATTTCAGATAACCAACAACAAGATATAAAAATACAAAAATCTGAAAATTATCCGAAAGCGGTCGACCCGAGCCGAACGATGGACTGACCCGACCCGGAATCCGAATTTTCAAATCGGATCGATTTCTTTCCAAATTTCAGATAACCAACAACAAGATATAAAAATACAAAATCTGGAAATTATCCGAACCGGTCGACCGACCGAATACGATCTGACCGACCGGAGCAATGCGGACCCGACCGAATTTTCAAATTTCGGATAACTAACAACCAGATATAAGAATGAAAAAAAAAAAAAAAAAGCTGGAAATTATCCGAACTGGTCGACCCGGGCAGACGATCTGACCAGGAATCAAAACAGGTGAAAAAATAGCAAAATTTCAGATTATTCACTACCAAAATCCCAATAAGTTTAACTTATATTTTCGGACTCTTTAAGATGATGAACAACACAAAAAAAAGAAACAATACCAACCTTAGGAGAATCTTAGATTTTAAATTTCGGATTTCAACACTTGAATTCGATTTTCGGACTTCCAAAATTGAGATTTTTTCCTCCAAATCCAGATTTTTCTTCCTCAAATCCAGATTTTTCTTCCTCTCAAAAATGAAGAACGAGTGGGATATTTATAGGTGGATTTTCCCCCAAGAACGAGTTTGAAATTTGAATTAAAGGCAAAAAAAATCTGAATTTTTGGGGCGTGTTCTTGGGGCATGTGTTGCAGAAAGGTGATGGGGTAGATTGGTGGTGTCAGGCGGCGGTGTAGGGTGGCGGCGTGGGGGGTAGGGGCGTAGGTGTGGCAGGGGGGTAGGGTGCGGCATGGGGGTAGGGTGTAGGGTGGCTACCGGTTGGGAGAATTAGGTTTAGGTTTTTTTTATTTTGTTTTTGGGTTTTGGGGTTTGGGAGTTGGAGGTAGAATAAAAAGGGTGTGAGAGTTGGGCTTTGGGTTGGTGGATTTGAGTTTTAATTGTTTTGGGTTTTGGTTGTAAGGGAAATAAAAGGGAATGGGTTTGGGGTATTGGCCGATTGGGCCTCGGATGTGGGCTATGGGAGTTGGGGAAATAAAGGGGAAGGGAATAAGGGAATGGGTTTGGGCTTGGGGTTTCGGGTGGGCGAAATAAGGGAAGAGGAGTTGAATTGTTTTGGGGACTTTGGGCTTGTGGGAATAAAGGAAATAAAGGGAAGGAAATGGGTTTTTGGGCTTTGGTGAATTTTGTTTGGGTGGTGGGTGAAAATTGGTTTGGGTTAGGAAATAAAAATGGGTTATGGATTTAAAAAATATAAAAGGGTTTTAACATTAAAAATATTATTTTTTTATTTTTTGTAAAAGATGTGAACTATTTAAAATAACATAACGATGTGATAATAATAAAAATATAATATTTGTGAAATGTTTAATGCTTAATAAAAAATGGAAATGCGATGCAATTTTGCGAGAATAAAATAACATAGAATTTTCGGATAAAACTTATGATTATGATAAAGATGCAAATGATAGCGAATAATAATAATAATAAGAGAATAATAAGATATATATATATATATATATATATATATATATATATATATATATATATATATATATATATATACGCATGTATGTATATAGATTAAAATTGTTTTTGAGGTGTTAAAAAAAATATTTAAAATTGCAAATAGATTAGAAAAGACGGGACAAAATTGGGTGTCAACAGATGCCCCTCTTTGGCCGGAGATGATGAAAGAGTTTTCGGACAAAGAAGTTGACCCAGTAGCCAATTTTGTCCTGACTCTCGGGCTCTGAAGGAAGATTAGGTATGCATGGTAGAAACAGAATTTCAAAGGAGAGAGAAGTTGTAAAAGATGGTGCAGAATCCAGAAATAATGCCCCAGTGTCGAGTTAATGATGACACTGGTTGCAGATGTGAAAACTTAATGGGGAAGAGCGGAACGATATTCGAAGTAAGTTGTTGACCAATTTGCCTTGGTTCGCCGTAAGAAATAGTTCCACGCTATGATGAAATTCCTGCAAATTAAAAACTCCTGCAAACTAAAGCTTAAGATAAAATTAGTGTATAACTGCTGAGAAAAAATTGTAAAGAATATAACTTGGGAATACCCGCATTAGGAGGTGGGCGCCTGACTGAAATTAAAATACCCGTATTATGAGGCGGGTGTTGTGTCGTTGTAATGTTGTTGATGTCGCTGCAATGATGTAAAAGATAGTTGTGCTGCCGTAACGTCGAGGACGTTGTTGTAATGCCGTAAAAAGTAACTGTTGTGCTGAAGACGTCGTTGTAACGTTGTTGACGTCGTTGTAATAATGTTTTGCTGTAAAAGATAATTGTTGTGCTGAAGACGTCGTTGTAATGTTGTTGACGTCGTTGTAGTCTTTGTAAAAGATATTTGTTGTGCTGAAGACGCCGTTGCGTAGGCGTGTTGTTGATGACGCCGTTGTATGGGCGTGTTGCTGATGACATCATTGTAATGTTGTTGATGTCGTTGTAATGTTGTAAAAGATAGTTGTTCTGCTGAAGACGCCGTTGTATTGTTGTTGACGTCGTTGTAATCATGTTCATGACGTCGTTGTATGGACGTGTTGTATTGAAGACATCATTGTGATGTCGTTGTTGTAAGAATGTAATGGTGTTGATGACGTCGTTGTAATGTTGTTTTGCTGTAGAAGATAATTGTCGTGCTGCCATAACGTCGAGGACGTTATTGTAATGTTGTCTTGCTGTAGAAGATAATTGTCGTCTTTGCCATAACGCCGTCGATGGCGTTATTGTAATGTTGTTTGATGTAGAAGATAATTGTCTTTGAAGGCGTCGTTGTTGTTGGCGTCGTTGAGATCTGATAAAAGATAGTCGAATTCTTGAAGACGCCGTCGTTGTTGTTGGCGTCGTTGAGATCACGATAAAGATAGTTGAATTCTTTGAAGACGTCGTTATCGTTGGCGTCGTTGAGATGCGGTAAGAGATAGTCAAATTCCGAAGACGTCGTTATCGTTGGCGTCGTTGAGATGCGGTAAAGATAGTTGCCGCGCGTTGCCGTAAATGATAGTTGTTGCGTTTGAAGACGTCATTGTAATCTTTGTTGGCGTCGTCGAGATGCGATAAAGATAATTGTCGTCTTTGCGTTGCCGTAAAGATAGTTGCTGCGTTGAAGACGTCATTGTAAGGCTGTTGACGCCGTTGTAATGCTGTAAGAGATAATTGTCGTGCTGCTATAACGTCGATGACGTTATTGTAATGTTGTCCTGTTGTAAGAGATGTAAGTGACGTCCTTGCCGTCAGTTTGCTGTAATAGGGTTCCACGTTGTGCTGAATCTTCTGCCGATCCAAACTCACGTGAATTGAAATGTCGTCCTGGCACGGGCGAAAATGTGATGCGACGTCTTTGCCGTCGGGTTTGCCGTGTTGTCGTTTCTTGTGATTTGAAATAACATCTTTGTGCAGACATAATAGTAGGGACCCTGTAGGTCAAGATGATGTCTTCGTATAAATGCAAAACAGGAACGTAATCCTTGTAGTGAGTTGTGGTGCCGAAATTCTTTGGGGAATTGATCATAAGTGATGTGGTTTCCCTGCTTTTCAACCTGAAGAACCTGTACTCAAAGAAAATTTGTGAGTTTGGGGAGGGGCGGTTGATTCGCGTTGACTTGGTAGCTTTGGCTCTTGATATCTGCATGTCCTGCTGATTCGGACATGTAGCCCCTGTCTGGTTCCCAGTCTTGGCTAACCGTTAATGAAAACATTTGTTGAAAATAAGTTGTTTATAAGAAAGTATGCTTATCATTAAAAAGTTCTTGTCGAACTCTAATGAAAATATTTATTGAAAATGATTTGCTTATAAGAAAGTATGCGTATATGTAAAATATCTTGTCAAACTCTAATGAAAATATTTGGTGAAAATAAATTGTGTATAAGAAAGTATGCATATTAGTAATAAAATCTTGTCAAACTCTAATGAAAGTATTTGTTGAAAATAAATTGCTTATAAGAAAGTAGGCATATATGTAAAGAGTTCTGTCGAACTCTAATGGAAAATATTTGTTAAAAACAAATTGCTTATAAGAAAGTATGCATATATGTAAATGTCTGTCGAGCAGTGACATGCGGTGAAACAGAGCAAACGTCTTATCCAAAATCCTCTTAGGCTGAAGACTTAGTTTGCCGATGCTTTTCCATGTCTATCGGCGTTTTCTTGTAGTGATCCCTTAAAAAATGCCCCAGTTTCCGATATGTGAGGATGATGAACTTTCGAACGGACAACCGAGTCTTGTGTGGGTTGCTTGCCTGTCCTATCAGGGTGATCAGATGGGTGCATTTGTCATATGTGATATAAAGGAGAAAATATTTTCTAATGGTGGGACCGAAGCCGATTTAGGCCGCCTACGTATCCCCATGAGGGAATCAGGTCATGACGTAGTTCGTTACAAGCAAAGGGGATTGTAAGGATTTTTCTAAAATGGGACCGAAGCCGATGTGGCCGCCTACGTATCCCGCAGAGGGAATCAGGTCATGACGTAGTTCATTGCAAGCAAAGGAGATTGTAAGGGTTTTTTCTTTTTTTGATTTCTTTTTTTCTAAAATGGGACCGAAGCCGATGTGGCCGCCTACGTATCCCGCCGAGGGAATCAGGTCATAACGTAGTTCAGGTACAAGTAAAAAGGAGATTTGGGGAAATTTGTGATGTAAGAAACGGAACCCTACGTGGGTTCTATGCGTATCCCGACGAGGGAGCGCAACTTTTACAACATAGAAAAAAGTATTACATAGAGAATAACTAATCTTAGATATGGTATCTCTTCACTGCATCTGCATTGATGGTTTTTGGCCATTCTATTCTGATAAGGTTGCCCCGGACAACTGTGTCCATCTGCTTTTCATCAATCAGTCTCTTGGTAAATGATTCTGTATCCAATTGGCTGCGAAAGAAATAGCATTGCCCAAAGAGAAGTCCTGATCGTAGTGTGGTAGCCCAAGAGTACAAATGGCAACCGTGCGTGCCAATGCTTGTAACTATCAACCATCTTGGTGTTTCATCCAAATCTGATTTTGACTTATTCCAAAAATGCCTCAATTCTTCCGCTTGGAGTCTTCCTTATATTCCTCGAAGCCTTGCTTGTTTGGGACCTTGTTTGCTTGTTTCATTATATGTCACATCTGCCAGCAAATTATTTTGCATGATGAAAAAAGAAAAGAGAATTATTGAACAAAACATATTTTATAGTAGCAAAGCAATGCAGATTTGTCATTTTAAGCTTTCAAAGGTAGAGGCAAAACATATTAAATGCATATATGTGATTCAGGCCTCAATCTGAATCGCATTGTTTCATTAAATATTAATGCGATTAACTAGTTTCGGGAGAAACAAGGCCAGGGCACATGTCCAATTTTCCCAAAACATCTCCTTGCTCTGCATCCCAAATGGTTGAGCTTCTAGCGTAATCATTTTGCTTCTTCTTCATCAATGAAAAATCTTTTGAATCCTTTCACGAGGTTAGGTGCATTGTCCTCCTTTGATTCCTGAGTGGCGCATGCTTTGACGAATAGTGACTCAGAGGCGGAACAGGCTTTGGTAAAGAAGCATCTTCCTTCCTTCGGAGATTGGTTGATAAGACTTTTCCAAGAAAAGATGATGCCATGATCCGCGGCTTTGGAGGAAGTGCTTCTACTCCAAACGGTGCCCTCACTTGGACTGTAATTATAGGGGTGATAAAGGCCGATGATTCAACCTTTTCCTCTCTCTGGACTGGCACAATGGTTCCTTCCAAGTTGTGTTCTTCATCAACAGTAATCATGTTCACATTGGTATTGTCCTGATCTGGCAAAGGGTTATCATTTACATTAGAGGAAGGTCCTTTCAGTTGGATAACTCCTTCTTTGGTTAATGCCTCAATTTTGTCTCTGAGGGCATAGCAATTTTCAGTGTCGTGCCCAGGGATTCCCGAGTGGTATGCACAATGCTTAGTTTCATCATACGACCTGGGAATAGGATTGGGGATATGCCCTGGGATGGGTTGGAGTATTCCTGCGGTTTTCAGTCTTTCATATAATTGGGCTCGAGGTAGGGATGTTCCGCCAGTTTTAGTCAACGCAAATCAACCTTTGGGAAAAATAATCTAGGCAAAATAAACCTTCTAAAAATGAAGAAAGCCAAGTTAGTATAGGACGAGTAATTATTGCTTCAAATAATATGCACAGAGTGAAAAAGCAGGAGAAAACAACAAAATGATTGTATGGCAATTAAATGCGCATCCTAATATGCATGGGGCCTCCCTTATGCCGGAGGTGGGCCTAAACGCCAGATATGCGAGATTATGACAGATTGATCCAAGCTGCTAAACTGTAATGCTTTTGTCGGAAATGAGACAAAATAAATGTACATTTTCCAATTCGGCATGACATGATTAGGCTTGGATTTGTCTATCATTGTCACGCTACACGTAATATCTTTGATTGGTCGTTGGGTTGTGAGACCAGATTGACAATTTTGGTAGATTTCTTAATTGTGGAGTCGATACCCAGGATCGACCCACCTAAGGTGTATGCATGTATGACTTAAAAATAAAGGGTGGTATAGCTCTATCCTAAATTTTCTAAGATTTGGCTGACTAGACTCAAGGTTCCCGAGCGGACGGCTCGAGTGAGAAGGCTACGCGACCAACCGGATGGTCCGGACGCTCCGCGCATATACCAACTCTCCTAAAAATTTGGAACTTTGAAAGAAATTTGCGGGTGCGCAAAACACACCTCGCGTGTAATGTGTGATAGTGTCAAATTTCCAGAGTGGAAGAAATATGAGCGAAATGCCAATTTAAGGAAAGCAGTAAGAGAATATAGTAATTGAAGCAGTTATGCATACAAAATTTCAACAGAAAATAAATAAAAACAATAGATCAAATAAGGAGCAATATAAAACACAATAATGATTAACCTGAACTTGTTATGGTTAAGAACCTGAATATCCCCAGTGGAGTCGCCATGCTGTCGCGCCCCATTTTTTCGACCTTGCTACGGGTCTCAGAGCGGAGCGCGGACGTGTCCGGTGATTCCTGGGTAAAAGGGTTGAGGAGTCGCCACCTAATTATTTTTACGGTGAATTAGGACACCTAAATATTAAACTAAGTGCTGCAATGTAAACTCCAATTTTAAGGTCTGCGAAACTAGTGAGATTCTAGGTAAGGGTTCTTTATTATCCTAAAGGGAAGGGGTTAGGCATCCTTTAAGATCCGCTAACTTGCGGTTATCCGGTCAAACTCAGGTTAATTATTACTAGAAAAAATGCATGTTTGAAGCATGAAGTTAAAAGATGTTTGCAAATAATTAATGAAAAAAGTTGCATTTTAAAAGATGGATAAATGTAGAGATTTTTTTCAAAATATGCATTTGTATGATATTTAAAGAGAAATACATGTAGAGTTGGAAAAATATGTATTTGACAATTGATAGTAAAACAATTTATTTATAATGCCAAAGAAGTAAAATTTTGGGAATCAATGAATTGTAAATTGACAAAAGATAAACTTATTCGGGATGATTAATAAAGCAAATAAAAGATGACAAAAGTCGTTTTGAAAATCTTGAATACGCGTGACGAGCCTAAAATAAATAACTAGCGAAGGATTTCTAAGTTTGAATTCAACCGAACCTACAAATAAATGAGCTAGCGACGGGTTTCAAATCTTAAATTACCCTATGAATTAATCCTAAGTTTGCCTATTCTAAGCATTTCAATAGTTACATAAGTGCGATAAATAATATTACAATACAAAGCGGAATAAAAGCTGAATTAAAGAAAGAAATGAAATAAATAAACTCCGAGGAATAATTCGCGTTATTTACTTTAATCCTCGCAGTGTCAAGAACAAGCGGTTAGAAACGATTAAATACAAATAACTTCATATCCGTATTCAAAAGCGGTGAATGTTTTGATCACGGAGGCTCAGAACTTAAATTTAAAAAGAGCATTCCAATCACGTCGTGGCTGCAAACATATGACTAATGTGGTTTATTTTGATTGCCTCGCCTATTAAACGTGTTGGTCTCTCGGGTGAAATAGAAAAGATCACTATAATCACGTCGTGGCTGCGAATATATAGCTTGTTGGTTATTTTAGTCACCTCGCCTACTAAACATGTTGATCTCGGATGAAATAAAAGGTTTAAGTCTTCATCATTGCCCAGAAGTTATATTTCCGTCTTTGCAACTGTGGAGGCCTCAAAATCGACGGATATTTTTCATCGGCCAAGTGTCGTATCGTGTTCAAATCAGCAAAATTTTAAAACAAGGCAAAGCAAACAAGATGGTGAAGCGATGTCGAAAGGTAAAAACGAGAGAGACAAATTCCGAAAAGACGCGGTGTTTAGTTTTAAAATAGTAAAAACAGTAAAACCGTAATATGAAATCGGGAAGGAAGAGAAGATGGACGCAATATTAGTTTGAATCAATAAAACAACAAAGAGAATGCGGTATTAATTCCATCAATAACATAATAACAATGCCAAAAAAAACAGACAGTAGCGATTAAACTATCCGACTCGAATTCCGAAATTTCAGAACCCAAAAAAGGACTAAGAAGCATTTATAAAAAAAACATAAACAGACCCGGATTATGAACGTTGACCCGAATGAAATCGAAGTTGATTTTTGATAACCAATGATGATATGAAAAACACAAAAATCTGAAATTTATCCGAGCAATTCGACCAGAACGATGACGACCGAATCGGTTTTCAACCACGATCGATTTCTTTCCAAATTTCAGATAACCAACAACAAGATATAAAAATACAAAAATCTGAAAATTATCCGAAGCGGGTCGACTCGAACGATGGACCGACCCGGAATCAATCCGAATTTTCAAACCGGATCGATTTCTTTCCAAATTTCAGATAACCAACAACAAGATATAAAAATACAAAATCTGGAAATTATCCGAGCGGTCGACCCGGGCGAACGATCTGCAAACCCGACCGAACGATTGCCGGACCCGACCGAATTTTCAAATTTCGGATAACTAACAACCAGATATAAGAATGAAAAAAAAAAAAAGCGGAAATTATCCGAAGGTCGACCGACCGAACAAGATCTGCGACCGGAATCTGAAAGCAGTGAAAAAATAGCAAAATTTCAGATTATTCACTACCAAAATCCCAATAAGTTTAACTTATATTTTGGACTCTTTAAGATGATGAACAACACAAAAAAGAAACAATACCAACCTTAGGAGAATCTTAGATTTTAAATTTGATTTCAACACTTGAATTGATTTTGGACTTCCAAAATTCAGATTTTTCCTCCAAATCCAGATTTTCTTCTCCAAATCCAGATTTTTCTTCCTCAAATCCAGATTTTCTTCCTCTCAAAAATGAAGAACGAGTGGGATATTTATAGGTGGATTTTCCCCAAGAACGAGTTTGAAATTTGAATTAAAGGCAAAAAATCTGAATTTTTGGGGCGTGTTCTTGGGGCATGTGTTGCGTAAAGGTGATGGGGTAGATTGGTGGTGTCGAGCGGCGGTGTAGGGTGGCGGCGTGGGGGTAGGGGCGTAGGTGTGGCAGGGTAGGGTGCGGCGTGGGGGTAGGGTGTAGGGTGGCGGTGGTTGGGAGAATTAGGTTTAGGGTTTTTTTTTTATTTTGTTTTTGGGTTTTGGGGGTTTGGGAGTTGGAGGTAGAATAAAAAGGGTGTGAGAGTTGGGCTTTGGGTTGGTGGATTTGAGTTTTAATTGTTTTGGGTTTTGGTTGTAAGGGAAATAAAATGGAATGGGTTTGGGGTATTGGTCGATTGGGCCTCGGATGTGGGCTATGGGAGTTGAGGAAATAAAGGGGAAGGGAATAAGGGGAATGGGTTTGGGCTTGGGGTTTTCGGGTGGGCCAGAAATAAGGGAAGAGGAGTTGAATTGTTTTGGGGACATTGGGCTTGTGGGAATAAAGGGAAATAAAGGGGAAGGGAAATGGGTTTTTGGGCTTTGGTGAATTTTGTTTGGGTGATGGGTGAAAATTGTTTTGGGTTAGGAAATAAAAAATGGGTTATGGATTTAAAAAATATAAAAGGGTTTTAACATTAAAAATATTATTTTTTTATTTTTTTGTAAAAGATGTGAATTATTTAAAATAACATAACGATGTGATAATAATAAAAATATAATATTTGTGAAATGTTTAATGCTTAATAAAAAATGGAAATGCGATGCAATTTTGCGAGAATAAAATAACATAGAATTTTCGGATAAAACTTATGATTATGATAAAGATGCAAATGATAGCGAATAATAATAATAATAAGAGAATAATAAGATATATATATATATATATATATATATATATACGCATGTATGTATATAGATTAAAATTGTTTTTGAGGTGTTAAAAAAAATATTTAAAATTGCAAATAGATTAGAAAAGACGGGACAAAATTGGGTGTCAACACCATGAAATATGAGATGGACTCGATGTACATAAATCAAGTTTGGAACTTGGTTGATTTGCCGACAGAGGTTAGACCCATAGGATGCAAATGGGTCTTCAAGAAGAAGATTGATACATATGGCAAGGTACAAACTTATAAAGCAAGACTGATGGCTAAAGGTTATAATCAACGGCCTGGGGTCGATTATGATGAAACATTTTCACCTGTTGTTAAGATTAAGTCCATTCGGATTTTGCTTACAATAGCTGCATATTATGACTATGACATTTGGCAGATGGACATCAAAACTGCATTCCTCAATGGTAATCTAGCTGAGGAAGTGTATATGAAACAACCTGAGGGTTTTTCAATTGAGTCCAAACCAAATGTCGTATGCAAGCTACAAAAGTCCATTTATGGGCTTAAGCAAGCCTCAAGAAATTGGAACATTTGCTTTGACAAGGCTATCAAGATGTTTGATTTCATCAGAAGCAAAGAGGATCCATATGTTTATAGTAAACTCAAGGATGGGAGTTTGCCTTCATTATCATATATGTAGATGACATTTTAATAATGGGAGACAATAAGACTCTCCTGCAGTCAGTAAAAGAGTGGTTGTCCAGTACCTTCATGATGAAGGATTTAGGTGAAGCCTGCTACATTATGGGGATTAGGATCTATAGAGATAGACCTAATAGATTGTTGGGGCTGTCACAGTCAGTCTACATAGACAAAGTGCTTAGACGTTTTTCTATGAAAAATTCCAAGAAAGTCGATCTATCTATGGGATAATGCATCTTGTTATCTAAAAAGGATAGTCCTTCTAATTCTATAGAACTTGAACGCATGAAAATGATCCCATATACTTCGGCTATAGAATTGATCATCTATGACATGACCTGTACTAGGCCTGATGTGGCCTTTGCACTTAGTGTGACTTGCAAGTTCCAGCAGAATCATGGGGAAGAACACTGGAAAGCAGTCAAGAGTATTCTTAAGTATCCTAGACGAACTAAAGAATATTTCTTAGTCTATGGTGGACAAGAGAATCTGGTATGTACTGGGTACACTGATGCCAGTTTCCAGACAGATGTTGATGACTACAAATCTCAATCAGGTTACACCTACATTTTCAATGGTGGAGCAGTAAGTTGGAAAAGTTCGAAACAAGCTACAACTGATGACTCGACAATAGAAGCTGAGTACATTGCTGGATCGGAAGCTGGTAAAGAAGTTGTCGCGATATCTGAGTTCCTGAAGGAACTAGGGGTTGTTCCAAGTGCCACTTGTCCAATAACTATTTATTGCGACAACACTGGTGCGATTGCGCAAGCTAAGAAACCAAGATCAAACAACAGAAACAAGCATGTACCAAGGAAGTACCACATACCCAAGGAGATGGTGGAGACTGAAGAAATTAGATTAGACTATGTTCCCACAGACGATAATCTAGCTGACCCATTCACTAAACCATTAAGCTTAGTCAAGCATAATGGTCATTTTGAGAATATAGGCATTAGATATGTTGGAGATTGGCTCTAGGCCAAGTGGGAGATTGGCTCTAGGCCAAGTGGGAGATTGAAAGTATATTTATGTCCTAGAGACAATCTATATTAGGACAAATGTACTTTATATACATTCATATTATTATTAATGGAGATTAATATTTTGGCATTTGCAATTATTGAATTATTATTTGATTGTTTATAATTATTCATTAATGTGCATTCCTTGAGCTTACGTTGTCATTAATAGAGTGAGATATTTTATGATAGAGAGTAACTCTTAAAATAGCCACAACTAATGATCATCGAGAATGGAATATCGATGATATGTGATAAGTCGACATGTGGTCTGCATCACATCCTTAGAGGATGTAGTATGTCTCACCTGCTACGAGTAATGGTTACTCATGATGGACACATGGATACTTTGGAAGTATTGGTATACCATGTTGATATACTATTTGTTATACTTGTCTAACGTATGATCAGCGTGTGGGAGATAGAAGTCCTTAGACTTGAGGTCAATACGCTTTGATCCCGTCCTAAGCTCAAATGCCTTGTAGGTTGAGATATGGCTTGTATTGGGTACATTACGATGTGGATTGAAGGTGGTAGTTTAGCCAAGATTAGGATTCATTCCTCGAATGTATGTTCGAGAGAACACTCAGATTCTCAGTGATATTATGTTGACTAAGTCGTTGGCCAACGCAATAGACATATTTAGAATATGGTCTAGTCGTCGACTAATATAGATGAGATACAATGATTAAGCCATTTGGATAGACACTTGACAAATTCTAAGCTTGATCGGGTGTGTCGTGAATGAAAGGATTTTATCTTACCACATAAAGGTTAAGTTTACTGGATTTGCGTAAACGTACTTCACATATTGAGTTCGTCTTCCGGCGCCGTCTAGGAGTTCTGCGTAGATCTTAATTTGATTAATGTCAATATGAGAAGGCCTGTAGGGTCACACTATGTCGATTGTCCGTTTCGATCTAAGGATGTATTGAGAGAGTAATTAAGATGTTCGATTTGGAATCGAGACATTTAAATGAATAATGATTACATTAATTAAGTCAAGATTGGATTTTGAATTTAATTAAGAATGCACAGAAATTAAATCGAGGCAGTGAAACTGCACGTCGAGCGTCGCGACGCCCGTACCCTAGGGCCGCGGTGTAGTGCAGAAATTCATCAAGCACCGCGGAGCCCATACCCTAGGGCCGCGGTGCCTCTGCGTCAATTTTGGACCAGGCCCAAGGTCAAACCCTAATCCATTTTTTGACCTAATTTTCAACTATAAATAGTGGCATTCATTTTCATTATTCAAAAAAACCAATTTCTGAAAACATTCTAAGCCTTAGAGACTTAGAATAAAATACTCTCTCGAACCTCTGCCGGATTTCCTAGCTTTCCGAAGGAGAAGTACATTGAAGCTTGGAGCTTGCAATCGGAAGGGCAACCGCGTGTGCACCTTATAGTAGATAAAGATTCCAGATTATAACAACTTGTAAGTAAATGTTTTTATGTTACAAATTCCAATTGTTGTATAACCATACCAGAATTATTGTTGGGGTAAGTAAGAATCAAAATTTTAAACTTCCAATGTGCCTTACTTATATGCTTTGTACCCAACGAAACCCTACCGTCTCAATCTAATGATGTTGTTATTGAGACTCATTTTAGCCAAATACTAAACTTTAGAGCTAGTAATAACCGTTCATGACCAATAATGCAAAATAAGGGAAAGAGCTTCGACCTTGTAGCATCCTTATAAATCACCCTCGTATAAATCAAATTAAAATATAGAAAAATTATTATCCTCGGTGATTGGTTTCTATAGTAAACAAATTGATGTCGTGACAATTAATTAACTAAACAACAAAATTAAACTAAGCTTAATTCAACGTCAAATGCAGGAACAAAAGCTAGATTGGATTTGATTCATCAAAACAAAATTGAGAATCTTGATTCCTGATGATTAAGTAAGTTAATCCAGCAAATTTTACTTGCTATTCAACTTCTTTAACAAGATTAAAGTATTTTTCTTACACGTGCTCATTTATCATAAAACATCTAATTAAGATTATTAACGTATATTATCAAATATACTCTATATTTTGTAATATTTAGTGTTGTATAATTATAGTAGATATAGGATCCTTATTGTATTAGGATTTCATATTGTACACAATATATCTATATTTGTATTAATGAGAAAGACTCCCAAATGGGAGATCAATACAATCTTACATGGTATCAAGAGTCAAAACCTAAACCATATTGTTCTTCTTCTTCCACCCGCAGCCATCCCCTCTCCTCGGTTTCCTCAAACCGGTGGCTCCCCCCCCCCCCCCCCCATTTTCCGAAAACAACAATTTTTGTTTTCTTTTTTTTTCCTTCGCCTAAATTAATCCACTATAATGACTCCTCCCACAACTCCCACAGCAAGCCTCAACCTCCCCCGTCGTCACCATTACCATACCCACATCATCATTTTCACCATCTGTTTATCCTGCACTCACCGTAACCAACATTAAGAACTTCATTCATGTGGTTCTTGATCAAGAAAACGATCAGTACTCTGGGTTGAACTTTTCTGTATTCATGCATGTGTCTATAACGTGCTTGATCCCATTGAAAAATTCCTCCCTCGCCCCATTGAGGTTGATGACCCAACATGGTGCCATCTTGATGTCATTGTTAAACAGTGGATCTATGACACTATTTCTCAGGACTTGCTCCTCACTATAATGAAAATCAGTGTCTCGACTCGTGAGTTATGAATTCAGTTATAGGCGATTTTTCAAGACAACAAGCACACTCGTGTCGTCTATCTGGAGGAATAATTTAATAATACACGTCTTGAAAATTTCTCTAACATGTCCGAATATTGCAAGAAGTTGAAACTACTGGCAGACCAATTATCAAACGTGGGAATACTTGTTTCCGAAACAAAGATGGTTCTCCAATTAGTTGATGGTCTACCAAAAGGTGAATATGATACTCTGGCCACGATGATACAACACTTTGATCCCTTACCCAGCTTCAACAAGGCCCATTCGCAATTATTGTTGAAAGAAACTCGACGTGCCAAACAGGACGACCATAATCAAAAGGAGTTAGCAGTTGAACCGCCCGCTGCCGCCGGCCAGCCACCGCTGCCGAAAAATAACCAGCCGCGGAACAATCGAAGTGGCGATATGGGTGGCAGGGGCTGTAGTAATGGGAAGGGTGGCAAAGGCCGCGGTGGACGAGGCCGCGATGGACAACATCAACAGTCCAGCACTTTCCCGATGTGGGCTAGCCTAGGATAGTGGCCCAACACTGGACCCTGGGCCTCGGGTCCGTTCCCTCTACCGTACCCAGCAACCCAATACCATGTCCAGGGGCAGCCGGGCATCCTGGGCCAGTTCACAAGACCAAGATCGACACACAACAGCATGCCCAACAAGCCCACTTTTTAGTCCAGCAGCCACAGCCTTCGGTAGGCTTGGCCCCCACTGATTTGGGCCAGGCCTTTAACTTTTTAAATATGTAGCAGCCCGATGAAAATTGGTACATAGATACGGGAGCCACATCTCACCTCACCCGCACTGCAGGTAATCTTGGCAGACTATTTCATTTAAAGTATCCTCAATATATTACTGTTGATAATGGCCATAGTATTCCAATTCAGGGTTATGGTACAACTTACACTCAACTACCTCACCCACCCTTCTCCCTAAATAACGTCATGTATGCTCCCAACATTATTAAAAACTTAATATCTGTCCGGAAATTTACTCGTAATAATTTCGTCTCTGTTGACTTTGGCCCTTTTGGTTTGACTGTGAATGATCTTCATACGGGGACACCTCTTACGAGATGCAATAGCACGTGGGATCTCTATCCGTTCCCATCCACCTCCGCTGCCAGCTCATGCTCTCCCATATCTCTCGGTGTTATCTCTCTGTCAACTTGACATAATAGGCTTAGACACCTAGGAGCCCATGTTTTTAATTTTCTCAGAGGAAATAACTTTATTAGATGTAATAATGGGAAACTTGCCCATCACTGTGTTTTTGCTCTTTAGGCAAACATGTTCGTCTTCCTTTTAAGTCATCTTTAAGTGTGTTCATGCTGATTTATGGACATCTCCTATTACTAGCTCACTGAGTCATAAATATTATCTAGTCTTACTAGATTATTTCTCTCATTTTATTTGGATTTACCCACTAAAATTTAAGTCGGAAGTTTTTGTCAAGTTTCTTGAATTTCGTATTTTTATCAAAACACAATTTGAGAAAGCCATCAAATATTTTTAGTGTGATAATGGTCATGAATTTAATAATTCCATGTTTCATAAATTCTGCAAAAATAATGGCATGGTTTTTCTGTTTTCGTGTCCCCACACCTCCCCTCAAAATGGCAAAGCAGAACAAATCATCTGCACCATAAATAACATGGTTCGTACTTTCTTTTTTCATGCATCTCTCCCTCTATCTTTTTGGGTCTATGCAGTTAAAATGATAGAATACATTCTTAATATTTTACCTACTAGTACTCTTCATAACTTCACCCCAACCGAAATATTATACCATCGGATCCCCTCCTATGATCACCTTCGGATTTTCGGTTGTCTTTGCTATCCAAACCTTGCCTCCACCACCCCTCATAAATTAGCACCCCGAATCACTTTGTGTGTCTTCGTAGGTTACCCGTCTAACTATAAGGCTATTTGTGCTATGACTTGTCCACTTGTTAAATCCACGTCTCACGTTACATTGTGTTCGACGAGACGATATTTCCTATCGCAAATATTTAAAAATTCCGTCACACGGACAATACCTTTCTAGACGAGTCCGACATCTCCCCCGTCGTACTTCACGAACTACGGCAGTCCACCACCACCACTTATCTCCGCCACCCGGCTGGCCGGTTTGGCCGACCACCCCGCCAGCCTTGTTCTGCTTGCTACCTATCACGCCACCACCACCAGAGCGTGAACCGAAGTCTCAATCACCATCTCCGTCTCCGTCTCGGACATCGCTGATTGCTACCACTACCACCGGCAATCGGCTCATCATCTCTTTGTCACGACCGATCATCATCCCAAACATCTATCGGCAACCCTAATTAACACCGACTATGCCACAGCACCCAATGACCGATGTAGCCGACAATCCACACACCCACACCGACCCTGCATCTCTACCAGTTTCCGGAACCCGTTTAAGTGTCAATACCCGGACCGACACAACCACACAGTCACAGTGTTAACCCAGCCCCAACCTACCGCTGTTATCTAACCCGACACCGACCAATCCCACACCACATCGCCCTACCCAGATCTTCGCCCACACACATCCCGGTGTCGTCCCCATAAATAGCATACCCAGTGCCCCTGTTCTGTCGACCAACCCAGCCAACACCCCGACTTCATCCCTTCTTCCAGTGACCCGACACCAACTACCCACCAAAATACCCATCCACCCACTGCCCCCCACGCACCCAATGGAAACTCGTGCCCAACACGAGATTTTCAAGCCCAAGGTCCAGTTTAACCTATCCATACAAACCATTTCCCCAATTCCCAAAAATCCAAAATTAGCCAAACTAGACCCAAATTGGAATGTGGCCATGTGTGAGAAATTTAATGCTTTAACGAAATAACACACTTGGAATTTGGTTCATAGACTGGATGGGGTGAATGTGATCCGATGCATGTAGCTTTTTCATCACAAATACAGAGACATTGGTGATATAAAGATATATAAGGCGAGACTTGTGGCTAATGACACTAATCAGCGGGAAGGTATTGATTGTGGTGAGACATTCAGTCCGGTTGTAAAATCGGCTACCATTCGCATAGTTCTGAGTATTGTTATGGGTAAGCACTAGCCGATTCATCAACTTGATGTGAAGAATGCGTTTCTACATGGGGATTTGAAAGAAACTGTTTATATGCATCAACCGCCTGGTTTTGTCCATCCATCAGCCTCTTAGTAAGTATGTCGTCTTTATATGTCACTTTATGGTTTGAAACAATCCCCTAGAGCGTGGTATGATCGCTTTGCACAATACATTATGCGGAGCAAGTGTGATAATTCTCTATTTGTTTTCATAGAAGTAGTAGCATTGCTTATTTGTTGTTATATGTGGATGACATTGTGCTTACTGCCTCCTATGATTTATTGAAAAATGAGATCATTGCATTGCTTAAAACTGAATTTGCTATGATTGACTTGGGGAAGTTGAGTTACTTTTTGGGGAAATCATTAACCAGATCTGCAGATACTATATTTTTGTGTCAGCGCAAGTATGCAGAGGAGATAGTGTACAAGGCTAAAATGACGAACTGCAAGATAATGTCCACTCTGGTTGACTTTAAATCAAAGCTCAGTGTTGTTGATGGTGATCCAGTGTCTGATCCCACCCTTTACAGGAGTCTTGCAAGTGCACTATAATATCTTACTTTCACCAGGCCTGATATTGCTTATGATGTTCAACAAGTATGCTTATTCATGCATGCTCCCAGAGAGCCTCATTTCACTGCTCTTAAGCGTATCATTCGATACGTTAAGGGCACACTTGATTATGGATTGTATCTATACCCCTCAGCACCGACCATGTTGTGATCATATACGGAATGCTGATTGGGCAGGCTGTCCGAACACGCGACACTCCACCTACGACTATTAAGAGCTGGAACAATTGACTCGAACAGTCTTTAACATATTTTATCTTGGACAAAGAAGGTACAAGAATCTTTCAAATGAGAAATTTATTACTTCCAATCGTGACACTGCAGAATAAAGAGTAGATGGCACCTATCTGCCAACTTCCTTGATTTCCCAAATTATGCCTCACTATTTAACCCTCACTAGGTTCGTTTGAGGAACCACTAGAATTTGTTCTTGAGTTGGCTGCCAGATCTTTTGCATCTTCGGTGGATGCTGTTGAGGGTACTGCAACAGGTTGTGGAAGAAAAATACCTGGCCGCAACACTTCATGCTTTTTTATTTCAATTAAACCACCCTTCTCTTGCTGGAGGTCTGGTTCAAACAGAGAACAGATATCAACAATCTCCCAACTATTTCCAATATAAATAACAAAATGGTGTAACTACACAAAAAAAAAAAAAGTAACCAGGGGCACTAACCAACTCTACTTTATTTCATATTTAACAAATCAGATCTCCCAGTTTATTTGTTCCATATTTTATAGGCAAACCTTTTACAGTTTGACATCTAAAAGCTCAACATAGAAACAAAATGTGCATAAACAGTCATTTCTTGGTTTGCCGAGAGGTAAGCCATCCTATCCCGTTCGAGTGCAGAAGCAGAGTATAGAGGTGTTGCAAATGTTGTTGCTGAAATCTGCTGGCTCCGAAACCTTCTTTTGGAGCTTCAGTGTTCCATGCGTAAGGCGTCTTTGGTTTACTTTGATAAAATATCTGGAATATATTTTTCTCATAATCCGGTTCAACATCAACAAACCAATCACATTGAGATGAATATACACTTCGTTCGTGAAAAGGTTGCTATCGGTCAAGTTAAAGTGTTGCATGTGCCTTCTTCGTATCAGTATGCAGATATCTTCACGAAAGGTCTTCCTAGAGAGCTATTCCTCGACTTCAGATACAGTCTTAGCGTCCGACCTCCTCCCGCTCCGACTGAGGGGGTGTATTAACATATATTATCAAATATACTCCATATATTAATATTTAGTGTTGTATAATTATGAATGACATAGTATCCTTATTATATTAGGATTCTACATTGTACACACTATATATATTTGTATTAATGAGAAAGACTCCTCAAGTGGAGATTCATACAATATAATTAAGATCACTTCTCTCATTTATGCAACTAATTACACATTGTAAAGATAATGTCTAAGTTTTAACTAGGAGTGGTCAGTGGGCAGGCTCAGATGCAGCGGGCTTTGGCGGGGTCGAGCGATGCGGGAGAAGAAGCGAGGGTCGGGTCCCGGGCTCTGGCGGGACTGGAGCAAGTCCCGTCCCGATCCCGTCGGGCTCGGGTCGGGGCGGGGTCGGGCTCGGGGCGGGATACGGCGGGTTTTTATTTTTTTAAAAATAAAATAAAATAACATATGTATAAAAAAAACTCAATAAACAAAATAAGATAGTGTAATAAAAACATCCCAATGCTGTTTTTGTGCCTCTTATATTATTTAATAGACATATGATTTTTTTGTAATACAAATACAATTGTCTAAAATCTAAATTGCAACTTTGTGGTGTTGTCCAAAAGTTACAAATTACATAATAAAATTACAATTAAAAATCCTTGTTCTAATTGCTTGATGATTTCATGTGGTTCTTCGGTTGGAATTGGTATTTGTTGGTCAAATTGATCCACGTCGCTTCCACTACCTTCGGTTAAGATTTCGTTGTAGTTTTCATCATCTTCTTCGTTGATCTCCGGTTGACCGCACCTTCTCCGCTCCGCCAGATCCAATCTCTCTCAATAATCGCAATTTCCAAGTCGCTCCGGCTAATGAGTGTCTGTGGTCTCCTATTTGATATCTGCCTGCAGAAAAAGCGCTTTCAGACGCAGTTGACGACGCTTGAATGTTCAAAACATCTCGAGCTATCAATGAAAGTGTCGGAAAGGTCTTCTCATTCCCCCTCCAGTATTTCAGCAAGTCTTCATGTCCATCTTCATTGATAACTTCTTGATACGGTACAGAACCCTGTAAAACAAAAATATCCAACTCGCTAATTTGGTTAGTAGTAGAGGTACGACCGCACATTCTATTTATGAGGCTTTCAATACTAGCCGCAGAAATAACATGTCTTTTGTGAGGTTGTATTGAAGATGAAGAAGATGGTATGGAAGCTGGTAAGTTACTAGCATTTTCTTGTTGATAAAATCTATATATATTTTTGCATTGGTGTTCTACGCTAGACAATACTTCTTCTTTAGTTTGTTCAATAGGTGGTGGGTGATTTAGATTTTTGGGACTTGGAGGTGGTAGTACTTCTATACAATCGTAAATAGTTTCAATTAGTGATTTAGTACCGTCTATTTTAATAGTAGGATTTAATACAGAACCAATAATATAAATAGAGGGAATAGGAATAAAATATTTTTATTTTGAGAAACATTTTCTTAATAGTCACTTTATAAGTCGGGTTTTTCCATATATTCACTAAGTAATAAAAATATTAGAGTTATATAAAATAACATAGTTGAAATAGTAGGATAATATATACCGGAAAATTCTTTTGTTGCTTGAAATTTTTTTTCTAAAAATACAATAAGTTCGAGAATTTTTTCCCAATCACTATCTAAAATTATATCAGCTGGCTTTTTATTATGAGAGTTAAAAAATAAAGTTATAGGTAATTTATAGTCATAAGCAACAAGTAGTTGCTCGTATAAAGAATTTCACCTAGTTGATACTTCTTGTGGAATTTTTCTAAAAGGTAGTCCACAATCATGACAAATTTTTTTATATTCTTTTCTACGTTGTACTTTATTACTTTTAAAAATAAAGTTTATAGCAAATTGTATTTTACTAAGAATGTCTTCAAAAAGTGATAGACCATCATTTACAATTAAGTTATATATATGGCACGCACATTTTATATGAAAATGGTCCTGAAAAGACTGAGTTAAACTATTTTTAAAATTGTAATTGCGTAATTGTTATTAGAAGCGTTATCTAATGTAATAGTCATAATTTTATCGGTAATTAAAGTAATAATCGCACACTTGATAAATATTTTCTACAATAAAAGTACCCGGTGTGCCTATCATCTATATATCTATACGCTAAAATACGTTTTTGCATAGACCATTTATAATCTATCCAATGACAAGTTACGCTTAAATAATCATGGTCGTTAGTACTACGACCTATATCAGACGTGATGGATACTTTGCCATTAAAATGATATAATGAAAAACGTAAATATTGTTGATATTCATGCGCGAATTTAAATACATCTCTCTTAACAGTTGATCTAGGAAAATCGTTAAAAGCAGGATTATATATATCTCTAATGTAATGAATAAAACCGGGAGATGAAGGAAATGAAAAAGGCAAACCCTCCACAACAACTAATTTTGATATTGCTTCCTTATCTCTATGTTTATTGTATTTAGAGCCTACAATTCCCCCCGTCATAGGGTTAATTTGACCCTGTACTTGATCCGGACAAGATGTCAGATGTGAACCTTGTCCCGATGGAGCCGTTCTTTCGCAGTTTTGAAGCCTGGTATTGGGCATACCTAGTGGATGAGCACTTACTACGTGTCTAATTAAACCCCGCCCCACCGTGACCTTTTCCAGCTTTAAATTTTAAAACATTTTTACAAATTTTACATATGGCTTCTTGATTCTCTACGTCCCTATCAAAAATGTCCATGCATCTGATTTTAATGGTCGTTTCTTTGGACCTCGTCTCATACTAGGGGAATAGGAGGTATTTAGGTTGAAGGTGCACTAGTGGGTGTGTTGTCATCAACATTAGTGGGTATATCATCTAGATCATCGCCTAAATTAAAGTCTTCTTGAGTTCCGTAAAATAGCTCATGGTCTGAATCTAATGGTATTATAGGAAAATGTTGAGTATCAACAAAATCATCCCGTGTAGGAATAAGATGACTAGAAGAAGTACCCTTGCCCTGGCTGCCCCTACTAGAAGAAGCACCCTTACTCTTACCCTTAAACATACCTTTTAATCCTTCCATTTTAATTATGATAATAAATAAATAAATAAATAATTAAAGACAATAAAATTAAGTGATCTAAAGTTCTAAACTAAATAAACAGACAATAATAATTTAATGAAGGAACGAATGTACCAAAGCATGCGTAACGTCGACGTGTAATCGAGAGGTTGAAAATTGAAACTTTGCTCGATGGAAGATCCTCAAGCTAGTTGCCAACTTCACTACCAATTCCCAAATGAATAAATAAAATTGAATATTTAGCAAACAATGTAGACTTG
The DNA here is from genome assembly GCA_029783415.1 of Anisodus acutangulus. Classification (NCBI taxonomy): domain Eukaryota; kingdom Viridiplantae; phylum Streptophyta; class Magnoliopsida; order Solanales; family Solanaceae; genus Anisodus; species Anisodus acutangulus. Next base: position 45,307,200 of record CM056500.1, on the reverse strand, counting down.
TAGAGAGATATATTGAGAAATTAGAGAGATTGTAGGAAGATTTGTGAGAAAGATGAAGAGAAAATGAGTTATTTATAGTTAAAAAATTGGGTTAAAGTGTAAATATAATAACTTATGGGTAAAAAATAAATATAAGGGGGGGGGGGGGGGGGGGGGGGGGGGGGCTAAAATGGCCGTTGGCCAACGGCCATTTTAGATTATGGCCGTTGGTGCAACGACCATTTTTGCAAAGGGGCGGGGTCGGGGTCGGGGCGGGGTCGGGTCTCGCGGGACGAGACATCGTCCCGTCCGAAGTTCAGTCCCGCCCGTAATTTTTGTGGCGGGGTCGGGGCGGGACCGGGGCGGGCTCGGGACGGGCTCGGGTCGGGGTCGGGCTGTTTTAACTGGAGCTATGATACAACATTAAAATTGAAATAGTTGTGAAAGATATAACTTTGCCCATTAGTAGGAAAAATCCTATTTTCCTTTTACATAAGAAATTTAAAAAGAATATTCTAACGACGAATAAATCAAAAAATAATTTAAATTTTTGAAAAATATGTTTCTTCTTATCAATCATACATGTGTAAATTAAAAATTGTTATTGAACAAGAAACAAAAGTTGAAACTTGAAAACACGATTTTGTGTGGCTCCCTAAACTTTGGGTAATCAAAAGGTATGGTAATGATTTTGATGGAGAGTTTTTCATCTTTTGGCCGAGGATAGTTCATAAATCTGGCAATAAGTAACCATGGGTGTCATCATCATTGACAACCTTGGAAATTCCTTTCCATGCCAGTTCACATAAAGGGCCAATAAGAAAAAGTAAACACTTAGTATCTCAAATTATTTTTCATATAAGAGGGCTTTTTAACAATTTTTTCCTTCATTAATTTTTTTATAAGAAAATTTACGCTTTATTAGTATTTGAACAATCATAATATCACCTCATAATTAAGGTGTTTGTAGTCTTCAAAAATAATAACTAAGAAAAGAATAATTAATTTTATCTTGAACTCCTAAAATGACAAATAATTTGAGACTAAGAGTGTATTTGTATGGTAAAATCTATCTATAACGACATCGTTTATTTGCATACTTTTTGTTGCAATAGCAAAATGCTATATAAATAATATGTAATATAACATAACATAATATTAAAAAATAGTTTTTAAAAAACACTTAACAGTTATAATGAAATATTATGATAAAGGTAATTATTATAGAGAAGTATAATTATATTAATATTATTTAATTATGATTGAGTGATGAATATACTGGCAAGAGACACATTTTTTTGCATTCAACAATTTTGATTAATTTTTTTAATACATGCAAGTATTTACCCACCATATTAAAATTCCTCAATTACCTTCTTATAAAGTGATATTTTAGCACATAAAAGGCTCCTCAAGTCATAACTTTTTTTTTTAATTCTTCACTCAAGCTTCACCTATTAAACACTTTAATAATATATCAAAATATGTTTAATGAACATAATAGATTGACATGGACTTTTTTTATGACATTCCTTGAGCACGTGAAACGATCAAATTCCTAAATTTCGTATATTTCTCGCTAAAAGATATGTAGTTTCACCGGGAAAGTGAATTACTGACGAATTTAAATTCATATTATTATACTTTAAATTGTCTATTTGATCACTGGAAAATCTTATAAAAAGGTTTGATTTCACATAAGATGGTAGTTGGAGGGTGCACTATGAATATTATTAGTGCATATGCGTCGTAGGCGGGCTTGAACGAGGAGAAGAAGAGACATTTTTTGGAAGATTTGGACGAAGTGGTAGAGGTATACCACCCAATGAGAAGTTATTTGTAGGAGGGGATTTCAATGGACATTTCGGGGCACTTTCGGGCGGTTATGACGATGTGCATGGAGGTTTTGGCCTCAGGGACAGGAACGGGGGATGCGTCTCACTTTTGGAGTTTGCTAGAGCTTTTGGGATGGTGATAGCCAATCCGAGGTTCCTGAAGAAGGAGGAGCATTTGGTGACTTTTCGTAGTTTGGTGGCTAAGACTCAGATAGACTTTTTGCTCCTTAGGAAGGTTGACAAATGTCTTTGTAAAGACTGCAAGGTTATTCCGAATGAGGATCTTACAACCCGACATAAGCTTTTGGTGATGGATTTGGAGAAGAAGAAGAGAGTTGTGGATGACAGGTTAAGAATCAAATGGAGGAGCTTGACCATGACTAGTGCAAATGAGATAGGGGAGAGGTTGATAACCAAAGTGGCTTGGAGAGTAGTGGGGATGCGACCGGTATGTGGGATAAGACGGACAGTTGCATTCGGGAGGTTGCTAGAGAAGTGTTAGGGGTCTCACGGGGTAGTCGTGGTGGGTATCGAGGGGACTGGTGATGGAATGGTAAAGTTCATGAGAAGGTGAAAGCGAAAAAATGACATATGTGAAATTGGTAGAAAGTAATGATGAGGTGGAGAAGTGGACGAATATGAAATTATATAAGATGGCGTGGAAAGAGGCAAAGCTAGCGGTTACGACGGCGAAAATGTCGGCTTTTGAATGCCTATATGTGGAATTGGAGGGAAAATGTGGGGATAAGAAGTTGTACAGACTAGCCAAGGCAAGGGAGAGGAGGGCCCGAGACCTGGATCACGTGAGGTGCATCAAGGACGAGGACGACAAAATACTGGTGGAGGACGCGCATATTAGGCGGAGGTGGCAGTCTTACTTCCATAAACTCTTGAATGAAAAATAAGATAGAGACATTGTGTTGGGAGATCTGGAGCGCTCTGGTAGGTACCAAGATTTTGGGTATTGTGAGAACATTAAGGTTGAGGAGGTTTAGGGTGTTGTTTGCAGGATGCGCAGGGGACGAGAGATTGGGCCTGATAAGATCCAAGTTGGATTTTGGAAGAGCGCAGGTAGGGCAGGTTTGGAGTGGCTAACAGAGCTGTTTAACGTCATTTTTAAGACGACGACGATGCTCGAAGAATGGAGGTGGAGTACAATGATTCCTTTGTACAAGAACAAAGATGATATACAGAGTTACAACAACTATAGAGGTATCAAGCTGCTAAGCCACACTATGAAAGTTTGGGAAAGAGTCGTGGAGATGAGGGTGAGAAGAGACGTGTCTATCTCCGAGAATCGGTTTGGATTCATGTCGGGGTGTTCAACTACAGAAGTCATTCATCTTATTAGGAGGTTGGTGGAGCAGTATAGGGAGAGGAAGAGAGACTTACATATGGTTTTCATTGACCCCGATAAGGCATACGACAAAGTCCGTAGAGAAGTTCTATGGAGATGTTTGGAGGTTAGAGGTGTACATGTGGCATATACTAGGGCAATCAAGGATATGTATGATGGAGTCAAGACTAGGGTACAGATAGTAGGAGGAGACTCAGAGCACTTCCCAGTGATGATGGGGCTGCACTAGGGATCAATTCTTAGCCCATTCCTATTTGTCTTGATGATGGATGGACTGACGCGATAAATCCAAGGGGAGGTGCCATAGAGTATGTTATTCACAAACGACATAGTCTTGATTGATAAGACTCGCAGCGGAGTGAACGCTAAGCTATAGGTTTGGAGACAGACCCCAGAGTCTAAAGGGTTCAGGCTGAGTAGGACCAAGATAGAATACTTGGAATACAAGTTCAGTAACGGGAGGGACATTGAGACAGGCGTGAAGGTGAGGCTTGGTACTCAGGTCATTCCAAAGAAATGAAGCTTCAAGTACATCAGGTCTATTATCCAAGGGAATTGAGAGATAGATGATGATGTCACACATCATATTGGGGCAGGGTGGATGAAATGGAGGCTCACATCTGGAGTCTTGTGCGATAAAAATATGCCACCAAAACTTACAGGCAAGTTCTATAGGGTGGTGGTTAGACCGACTATATTGTATGAGGCAGAGTGTTGGCCGGTCAAGACTTCACACACTCAAAAGATGAAAGTTGCGGAGATGATGATTCTAAAATGGATATGTGGGCATACATGGAGGGATATAATTAGAAATGATGATATCTGCAACAGAGTGGGAGTGGTCTCGGTGGAGGATAAGATGCGGGAAGTGAGGTTGAGATGGTTCGGGCACGTGCAGAGGAGAGACACAAATGGCCAGTGCGGAGGTGTGAAAGGTTGGCTATGGACGGGTACATGAGGGGGAGAGGTAGGTCGAGGAAGTATTGATGAGAGGTGATTAGATGGGATATGGCACAAGTGCAACTCACTGAGGACATGACCTTAGATAGAGGGTTATGAAGGACACATATTAGGGTAGAAAGGTAGTAGGTAGTCCAGCGTAGTCCTACCTACGCTTATAAATTGGTAGTTGTAGTATTAGTATTGTAGGCTCGCTTAGCCTATCATACTAGTAGGCATAATATTGTCTTATATTCCCTTGTCGTTTGATTTATGCTGCTATGTGTATCTTGTTTGTCTTATTTACTTGCATTAGTTATTGTTTCTTTTTTCTTCTTTTTCAGAATTCGCTATTATGACTAACTAACTTTGTTTGGGCTTGTGCTTTGTCTTGAGCCGATGGTCTCTCGAAAACAGCCGCTCTACCTACTAAGATAGATGTAAGATCTGCGTACACGAGGGCTGGCAATGGATCGGAGGTGGATCGGGTGGAGCTCAATCCGCCTCCACCCGCTAACGATCCATCCATCACCCGACCCATCCATCGCCTTATTTTTTTAATCCACATCCGATCCACCCATCATCCACGGGTGAATCGGGTGCTTCACGGATGGAAGCGACGAAGACTTATGAAAATTGGTTGATACTCAAGTCTTGTAGGTAATTTATGACAGTTAATAAATATGTCAGTTCAAATTTCACAAAAATGAACTTTACTTTGTTCATTTTATTGGAAGTAGAGAATTGTACGGATTAATTCGAGAATGATAGGGTCTGGTAAACCCACAAAGTTGCATTTGATTATATCAACTATTAAGATAAAATAAATATCATCAATCCTCCTAGTACTGTAAGTTCATATTTTTATGTGAAAACGATAAACATTTGTTTTTTTCCTTTCTTATGTTGTTCAATGTACGTTTTACTTGATCAAACTTAGAGTGGTATAATTAGCAGATAAAAATATAATTTGTTCAATCTGTTTAAATTTGGACGAGTTAGCGACCACATATTTCTTAACTCAAGTTATTTTGATTAGCCTGATTCAGTCAAATTAAAAATAACATTTATTAAGCGTTTGGACATGCAATTTCATCTTATGAGATGGAGTCATCGTTTGGACATGCGATTTCATCTCATGAGATGAAATTCCAAATCATCCAAAAAGACATGATTTGAGATTTCAAATTTTAAATGTAAAAGTTGACCACAAAGTTATATTTTGTAAAAATAGATCCATAAATTGGTAGATATAATTAGCAATCATGTTTATCAATTATTTATATCAAATATTAAAAGATCTATAAGAGGGGTGACTTGAAAATAATTAATTTATAACGGGTGGATGGGTGGGTCGGATGGTGGGTTGGATGTATGTCCACCCGAATCCGACCCGATCCGTCACCCGATTAAATCCATGTTTTGTCGAATTTTCATTCATATAATCGGGTCGAGTGGATCGGATATCCATCGGGTTAGAGTAAAATTGTCAGCCTATCCTCAGATCTACATTATGAAATTTCAATGGATATGTTGTTGTCATCATTCATCATGTTCTTTTCACAAGATTATTGCTAATAGTTTAGACTTTAGAATAGTGCAAAAAGACGATCTTTTTGGTGCTCAAGATTTCAAAATTTCAAAAAAATCAAAGAACAGGACAAGTCCAACGTACACAAAGGGGGAAGCCAGCGCCATAAGTCTGCCACCAACCAAAACCATGGTGAACCTGCCGCCCTCCCCTTGACCCTACTTCAAACTCTGGGTCCCACCCACATGGACTCCAAAACATATAAGTAACCCATAAAACTAGAGACAGTAATTTTGTTTAACAACAATAACATAAGCAATGTAATTTTATAAATGATATATAAAAAAATGATGTGTACATAACCTTATTCCTACTTTGTAAAGTGATAACAAAATGCTTTCTGACAGATCGTCAGCTCAAGTAAATGAGCACAATTTGTTTTTTTTTTAAAAAAAAAGAGTTTTGAAATATGCGATTTAAATTAAGCCATAAGAACTTTGTGGTTATAAATTATCTCGTTAAGTGTAAAATAAAAAGTTTGAAATTACTTTGTTATTACTAAATATAAACAAATTATTTTTTCAGACACTAAAAATAAAATAACATCACACAAATTAAAACGAGGAAATAATATTTAACAATTAGTATCATTACTCTCGCGAGAGACTCATAATAAAAACAATCGTCATAACATTTTCTTTTGTGAATTTTACGCGGTACAAATTTAAACTAGTAGCAAAAAACTTTAAAATAAAATCATCACAGAGTTTAAGATTCTAACTGTATTTCAATAAAATATTATAGTGATGACAGAGAATAATAAAGTAGTGTGACATTTGTAAAAGAAATAAAATATTACTCCATCAAAAATTAAAGTGCACACAATTTTTGTGCTTTGATTTTTTTTAAAAGCAATATAAAAAAGAATGATAAATATTTTTGAGGTCTCAAAATAGAAAGTGTCATGTGAATTAATGGAGAGGAATATCATTATTATAAATGTTAACTTTAAACTTATTCTTAATAAATAAATTTCATAGCTATAGAAATGTCACAATCTATTTATTATTAGAAATTCTCCTAAACAAAACTCCCAGGTGCTCTAATATTTATCAACTTATAAAATGGAACAGAGGAATTAATATTGAGTAAAAAATTAACTTATAAAATGACATAGAGGAACTAATATAGTACTAGAAATCAACTTATAAAATGGAACAGCGGGACTAATATTGAGTAAAATATTATCAAGAAGTGAAATCTCACCAAGTGGATTCCGAAAAAAATATAGGGTACGCACCTCTATTTTGACGATAAAAAGACTATGTCTTATAGACCATCGACACAATAACAATCAATTCAAAACAAGATAAAAAATATGATAAAATTGATTGTCAAAAAAGAATTAGTAACTAACACAAAATAAATAACTTATTAAATGGAAAGGAACTAATATTGATCATTAATAGTAACTAGAATTAATTAAGCAGACAAAGACTAACCTGAAGACTTTTCAGTTCATCTCATTCAAATAAATAATTAACCGTAACGCATTTTTTCAGTTCCCATAACACGACATCATCTATCAGTGTTCTGAGAACCAAACGACGTCGTCGCACATACTTCTTACATTTGGAACCCCACACCTTTAACGGCCAGCTACAATCACAGAGCTAATGATCTGTTCACATTTCAAAGTAACAAAACTACTGTTAACACCAAATATATGTGTGTAGATACCAATTCAACATGCAAAAAAGTGTGTTAATAAATCAGTTCATCTGAGTTTTAAATTCTAGGATTTCTGGGTTTTGTTTTTCTTGTCTTTTCATCTGTTCTTCAAAAAAGTTTTAAAAAAAAATAATCGAAGTTTTGATTTTTTTTTCTATTTTGGGGTTGAAATGAAACGAGCAAAGTTCGACTCAGTTATGTCAGTGAGTCGACTCAGATCGATTCAAGTCTTGATGGGTTTGTTATTTTTGTATTTTTTCTTAGTTACTTTAGAAATACCTTTGATTTCTAAACTTGGGTATGGGTTAGAATCATCTGAACTTATTTCTACACCATTTGATTATAACTCTAAACTCAATAGTGTAGGTGAGTTGACTCGTTCGAGTCAAGATCCTGTTTTTCCTTCAAGGAGAGCAAAAATGGGATTATCTCATAGGAAAATGAGAGAATTTAAGAAAATTTCAGGTTTGATTTTCGACGAAAAGGCGTTTGATAGTTTCGATAAAGATGAGTTTTCTGAGCTGCATAAAGTTGTTAGGGATGCTTTTGTAGCTGGGAAGAAACTCTTTCAGGATATCGAGTCCGTGAAAACTCAGACCGAGTTAACGAGTCGGACTGAGTCGTGTCCTAACTCGGTGTCTTTGTGGGGTAGTGAGTTTGTGGCTGGTGGGAAGATAATGGTGATACCTTGTGGACTGACTTTAGGGTCACATATAACAGTGGTGGGGACGCCTCAGTGGGCCCACGAAGAGAAGGATCCTAAAATTACTTTGTTGAAGGATGATGATGAGACTGTGATGGTTTCACAGTTTATGATGGAATTGCAAGGGTTGAAGACAGTTGATGGAGAGGAACCTCCGAGGATACTGCATTTTAATCCTAGGTTGAAGGGGGATTGGAGTGGAAGGCCAGTGATTGAGCAGAATACATGTTATAGGATGCAGTGGGGGTCGGCGATGAGGTGTGACGGTTGGAAGTCCAAGCCTAGTGAGGACACTGGTGAGGAATTTATGTTGCTAATGCATTGATTTTCCTTTTTTGTATTCGTTAGTTGTTTGGTTGTTGTTGTTGTACTTGTATTATGTATTGGTAGGGGTAAGTTTCAAATATTGAGAAACTCTATTTTTTACAAACTGCTAATTTGCCTTAAAAAGAAATTAATTACTACTCCCTCCGTCCCAATTAATTGAAGGGGTTTGACTAGGCACGGAGTATAAGAATGAAAGAAATACTTTTGAAATTTGTGGTCTAAAATAAGTCATAGATATTTGCGTTAAGGGTAAAATGGAAGCTTAAAGTTAAATTGTTACTAAATTTAGAAAGATGACATTCTTTTTGGGACTACCAAAAAGGAAAGAGTGTCACGTAAATTGGGACGGAGGGAGTACTGGTTTTAGAATGAAATGAGTTTTAGTGTGTGCTCATATAACTGAGCCCACCTAGTTTGAGATTTAAGTCGTGGTCAATTTGTTTGCTGAGTGTTTGTTAATTTTTTATTGGTTGTTTGCACTTCTTCTTTAGGAAATGTTGGAATTATTAAGATTCTCCTATAGCTGTGTTACTGTTTTGGTTGTTAAGTGTCCAATTTTATAACTAAATATAGGAAAGGAAAGACTTTGAACTCCTCTAGGGGTGTCTGAGCTGAATTCTTACCGACTAGATATTGTTAATTGTCATGATGGGTGATTGAATCAGTTGTCTGATCAGTATAAAACTTGATCAACTGAATTTGGAGCTATTATTGAACATCAATGATTGATTTCTCATGTAACTTACTGTGCTTCTGCTTGGTAATGCTGAAGATTTCCACTTAGTATTGTCTGTGTTTATGATTTCCTATTGAATGAAGTGGACGGACAGGTGAAATGTGAGAAGTGGATACGTGATGATGATGATCACTATGAAGAATCAAAGGCCACATGGTGGTTGAAGAGGCTGATTGGTGGGAGGACCAAGAAGGTTTCAATTGACTGGCCATACCCTTTTTTAGAGAACAAGTTGTTTGTGCTTACTGTCAGTGCTGGCTTAGAAGGTTATCATATTAATGTAGATGGGAGACATATTACTTCCTTTCCTTATCGTACTGTGAGTATTGTCTAAAATTATCTTATCTTGACGTCCTTTTGTGATGCATATCGGTTTCTAAACATTTTCTTATGGTTGATAGGGTTTTACTCTTGAGGATGCGACGGGTCTGTTTGTTAACGGGGACATTGATGTGCATTCTGTATTTGCTGCTTCATTACCCTCAACCCATCCAAGTTTTGCTCCGCAGAGGCATCTGGAATTGTTACCCAAGTGGCAAGCTCCGCCACTTCCAGATGAACCTGTAGAGCTTTTTATTGGCATCCTTTCTGCAGGCAATCATTTTTCTGAGAGAATGGCTGTGAGAAAATCTTGGATGCAGCATCCATCACTTAAGTCTTCAAATGTCGTAGCTCGTTTTTTTGTGGCAATGGTAAGACTTGGCTTAGACAGAAGCGCTATCTCATATTTAGAGCCTTGCATGTGCTTATATTTGAATTGAAATGTTGCAGCATGGAAGAAAAGAGATAAACGTGGAGCTCATGAAAGAAGCAGAGTTTTTTGGTGATATAGTTATAGTCCCTTACATGGACAATTACGATCTTGTTGTATTGAAGACTGTAGCAATTTGTGAATATGGGGTAAGTGCGAGGATAAAGTTGGATGGTGCTCATTATCGCCTCAGATTTTCTCATCCTTTTAACAGTATGTACTTACGGGATATTCCAGGTCCGTACAGTCGCTGCGAAGTATGTAATGAAGTGTGATGATGACACATTTGTAAGGACTGATGCTGTGATGAAGGAAGTTAAGAAAGTCCATAGTGGTAGAAGCCTGTATGTTGGCAACATCAATTACTACCATAAGCCCCTTCGACATGGTAAATGGGCAGTCACCTATGAGGTAGACTATCTCTCACTTCATCAGTATTACACTTCAATTTGTGTAGTCTACTTACTTTCCTATGTTTTTCATAGTTTATCTCATTATAATGTGAAATTGGTACCAAAGGTCCGTAATTAGGGGAAAGAGAGCAACCTCTTATGGCTATCAAAAAAGAGCCATGCTCCGGTGATAAATTAGGAAACACTATTGTAAAGAATGAATCTTCGGCCTAACTCAACACCAAAAGCTAGCTCAAAGGGATGAGGATTGCCCAAGCCATATAAAGAGACCAAGGACCACTTATCCCATCGATGTGGGAGAACTCTTCACCCTGCCTCACGCTCTGGGCTGAAAATCTGGAGCGTGGACAATATAAGAGGGGGGCCCAACATTGGAAACAATGAATTGAGACGGGTCTGACTCTGATACCATGTAAAGAATGGATATTGGGCCTAACTCACCCCAAAAGCTAGCTCAAAGGGAGGAAGATTGCCCAAGCCATATAAGGAGACCAAGGACCCTTATCCCACCGATGTGGGGGAACTCAACAACTATTATCGAAGAAACATATAACACCAAAAACAACGACCCACTAAGTGAGCAGCAAACAAACCAAAAGGCACCAAGCTCCAACATAGTAATGATGCAAATCACAATTGGTAGGTCCAAGTTACACAAATAAGAAGAAAAACCTTGTAAAGTCGGCTAATACAAGGTTTAACCCAAAAGATAATCCTTGACACCTTAATTTGAAATGAGACTACAACGGAGAAGTAAGTAGGGCTTGGTCTTTTGTATCCCTGGTTTAATCCGGCCTTGTATTGGGAAACCTCTTCTATTAGAAACTCCCACCAGTGGTCCAAAACAGCACGACACCTTTAATGATTACTGCAAATCATATATGGTGAATCCATACCAGGTTTAGGGATTGAATTAAGATAAAGGTGAAATCAAAAGCGACTAAGTTTGATACCAAGCCCATTGCAACCATCATTTTCTTCTCCCTTTTCTGTGTATTGATAGCTTCTGTTTATGAGAAGCTACTTCGTGGAAACAATTTTGCCGGTGAGAACACATTAAGAACCTTATGCAGTTTGCTGTCGTATGTAATGAATTGCTTTATGTGGTTCCACTGACGTTCAGTTTTCCCTATGGTGATTGGCAGGAATGGCCTGAAGAAGATTATCCACCTTATGCCAATGGGCCTGGTTATGTCATCTCATTTGACATTGCAGAGTACATAGTTTCTGAGTTTGAGAAACATAAGCTGAGGGTAAGTTACCTTGATCTGCTTAAGTATACCTACCCCCCCCCCCTCCCCTTTCTCGATCTGGAAACCTGAACAGAAAAATAATTTTATCTGACATATATTTGACATGCTGCAGTTGTTTAAGATGGAGGACGTGAGCATGGGAGTGTGGGTAGAACAGTTCAACAGCTCCAGGCCCGTAGAGTACGTGCATAGCTTGAAGTTTTGTCAATATGGGTGCATTGATGATTATTACACTGCACATTATCAATCTCCAAGGCAAATGATCTGTCTGTGGAGAAAGTTGGTAAACCTAGGAAAACCTCAGTGCTGTAATGTGAGATGACAAGGTGTACCCAGTTAGCTAGTATTAGGCAACGCTGAAAAGGAAGCGAGACAAGATGAGTTCCCAGGGAGAGCTTTACATATAAACTCGAGTAAATTAGCATTTCGTGCTATTATATTTACTTCATTCATTCATTAGTTGCTTCTTTTGTTGGGACACCAGTCTTGTGCCCCCAGGCTAGTTGACATGGAAGCTCGTGAACCTGTGTGAAAACAATGGTAGCTTAAGCTCTTGTAATATAAAATTCAAGGGTGAACTTTTCATCTTCAATGTCATTTTGCAATTTACATTTTTCTCTCTTTCGACAGAAAAAGACTTCTCCTAGGTGGTGATACCTTAAAATTTGTAATTTTTTCCCCTTAAAAGAAGACCTCAAGGTTAATGCCATGTACTTTGAGAGTTCTGACCTTGCTAACATTTACACCAACTTAGAGGTGGTGTTTCGATAAGTAGTACTAAAGAAACAGCATCCAACATTGTAGCTCCTTTTTCTATGTCATCTTGTGTACAATTATATGTTGCAGTGCTGACATTTAAACGTAAGAGTGAAGGCGATAGAATAGCATATAAAGGCTGATCAGAAGTGCTAGAATTTCTTACCAGAACAGTAAAACAGTTTTAATAAAAAGGTAACAGCAATTAAAGTTTCCGATGTTCACTGACCTTGTATGCTTCTTTAAAGATGTAATAAAAATAAACAAGAAACAGGTGACATCTTGTTTTCATGAACTTGGGAATGGTGCATACTGAAAAATTAACTCTCCAAACAGAGAATCAAGTCCTTTAAAGCTTTTAATGGGTGCGGCCTTGTGATCAAGAAACCTAAATGTTGCAATACTGATATAATAGAGAGGTGCAACTGAAGTTTACCTTACCCTAAAACAGGGCAGTGAAATAGACAGAGTCGGCTCTATGAATTCTCACTGACCACGTTTCTCCAAATTGGCAAAGAACCATATGTGGATTTAGATATCCTCATGGTTGCTAAGAAATACTGTGTGAATTATCCTATTGTACAAGCAAAGCATGTCAGAGAAGACAAAAAGTTGAGCAAGAGCTGCATACAAGGTATTCTTTAGCTTGCACAAGGACAAAGTTTGGAGCTTACTTGAGGGGAGGGGAAAGAGGAAATACCAATGGGCCATGGTTCCACAAAGTATAAGTATCTCTGGTCCTTAAACTTACACATCATTATCAATTTGTGTTTCATAATTGTCCTTCTAAATTAGTCACAACTCACAAATACTAGTGCTATTAGCTCTGAAATGGAAGATGAGTGGGTGATCAAGGTAAACGATGAGATGATGTACGTGGAGGATCTTACGACTGTGGAGGCAGAGCACTGGAAGAAGCGGTCCATATATAGAGTACCTGTTGGTGTCACAGATGTGAGCAAGAAAGCTTACAGGCCTCAGGTAGTTTCTTTTGGTCCTTACCATCATGGAGAAGATCACCGAGCTCTTCTCACTTCTTCAAGCGATCTGGAAAATCATATTTTATATTGACTCCTTACAACAAGTGGCTTAAGATTTGAAAGATGCATATGATTTGCTGGATCCTGTATGGCAAAATGATACTAATGCCTTCTTGCGGTTGATGATTCTTGATGGCTGTTTCATGCTGGAGGTCTTGAGAACAGCTGCTGCTGATACTCTACTTACAGATCAATCTCAGAATGCTCAACAGTATGACTATGCTCCTAATGATCCGATTTTCAGCAATCACGGAAAGCTCCATCTCATGCCTTATCTCAAACGTGATATGCTGATGCTTGAGAATCAGTTGCCTATGCTCCTTTTGGACAAATTACTCACCATTGAAAATCAAGAGGCAAAGGTTTTTTCTCTTCCTCTCTTAAACATGTGCTCACATATACCATGTTGAATTGTGTGACTGCTGTGACCATCTCCTCTGAAAGCTTAAGCTGTTAGACATGACACACTTTTATTTACTTAACTACTTCAACATTGGTTAGTAACCTTTTCTAATCTAATTCCTCTTACAGAGTGAATGGTTACCCCTTGATTGCATTCAGCAGAATGATGAGCAATGTATTAATAAGCTCATACTGGACTTCTGCAATCCTCACAGCCGTGCTAAAGGACTTGGGAAATGTTTGCATGTATTGGATATGTACAGAAAGAGCTTACTTTGGGAAGATCCTGCGTTGGCCAGGAGGGGTCCAAGGAAAGCACCCAAAGTTAGCCACCAGAGTAGTGGCGATGAGATAATCCGTTCTGCTATGGAGCTTCATGAAGCAAGCATTCGGTTCAAGATGAGTAAAATTAGGAGCCTCAAGGACATCTCCTTCCATGGTGGTATCCTTACGCTTCTTCTAATCGTGGTGGACGATGCTACAGAGTCAATGTTCTTGAACCTAATAGCTTTTGAGAGATTGCATGTAGGAGCGGGAAAGGAGGTGACCTCATACATCTTCATGGATTATATTATTGACAATGCCAAAGATGTTAGCTTGCTACACTCTCGTGGCATCATCCAGAATGCAATTGGCAGCGATCAAGCTGTGGCCAAGCTATTGAATTCACTATCGAAGGACATTACGTTGGATCCATATAGCAGCCTAGATCTAGTACACAAACTGGTGAGCGATTATTGCAATCTGCAGTGGAATGAATGGAGAGTCGATCTTATTCACACTTACTTCAGGTGCCCCTGGGCCATTTTGTCTGTCATTGCTGCTATTTTTCTTTTCACCCTCGCCATTGTTCAGACAATATACAGCATTTATCCTTACTATTATCCACCACGTTCCTAAGGACAATCTACCTACATCAAAATAGAAAGATTTCACCTTTCTCTATTGGAGAACTACGACGAGTATTACCAAATTTTGGAATGAGAAAAGGAACTTATTCCCTTCTGGTGCACATCTTATTTTTAAATCAATTTGATTCCTCAAGTCCTTAAATACACCCTCCGATCCAAACTATGTCATATATTTGGCTGAACCTCATGTCCCATAATATGCTTATTTGTCATCACAAGAATTATGTGGTCTTTATATGATGAATGTAGTTCTTGATATCCTTCTTGCGCAAAACTATATGTGATTTGAGTAAGAAATGTCTTTGCAAATTGAGCTTCTGAACAATACTTACAAAATCTATTAACAATGTCTATCCTGTTTGTTTTTGGACATTATCAAGACTCTGTTTACACCTTACTTGTGAATACTTCTACAAGTGTTTATATCATGTATCTGAGTTTTGACAGTTCCCTTCCACTGGTTATTTAGGGCTGTCTCAGCTCTGCATTATATGTTTCCAGAAACACCACCTGTTTTTTTGTTTCACATACGGTATCAGGTACCCGCTTTGGAGTCCCGACCAATTTGAATTCGCATCGTAAAGCCTATTCTATCAGAATGTTTCTATTCCCAGGATTTAACACTTCACCTAGTTGTGATACCTTTCTTTTGTTTCTAATTTGTCATTATTTATACTACATTCAGTCTTTCACACATTCGATAGAGAATAGATCATCCGTTTTTCAAGCAATGAAGTCCTCTTAAAGAATTTTTATAAGTTCATTTCTAAAAAGAGTGTGTCATCAACCAAAGTTATTTTTACTTTCCTGATATGGGTATTCACCGTAAAGGAAAGCGTAAAAAAATAAAGGAAAAAAGTTATACCAGATTTTTCGTCACTATCCAAGAATTCCAATGTTTAAATCGAGGTTTCAGATGGATAAAACTTATTTGATTTTATTTATTTTATATATTTTTCTTGAATAAATCATATTTTTCTATAATATAATTAAAGATCTCATCGAAATCTTAACAGTAGTCAAAGGCCAAGAAAATAAAAAGAGCACGGGTACGACTGTCATAATATCTACTAGGGGTGGCCAGTGGGCCGAGCCGGGACGGAATTTGGGGGGACAGGTGGGGGGTCGGGACTTGGTGGGCCAGGCGGGCTGGGATAGAGAGCAGGAAGAGGTCCTGCTCGCCCCACATCCCAGGAAGAGGACGGGTTTTGGGGGGACGGGACGGGTCGGGAAGGGGGATTTTAATTTTTTTTAGACACTTAATTTAAAAATATATATATATAAACACATAAATAATTGAACAAGATAGTGAATAAAAACATCCCAGGGATGTTTTTGTGCCTCTTATATTATTTAATAGAAATATAATTTTTTTTGTAATACAATTTCAAAATTGCAACTTTATTTCGTAGTTCAAAAGTTGCAAAATCACATAGTAAAATTGCCATTAAAAAAAGTACATATTCAACCATACTCTTTCTAATTTCCTCACAATCTCTTGAGGATTTCTGTTGGAATGGGAAGTTGTTTGTCAAATTGTTCGACGTCGCTTCCTGCTCCCTTGGATAAGATTTCGTTGTAGTTGTAGTCGTCTTCTTCGTTGATCTCTGGTTGATCGCACCTTCTACGCTCCGCTCTAATCTGATCTCTGAATAAAACTGCAATCTCCAAGCTGTCTCCCGCCAATGAGTGTCTGTGCTCTCCTATTTGAAACCTTCCTGCAGAAAAAGTGCTTTCAGAAGCTGTTGATGGCACTTTAATATTCAACACATCTCGGGCATCTTTGATAGTGTCGTAAATGTCTTCTCATTCTCCCTCCAATATTTCAGCAAGTCTTCACGTCCATCTTCATTGACAATTGATTCGTACGGTACAACATCTTGCAAAACATAAACATCAAACTCGCTAATTTGTGAAGAACTTGAACCACTATACATTCTGTTTCTAAGGCCTTGACTACTAGAAGCAGAAAAAACATGTTTTTTATTAGGTTGCAGTGAAGTAAAAGAAGATGGTACAGAAGCCGGTTGATTATTTGCACTTTGCTTTTGGTAATATATATATATATATATATTTGCATTCAGTGTGTATGCTAGACATAACTTCTTCTTTAGTTGGTTCGTGAGTTGGTTCTTCAGCTGGGTCTGTTGGAAGTATTTCTAAGCTTTCATAAATCGTTTCAACAAGTGTTTTACAACCGTCTACTTTAATAGTAGGATTTAATACATCACCAATAAAATAAATAGTGGGAATAGGAAAAAAGTATTTTTTAAATTTTATAAACATTTTTTAATAGCTAGCTTGTGTTCTCGCCTTGAATTCTGTTCTCTACCGTTTTATCGGCTGACCGTATCGGAAGACAAATCGATTCCTTAACTTAAGCTATTAAGGCTGGAAACAGAACTCTGATTTTCAGCAATGGGTTCCCCAACTACTCCAGAAAGCGTTAGGACGGTGGTATGAGTAAACTAAGAGGTAAGAAACATGAATGCAACTGAGTACAGTAAAGTAAATGATAAAGATAGATAAAAATTGAGTTGTTTGATTGATTGGTTCCCTTATATATACAAAGAATGATCCTATTTATAGTACAAAAAAGGGAAAAAATGTACAACGTGATCCCCCCCAAGTCAGCCATCAAGTAACCCACTAAGTTCAATGGCCGACTATGGGGGAGGTGGTGCCGATTTTCTCGCCCTCTACTCCTCTTGCTTGGATAATGGCCATTTCTTTTAGCTGTTGTTGGCCGTTACCGCTTTTATTTCGGAAACCCTTTTGACTTGGTCGTTGAAGCGTCTGCATCTGAGTGGGTCCTAGTCGTACCTCTAACTAACAACTGGGCTAAGATGCCTTAGTAGCCGATGAAGTTCTTATAGTCGAGGGCTAGGAGTAAATTCAGCTCTGGAACAGTTCGGCTGTCACTGAATTCAGCTAAATACTTAAATTGCTTTTGAGTGTTAACAATTGCCCCTACATTAACTCGAGTGTGACTGTTGAGTTGATGTATCCGAAAGTAGCTGTCGTTTCAGTCTAACAACCTCGCATGTCACTTCAATCATCTCGTGTCTAGTGCATGCAATAATGATTACTTATGAATTGGGTTTCCCCTTTAACCGAGGCGTCTCCATTACCATGAATTGGCTCTGATGATTTTCGGCTGTGAGTTTGAAAATAATAAATTAATCTCAGCCGCGCCTCTGAAGGTTATTTAAGGAAAGGTATCCACCCATATGTTTCTCACCAAATCTTTGGCCCTTTTCTTAGTCGGAAACCATGGCTTCATCTTTTTTATCTCAAAGATCAGGAAAAATCATTTTAGGCGATAGTGACCTGACCCCTGCCTTGGCCTTCGTTGATGAACAACTGAATCTGACTCCGTACGGTGGACCGAAACAAGATGATTCTCTCTAGTTTTAGTACCTCATCCCGATAAACCATGACTTTCTTTCTACTTGTGACTAGTTCACCGACGGACGTTGTTCGGCTAACCTTCGTACTTGGATGATTAAGGTCGCTCATTATTCGGGTTGGTTGGACCGAGTGAAGTTGGTCACAGAAGCCGAATAGAAGTGCACAAGTTCTTTTGATGCAGCCGCACTATCGGAATTTGATCTTCACTGTAACGCCGGGCTCGGGTATGTGCGGCGCCTCTGTTTTTGTGCTTGGTTTACTTGGATGTGGGAATCCATATCCCACCTTTTAACTTCAGCATTGCTCTCAGCATTCTTAAGCAAATTTAGAATAAATCCCGCAGATTTGATAGGCCATTATCTTTGACCACTTAGGATGGCATTTTTTCGCCTGAGTAGTGCGACCATCCTTACAACACATGCATGTGAAAGAAATGGCTTTCTCTGTATTTTGTGACTGGGCAACCGATCTGTGGCTGTGATTTAGCCATACATCTCCAATCGGAGGGAATTATCTTATTTTGTGCGACCATGCAGCCGGTCTGTGGCTGTCGTTTATTCATGCATGCCCAAAATCTAAGGATAGTACTTTTTTAGATACTTGCCATTTATATTCCTATCCATTTCTTCATCATGCATGTTTATTAGTCGATATGCGTTGTCGGCGATCCATTGGCTTACTACGAAAGGTCCATCCCAATTTGATGACCATTTTCTGAATTTTAGATCTTTCATCCCAGTCGGCAAAATGGTTTTCCAAACTAAGTCTCTTTCGGCAAACCTCTTAGGCTTAACATGTTTGTTGTATGCTTTAGCCATTTTATGTTTACCGGCTTCGATTTTCTGTAGGGCCATCAATCGATCTTCATCTAGCTGGTCTAACTCCATCAGCATGGTCTGTTGATACTCCTCTAAACTTAGAGAGTTCTGCTTGGCCACCCGTAAGGATTTAACATTAATTTCCAACTGCAACACTGCATCTTGGTCATAGGTTAGCCAATAAGGTGTCGTCCCGGTAGCTGTAGATTTAGAATTCCTGATCGCCCAAACGGCTTCATCCAGAGTGAGATGCCACATTCCTGGTTTATCCTCCACGTTCTTACTAATTGTGTTCACAAAAAGTTTGTTGGCTGCCTCGGCTTGCCCGTTCGCCTATGCGTAATAAGACGAAGATGTGATCATCTTGATACCGAACTTCTTAGCAACGGCTGCCACCTTAGAACCAATGAACATCATCCCTTGATCGGTGGTAATCGTCTCAGGAATACCATATTTGTATATGATCTGGTGTTGGATAAACTGAATGACATCTGTCTGATGGACCCTCTTCATCGGCTGAGCCTCCACCCATTTAGTGAAGTAATCGGTAGCCACGATAATGGAATTGTGGCCTTTAATGGATTGTAGGTGAATCTTGCCGATGAGGTCCATAGCCCATCCTCTGAAGGGCCAAGGTTTTACGACTGGGTGCAGCAACTCGGCTAGTACCCACTGGATTGGTCCATATTTCTGACATTCTCCGCATCCTTTTGCGTACTGGAAGGAGTCAGTTGTGATAATAGGCCAATAATAGCTGTGGTGGTAGATCAACCACTTCATCGCTGGCCTCGCTCTTTGTGATCCACATACTCCTTCATGGACCTCTCCCATAACCCTCAAGGCCTCTTTTATGGTAATGCACTTGAGTAGTACTCCATTCACGCTCCTTTTATAGAGGTCATCGTCAATGAGCACGTATTTCAAGGCTATTCTTTTAACCTTGAGGTCCTTGCAACTGGAGGGATATTTTAGGTAGTCAATTAGTAACTACCTCCATGAGTCGATTTGATCAACGACTAACACTTCGGCTGGTAATTTATCGTGCTCTAGGGTGAGTAGAGACTTTCTAAAACCTGAAGCTTCTTGTGCTAAGTCGTTAGCCTCAACATTCATGCCTCTTGTAATATAACTTAACATGGATGATGCGAACCCACTAAGAAACCTGCTAGCCGTCCTCTGACGGGCCATCAAATTTTGGTTTTTGTAGTCATATTCCCCGGCCAGCTGTTTGATCACCAGCTGAGAGTCTCATCGGATCTCGATGCACCTCGCTTTCATAGAAACTAGGAGTTTGAGTCCCATGATAAGAGAATCATATTTGGCTTGGGTTGTTTGTCAATTCAGGATCTAACCGATAGGAGAACCTTCACGTTTTATCTCTCGGATTTGTTATCGTGACTCCGGTTCCAACTCCTTTCTAGGTTCTAGACCCTTCAAAGGTTAGTACCCACAACATGACATCTATACATGCAGTAGGATGGGCGCATGGATCCTCCATGTCTACACAAGGGTGTTCTGCCAAAAAGTCGGTTACTGCTTGACCTTTGACGGCCATGAGTGGCCTATACTCGAGAGAAAACGCGGTAAGCTTGATGGCCCATTTCATTAATCGACCTTGCAAGACAGGTCTATTTAGTAAGTACCGGACAATATCAACTTTGCACAAAACGTATATAACGTGAGGCATTAGATAATATTTGAGTTTTGTGCAAGCATAGAACAAAGACAGACAAAGCTTCTCCAAAGGAGTATATCTAGTTTCAGCATCGTTGAGCATTCGGCTAAGATAATAAACCACTCTTTCAGTTCCATCATCGGCCTCCTGTGCTAGCAAACAGCCGATAGATAATTCTGCAGTCGAAATATACAATTTCAACGACTTCCCTGGCACGGGAGGCACCTGTACTGGGGAAGTAGCTAAGGCCTTTTTAATCACTTTTTTTTGTAGAACCCATGAAGCTCCAGTGGAAAGGGTTTGATCAAAGGCCTCTTGCTGTTCCGGACCCCATACTAGCTCTTCTGACTCTTTAAGTCTTTGCAAAGGTCAGAAAGCCTTCATCTTGCCAGCCGAGTTAGATATGAACCTTTTTAAGAAATTGATTTTTCCCGATAAGCTTTGTAACTCTTTCTTTGTCTTGGGTGGTGCGGATCCCATTACTGCCTTGGCTTTGTTACGATCTATCTCGATGCTTTTCTTGTGTACAAAAAATCCAAGAAAGTTTCCAGCCGATACTCCGAACATGCACTTGGCTGGATTCATTTTGAGATTATGAATCCTCATTCTTTTTAATGCTTGTTCAAGATCGGCTAAATAATCCTTGAAGTCCTTAGACTTCACTACTACATCATCAATGTAAACCTCCATAGTCTTGCCAATCAAGTCATGGAAGATGGTGTTTATCGCCTTTTGATAAGTGGCACCAGCGTTCATCAGACCAAATGGCATAACTATCCACTCGTAAATGCCCAACGCTCCTGGACATCTGAGGGCAGTTTTGTGAATGTCGTCCTCGGCTACCGATATCTGATTATAGCCAGAGTATCCATCCATGAAGGTCAATACACTATTAACGGCTGTTGAGTCGACTAACATGTGGGCTATCAACATGACGTACTCATCTTTAGGAGTGGCTAGATTTAGGTTCCTGTAATCAATACATACCCGAACCTTGCCATTCTTCTTCTTGACTGGTACGACGTTTGCCAACCATTCCACATACTTAACCATTCTGATAAACCCGACTTTCAGCAGTAGTTCGATCTCAGCTTTGATTTGAGGCATCAACTGAGGGTGATACCTTCTGGGCGACTATTTTTGGGGTTTGAAACCCTCATTGATTGAAAATCTATATTCTACCAAAGTACGTGTCAGTCCAGACAACTCATGATAATCCCATGCTAAGTAGTCTTTATACTGCAGTAGAAAGGTCGTTATGCCTTGTTTGTCTTCTTCCATCAGCAAACAACTAATATGTGTTAGCCGAGGGATTTCTTCAGTTCCTAAGTTGATATCTTCCAAAGGATACTGAGACTCAAAACTAGGCATAACCCTTCTTATGGGTGATTCAAGTTTCATCGGCATTTCAACTTTATTGGTTGCAAGCGTTGGTTTATTGTCATGGTTCCCCATCTGCGATGCCTCAATTATCCTTGCCTAAGAACTTAAAGGCGGTCAGCCGATGCAGCAGGTCACGTATGAGTTGGGTTTCCTCAACCATTTAAATCCTCCAAGGTAAGCTGTGGTTCAACCAATTATTTTATTTCAAACTCTCGCGAGGTAAGATTACAGGATTTCCAAGATCCTTCTTCATACTACCCCGTGACGGCTAGGGGAGCCATATAAGGTGAATAGAGGACAACCTCTACGTTATGAACCCCTGGTCGGAATGGGTTATCATCCGCTGGGATGATTTCTATCTTGTCTTCTTCCCAAAAGATGAGCTTTTGATGCATTATAGAAGGAAGGCATCAACTGGTTTGAATCTAGTCCCTGCCCAACAAAATGGTGTAGGACGGCTTGTCATCTATTACAAAGAAGGCAGATCTGACCGTCTTAGGACCTACTGTGATTTCTGCTACTAGAATCCCCAATGCTTCACAGGCTTCTCCCATAAAGCTAGTCATTTTCATGTTAGTTGGGATGAGATCCTCATTTTTTTGTTTATATCCTTCAAGGTAAGTAGTGGCATCACATTCCGCACATCCCCATTGTCGACAAACACCCGACTAATAATTTTGAAGTTAATGTAAGCCTTGACGTAAATGGGTTTGATGTGTTTAACCATATCTTCTGTAGGTGCACCAAATACGGTGCTCAAAGTGTCCCAAGCTGGGGTATCGACTATTGTTGCCCATTCTGTGTCTTCTACCCAAACATCACCTTCTAGGCTATCCAGCGCGAAGCGGCTGGCCTAGAACTCACATGGGATTATGCTGACCATTTTAATGTCTGCCCAGATCTCATCAACCAGGTCATGGCTAAATAAATCAAGGATGGAGTCCCCTCCTTCATCCAATTCGACTGACCAGAAGCTCATATCTTTCATTTCCTGGAGATAAATGGGGATCGGTTGGGGATCCTCTGACTGAAACCTCTGTACGATATGTGGGATTTCCTTGGTTAGAGGTCCATCCGAGGCCACGTTCTCTTGTAAGGGTTCCTCTGTCGGGTTTTCGGTAGGCTGTTCATCCAGCTCTGGTTGACCCGACGTCTCTCCTTCATGTGACATTGCCCTGAAGCAACTGAGCCGAATGCCCGCTCGATAGCCTCGGCTACGGCAGACTCAAGAATCTCATGATTTTCTGATGCCTTGGTGTTGGAAATTAGATGCAATGTCTGTTGCATCTTACGCAAGGCCTTGGAACGTTGCATCTTTCTTTTCTGAGTCTTGGATGCGACTCTCGGTGGTGTCTTTTTCTTTTTGGGAGCCTGATTGACAGCCCACTTCCCCTCTTCTGTGTTGGCGGTTGGTTTAATCATTCTCCGGGGTCTCGTCTGGTCTTCATTTCTCGCCGTGATACGTAAGGATGAAACACCCTCATTTACGTTAAACTTGACCACCATCTGTTTGGTTTTAGGGAGTGGTTCTTCATCTATTCAAGGCATGCTCGATTTCCGGTTGGTTGACATTTGTACTTGCTCCCCAGGCCTATGCCTGGCACCGATACGGACCCTTCTGAACCTCATGATTTGTTCCTGAAGTTCTCGTTCAACGTCCCTCGAGTATTTAGGGAGGCCATGAAAACTGCTCCTAGGTGGTCGAATCTGTTTATATTTGAGCAGATGATCAAAAATCTTATCTGCCTTCGTGATGTCAAACGAGTAACCGACCCTGTTATCGGATGAACTCGTCTCCTTGCCTTTTATGGCTTTAAAGGGTGGGAAAAAGTAAAACCTTACCCCTAACAATCTCATCCACTATTGCGTCTGCCGCGCAGTCGGCTGACTCTGAGTCGGACTCATCCGCTTCAATGATGGATACCAAGTGTGAGCCTCAATTTCGGCTGGCTCTTCTCCGCTCCTTCTTCTGGACGTACTGCTCTATTTGGCTAGCCTTTCGGCTAACTGGCTTAGGTCAGAGCAGGATTGTCCCACCAACTTCTCCTTTAACTGAGGGTGCATATTGTTGATTATCATGTGGGAACACTTAGACTCGGGGAAGTGTACGGTGCATTTCCCAACCTTCTTTCTGAATCTATAAATAAAATCGGCAGCCGATTCATCGATCTGCTGCTTGAGATTCGTTAGATAAGTAACGGTAACCTAAGGTTGGGGCTAATAGAACCTATCATGAAAGCAACCCTCTATGTCAGCCTAGCTCTGTACGAAATCAGGGGCGAAATAGGAGTACCATGCGAAGGTTGTTCCCGTTAGAGAGAGGGAATAACTGCAACTTGTGATACTCATTCTGGCCAGCCTCGCCGCATTGGGCAGTAAATCTACCGATGTGCTCGATAGTGGATTTACCATCGTCGCCAGAGAAGATGGCAAACTCTGGTGTTTTTGAAGCCCCTCGGCAAAATTTCTATCCGATCTACCCAATCGGGGTAAGGCTTCTTATAAACAGGCCAGTCCAAAGGTTTCAGTTGGATGCTGAAGTACCTCTGCATGGTATTAGCAATAATTTCTGGGTTTATCAATTGTGACGTCCCCTGCCGATTCTCGACTGGATTCGGCTGGTAGGCGTTTTGCACTGGCGACCTCCATTCTGCACTTTGTTGGACAGGGTTTTGAAGGTTGTAGGTGGTCTGCTGGCCATTACCAATAGGTGGGGGTAATGCCCCACTGCTGCTGTTGGGTATGGTTACCAAAGCCTGCAACCTGAGCTCCTGGAACGGCTAATGGAGCATGAGGATAAAGTGGAACAGTATTCCATGGCTGCTCCCCTTGGATGTCGGCCGTTCTTAGAAAATTTACGCTTCCTGGAAGGTATGGATTGGGTATTGGCATTGACTGCTGGAATGGTATTCCACTGTAAACAACGTCACCAGATAGCCGAGCTAAGTCATATCCAGGGGCCATCGACTGCCAATTCGGCTTGCCAACATTATTCGCCTGCATCGTAGGGCCGTTCGTAGAAACGTACGGTAATCCAAAGTGTCCTGGAGCCTGAACTGGTCTCTGAGCCATGTTGATCTGCCCATACAGCAGACTCGCTTGGTCAAATGGCACATTTTGCCCCCCAAGGTTCGGCGGTGACCATGTAGTGTGCTGGTTACCAATCGATTGGGCTTGTGTTCCTAGGTGCGCTACCGGCTGCACCTGAGTAGGCACTAGCTGATGCATATGCGGCTGAGGAACAACACCGGGAGTCACGGTGAACACCACTACTTGTCAGAGGGATGGCATAACTAGCCGAACATTCTCCTATGTGCATTCGATTGGTTTCCATCTCCCTCGCTTGCTGAACCTCATTATGTACCACCCGCTTCACAATGTCAACCAACTGTTTAGAAACTTGGTACATAATATCGTGGATGCCCAAGTCGATCTATTCTCTAATAAAAGACGTGGTCATTATGGTTGGACCTTCATATTGGCTAGATTCTTCCACAACTTGGGTTGATGGAGAAGGTGGAGGGGTATCAACCGATGTAGGCATACCCGCGGAGGATGCTGGTTAGTTTTTCCTTCTGGGAGGATTTTGTTTAGGATGTGGACTGGACTCAGGGTTCATTTTCTTACCGGACCTTAGGCGCATACTCCAAGAATGATCCTTACTTGGAGAATCAAACTTTACTATTAATTCACCTATGGTCCCACTAAGCGTGCCAAATTTATTCTCGCCTCGAATTCTGTGCTCTGCCATTTTATCGGCTGACCGTATCGGGAGACAAATGGATTTCTTAACTTAAGCGATTTGGGCTGAAAACGGAACTCTGATTTCGAGCATTGGGTTCCCCAACTACTCCAGAAAGCGTTAGGACGGTGGTATGAGTAAACTAAGAGGTAAGAAACATGAATGCTGCTGAGTACAGTAAAGTAATAGATAAGTAAAGTAGAGGATAAGATAGATAAAAATTGAGTTGTTTGATGGATTGGTTCCCTTCTATATACAAAGAATGATCATATTTATAGTACAAAAAAGGAAAAAAAAATTGTACAACATGATCCCTCCCCCCATGTCAGCCATCAAGTAACCCACTAACTTCAATGGCCTACTACGAGGGAGGTGGTGCCGATTTTCTCGCCCTCTACTCATCTTGCTCGGATAATGGCCCTTTATTTTAGCTGTTGTTGGCCGTTACCGCTTCTAGGGGTCCGGAAACCCTTTTGACTTGGTCGTTGTCTACATCTGAGTGGGTTCCAGTCGTACCTCTAACTAACAACTCAGCTCAGATGCCTTAGTAGCCGATGAAGTTCTTGTAGTCGAGGGCTAGGATTAAATTCGGCTCTAGAACAGTTCGGCTGTCACTGAATTCGGCTAAACACTTAAATTACTTTTGAGTGTTAACAACTTGTAAGTTGGTTTTTGCATATATTCATTAAGTAACAAAAATATTAGAGCTATATAAAATAACATAGATAAAATAGTAGGATAATAAATTCTAGAAAATTCCTTAGTAGCTAGAAAAAAATTCTGTAAAAATACAATAAGTTCCAAAATTTTATCCCAATCAT
The DNA here is from genome assembly GCA_029783415.1 of Anisodus acutangulus. Lineage (NCBI taxonomy): Eukaryota > Viridiplantae > Streptophyta > Magnoliopsida > Solanales > Solanaceae > Anisodus > Anisodus acutangulus. The sequence continues at coordinate 45,280,686 of CM056500.1, read as the reverse complement.
CATCTACAAGCATATCCGTTGGATTTTGATTATGCGCGTTAAATAATAAAGTTATTGGTCTTTTATACTCGTGAGCAACAAGTAATTGTTCATACAAAGTTCACCTAGTCGAAACTTCTTCTAGATTTTTTTATAAGGTCATCCATAATCATGACAATATTTTTTATACTCTTTGCGTCTTTGTATTTTATTACCTCTAAAAATAAACTTTAGAGCAAATTGTGCTTTATCAAGGATGTTTTTAAAAAGTTTTAGGCCATACTTTACAACTAAGTTATAAATATGACATGCACATCTAATATGAAAAATATCATAAAAAGATGGAGTAAATCGAGTTTTTAAAATGTTTACAACATAATCATTAGAAGAAGCATTATCTAATGTAATAGTCACAATTTTATGAGTAATTCCATAATATTCACAAATTTCATGAATATTTCTTGAAATAAAAGATCCAGTGTGTCTATCATCAATATATCTATATGCTAATATACATTTTTGCATAGACCAATTCTGATCTATCCAATGACATGTAACATTTAAATAATCATTATTGTCAGTACTACATCATATATCAGAAGTGATAACCACTTTGCCATTAAAATGATATAATGCATAACGTAAATACTGTTGATATTCATGTGCAAATTTAAAAACATCTCTTCTAACAATTGATCTAGGGAAACCGTTAAAAGTGGGATTATATATTTCTCGAATGTAATGAATAAAATCAGGAGATGAAGGAAATGAAAAAGGAAAACCCTCCACAGTAACTAATTTTGCTAAATTTTCCCTATCTCTGTGTTTATCATATTTAGGACCTATAACTCTCCCCATCACCAGATTAATTCGGCCCAGTACTTGGTCGGGGACACTATGTGAACCTTGTCCCGACTCAGAAGGCATTTGCACACCCAATTTTTCAGCCAATTATTAGTTATACCTTGCTTTGTGAGAGTTTTTTTACATGTCTCATTAAACCTCCCGTCCCATCTTGACCTTTTTCAGTTTTAAATTTATAAACTTCGCGATAAATTTTACATATAGCTAGTTGATTAGGAATTTCCTATCAAAATAATCCCATGCATGTGATTTTAATTTTCGTTATTTTTGGCCTCAGCTCATACTAGGGGGAATATGAGGCATTCCAGTTTCAGTTTGAGCCTGAGCCTGAGGTGGAGGTGCACTAGTAGGGTGTGTTATCTAAATTATATTCTAATTCATTTTCTAAATTAAAGTCTTGTTCAGATGCAGAATATACCTCATGATCTAATGGTATATTAATATTAACATTAAAAAATCATTTTCATCTATATGAGTGAAATCATCGTAATTAGGATTACTAGAAGATGTACCCTTACTCCTGTTACCCCTATTACCCCTATTACCTCTATCATAAAACGTCCACTTCGTTCCATTATAATTATACAAATAAATAATTAAAGATAATAAAATTAAGTACGATAATTAAAATTAAGTAACAATAATAATTTAAAGAAGGACTTAAGGTACCAAACGACGACGTAACGTCAATGTGTAATCGAGGTTGAAAATTGAAACTTTGCTCGATGATCATCAAGCTAGTTGCCAACTTCACTCCCAATTTTTGAACTTTGATAGAAATTAGCAAATAAAATATAATATTTAGTGTGCAATCTAGACTTGTAGAGAGAGAAATTAGAGAGATGGTAGGAAGATTTGTGAGAAAAATGAGATATTTATAGTTGAGAAATAGGGTTAAAGTGTAAATATACTAACTTAGAGGTTAAAAATAAATATTAAGGGGGTAGGGGGTTTATGGGGTGGGGGGCAAAGTAGCCTTTATTAGTTGTTGCCAACGGCCAAAATCGAAATTGGTCCGTTGTACAACGGTTGTTTTTGCAAAGGGGAGGGGTGGGGGACGGGACGGGGCGGGACGGGTGGCGGGATCGGTACGAGGGACGAGCCCTAGTCCTGTCCCTAGTTCGAACCCCACTAACACTTTTTTTTAAAGGGGGGTCGGGTCGGGTATCGGGCTGGGTAGGATCTGGCCGATCTGGCCCACTGGACAACCTTAATATCTACTAGTGGATTCAAAAAGCATATGCCTCAGGCAAATTACTTAAGAAAAACTACTCGAGTAAAGGGTCGAATTAAGACAGATTTAAGTTCATGTTGCTAAATTGAGAGCTCTTTGTGTAGCTAACAACAACACAACTAGAAATGGTGTTTTCATAAGCAGTACTAAATAAACATGTTCCAACAGTATATATAGATTTTTATCTCAATGAAGTTAAAGAACCTACTGCAGAATAGAATCATTTAAAGTACTTTATCACCTTATGATCAACTATGTAGTGCAATGCTGACACAATTTCTTGAGAGATCTGCAAGTGAGATGATAAGATGAGTATCTACATTGTTGAAAAGTGCTAGTGATCTCTTACCAGGAAAGGAAAAAGTAAAGCAACTTAAGTGAGGTCAGTATATTTTTATGAATTTTGTGATGGTGAATTTCTATGTGCATACTAAAAAAACAACTAGTTTTGTTATAATGGCTCTTCTATCTTAAATGAGAAAAAAGTTCCAAGCAAGGAATCAGATCATCTAAAGCTTGTAACAGATGTCGACTTGTGAACAACAATAACAATTTGGTCAGAGACGACGAAACTCTTTATGATAAACAAATTCATTTCGCAAGTTCTTTATTACAGACCGTTCCTACAAAATGATTTTTTTTGAAGTCCTGTTGCCTTAAAAAGGGGGTAATAGAATAGGCTAAGAACTATTTTATGGTTTTAGAAATCCTTATCTAAGTACATTCTTAAAAAGACTTATCTGCCTTTCAAACTTAAAATGGTTGGATTTGTGTAAAAGAATAACATTGAGCAAGACAATTCGTTATATATGGATCATGAGTTATCATCCTACATAATCAATTCAAGTAGACTTATCTGGGACCCTATGAAAGTATATATGTCCTAAAGACAATCATTATTAGGGACAAATGTACTTGAACACATTCGTATTATTAATGAGATTAATATTTATGGCATTTGCAATTATTGAATTATTATTTGATTGTTTGTAATTATTCATTAATGTGCATCCCTTGAGTTTACGTTGTCATTAATAGAGTGAGACATTAATGATAGAGCATAACTCTCAAAATAGCCTCGACTAATGATCATCGAGAATGGGATATCGATGATATGCTATAAGTCGACATGTGGTTTGCATCACATTCTTAGAGAATGTAGTATGTCTCACAGCTACGAGTAATGGTTACTCGTGATGGACACATGGATACTTTTTGAAAGTATTGGTATACCCTGCTGATAAACTATTTGTTATACATGTCTAAAATGTTATCAGCGTGTGAAAGATAAAGGTCTTTTGACTTGAGGTCAATACGCACCTTGTTTACAAAGTAATGTACTCTGACTATGTCCTTAGCTTAAACTCCTTACAGGATAAGATACGGCTTGTGTTGGGTGCATTATGATGTAAACTAAGGTGGTAGTTGAGCCAAGAATATAATTCATTCCTAGATTGGATATTCAAGAGAGCACTCAACTTCTCAGTGATATTAGGTCGACCAAGTCATTGGCCAATGCAAGAGACATATTTAGAATATGGTCTAGTTATCGACTAATATAGATGAGATAAAGTTATCAAGCCATTTGGATAGACACATGGCAAATCCTAAGTTTGATCGAGTGTGTCACGAATGAAAGAAATTTATTATCTCACATAAAGGTTATGTTTGCTAGATTCATGTAAACGTACTTCATATATTGAGTTCGTCGTACGGCGCAGTCTAGGAGTTCCATATGGACCTTAATTGGATTAGTGTCGATATATGAAGGCCTATAGGGCTACACTATGTCGATTGTCTCTTCAATCTAAGGGTGTATTGAGAAAGTATTAAATATTCAATTTGGAATCGAGATATTTAAATTGATAATAACTATGGGATAATTTCTATTAGATGGAAATTATGTAACTAAAGTCAAATTGGATTTTGGATTTAATGTGCTGAATATATATATATTAAACGAAAAATGAGAAAACGTTATTGACGTAAGGCGTCGCGGTGCCAACCCGGTAGTGGGCCCAGTCAGACTGGCCTACTGCACCTCGGTTTTTGGGCTAGGCTTAGAGCCCAACCCTAATTCATTTTTGACCTAATTGTAACTATAAATACAACACTAAACCATTGTTATTATACACCAATTCTCATAAACAAATTCTAGACTTAGAGTGTAGGATAAAACTCTCTCAAACCTCTGTCAAGATTTCCTAGCTTTCTTGACAGAGAAATACACTGTAGCATTGTGCTTGCAGTCGAAAATGGAATCGCGTGTCCACCCTTTAGTAAAGACTCCAGATATTGCAACCTGTGAGTGTTCATGTTTTATGTTACAGGTTTTGATTGTCATATAACCATACCAGAATAAATTATTGGGGTAAGTAGAATAAAATTTTAAACTTCCGCTATGCCTACTTACATGTTTTGAACCCAACAAAAACCTACAGTGGTATTAGAGCCCAGACTGATTCAATGGTTATATAACAATTGAATAACATAATAATATGGGTTAAACATAAAATTAGATTAAAACAAGGCTTCTTGAAATCCTATATATCTTGATTGAACGGTTAACCTTTTGATATCACCCTAAATTATCACTTAGGCTAAATCAAGGAAGTCATTCCATTCTAACTCGAACTAAGCCAAGTGCAGATAACCGGTTCATTGTGAACATGGTGCACACTGAAGAACATGTAGGAATATATGATGGTCGATATGTGTGTTATTGATAATGGTGGGTGATGATAAATTATTTGTGATCTGATCTTTAAATTGGATTTAGGGCTCAGCCGATTTTAGAAAATCAACACAGAAATGTTCTGTCGTGACGTCGGCGCCGCGATGCTTGCTAGGGTTTCAAGGTGGCGCCGCAACGCCTGTCACAGTAAAAGGCAGGGGTCGTGGCTCCTGTCTGATATCTCCGATTAAAAGCTTCATTTTAAAATTCTGGACTACTGGACATGAGGTGACGCAGCAAAATGGTGGAGCGTCGCGACCCTAATACATTACAGAAGCCGAAAGGCTTCTGCCTCGCTGGAGCCGCGACTGTAATGATTAGTGTCGTGACCCCACCTATCCAAAAAAATAAAAATAAAATAAATTTTAAAGTTTAGTATACTATTTGATAAGTATATTGTTTATGTGCTAAATGATTGTCATTTAAATTACTAGAATAGCGTCCGCAAATAGCTGTCTGGGAAGGCGACACCCAGTATGTGTTTAAACCACTTAATATCATGCTTGAGCATGCGGTAGCCAATAAGTGTTTAATAGACTTTGCATGATAATTAAGATGTTATATTTGATATAGCATACTAGAGTTGATCTTGGTTAAAATCCTGAATTAAATTGTTCCCCAAAATTTAATACAAGTCTCATTTAAAATGAATGTGTCGTCCATTATAATTGATTGTAGTGCAAAATCCTTTTCGGCGAGATGAGTATTTATGCCACAACATTTGCTCTAAGTCTACGAGGACTCAGACTCTTTCATAGATGCATGTTAAATGTAGAAGTGTGTGATAAACCTTCATTAGTGTTTACACCATAATGTTTTCTCTATATGGAAAAGCTCACTTAGATACATAATTGCAATCGCACAACGGGGTTGACTTGTTAGGTTGTCTTGACGCCACAGTGTCGAACAAGCAGAGGGACACATATCGATTGTTTAGAACATTCGGTCAATCAAGAGTTACAAATTGTTTGTAATTGGTTTGGAGACCTATTGGGTTATGCTATTGAAGTTATCATCCACAACAAACGCGGAGATAGCATGAACTTGGATCTTTGCCCATAATGACTATATTTGATATGAGTCCGTATTCTTCCATGGGGTCGAAGAGTATGTTAAAATATTAGGAGTTAATTAAATTAATGACCATGTTAATTAGTTAACGAATGTGTTCAATAGAAATTATATTAGAGTTCTAATTTCAAGTCTATATGTTTCTTCAATAGTATAAAATGTCGAATCTATCACTGAAAATGTTGGTCGAGACAAACAAGTTGACTGGAGCAAATTACCCTGACTGGTTGAGAAATCTATGATTGGTATTAAGACTAGAAAGAATTGAGTATGTGTTAGACACAGTGTTCCCCACTTTCCCTGCTGAAGATTCTGCTGAGTATGCCCTGTTTGATAAGGTGGCTTATCAGAAACATCTAGACGATGCTACCTCAGCACAATGTGTAATATTTTTCTCCATAACTTTGGAGTTACAGAGGCAACATGAAAACATGGGCCCTAACGAAATGCTAGAACACTTGAAGAGTCTTTATGACTCACAGTTTCAGACAATGAAGTATGAACTGTTGAGAGACCTTTTCAAGTATAAGTTGAACGATGGGTGTCAAGTGTCAGGGCATGTACTGAAGATGATTGGGTTGATAGAAAGGTTGACTTCGATTGGAACGAAGCTTTTTATAAATGTCTCTGTCAACCTGATCCTGAATTCACTTCCTGGTTCATTTGAGAATTTCATTGTGAAATTCAATATGAATGAGACCAAGGCAAGTCTTCCAGAGCTTCACAACATGTTGAAGACCTTTGAATCATCTACCTCTAAAGGTATAGTTGTGCTCATGATGGGCTCTTCTAGCAAGTTCAAACCCAAGGGTAAGAACATGCAGAAGAAGAAGGGTAAGGCAGTTGTTGCACCCACAATTTTAAAACCTAGAGGAGGTGTTCAGAAGAAGGCGAATGTAGCTTCAGATGTGTTCCTCAACTGCAAGAAGAAGGGGCACTGGAAGAAGGACTGTACAACTCCAGGATGAGGTAAAGCACTAGATGTTTCTAACTCTACTAGACAAGGTATGTTTGTCATTGAGATAAATATGTCTATAAGTAACTCTCACTGTTGGGTATCAGATACCGCTTGTGTCTCACACATTTGTAATAATGTGCAGGGTGTGATTGACATAAGAAAGTTTGGACTTTGGGAGGTAGATCCGTGCGTTGGAAATAGAGCACGAGTAGATGTTGAACGCGTGGGAACTTATAGACTAGATTTATCTTCAGAATTTTGTTTAGAACTAAATAATTGTTATTTTGTTCCCTCATTGATGAGGAATGTTATTTTCTATCTCAGTGTTAGACATTGAGGGGTTTTCCTCATTTATTGCCAATGGCAGTTATGTACTGTCTTTTAATGGTTTTGTTTGTGGAAATGCTCCGCTTGTGGATGGTTTGTATGTTCTAAACTGTAGTAGTGAACTTTTCAATGTGGAAAATAAATGAGCTAAATTAAGCAATCCAAGAAACCCCATATACTTATGGCATTATAGACTTGGTCACATCAATGAATCAAGGATATCAAGATTAAGAAAGTTAGACTATCTGGAACCATTTGACTTGGAGTCCTATGGTTACTGTGAATCTTGCTTGAGAGGAAATATGACCATCAAGACACTTTCTGGGAAAGGTGTGCGAGCCAAAGAGGTGCTTGAGTTGGTCCATACTGATTTATGTGGGCCATTTTCAACTCAAGCTAAGGGAGGCTTCCCTTACTTCATCACTTTTATAGACGATTTCACAAGGTTTGGGCATGTGTGTCTTATGAAACACAAGTCCGAAGCCTTTGAGAAATTCAAGGAGTACAAGTCAGAAGTAGAGAATCAACTTGAAACAAGTATCAAGACCATTCGATCATATCGAGGAGGTGAATACTTAAGTAAAGAATTTCTGAATTACTGGAAGCTTCATGGAGTCCAATCACAATGGATACCTCCTGGAACACCACAAATGAATGGTGTTGCTGAAAGGAGAAATCAAACCCTATTAGATATGGTTAGATTAGACAAGGATTCAGTGGGAGTATTTGGTGTAGATTGGGTACTTAGAGTACGCCCTTCAGCCAGTGGGAGTGTTGTGAGAGACAGTGCAGAAATGCAAGGCTCTCATACACAACCAATGGAAGATGATACAATGGTTGTACATCATTCCATCCAGGAAATACATGAAAATGACATTCCTGAAAGGTCTCAATGTGGTGGATTTTCCAGCACACAAAGACCTTCTCACAATCAGAATACAACAAACGCTGGAACGCAGAATAATCAACTCCATAGGACCACTATGACTCATCGTCCGCCTGGAAGACTTAATCTCCTTGTTGAAACACACAATGAGATAGATATTCCTGATGATGATGAAACTACAACCTACAGTGAAGCTATGTTAGATATTGATTCGCAGAGATGGCAAGAAGCCATGAAATCTGAGATGGACTCGATGTACATCAATCAAGTTTGGAACTTGGTTGATTTGCCAACAGGAGTTAGACCCATAGGATGCAGGGTCTTCAATAAGAAGATTGATGCATATGGTAAGGTATAGACTTATAAGACAAGATTGGTGGTTAAAGGTTATAATCAATGGCCTGGGGTCGATTATGATGAAACTTTTTCACATGTTGCGAAAATTAAGTCCATTCAAATTTTGCTTGCAATAGCCGCATACTATGATTATGACATTTGACAAATGGATGTTAAAACTGCTTTCCTTAATAGTAACTTAATTGATGAGGTGTATATGATACAATCTGAGGGTTTTGCATCCAAGACTAAGCCCAAAACAGTATGCAAGCTACAGAAGTCCATTTATGGACTTAAGCAAGCCTCAATGAGTTGAAATATTTGCTTTGACAAAGTAGTCAAATAGTTTGACTTTGTTAGAAGCAAAGAAGATCCCTGCATTTATAGTAAGCGCAAGAAAGAGAGTATTATCTTCATTGTTATATATGTAGATGACATATTAATAATGGGAGACAATAAGACTCGCATGCAATCAGTCAAGGATTGGTTATCCAACACCTTCATGATGAAGGACTTGGGTGAAGCCTGCTACATTCTTAGAATTAGGATCTATAGAGATAGATCTAATAGTTTATCGGGGTTGTCACATTCCATATACATAGACAAAGTGCTAAGACGATTCTCTATGGAAAACTCCAAGAAGGAAAGTCTTCCTATGGGTCAAGGCATCAAGTTATCAAAGAAGGATAGTCCTTCTACTATTGCAAAACTTGAACGCATGAAAAGAATTTCATATGCTTCAGCTATAGGATCTATCATGTATGCCATGACCTGTACGAGGCCAGATGTGGCCTATGCACTTAGTATGACTTGCAAATTTCAGCAAAATCCCGGGGAAGAACACTGGAAAGCAGTCAAGAGTATTCTTAAGTATCTTAGAAGAACTAAAGAATATTTCTTAGTCTATGGTGGACAAGAGAAGCTAGTGGCTACTGGGTACACTGATGATAACTTCCAGATAGATCTTGATGACTTCAAGTCTCAGTCTGGATATGCCTTCATTTTCAATGGTGGAGTAGTGAGTTGGAAAAGTTCCAAGTAAGATACAACTGCTGATTCGACATCTGAAGCCGAGTACATTGCTGGTAAAGAAGTTGTCACGATATCTGATTTCTTAAAGGAACTAGGGGTTGTTCCAAGTGCCACTTGTCCAATAACGATTCATTATGACAGCACTGGTGCGATTGCGCAAGCTAAGGAACCCAGATCAACGAACAGAAATAACATGTACCAAGGAAATACCACATACTCAGGGAGATGGTGGAAACTGATGAAATAAGGTTAGACTATGTTCCCATAGATGATAATCTAGCTGACCCGTTTACTAAACCATAAAGCTTAGTTAAGCATAATGGTCATTTTGAAAACATGGACATTAGATACATTGGAGATTGACTCTAGGCCAAATGGGAGATTGAAAGTATGTATGTCCTAGAGACAATCATTATTAAGAAAAAATGTACTTGAACACATTCGTATTATTAATAAGATTAATATTTATGACATTCGCAATTATTGAATTATTATTTGATTGTTGTAATTAGTCATTAATGTGCATCCCTTGAGCTTACGTTGCCATTAATAGAGTGAGATATTAATGATAGAGCGTAACTCTCAAAATACCCTCGACTAATGATCATCAAAAATGGGATATCGATGATATGCTATAAGTCGACATGTGGTCTGCATCACATTCTTAGAGAATGTAGTATGTCTCACAGCTACGAGTAATGGTTACTCGTGATGGACACACGGATACTTTTTTTGAAAGTATTGGTATACCCTGCTAATAAACTATTTGTTATACATGTCTAAAATGTTATCAGCGTGTGGAAGATAAAGGTCCTTTGACTTGAGGTCAATACGCACCTTGTTTACAAAGTAATGTACTCTGACTATGTCCTTAGCTTAAAATCCTTACAGGATAAGATGCGACTTGTGTTGGGTGCATTATGATGTAAACTAAGGTGGTAGTTGAGCCAAGAATATAATTCATTCCTCGATTGGATATTCGAGAGAGCACTCAACTTCTCAGTGATATTAGGTCGACCAAGTCATTGGCCAATGCAAGAGTCATATTTAGAATATGGTCTAGTTATCGACTAATATAGATGAGATAAAGTGATCAAGCCATTTGGATAGACATATGGAACATCCTAAGATTGATCGAGTGTGTCACAAATGAAAGGAATTTATTATCTCACATAAAGGTTATGTTTGTTGGATTCATGTAAACGTACTTCATATATTGAGTTCATCGTACGGCGCAGTCTAAGAGTTCCGTATGAACCTTAATTGGATTAGTGTCGATATATGAAGGCCTATAGGGTCACACTATGTCGATTGTCTCTTTGGTCTAATGGTGTATTGAAAAAGTATTAAATATTCAATTTGGAATCGAGATATTTAAATTGATAATAACTATGGGATAATTTCTGTTAGATGAAAATTATTTAATTAAAGTGAAAATTGGATTTTGGATTTAATGTGTTGAATATATATATTAAACAAAAAATGAGAAAATGTTATTGACGTAAGGCGTCGCGGCGCCAACCCGGTAGTGGGCCCAGTCAGACTGGCCTACTGCACCTCGGTTTTTGGGCTAGGCTTAGAGCCCAACCCTAATTCATTTTTGACCTAATTGTAACTATAAATACAACACTAAACCATTGTTATTATACACCAATTCTCATAAACAAATTCTAGACTTAGAGTCTAGGATAAAACTCTCTCAAACCTCTGCTAAGATTTCCTGGATTTCTTGACAGAGGAATACACCGCAGCATTGTGTTTGCAGTCGAAAAGGGAATCGCGTGTCCACCCTTTAGTAAAGACTCCAGATATTACAACCTGTGAGTGTTCATGTTTTATGTTACAGGTTTTGATTGTCATATAACCATACCAGAAGAAATTGTTGGGGTAATTAGAACAAAATTTTAAACTTCTGCTGTGTCTACTTACATGTTTTGAACCCAACAAAAGCCTACACCCTATGTGACATACATCCAATAAGAATTGAACTTATGAATTCGTTGATTATGAATTGAGCGCTTTAGAAGCATCACTTTTGAAGCCAAAAGTTATTTTCCTTGATATCTAACATAGTACCTGAAATTTTCCGTAAAGACTTCTACAAGATGTTATGTTTTCCGGAGAATAATTTTCTTTCAGACTGGACTCTAGAAAAGTTGATGGCGAGTGAAAAAGATTGGTTCCATAGAAGATGAAAGTGAATTTGCATTCATGTACAAAAGAATTACTACTATATAAGAAGAAGAATCTTTGTTTTGTTTTTTTGTTTTTAAAAATGAGTGTTACAGAATATTATAGAATATTGTAAGGATATTCTCTTACCTTATATACCTAGCTAAATCATAGGAGAGATGTGTAAGATATTTACTTACATTTGATACCTCTAGTAATTGTATAAATATATGTACTTCTGAGATAGTGAAATACAAGTTCTTTCATTCGATTACATGGTATCAGATCCATATCTTTGGCTTCGCCGGAGTTAGTCTTACTACCTCAATACCGGACTCGGTTTTAGTCCACGTTTCTTCTCTTTTCTTCTTTCTTCGTGGCCAATTTCTCTGGTCTCTACTGCTGCCATTTTTGACGGGTTTACAATTTTACTCTGGTGTTAGGATTTTGAAATTCATATACAAACACCAGTGGCATTGGATTATTTTGGTCAGATCATCTCTTTTTCTTCCGTATTAGTAGTTCTCTGATTTTTTCTGTATTTTTTCCTAATTCCTGACATTGGTTCTCTGATTTTTCGGTGTTTTTGGTTCCTAATTCCTGATATTGTCAGTTCTGATTCATTGGGTATCTCTTCTAGATTCTGGTTCATGGGATAAATTAGTGAGAGTTGTCTTGGGTCAAACTTCTTTAAAGTCCTATTGCTTACTGATTTCGGTTGGTCTCTACTGAATTTTGTTTGGGTGTTACACTTTACTGGGATACCTTTCTTGGTGTCAAATTCTTAGTTGTTAGTTTTGGGTCCCACAATTATTGGAGTATTCCATTATTTCTAAAATTTTGCTGCTTCAATTTATTTTGGGTTCAATCCACTGCTTTGGAAAATGCCTGACCGTAGAACTCAAAGGTCTAAAGTTGTTGCTGCTGCTAATTCATTATTTGATAAAATGATTTTGGTTTCAGGGGAGTTTGCTAAATTCTCTCAATATCGTAAATCACTAACGGAATCCACTTCAGTTAATGCCTTTGCAGAGTCAGATAAAATATGTCTTATCACCTCTTCAAATAAATGGGTAATTGATTTCGGTGCCACAAATCATATGACATGTAATCCTAATATTTTTACTAGCTTTCGCTCACACAAAACACCCTCTCCAGTTACTGTAGCTGATGGATCAACTTGTAACACTGTTGGATCTGGGACTGTTAAACCAGCATCATCTATTACTCTGTCATTTGTATTAAGTCTACCAAAGTTTTATTTTTGTTAGCAAAGTTACCAGAGACCTTAATTATTATATTTCGTTCTTCCCCGGTCATTATTTGTTTCGTGCTCTTAAGGCGAATCAGGTTATTGGTAAAGATCATATATTTGACGTTCTCTACATATTTGATGAGTGGGAGTCTCGATTTGTTGCCTGCTCTAGTATTGTGTCTCCATTTGAAGCACATTGTCGATTGGGACATCCTTCTCTACCTCTGTTAAAGAAGTTTTGTCCTCAGTTCCAGAATATTTCTTCATTAGAATGTGAGTCATGTCGATTTGCAAAACATCATCGTAGCTCATTAAGTCCAAGGGTTAGTAGGTGGGTTGAGTCGGCTCTTGAGTTGGTTCACTCTGATGTTTGGGGACCATGTCCTGTCGTTTCCAAAATTGGGTATAAGTATTTTATCACTTTTATGGATGATTTCTCTCAGATGACTTGGATTTATTTTATGAAAAATTGCTCAGAAGTGTTTACTCATTTTTGTGCCTTTTGCGCTGAAGTCAAAACTCAATTCAATGCTTCAATGCGTATTCTAAGGAGTGATAATGCTAAACAATATATGTTAGAATTACTCTATGTATATGAGACAACATGGTATATTCTCCATCAGTCTTCATGTGTTGATACACCCTCTTAAAATGGAGTTGCTGAGAGGAAGTATAGGCATCTACTTGAGACAACTCGAGCACTTTTGTTCCAAATGAAGGTTCCTAAACAGTTTTGGGTAGATGTGGTCTCTACAACTTGTTTTCTAATTAATCGCATGCCATATACAATGTTTGCTGGTAATGTGCCTTACAATGTTCTTTTTTCAACTAAGTCACTATTTTATGTGGAACCTAAGGTGTTTGGAAGCACATGTTATGTTTGAGATGTACGCCCATCTGTAACCAAGTTAGATCCCAAGGCATTAAAGTGTATTTTTCTGGGCTATTCTCGCCTCAAGAATGGGTATCGATGTTACTGAACTTGGAAAATATCTGGTGTCAACTGATGTGGTATTTTATAAGACTACACCATTCTTTTATGCACCTCCCATCTCTACGAGTCAGAGGGAAGAAGATGAGTGGTTAGTCTATCAGGTTACTCGTGCTTCGATAGAACAATCAGATGATGTTGTTTCTCTATGTCCTAGTTCTTCTATTGAGCACCAATCATCTATTTTGCCTTCAACACCCGTGTCATCTGAGCTAGCAAGACCGCCGCTTGTTCAAGTTTACTCCAGGATGAAAGAGGCCAATGATACATGTCATGCACCAGTTTCGTTGCCATCAGATCCTCCTCCACTTGATTCTTCAGAAAAATCTCGACCTCCCTATTGTGCTTCGCAAAGGTACACGTACACAAGTCCACATATTCCATTTCTAATGTTGTCTCCTATGATCTCTTATCCTCTACGTCTAGATCTTTGATTGCTTTTCTAGACTCTATCTATGTACCCAAAATAGTGAAGGAGGCTTTGAATCATCCTGGATGGTCTGATGCAATGCTTGATGAAATACATGTCTTAGAGGAAAATCACTCGTGGGATTTAGTGGAATTTCTCAAAGGAAATAAATCGGTGGGATGTAAGTGGGTTTTCACAATTAAAGTTAATCCAAATGGTGCTATAGTAAGACTTAAGGTCAGACTTGTGGCTAAAGGATATGCTCAAACTTATGAGGTCGATTATTCAGACATTTTCTCTCCAGTTTCCAAACTCACCTTTGTTCACTTGTTTATTTATGTACCTGCTTATGAGAATTGGCCTTTACATCAGTTGGATATCAAGAATACATTTCTTCATGGTGATCTCCAGGAGGAAGTGTATATGGAGCAACCGCTTAGTTTTTTCGCTCAAGTGGAGTATGGGAAAGTCTGTCATTGGAAAAAGTCCTTGTATGGCTTGAAGCAGAGTCCACGGGCTTGGTTTGGCAAGTTCAGTGATGTAGTTCAGGATTTTAGGCTGAAAATGAGCAAATGCGATCACTCAGTTTTCTATCGGCAATCAGCAGCTGGCACTAGTCTCCTTGTTGTATATGTTGATGACGTTGTCATCATAGGAAGTGATTATGTAGGGATCTCTTCTCTTAAGTCTTTCATGCATACTAGGTTTCATATGAAGGACTTGGGCCAGTTGAAATATTTTTTGGGAGTAGAAGTAAATAGAAGCAAGAAGGAAATTTTTCTGTCTCAAAGAAAATATATTCTTGACCTACTTGCAGACACTAGAAAGTTGGTTGCCAAACCTTGCAATACTCCAATGATTCCCAATATGCATCTTATGAAAGACAATGACGATCCTTTTGATGATCCATAGAGATATAGAAGGTTAGTTGGGAAGTTAAACTATCTTACTGTGACTCATCCGGATATTGCTTTTGCAGTAAGTGTTGTTAGCAATTTATGTCCGCACCTACGATCAAGCATTGGGAAGCTTTGGAATAGATTTTATGTTACTTAAAAAGAGCTCCTGAACCTGGCATATTATATAGAAATTATGGTCATACTCGTGTTGAGTGTTTTGCAGATGCAGACTATGCCGGATCCAAAGTTAATAGGAGATCTACTACAGGCTATTGTGTCTTTCTTAGAGGGAACCTAGTATCATGGAGGAGTAAGAAGCAAAGTGTTGTATCTCGATCCAGTGCAGAATCCGAGTATAGAGCCATGTCGCAGTCTACGTGTGAGATTATGTGGATACATCATCTTTTAACTGAACTTGGGTTGAAGCATCCTATTCCATCAAAACTCTGGTGTGATAATCAAGTTGCTCTTCATATTGACTCAAATTCGGTGTATCGTGAAAGAACTAAACATATCGAGGTTGATTGTCATTTTATTCGTGAGAAGATTCAGGAAAACTTGATTTCCACTGGCTACGTGAAGACATGAGAGCAACTAGCTGATTTGTTCACAAAGGCGTTGAATGGAGCTCGAGTTAATTCTCTGTGTAACAAGCTGAGCATGATCAATATTTATGCTCCAGCTTGAGGGGGAGTGTTATAAAATATTATAGGATTGAAAGTCATTGAGTAGTGAGACTTTCTTTTCAAGAGTAGACATAAAAGGAGAGTCGAGGGATCTGCAGGCATGAGTGCTCAGGTACACCTAAAGTCTAAATTTTAGCAGTCTTTTTCAATTTTGTATTTTTTAAATAAAAAAGAAATAAAGAAAATCCTGAATAGCGGAATGGCCATCCAACTCCTCCTAATACAAGGGAGCGGGCACTACTCTCATCATGTCATAACAACCAAAGAAACTCCACATGCCGTAAAAAGAAATTTACCTTATGCTTGGAATGAAATATAGAAGTTGGTACTCTTGGAGGTTTGAGAGACCTTGACCTTAATAGACGCTACTGTGAGAGAGTCTTTAGCCACATCTTAATTCATAGTTGAACAATAAGGCGATCAAGAAAGTTCTCCCTTAAATAAAATATTCGAGATGTTTTATTTCCTTTTCATTACAAACAAACAAAGAATCGTAATAAATGTAAAAAAAAAAAAAGAGACATCTTTTACCCGATAACAAATATTTGTAAATAAACTGGCTTGGAACAGATAAATATGGATGAATACCTCATGCATGTTCAACGAAGTCTCTAAGTGAAGCAACATTAGTCATTAGGCCGAGATTAATTACGCTAATTAGAGAATGATTATGTCCTCATTTGAAGCTTTTATTAGAATTCTTTACACATTAAAGGCAAAAAGCATAGTAAACTTTAATGAAATTTTGGGATTCGAATCATTTCAGAACAAAATTTTGGAGGTCCAAAATATTTGCCTACCATTTTCATGGAGATAAAAGAAAGAATATTGGCGATCAAAATGATTCTTTCTAAGTGGAGGGTGCTCAACAGAAGGAACATATTCCTTTATCACTTCTTGTGTATCTTATTTCATATTCAATTTGATTCCTCAAGTTCTTAAAAAAGCCCTTCTTTCCAACTAGTATAACATATTTGACCTACCTCATGCTAGGAGTATATTTATATGTTATCACTTAAAATATGTGGTCTTCAATCAACGAATGTAGTTCGTTTCTTTTTTAGTTGTGTTTTCTTTCGAAGGGAGTTTCAGAGTGAGCTAGAATTCTCTATCTCTATAGCTTTGTTATTCAGGTAGCAATGGACGGATTAAAATGAGTTAAATCAATAAATGAGTTATTGTGTAAATTCTGCAGTAAGTTAATGGGATTGAGATGGCCCGAATCAAGATGAGTTGAATATTACGTCACCGCCCAACCCGACAACTCCTACCAAATTTTAAGTGTTTTATTTGTTTTCTAGTAGTTTGAATAATTAACAATTAAAACTAATAAAACTTTTTCTTCTTCTTTATTACAACTATATATAACATATCAAATAACCTTCTTTTAATTTAAATATTTTAATTAATTTTCTCATGGGTCAATCTGGTTTACATACTTAGCCCAAATCAATTCAACTTTTAGATGAGCTGAATTTAATCGGAAGTGGTCAAGATGAGTTATTAAATCGCTAGGTCATTAACTCCCCCATATTTGAGTGAATTAAACGGTCATATGAGTTAATGTTGTCACCCCTAGTTATTCTTTACGTGGCATCATCAAGATAGCTTTAGGCCTCGGGAATACTCTAGAAGTGCTTACAAACATGTTTCGATTCTACAAGTGACTTTGAGACGTAGCGTAATATATAACTTACTTGATCAATATTTTTATTTTTGAAAAGCATGTTAGATGTCTCAAAGATGTACTCGAAGTGTGATTTTTGTCATTTTGTGGATAAGCTTCCTATAGGTGTTATTGTCCAAATATATGATTTTGGCATTTCAAAAACATGATGCCAAAAGTATCCTTTTTCACATTGGAATTAGGCCACAGCCTAAGTCATTGTGGCAAGTTTTCAATGTTCAACTTTTTATTCTATCAAAGAATGATTGTTATCTTGCAATTTTGAGTGAGATAAATGGAAGAAACAAAGAGAACAATTATTAAGACAAGTTAAACAAATTGAAAAAGATCATCTTTGAATAATGAATTACAACATATACAAAATGATCAAAAAGAAAAACCCATCCTTTTGCATTCCCCTCCCTGTTTTCTTTAGCATTATGTCATATTTTAACAACAAACCAAGGAGATTAAGGATTCTCCATAAATCAATTAAACATTAAACAACAAGATTTCTTGTCAAATTTCCTTGAATCAGTTCACTTTGATCATTCTTGCCTACATCAACACCAAGACGATGAACCATCCTAGCGCGTTAATCAACAAAATCCCTGCAAAAAAAAATAGTATTTGTAAGACATCAGAACCGAAACATCAGATTACAACATCAAAGCAGCCTAGTGCACTAAGCTCCCGCTATGCATGGAGTTCGGGGAAGGACCGGACCATAAGGGTCTATTATACACAGTCTTACCTTGCATTTCTGCAAGAGGTTATTTCCATAGCTCGAACCCATGACCTCATGGTCACATAGCAGTAACTTTACCAGCTACGCCAAGACTCCCTCCACATTACAATACCAAGAAAATGCAAAAAATGAATTGACAATTGTTGTACCAGTCTGCCATGGGACAATTCTGAAACTGTTATTCCAAGATGATCCAAGGAAACAATCGTTCGTCGTGTTGAATCCACTAGGACAATTGCAAACAAATGAACTATAAGGTCCTCCATATCCACAAACACCATTACTCTTCTCACAACTAGCACACATATCAGGATAATCATTATTGAAATTGAACTTGTATTTCAATGCCACACCATATTTCCAGGCCTGTGGATTCAATTCTTGGTTACTAAAACCATATAAAGCTGAGTAAGATGAGCAATGCAACTTCTCCAAATCCATCTCAAATGCCGGTCCAAGATCAACAGGTGTATAAACACAACAAGTCGAAATTGGGAGATTAAGTCTACTAATAGCTTGACAAGAATACAAAAGACTACAAACAGGTGCACCCTGAGAATCACACATAGGGAAAGTTGAATTAACCCCTCCATTGGATTTGTAAATTGGCGAAGAGTCGGTTGAACAATCAAGGAGAGCAAAAACTGTGTCATCATGAAAGCTAAAAGGCGCGTTCGCGTCTAGGCTAAAGCCTTTACTTGGCTGAGTACAAGCACATGTTGACATAGAAGGGTCACTAATGTACATGACTTGGTAATTGTAGTCGATGGATATAACCGGATAGCATGCGGTGTGAGTCTTGAAGGAGAGTTGTTGGTTGTTGCAGATAACATAAGGCTGAAATCGTGGATCGCCACATCCAGGGCCAGTGCCAAAAGGGTATTTGATTGGTATGCTGCCACAGGTTTTTTGACAAGTTTGTGATGTGATTAGTGAAGGAAGAAGTAAGAACACAATGCAAGAGAGGAAGGTTGAGGAATTCTTGAAAATCATGTGTTGGTTGACTATGAAAATGCAGAATAACAGAGGAGGAGGGGAAAATGTGGAAGAGTAGTAGTAGTATATAAATTAGTGTGAGGTCTAAAGGTTGCCTTTTTTTTTTTGTGTGTGTGTGTGTGTTTTTTGGTAGTGAGAAGTGCTTTTATTTTATGGGGATTGTTCCTTTGTTTGCAACTTTTCTCGAACTTGGTAATGCATAAGATGAATTCCTAGGCCAAATTTCATTAAAAAGTAGAATGTTGAGTCACCCTGGTGTTACCTGGTGAGAGGTTAATGAAGCGGGTTGATAATCATGATATCTCAGGTATAAATTTCGGTAAAGGCAAAAATATTAGGTGAGCGGATCCAGAATTTTCATTAAGGAGGTTTGAAAAAATAAAATATAGTGCATGGGATTTACACTTGAAACCTCAAGGTGGATTCTGAACCCCATAAACCATTGAGTCAACCTCTAGTCTTGTGTTTAGATGATTCAAAATCCATATATGTATGTAAAAATAAAAAAATTACTTTATATATATAAGGTAGCATGTGTTGGGTTTAAATGATAGATTGAATGGGAAATGGAGGGAGTTCCCTCTTGCTTTATAAAATAAGCATGTGTCCCACATCGGTAGTGGAAAGAAAAGTTCTTCTACTTATAAGTAGAAGTACTCCTTCTTGTTGCTAAAGGGTTAAGAAGAGGGTCTCCCCTCGCGCCGTCGTCGTCGCTCGGCTCGGCTTCGGCTCGGATTCGGATACTCTTTTTGGACCAAATTTTCTTAAATTAATTAACTTATCCAATCCTACCCGTTAGTGACCCGGATCCGCGTGTCTGACCCGCGACCCGGTTTCTTTCCCATATTTAAATTTCCCACCAGTTTTAGTGGTTGTTCAGAAGGGTTGCAAACCTTCAGAAACAGTACTTCCATGGCTATAAATTCGTTTGATTCCTCAGAATTTTATTTACGAATTTTCTGAACAACAAAAACTTCTTCTTCTTCTGCACAAATAAATTCTGTGTGATATACTGCCGTTGAGCGGTCCGCCGCTACCTGAATTTGGAGTACTACTATTATGGTAAGATAATTATTCTATCCTGGGAGGGGATATTCCATCAACCTCGTGTACTGTGAGGGGAATAATTTCCTTAAGGACACACTTTGAACTAAGTGGGCTCGATTATATTCTGAAAAATCATTCTTATTTTTCAACACTGATTCTGTTTATTTTCAGTTATTATTATTTACTGGTTTTTTTTGGAATACAGATTGATAACAATCTTAAGGAAATTATAATTTTAGATTAATCTGTATTCTGTTTTGGAGACTAAAACCTGTGTGGTTTTCTACTCCGTATGAAATTTCATATTCTGACTTGAAGACATAAAAACTTCGTTGTAATATTAAAGTTCATACTTGTACAACGATTTGAAGAACATAAAAACTCCATCGTTGCTGTATTCTGGTTTGGAGATTAAAACTTGTGTAGTTTTCTACTCCATATGAATATTAGTATTCTGACTTGAAGATATAAAAAACTTCGTTGGAATACTAAAGTTTCATAATTATACTGCGATTTGAAGAAATAAAATCTTCATCGTTTAAGTTTGTGATTGAATTGCTATTTTGGTTTTATTAACTAAAACAGTTTGTCGATTTGACAGTGACAAACGAATAATGGCAATTGAGACTGGAACTACCTTTGCGTATACTGCACCAGCGATTACTCCTACAACCCGTACCGCTGTGCCACCGGCTGAGAAACCTGTGAAGTTCACCGGTGCCAACTTTAAAGGATGGCAGCAAAAAATGTTCTTTTGGCTTACCACCCTTGGTATGCAAAAGTTCACCAGTGAGGACTCTCCCGTGCCTACCGCCGACATGCCTGACAACCAACAGTTCATGGTTACTAAGGCTTGAAAACAGACTGATTTTTTGTGCAAAGGCTACATTTTGAGTGCCTTAGAAGATGACTTGTACAACGTCTACAGTGCAGTAGAGACTTCCAAAGAACTATGAAGTGCGCTTGAAAAGAAGTACAAAACCGAAGATGCTTGCTTGAAGAAGTTTGTGGTTGCCAAATTCCTAGACTACAAAATGGTGGATGGAAAAACTGTTGGAACCCAAGTTCAAGAGCTTCAACTTATCTTCCATGACCTTATTGCTGAAGGTATGGTAGTAAATGAAGCGTTCCAAGTGGCTGCAATGATTGAGAAGTTGCCGCCCTCATGGAAAGATTTCAAGAATTATCTTAAGCACAAAAGAAAGGAAATGAAGTTGGAAGATCTAGTGATTCGTCTCAAGATCGAGGAAGATAACAAAATCGCTGAGAAAAGGTACCGTAAGACTTCACCAATTGAAGGGGCAAACATCATTGAAGATGCTGCTCTGAAAATGAACAAGAAAAGGAAGAGTCCTTCTAGAAAGGAGAATGATTCCAACAAGAAAAAATTCAAGGGAAACTGCTTTAATTGTGGGAAAGCTGGCCACAAAGCCCCAGATTGTCGTCTCCCAAAAAAGAATAAGGGAAAAGGATAAGCCAATATGGTGGAAAAGAATGATGATATGGATGATCTGTGCGCAATGCTATCGGAGTGCAATTTGGTTGGAAACCCAAAGAAGTGGTGGCTTGATTCTGGTGCGACTCGACATGTTTGCGCTACAAAAGAAGCATTTGCAATCTATGCTCCCGCTGGACCCGAATAGGTACTGTTTATGGGAAATACTGCAACAACCAAGGTTGAATGATATGGAAAGATACTTTCGGCAAGGTCCTGACTCTCAACAATGTTATGCACGTTCCAACAATTCGGAAGAATTTAGTTTCAGCCGGACTACTAATCAAAAACGGTTTTAAGTGCGTGTTGGTTAGTGAGAAAATTGTAATAAGTAAGAATGATTTGTTCATAGGAAAGGGCTACCTCACCGAGGGCCTTTTCAAACTCAATGTAATGGTTGTTGACAGTATTAATGAAAATTCAGTTTCGTCTTACTTATTGGAGTCAAATGATTTATGGCATGTTCGTTTAGGACATGTCAACTACAAAACCTTGCGAAAATTGATTAATTTAGAAGTATTGCCTAAATTCGAGTGTAATAAATCTAAATGTGAAATCTATGTTGAATCTAAGTTTGTTAAACATCCATATAAGTCTATTGATAGGAATTCAAATCCTTTAGACTTAATTCACACAGATATATGTGATATGAAGTCAATACCATCTCGCGGTGGGAAAAAATATTTTATAACTTTTATTGACGATTGCACTCGATATTATTATGTGTATTTGCTTAATAGTAAGGATGAAGCAATTGATGCATTTAAGCAATACAAGAACGAAGTGGAAAATCAATTAAATAAAAAGATAAAAATGATTAGAAGTGATAGGGGTGGAGAATATGAATCTCCTTTTGCAGAGATATGTTTAGAATATGAAATTATTCATCAAACTACTTCCCCTTACACACCACAATCAAATGAAATTGCGGAAAGAAAAAACCGAACATTAAAGGAAATGATGAATGTCTTACTAATAATTTCCGGTTTATCGCAAAGCTTGTGGGGGAAGCTATCCTTACAGCTAACTGAATACTCAACAAGGTGCCCCACAGCAAAACACAATCTATTCCATATGAACTATGGAAAGGAAGAAAACCCAACTTGAAATATTTCAAAGTGTGGGGGTGTTTAGCAAAGGTCCAAGTTCCTTTGCCCAAAAGGGTAAAAATCTAACCAAAAACTGTGGATTGTGTTTTTATTGGCTATGCTACAAACAACAAAGCTTGTCGGTTTTTGGTTCACAAATCGGACAATCCCGAAATTCATGCTAATACGGTAATTGAATAAGATAATGCTGAATTCTTTAAAAACATTTATTCGTATAAAACTGAATGTGAGTCGTCAAGTGAAAGATCTAAACGACCGCGGGAAGAATCAAAGGAAAATACACCAAGTAAAGAGGATGCAAGGCGTAGCAAACGTCTAAGGACATCTACTTCATTTGGACCAGATTTTGTGACATTCTTGCTTGAAAATGAGCCTCAAACAATTAAAGCATCGATGTCTTCTTCTGATTCAGCATTTTGGAAAGAGGCAGTCAATAGTGAGATTGAATCAATTTTGAACAACCATACATGGGAATTGATTGATCTTCCTCCTGAAAATAAACCTTTAGGATCAAAATGGATTTTTAAAAGGAAAATGAAAGCTGATGACACTATTGACAAATATAAGGCAAGACTTGTGGTCAAAGGTTATAGATAAAAAGAAGGTCTTGATTACTTTGACACATACTCGCCGGTAACAAGAATAACATCTATTCGGGTGTTAGTGGCACTGACGGCCGTATATGGTCTTGAAATCCATCAAATGGATGTCAAGACAGCTTTCTTAAATGGAGAATTGGAGGAAGAAATTTACATGAAATAGCCTGAGGGTTTTGTGGTTCCTGGTAAAGAAAGGAAAGTGTGCAAACTTGTTAAGTCACTTTATGGACTTAAACAAGCACCCAAACAATGGCATGCGAAATTTGACCAAACAATGTTGGCAAATGGATTTAAGAATAATGAGTGTGACAAATGTGTTTACATTAAAAATACTCCAAATCATGAAGTCATTGTTTGTTTATATGTTGATGACATGTTGATAATGAGTAGAGATATTACCGATGTAAATTCTACGAAGCGTATGCTGGCTAGCAAATTTGATATGAAAGACTTAGGAGTTGCTGATTTGATCTTAGGCATCAGAATTCATAAAACTCCACAAGGTCTAGCATTATCGCAGTCTCATTATATTGAAAGAGTACTTGACAAGTTTAAGTATTTAAATTTCAATGTTATAAAGACTCCAATTGATGTAAGTTTTGCACTTCAAAAGAATGAAGGTGAAAGTGACTCACAACTGGACAATGCACGAGTTTTGGGAAGTTTGATGTATATTATGAATTGTACACGACCAAATATAGCATGTGCTATAAGCAAGCTAAGTCGATTCACGAGTAATCCCAATCAAATTCATTGGATGGCAATGAAACGAGTCTTGGGGTATTTAAAACACACCCAAACATATGATTTGCATTATAATAAATATCCCGCAGTAATTGAGGGATATAGTGATGCAAACTGGATCACTGGATCATCTGAAGTTAAATCCACGAGTGGATATATTTTCACCGTTGGTGGAGAGGCAGTGTCTTGGAAATCATCAAAACAGACATGCATCGCCCACTCTACAATGTAATCTGAATTTATAGCTTTAGACAAGGCCGGTGAAGAAGCTGAATGGCTCCGGAATTACTTAGAAGATATTTCATTCTGGCCCAAACCTTTGGCTCCTATATGTATACATTGTGACAGTCAAGCAGCATTAGGTAAGGCAGGGAGCGTAATGTATAAAGGAAAATCTCGTCACATACGACGGAGACACAATACCGTTAGACAACTCCTCTCTAGAGGCGTTATCACGATTGACTATGTAAAGTCAAGAGATAACGTGGCGGATCCGCTTACAAAAGGCTTATCTAGAGAGAGAGTTAGTTGATCATCAATGGGAATGGGGTTAAGGTCGATGACAAGTCATCATGGCGGTAACTCTACCTAGCAGACTGGAGATCCCAAGAGCTAGGTTCAAGGTGATCAAACAAAGTTGTGATTGACGGTTCAACATTGTCAAATAACTCAACCCATTCTCGGATGAAGACAATGTTCAGAAATAAGAATAAAACCTTATGGCTTGTTAATGAGTTAATAAAGCATTAAGGTTCTTTAATGATTATCTAAATCTGACAGTGTATGACCAGATAATGTGGCTATAGGACCACATGTTTAGAAATCACCTATGTGAGTGTTAAGTGTAAGCCGCTTTAAAGGGGAATGACAGTGAAGGCCCATTCTCTACGCACTCATGAAACCAGGAGGTATTCATGGCTGAAACGAACACAACCGTGAGAACCATAAACGGTTGAGGGTTGATTGTGTGACTTGTGTTGTCTAGGTATACAACAAAGTTCGACGGTTCAAAGATATCAAATCTACCGATTGATCGAGTATATCCGATATAAGTTCACTACGGAAAGTTCAAAGGGAAACCTACTTATCCAGATGCAGTCAATTCTCGCTTGTATATCACACTTGTCCGCGCATTCCTTTGTCTTATAGTCATTCCCCATTCATGTGGGGGTTTGTTGGGTTTAAATGATAGATTGAATGGAAAATGGAGGGAGTTCCCTCTTGCTTTATAAAATAAGCATTTGTCCCACATCGGTAGTGGAAAGAAAAGTTCTTCTACTTATAAGTAGAAGTACTCCTTCTTGTTGCTAAAGAGTTAAGAAGAGGGTCTCCCCTCGCGCCGTCGTCGTCGCTCGGCTCGGCTTCGGCTTAGGCTCGGCTTCGGATTTGGATTTGGATTTATGATCTGATTGATTGATAATCTTTTTGGACCAAATTTTCTTTAATTTTTAATTATTATTTAATTAAATTAATTAACTTATCCAATCCTACCCGTTAATGACCCGGATCCGCGTGTCTGACCCGCGACCCGGTTTCTTTCCCATATTTAAATTTCCCACCAGTTTTAGTGGTTGTTCAGAAGGGTTGCAAACCTTCAGAAACAGTACTTCCATGGCTATAAATTCGTTTGATTCCTCGGAATTTTATTTACGAATTTTCTGAACAACAAAAACTTCTTCTTCTGCACAAATAAATTATGTGTGATATACTGCCGTTGAGTGGTTCGTCGCTACCTGAATTTGGAGTACTACTATTCTGGTAAGATAATCGTTCTATCCTGGGAGGGGATATTCCATCAACCTCGAGTACTGTGAGGGGAATAATTTCCTTAAGGACAGACTTTGAACTAAGTGGGCTCGATTATATTCTGAAAAATCATTCTTATTTTTCAACACTGATTCTGTTTATTTTCAGTTATTATTATTTACTGGTTTTTTTTTTGGAATACAGATTGATAACATCATGTACTATATGAAATTAGTCGAGGTGTACGTAAGCTGACTTACCCGATTATAAAAGAAGAGAAAAGAGAGCAGAATGTATAGATGACTTTGACTAATGATGCTATTAGTTGGCTGATTCCCATGTGTGGGATCCTGGGAAATTTCATATATCATAAACGTATTGTAATTAGAGTCACCTTCAATTTAGTTTTATGTTATAGTTTTTCATGTGCTCTAAGTTAAGTGCCACCGAAAAATTCAAATGTAAAAGGAAATCTGTTAGCTTCTGAACTATAATGTTTTTCCTCTGTTTTTTTCTTTTGAAGGTAAGACTTATTTGTAAATCCCTGGTGATGGAGAAATAGCTTGTAGAATTAACTAATATTTACTAGTTTGAGAACTCTAATAATTGGTTTGATTAGTTTAATTATGTCAATGATTATGCTGCCACTCAACAAGAAAAGGCATCTTTTATCTTTGCACACAACTTTATTACTATATCAGTGCTCTTCTTGCCAGCAGGCAGCAGTGAGCCAATTAAATAAGTTTCCTTTTATATGACTTTTTTTGTTAACATTTAATTTTTTTAAAATGATATCTTTTTATATTTGAAAACTTAAATATTAAACTTCCTATTTATTCTTGATGATATACTTTCTAGCTACATAAATGTCATAATATGTTTAAAATTATAAAATTTGAAGGTACTTTTGGTATACGCTAAAAGTCGACATGTCTTTTTTTTTTAAATTAAAAAATTTATGTCTAATTAAACTTCGTCAGGAATATAAAATAGGGGAAGAAAAGAGAAGGCAAGTAGACCTTATCTGCACCCTATTAACTTTATTCCCTTGAATGCTTTTCTATTTCAGTGCTTCACAGCCTCCATATGGAAACTTAGCTGCCAAATTATTGAAACCAGAATATAATGACAATTGACTAACTCTCGAGATACCAAAATTTGGAAGCGCAAACATAAACGAGACACCAAGATTTGAAAGTGAAAACAGATTTTCTACTGACCGTCAAGCTTATCAATGAGGAGGATATTACAGTGTTACCCGTAGCGGGGTGTTATTGAATATTGTAAATATTTGTTGAAAGCCAATTAAGCCGCGTTTAAATATATTTGGTGGAAGGCAAATCAATGTGTTGTTTGTCTGATAAATGAATGACACAAATAGGAAAAAGATTTGTTAATATGAGAAATATCCTTAAGAATATAAAATTTCTTCTTTCTTTGGATATATTTAAGTATCTTACAAAGATTTTAAGTAATTCATTTAGTACTTTCTATTGTACCAAAAAAAAATTTGATTGGCCAGTTGCTATTGACTTTAGTAGTAATGTGAGAAAGTATGTGAAAGCATGTAGGTTTATTAGATTCCACACTTCTATTTTTATTTCTCTAGGTGCATGCAACCCCGTTTATAATCCTTTTTTCTTCTTTTAGGGATCTCCTTCGTATCATAACTTGTGCTTCTAATTGTATTTAGACATAATATTTAGAAGATCATTCTCTTGAGTATCTTGAAAACAGTGTAAATTAAACATAAGCTTAGTTTTAATAAGAAAGTGTACTACAATTCTTTATTTTTAAACATCAAATGAGACAGTAAATTAAACAAGTTCATAGGAAACCTTAGCACATTAATGATTCTAAATTAGAACTTCTAATATCTCATTTCAGAGGCACAAAAAAAGAGGAACAAGAACTTTAGAAAAGGTCGGTGCAAGGTTCATGGAACACAAATCCAAATTAGTACTCAAAGCTAGTGACTTTCAGATACAAGATGATTGAACAAAAAATATGCTTTGAATGGATTGAAACCTAAATTTAAGTGATGATGGTGAAGTTAAAATACTCGACTGCAACTACAACCCGTATCAAGGACGTTGTCGTTTGTTTCTTTTAAGTCCAACTAATTTTTCGGAATAGAAAAAAGAAAACGACTAATGATTTGGAACTTAAGCCTTCTTGAGCTTGAATCTAGATATGCAACATGTGACAAGTGAAATTTGGACTAAATTTTGAATTATAAGAAAGACAATGCGTGATTATAAATTGTTGTGGTGATCGGTGAAAATGGTGATGGTCATGGTGGCAATGGTGGTTGAGGAGAAGGTGCTAGTGGTGGAAAAGAAGTGAAGGAGATGCGGTAGAATAGGTTGGGATGGTGACATGACATGTCATATGGTGTTTCCTTCGCCAAATGCCAGTGCCATGTGGCATTAGGCGTTCAGCTTGGACAATCTTAATAAATAAGGGGTATATTTTAATCATTTATATAACGTCGGGGTATTTTAAACTAATATTATAATAACGGATATAATTGATCATTTTCATCCGGCCTCGAATAGGAGGGGGCAACGCTCTGGATCCTCCCTGCTTGCAGAAATGAATGGATCAGAAAGGGGCTTGGTTCTCTATTTCCGGGCAAAACCTAACTCATCTGAAGTTCAGAAAAATGAACCATTTAACCTTTTAACCAGTGTATGCTAAGTAGTGACAATAAGAATCAGAACTTTCAGAAGTTGGAACCAGAACTTATACTTGTAAAGGGGATGGTAACATGTTATAGTCGATCAATATGTATTGCTTCCACGTAGTGTCCAAACATAGATTTTCAGAATAATTAAATTAGCAACAGTTCTTCAAATTAGAAACAAAGAAAACAAAATAAAAATTAGGCCCAATTAATATTCAAACTTAAAAACCAATTTATTCGCATAAAATGTTCATAGGTTGGCCAATACATTACCTACTATTTAAGTTATATCTAATTTTTCAAAGTTTTTCCTGCAAATTTCAGATAAAATATTCCCTTACTTTTTCTTAGTTGTTGTATAACATTATAGTATGTAATATTAATTATTTCACTCTAATATTACTAGCTAAGTATTTAACATTCAGAATACAATTCTCCTTTTATTTGTTTGTAGCTTTGTAATTGATAATCTGTTATGATTTTTGAGTAATTCAACAAGATAACTAGGTTGAATATGTACGAAGTCATATCGATCTGTCATGACTTGCATGTCATAATTTTGAAATTTACCTTTTCCCTTCTTTTTTTGTTGCTTTAAATTCACGAGGCCTGACATAATATATGAGTTATCCAATAGGATAACTAGATTTATTATAACATAAAGTCATATCGGTATGTCATGATTTGTATGTTACAATTCTGAAATATCTTATGTTCTTCTTCTTTGTTTGTTATCTTGGAATCATAATGATTCGGTATAATTTGTGGGTATTGAAGGAAATGAATTTCATGATTTATTTCATTCAAAGTATATAAATATATACAATTCTACCGAATCAATTTAGGCTATCTCTAAGGATATGCTAATCAATATAATTGATCTAATCATCCTAATTATATGATTCTAATTACAACTTAATTGATATTATGGGATATGATGGAGATAATTAGGGATTATGTCCCTAATTATCCTAACAGTCCCCCGCAGTCTTAGCGGGAGGTTCTCGTATGCTGAGACTGTCCCTGAAATCATCAAATAATACGCGCGGAAGACCTTTGATGAAGATGTCGACAATCTGATAACGAGACGGTACATGGAGAACACGGACTTGTCCACGTGCAACCTTTTCTCGGACAAATAAGATATCAATTTCAATGTGTTTGGTGCGTTGATGCTGGATATAGTTACATGATAAGTAAATCGCACTCACATTATCACAATAAAACCATGATTGCTTTTCCTATCGGACAATGGAGTTCTAATAGTAGATTACGGAGCCAACATGATTCAGCGACGACATTAGCTACCCTTCGGTATTCTACTTTAGCACTTGACCGAGACATCATTGGCTGTCATTTCGAGGACCATGAAATGAGGTTGTCTCCCAAAAATACACAATAACCAGAGGTTGAATGTCGTGTGTCCGGTCAGCTACCATAATCAACATTTGTATAAGATGAGAGACTCGAAATGGAGGACTTATACAGATGCAATTCAAAATGAAGAGTACCCTGAACATACCACAGAATCCGTTTGAGAGCCCCCGTATGTTCTTCTTTCGGATCATTCATATGTAAACACATTTGTTAAACCGTATAGGAGATAACAGGTCTCGTGAAAGTAAGATGAGCTTTGTATCTCGCAAAACAAGCTTTGTATCTCGCAAAAGAGTCATCTGAATTCTTTTTATGACAAAAAAACCCATATAGACCTGATAATGTTCATATAAGATGGACGGGGCACTAACTCTTATGTCTTATTTTGAATAAGAGCATCAATTTCGTCTAACATGGCAGCTTTCCAATTCGGGTTTGATAGGGCTGCTTTGGAATTTTTTTGAAATAGGTGATGGTTGGACTGAGGACGTTAGCTTAAAGTGATGTTTTAGCCAAAAAATCCCGTGTATGGCACGTATTTCAATGGTCCGTAGTGGGGGAGTTGGGCAATCGGGTAGGTTATTGGGTCGATGAGAGGTTTGAGCCAAAACTGACGGTCCAATTACAGCTTGGTGATTGGGATGACTCGGGTCAAGGGTTTGGGCCTGAAGTGAAGGGCCTGGGTGTTGGTTTGTGGACACGGGTGAGGGAGTAGTAGGCTCCCTCATTTGGGCCTGCCAGCCATGCTATGTGGACTGGGTTGAGGCCGACGGTAAAGAGGCAGTGACCTCCTCACCGCGGACTGGCCTAGTTCTATTTTATGATTGGGCCCATACAGTGTAGGGAGTATTTTAGGCTGGTCCCATCTTATTTTGGGTATTGAGATGTTGTAAAATTAGATGTATTCCATCGTCCAGAAAATCATATGAAGGTGGGGATGCCACATGAGAATTAGCAAACGAGAATGTAGACTCATCAAAAACTACATGCCGAGAGATAATGATTTTCCCGTTCATCATATCATAACATTTATATCCCCTATGATTTTGTAGGTATCCTAAAACACACAAAGGGTGGAACGAGCCTGAAGTTTGTTAATGGTTGTGGACGGAAACAAGGGATAACACAAACATCAAAAAACCCTTAAATGTGTAAAAGATGGGAGATGATAGTACAACCTTCGTGTAGGTGACACATTGGAAAGTAGTTTTCTATGAAGAATATTTAAAAGATATGTGGTCATTTGAAGTGCATGATGCCAAAACTTTGGTGGTGTGGATGAATGCACAAGAAGTGTGTGAATCATATTGTTAATCGTTCGAATTTTTCTTTCGGCTTTCCCATTTTGAGGAGATGTATGTGGACATGAAAAACGTAAAAACATCCCATTTTGGTGACATAAATCATTAAATTGAGCATTTAAGAATTCTCTCTCATTGTCATACTGAAAACATTTAATGAATTTGTCAAATTGGATTTTGATAAAAATGCTAAATTGTTTTAAAACGGTGAAGGCTTGTGATTTCTGCCCTAAGGGAAATGTCCACAGAAAATTCAAATAATCATCCAAAATAAGTATATAATATTTATGACATGCAGAACTCAAAACTGGTGATGTCCACAAATCACAGTGCATAAGATCAAATGGCATAAGCGTATGTGAAGTAGATGATGAAAAAAGAAGTTTAACATGCTTTCCAAACACACAAGTTTGACAAACAGAAGAGTCCAAAAGTTTGTTACAAGTAACAAAATTATTCTTCCTAAGAGTATTGAACACCGGTACTCCTGGTGTCCCAACCGATTGTGCATACGATAGAGAAAATAGCTGCAAAGGTTGATGGTTGTGTCACGTGGTTGTTGGAAATAATAGTGATAGGATACAAGTCCCCCATGCTATTACATCTCATAAGTGACATCCCCATCTGAAAATCCTTCACAGAAAATCCAAACGGATCAAAATTCACAAAAACATTATTGTCAGTTGTAAAACGTCGTACATATACCAAGTTTTTAATCCATTTTGGTGCATGTAAGACGTTTTTTAAGTATAACGGTGGGTGAGGAGGGGGAAGTTTTACCTGACCAATACCACGAATTAGAATTTCCTGCCCACTGCCGATAACAATATTTTTTATTACTGCTCATATTAAAATAAGATAAGATATTACCTTGAGATGCCGTCATGTGTGATGTAGCCCCTGTGTCCATGTACCACGAATCATTTGGAACATTCAGATTCATGTTGTTCATGACCTGTTCGATATCGGTTGGAGCATAACTTGCGGAAGATGATGCATGGGCTGCAAATGCTTATTGTGGACGAGATCCTAGAAGTTCGGGCTGTCGGTTTGAAGAGGAGGGCCTGGCCCATGAAACAGTGGGGTATAGGCACGGAGGGGCAACCCATTGTTGGGCCAGGCCCACGGTGGGTACTGCCCCCACTAGTTCACGTCGGACTAGGCTTGCGGCTTCCACTGGCTGGGCCGCCACTGCCCCTGCTGGTGGTGGTTATTGCTGCCGCCGGCTAGTTGGCCGCCGCCCCTACCCCGTCTATTTCCACTATTATCTTTCCTTTGTTATTATTACGATTTGACCCCCGTTTTTACTATTGTTGTTGCGATTTCCAGTTCCATCCGAACTAGAATTTTGGGTCTGAAAATCTGTGGAAAATGAATTGGTGAATCTGGCGATTCGGCGATGCGTCGCCCCAGAAATTGTTTGTTTTGCCTTGTGGGTTTCTTCAAGAATTAATCGCGAAAGAGCCTCATAAAATGGAGGCAACAGATTAATTTATTGAATGAACGTAGCAACTCCATCATAATGTTCATTCAATCCCGCAATTAATTGAAGAACCAACCGTTGATTGGTCACTGGCGCACCAACGTTGGATAGTTGATTGGCGAGCATTTTCAACTCTTGACAATAAGTGGAAACGTTTGAAAAATCATCCAACTTGGCATTGGTGAATTGGTTTTCAAGATATACCGCCCTAGAAAGTTTATTATCCTGAAAAATATTTTGTAATCGTTCCCACGCTTGTTGAGCCGTAGAGTCCGACTCCAAAATAGCATGCAAAAGATCATTGGAGATAGTGCCATAAATCCATTGAAGGACTATGACATCTAAGCGAGACCCTAATTTTTTGTCAACACCGGTGGTGTCCGATGAAGACTCGGAAAGAATGATATGGTCTATTACTTCATATGCACGGCAAATTTTGAATAACTTCGCCCACGAGGAGTATTGTCATTTTTTCATCTCAAGTGTAATTGAAATAAAATTCTTGACGTTGTTTACAGCAAGAGCGGGATGAAATTTTTGTTTGTCGGCCATTGGTACCCACGAAAATAGTAGAATAAAGGTAGGAGAAGAATAGAATAAGAAAAATAATTTATGAGTGGAGGAGGAACCTTAGCCCGAAATTGGTTGTCGGCTAGGAAATAATGGAAGGGAGGGCAGTATTAAGGTGTTGTTTAGGGTTAGCCGAAGTTGGTGTTAGGATTAGGTTTAGTTTAGGGTTTGTGAGGAAGGGTGTTTTAGGGTTTTTGAGGGAAACCCTTAGGGTTCCGCCGAAACAAACCGGAAAAGGAAGAAAAAAAATCAGAAAGGGTAAGGCCGAGTAGGGGGTGGGCTAAATTAATTTGTGGCTCTTGATACAATGAAGGAAATAAATTCCATGATTTATTTCATTCCAAGTATACAAATATATACAATTCTACCTAATTAATTTAGGCTATCTCTAAGAATATGTTAATCAATACAATTGATCTAATGAGATATGATGAAGATAATTAGGGATTCTAACAGGTATAATAAATTTAAATGTACCATGAAGTCATATCCAAGTGTGCTTACTTGGATGCCACAATTGACTCATTTTGATTTCGCTTGTTGAGATCTCTTTATACCGTTCTCTAACACAAAATCAAAAGTTGGGACAAAATTCAAATAGTGGCACCAAAGTATATCCTTTTGTTGCAAATTTCAGCATATATCCGGCCCATCAATTTTAAAGAAGAAATGGATTTTCCAGAGGCCCAAGTTGATTGAGATTAAGTTGAATCTCAATCACTTGGGCCTCTGGAAAATCCATTCAACGATCAGCACTTTGCTTTCTTTTCCGACCCGAAAGGTGGTATGTACTCCATGAATTTGTACAGAACCCTAATCCCTTTTTGAATAATTTTTAGCGTTAATTTGTATGTTGAATTGATTCAATAGTTTTTCTGCTCCCAACTCATAAAGTAAGCTTGGAAAATCGACTTTATATATATATAAATTTAGTTGTTTTCCAGTTAATTTTCATTTTTCTTTGCTCTTCGTATTGTAAAATTACTTATGGATGCTTATCTTGTAGACTCTGTTCTGGATGGAATATATCACTCTCTCCTGTAAAATAAGAGAATTAGCATCTTATACATCACTTAATTGTAACAGAATAGTGAGTTGAATGTTTAACTTTGGTGTTTCTGTTCTGGATATTTATTATTGGTGAAGCTATAGCAGCATTATCAGATATGCTATTTTTTTTGTCTTTGTTCAATTTCCTTCTTTACCAGATATTGCATTTGTAGAAATGCCTTTGAAATAAAACGTTATAATCAGTGTTATCAAAGGCGTGTTTAAGCCCTAAGGGAGGCGCAAAACATGTTGAGCGCGTCGCCTCGCTTAATGTGCACTTCAGTGTCGTCATCAAGTTACACGACATACTTTTCCTTGCCTGTAAGCCTCTCCTGAAGCGGCGACACTAAATAGTTGATGTTTCACTTTATCTTTTTTTTTTAATTTCTTTATCCATATATATGTTGTTCATGCTTATTATTATTGGTCTTGGACTGAACATATGAATTTGTAATTTTTGCGCCTTTTTTCATTAAAGCCCACACTTTATTTGCGCTTAAAGCCCCAACGGACCTTAGAGCTTTTTGCTTTTGATAACACTGGTTACAATAATAAAACAATGTTACAAAATCAATGTTCTAGTGTGTTATGTGATCATCCTGTTTGTTTTACAGGTGACAAAGAGATGAAGTTTCTATAAATTGATCTTATACATGGAGGAGAGCCATGACATTTGCAAGCTTTAATGGCTCTCTCAAACAGACATGAGGAGGTGCTCTGTTTTTGTTTTTCCTTACCATTATCAAGTCTTGTCTATAAAACAGATGTCATTCTTTTCCTATTCAACTAATTCTGCAGTTGAAAAGCTTTCTTGCGTTCCTTTAAGTGCCGCAAGACCCTTTCCAGATTATTCTCCTAAAAACCCATCCATTAGAGACTCTGAACTTGTGCAGCACGTATCGACTTCTATTAAGCAACGGTACTCCGAGCACATTCGGCATGTTTTAAAGCCCTTTGAATCAAAAATCAGACCTGACCACATCATTTGGGTTCTCATGACCGTAAAGAATGATTACAAACTGGTTCTAGATTTCTTTGATTGGTGGTGTCAACGGAGGGGCCCGTCAATTGAGGTCCGTTGTATTCTCGTGCATATTTCTGCTGCTCAAAAAGATGCAAGGACAGCACATAGGCTTATTCATGATTTTTGGGCAAGACCAGATGTGACATTTTCCTTCTCCCAGTTTCTTGAAAAATTAATATACACTTACAAGGATTGGGGTTCTAATCCATTTGTTTTCGATATTTTCTTCCAAGTGCTTGTTGAGTTGGGAAGTCTAGATTATGGAAGAAAACTTTTTGATAAAATGTTGCACTATGGATTAGTTCTATCTGTCTGTTCATGTAACTTATTCCTTTCACGTCTCTCACATGAGATTGAGGGGCACAAAGTGATGCTAAAGGCCTTTAATGAATTTTCTGAAGTGGGTGTTTGCTGGGATAATGAATCTCATAATATAATGATCCATTCTCTTTGTCGGGTAGGGAAAGTTAAAGAAGCTCATAACTTACTCCTACAAATGGAGCTGAGGGGCTGTATGCCTGATGTGGTAAGTTATAGCACTGTGATTAATGGATACTGTGCCACTCGACAGCTTGGACCAGTGTTGAAGATCATCAAAGAAATGCAAGTAAAAGGATTGAAGCCAAATGCATTTACTTTTAACAGTATAATTCTTCTTTTGTCTAAGACTGGCAAAGTGCTTGATGCCAAGAAAATCCTGACGGAGATGACTTCACAGGGGATCGCTCCAGATAATGTTGTTTACACAACTCTTATAGACGGCTTCTGCAAAACTGGGAACATAAGTGCTGCATACAGACTGTTCAATAAGATGCAGTGTTTTAACATTACTCCTGATTTGATAACATATACTGCCCTTATTTCTGGTGTGTGTCAAACTGGAAATATTGCTGAAGCAGATAAGCTCTTGAATGATATGCTTGGCCGGGGGTTAGAACCTGACGAATTCATTTATACAGCACTCATTGATGGTTATTGCAAGGCAGGGGAGATAAGGGCAGCATTTGCTCTTCACAACAAAATGGTTCAGATGCAATTGGTGCCAAATATTGTTACTTACACTACACTGGTAGATGGTCTTTGTAAACAAGGAGAACTTGATACAGCAAACGAACTTCTCCACGAGATGTGTGGAAAAGGTCTTGAACTGAATATCTACACATACAACTCACTTGTTAATGGTCTTTGTAAAGCTGGAGATGTAAAGCAAGCGGTACAGTTGATGGAAGATATGGAAGCTGCAGGGATCCATCCTGATGCTTTTACTTATACTACTCTGATGGATGCTTATTGCAAATTTGGAGAAATGAGCAAGGCTCATGGACTACTACACCAAATGTTGCTCAGAGGACTCCAACCTACAATAGTCACATTCAACGTTCTAATGAATGGCTTTTGTATGTCAGGGATGCTAGAAGAGGGTGATAAACTGTTGAAGTGGATGTTGGAGAAGGGCATAATACCAAATGCTACTACCTACAATTCTCTTATGAAGCAGTATAGTATGAGAAATGATATGCGTATGACGTCAGAAATTTATAAGGGGATGCTTGGCCAAGGAGTTGTACTAAATGCCAATACCTTTAACATATTGATACGAGGACATTGCAAAGCTAGAAATATGAAAGAGGCTTGGTTTTTGCACAAGGAAATGGTCAAGAAGGGATTCACTCCGACATTAGATACTTATCATGCACTCATCAAAGGGTTCTTAAAGAGGAAAAATTATTCTGAGGCCAAAGAAATGTTTGAAGAGACGAGAAGAGATGGTTTATTGGCAGATAAAGAACTTTATTCCATCTTTGCGGATATGAACTATGATCAAGGGAACTTTGATTTGGCGCTTGAGCTTTGTGATGAAGCAGTAGAGAAGTGTGTTGCAGTCAAGACTGATAATAGGAATGCATGAGGTTCTCTGACATGTTTCTGCATCTTGTTGCTAATTTTGAAACTAGTGATGAAAAACCAGTTGTCTTGCTCCCTGTGATGCTAAGCATTTTCGTGCTGGCAAGTCAGCTAAAGTTTCTTTTAAAGTCATCAGATGATTTTTTGAAACAGGTGAGTTTATTATACTTGGTAATTGCATATTTTTTACTTCCATTTCTTCAAGGAACTAAAGCTGAGTTCAGTTTTAGATGCATGCTGCAATTTAGCATTTCAGTGCACTTTTGCTTTCTTTGCTTCGCTTAGATTTGTACCATGTGATGCAGGGAGGTGAAAGGAGGACTGATGATCACCTTTAAACCAATCTTGCTTGGATCGGAAAGAAGCATGAAAGGTAGGTAAAAAATAGCATATTCCACTTTCCTCCGTCAGTAAGTGGAAAACAGAAAACGTCATACTAAACTCTCTTTTTCCATATAAATCTTTATATGAACTTCTTTGATAAGGGTACAAAACTTTAAATGGAATCGCACATGGCTGTGGTATCCTTTTATTTTGGTGGGTTTTGGGCGAGTTGGGGTGGGTGGGGTGATAGGTTCTTTGGTGTCTAGGATGTAAAGCCAGAAGTTCCAAGGCGCAGCATTATTTCAACCTATATTCAATGTTCATAGCTGCAGAAGTGTGAGTGATTGATCTAACATTCATATTTCTTCGTGAATCAGGTGTTGTGGGCTTAGAGTTCTAGTGCAATGAAGTAAACTACAGTATACCACCAAAGATTGCCCATCCATCTGTGTATATGGATAAAGATAACAGTAGATTGTGCTTTCCTAAGCTTGGAATAAATATCAAAAAGCACTGAAGACCAGGAGAAGTTTCGTGAAAGGCTGTTGTTTTGATATGTGGAAGTTGTGGTTCAAGGAATGCATGATTGTTTAACCTGGTTCAAACTGTTGAAGGAGATTATACGATATTCAATGGCGTTTTCTTGATATGTATGAAGTTTTTAATTAGCTCAGACGGTTTGCTTTTAACCTACCTTTACAACAACAACAACCACAACAACATACCCAGTGTACTCCCACAGGCTCGAACGGTTTGCTAACTATGCCATAGACCTGGTGGTATCAGTTTCAGGAGAGGTAAATTGTAAATCATGCTATTAATTTAACTGCAAATTTAAGTCAAAAGCAGTAGTAATCAAGTACCTGTTCTGGTCAAGTTTGTTTTTTAATCAGCCATCCACTGAAGCTAAGTTAATTCTTTGGCGACAAAATTGATGTTGCTATGAGGTAGCTTTGCTGTTTTATTCTTTTATTAATGGTATTATCTAATTAAAACCTTGTATACATTATCTGATATGGCTATGCTTCTGCAGTTGAAGTGTTGCGGTATTTAAAATAGAAAGGACAATAGTCATGGTTTTCTTAGAGTTGCTTTCTCTGTTCTGCGACAAGATACAATTGCTCCAACACAAATTGTAGCTTGTGTATTAGTATCTCATAATTAAAGTGCAATAACTACAAGATGAAGCTAGTCAAAAGAAGCAGACAGTTAAGAACAAGGACCGAGCAGAGATCTGCTTTAGCAATGTGACCATCTGAAGGTGCAGAGGGACCTGGGCTCTCAGCAGCCCTTGCTGTCTCCTTCGAGCAAGTGTAGTTGCAGCGACTTGGACGAACCACTCTATAAACACCGGTGCTTGTTAAAACATAGGTATCCTTCCTATTATCCTGTCCAAATGAGAATATGTAACCTAAAGCAGGCAATGGACTATTGGGGACTGAGCTGCAATTGAGAGGGGAATCATGAGCACAACTGAACGGTATGCCTCTTGGTGTAAAGTTCCCACTGTTATACGGATTTTCTTGTGCCACCCAGAAGTTCTTAGCATATAAATCTCCATAAAGGTAACTGCAAATGTAACCATCCTTTTGTTAATTTTGGTTTGCAATATTTGAAGTTGCTTCAATCATACATCCAAAAGGGTGTTCATATTTACCTCCCATATATGCAGGGATCAGTCTTGGAGCGATAAACATATCCACCTGATATGGCTGCAGATCCAACTTCTTTATTTACATCAGAATGGCTGTATCCTAACACTGGGAAGATGGGATCTACGGAATCATCAGCTGAAGCATTTTTAAAGCGGAAAGGACCTTCATACATGCTCCATCCATAATTTCCCCCTTTCGTGATGATGTCAACTTCTTCAGAACGATCCTGCATGATTCAAATGATCGTCAGAAACTCAGCATCAAGATATAAGCCAGCATGTTACAGAGGTCTGTAGAAAAAAAATCTTAACAAAAGTGAGATTGTCATTGTACCTGGCCAATGTCCGCACATATGAAGTAAGAAGGCCTTTCTGAATCGAAGCTACAGCGCCAAGGGTCTCTCAGTCCTAGCGCCCAAATTTCAGGCTGCGAATCTTTGTCTTGTGAATAAGGATTATCTCGAGGAACCGAATAGTTACCCCAATGTCCAAGGTCTGATATTTCATCTTGACCTGATGACAATATCACCTAGTGTTCATGGCATTACTTAAGAAAGTTCAAGGCAGGCCAATTCGCCTTTTATTTTTCTGTTTATTGTAAAAAAAATCAAATTGCTCACTTGGTATGTTATCAATATCAACCCTCATTATTTTTCCAAGCAAGGACTTCTTATTTTGAGCAAAATTGAATGAATCACCCTTGCTTCCACCATCTCCCATCATAAAGTAGAGATATCCATCTTCAGGACCAAAGAGAATCTGTCCTCCATGATTAGCTGTAAATGGAAGCCCCATTGTAAATATTCTCCTCACTTCTGATGGTTTCGCCTTCTCTGCCTACAGAATATATGAAATTTCAATATATACAGGGCTTGCAATGAAAGCTTTGAAATGGTCTCTAATTCGATGCAGAGTAATGCTATTCTCCCCCCACCCCCACCCCCCACCCCACCTCAACTTTGATAGTTGCCCAAACTTTTAGAAAATTTCAACTGTATTCCTTTTTTTAAAATTTTATTTTATAAAGGTACTCCCTCTATTTCATTTTATGAGCTTGTTTGTCTAGGTACGAAGTTTAAGAAAGAGAAGACATTTGAAACTTGTTGTAAATATGTCATAACATGTGTGTGACTATAACAATATGGCGCTAATGATTTTCTGGATCAGACTAAAGAGGAAATTACTTCACATAATTTCAAATAAAGGAAGTAGTTATTTTGAAGACTTGTTTTATAATACTAGCAAAAGCATTTCCCAAGTGATTTAGCCTAAAGCTTATTTTAAAAGTTTGACCAAACAGGCTAAGCTAAACTCTGATGTCAATATAGCTGCTGTTTAAAACATAATATAATAGACTAATAGAGTGAAAAACCAACCATTGATGGACTTGGTGCAGTCCCATTAGCACTGAACTCTGCAACAACAGTATGGTATTGGCATGGCAGCTTACTATCCTCCGGGTTTATCTTAGAAGGGTCACAACCAACATCTGAATTACAAGCACATCTTCCGTCACAGCTAGGGGACTTGGCCTTGTCACAGTTAAACGATGCGAAAAACCTTCCATTCTTGGCAAAATTTGGATGGAAAGCCATCCCCATCATCCCAAATCTTGCATCTAAATAAACCTCATCTGTTAAATCAGCAAATGGACTTGATTCATCAAGTTCCATTGCTTCTCCTGAATCTTGATTTGGTATTGTTGCTAACCAAAATTTTCCAGCCTGATTGGAGAAGAATGCTCGATTCGATCCATCAGGATGAGGGACCATATTGAGGAAGGCTCCATCAGCAATCTTCTCAAAACACATGCCATTGGGAGGCTGTAAAGTCTCATTTTTCTTGAGTGTAACTTGTTCTCCATTGAAACATAATGAATCTTTGTCAAGTTTCCACCAAATGCTTCACAGAAATCGGCTCTCGATTGCCAGAAATCTGTTAGCAAGGAGGAGTCTGAGTTTTTTGTCCCTCCTGCTTTGGTTTGCAAGGATGGTGCAAAGGGAGAATTTGTTATTGGTATGTCTTGGCAAGAATCCCAAACAGATGAACAAAAGTTATTCTCTGATGCATTAGTTGAATTGCAAAGGACAGGAACTGGTCTTGGCCCTGATTTCACCTTAAACAACTCTGCTGAGAACTGATCACATGTCTGCAAAGATGGGAAATCTTTTGGATTAGTTTTAAAATAGAATTACCTTGGAATTAATCAAGTCCTGCGGAAACTTAAGAGCAAGAACAAAGTTTGTTCATCAGATGTTGTAAGTTGTTAAAATTCATGTTCTTTCTTCAAGAATTTAGGCAATTGAAGAAATTAAGCTAACCCCATCAAGAAAAGTTAAAGGAGAACTTTAAAATGCTCCAAATTCAATTTCCATAAACATGTACTTGAATGAGATTAGGAAGTTTAAGATTAGCTTTAAAATAGAACTACCTTGGAATTAACCAGTCCTGCAGAACCTCAGAAGAGCAAAGTTTGTTGATCAGATGTTGAAACTATTTCTTATTTGAGTTTTCAAGAGTCATAATATTTCTTCAAGAACTTGGCCAAAATAGCAAATTAAGCTAACCCCATTAACAAAACATTAAAGGAGAAAACTATTAAAATGCTCTAACTTCAATCTATGTTGCTCGGACTCTTCAAGAATATTCACATGTGCGTGTCATATCATCCAAAAGCAATATATTATTGGGGATCCAACACGGGAGCGACAACATATTTGGAATGTCTGAGAAACAAAGACTTCAATTTCCACAAACATGTTTGAGAATGACATTAGGAAGAACAAAGTCTGTTCATCAGGTGTTGAATCTATTCTGATATAAGATATCAAAATTCATATACCATCTTCAAGAATTTGGCAAAAAAGAAAATTAAGCTCCCCATTAAGAAAAATTATAGGAGTAAGTGAAAGAAATAATCCCTTGATTATTTTCATTAATTGAAAGGCTATATATACAAGTTACATATTTCCATAATAGGAGAATCCTATCCCTATTCTATTCCTAAAACCTGTTGGAAATTAGCCTTTGGCGGGAGTTACGACCGACCAACTTTAACGGCTTAAACACTAGTGTTACGTATGTTGGAGAATCCGGTTCTTCACACATGCATGATCTACTAAGTACGTAGATAACCGTAGGGCCAAGAATCGTCAAATTTCATTGAGAAATGAAAGAGATATTGGTTCATGAAGTGAGGTGTTTGAAGCATGGAAAAGTGTGGTATTGTGTTCAATTCTCCCTCATCGATAGAGGAAGAAAGAATTGTTGTGTATATAAGACTCGAAATTGGTTTGGGGTTCGGGTCTCGGGTCTCGGGCCACGGGCCACAGGCTGTGGGCTGTGGTTCTTATGATATTATCTTTTTGGGCCACAAAACTTTGCAGAAACGCCACAGCACTCAATTTAGCCATTTATTTTGGCTGAATTACTCCTCCTATAATGGCCAATCCGTTGGTCTTTCACCATTTATGTTGGTGACTTTACTACCTCCATAATGGCCATTATTTGGCTGTTATGGAGGCAGTTTTTCAGTCCCTCCCTCGCCTATATAAACACCCCCTTACATCATTGTTGAGTACTAACACTAAGACTTGATATACACGAAAATACACAAAGCAGAAAACTCTTCTTCCTACAACTTCCAAGCATCATTTCGTTACTCAATATTCTTCACGGTAGCACTTGAGTTTCCTTTGCTCAAGTGTTCCATTGCTGTTTTATCTTGGGAGACAAATTGTCCAGGACGTATAAAGGATACATACGGGGCAATATTGTCTTAAGGACAGAGTGCCACACTCGACTCAGCAAAAACAGTTTTCCAATTTTTCTTGTTCAACAATTGTAATTTCAGATTTCTAGTTGAATTATTGAATCTTTGTTTATCCTTTCGAATACTTGTAATAGTTATATACTTCCCGTACTGCTTTATAAAGTACAAGAGTAAAATCTCCCAACAAAACCTTATTCTACATGGATACTAACTATACATTTATGGTAATACAATTATTATGGTAAGTGTACAATACTAATTACATTACAATATTACCTAAACTAGGAGACTAAATATTACCTAAATCATATACATTATTTACGGTAATAGTGCTAAACCGAGAGCCCCATATACACACAATATACATGTATATTGTGTGTA
Source organism: Anisodus acutangulus (assembly GCA_029783415.1). Lineage (NCBI taxonomy): Eukaryota > Viridiplantae > Streptophyta > Magnoliopsida > Solanales > Solanaceae > Anisodus > Anisodus acutangulus. Next base: position 45,237,176 of record CM056500.1, on the reverse strand, counting down.
TATGGGGTATATTTAACACACCCCCGCAGTCATAGCGGGCGGTCTTCGAACGCTGAGACTGTCCCTAAAATCTTCAAAAAGGACCGAGGGAAGACCCTTTGTAAAGATGCCGGCAATTTGATATCTCGACGGGACATGGAATACACGAACTTGACCACGGGCAACCTTTTCACGGACAAAGTGAATGTCCATCTAGATATGTTTAGTGCTTTGGTGCTGAACCGGATTACCAGAAAGGTAGATGACACTAATATTATCGCAATATACCAAGGTTGCCTTCTGAATGGGACAATGAAGCTCCAAAAGCAAATTCTGTAACCAACATGATTCTGAGACCACATTAGCTACCCCTCGATATTCAACATCGGCACTTGAGCGAGATAGAGTCGACTGACGCTTTGCAGACCAGGAGACCAAGTTGTTCCCAAGAAACATACAATATCCTGATGTAAACCGTCTGGTGTCGGGACAGCCACCCCAATCAGCATTTGTATACAAGACCAGTGTGGACGTCGAGGAAGGATATAAATGCAACCCAAAATCAAGTGTACCTTGAATATACCGAATGATGCGTTTGAACGCATTCATGTGCTCAATTCTGGGATCATGCATGAACAAACACACATGCTGGACAACATACGTAATATTTGGTCTCGTAAAGGTAAGATACTGAAGGCCCCTGCAAGACTGCGATAGCGGGTCGGATCCTCATAGGGTACGCCGGCCGCGACACTAAGCTTGGGCTTCGTATCAACTGGAGTGGAAGTGGACTTACAGGATGACATCCCAGCCCTCTCGATGATCTCAACTGCATACTTTCGTTGAGACAAAAACAATCCATCTAAATGGCGATTGACGGCAATCCCCAAAAAGTAACTCAAGGGCCCTAAGTCTTTCATAGCAAACTCAGAGCTGAGCATGGTCATGATAGACTAGCGTAAGACATCGGAAGAGGCAGTCAAAATGATATCATCCACATACAACAGAATGTAGGCCAAGGACGAACCACGACGGTAGATGAACAAGGAATTATCTGACCTGCTGTGAGTGAACCCAATAGTCGAAACATAGTCAGCAAACCTTGTATAACAGGCCCGTGGAGACTGCTTAAGCCCATATAAGGACTTTTTCAACAAACAGACATGATGAGGATGGTTGGATCCCTGAATCCCAACGGCTGATGCATATAGACTGTTTCCTTGAGATCACCATGTAGGAAAGCATTCTTGACATCCAATTGATGAATAGGCCATGCCTTCGAAAGAGCCAAGCTAAGCACAGTGCGAATGGTAGCCGTCTTGACCACCGAACTAAACGTCTCCCCACAATCAATACCAACCTGCTGTGTCTTACCATCACCCACACGCCGCGCCTTATGTCGGGCAAATGAACCATCTGAGTTCTCTTTATGAGCAAAAATCCACATAGATCTGATAATATTAATACCAAATGGACGGGGCACCAACTCTCACGTCTTATTATCAATAAGAGCATTATATTCATCAGTCATAGTAATTTTCCAATTCGGGTCGTTTAAAGCGGAACCGAGATTACGGGTCTAGTTCCAAGATTGGGTGGATCGCCCAATTGTTAAACCGCCCAGTGAAAAAATCGGGCGAAGAGGGTGTCGCGCCTATTTTGACCTCGCTCGGGTCAAAGCGGGCGCTTGACGTGTCCGGGTGATTCCTGGGTAAAAGGATTGAGGAGTCGCCACCTAATTATCTTTTACGGTGAATTAGGACACCTACATATTAAACTAAGTGCCGCAATGTAAACTCCAATTTTTAGGTCTGAAACTAGCGAGATTCTAGGTAAGGGTTCTTTATTATCCTAAAGGGAAGGGTTAGGCATCCTTTAAGATCCGCTAACTTGCGGTTATCCCAGAAACTCAGGTTAATTATTACTAAAAAAATGCATGTTTTACAAGTATAATAGATTTAAAAGATGTTTGCAAATAATTAGTAAATGATGCATTTTATACAGGTGCGTATTCAGATAACATAAAAAGAAAGATACATGTAAAGTTTTTTTTAAAAAATATGCATTTGTGACAATAAATTATTTATACTATCAAAGAAGTAAAATTTTGGGAATCATGAAATTGTAAATTGACAAAAGATAAACTTATTCGGTATGATTAATAAAGCAAATAAAAGATGACAAAAGTTGTTTTGAAAATCTTGAATACGCGTGACGAGCCTAAAATAAATAAACTAGCGAGGGATTTCTAAGTTTGAAACTAACCTATGAATTAATCCTAAGTTTGCCTATTCTAAGCATTTCAATAGTTACATAAGTGCGATAAATAATATTACAATACAAAGCGGGATAAAAGCTGAATTAAAGAAAGAAATAAGATAAATAAACTCCGAGGAATAATTCGTCGTTATTTACTTTAATCCCTGCAAGCTGTCAAAAACAAACGGTTTAGAAACATTTAAATACAAATAACTTTATATCCGTATTCAAAACAGTGAATGTTTTGATTGCGGAGGGCTCAGACTTAAATTTTGAAAAGAACATTCCAATCACGTCGTGGCTGCAAACATATGACTAATGTAGTTTATTTTTGATTGCCTCGCCTACTAAACGTGTTGGTCTCTCGGGTGAAATAGAAAAGATCACTTATAATCACGTCGTGGCTGCGAATATATAATTCACCTCGCCTACTAAACATGTTGATCTCGGATGAAATAAAGGTTTAAGCCTCATCATTGCCCAGAAGTTATATTTTTTATAGAAAAATACATATTTGGCAATTTAATAATAAAAGAAGCAATTTTTTATGAAAAAATCTTTCAAGGTTGCAAATATGATAGAATGCAAACCTTATTTTTTAGGATTAAAGAAAATGAATAATAGATAGCCAAATTATTTTTGAAAGATATTAAAGCATGCATAATCTAACCTAAAAATAGAACAAAGTAACTAGAGGCTAAATTTGAAACACACAAGACGGTCCTAAACAAATAAAGCTAGCGGTTGGTTTCCAATTTCAAACGATCCTAAGAAATAAACTAACGGCAGCTAGACTATCCTATTCATTCATCTATTCATGCCTAATTATTCTAAGCATTCTAACAATCACACAAGCATTAAAATAATTATTACATGCCCAAGAATAGAAATAACTAAATTAAAGAATAATAATAAAAGAGGAAACTAGGGAGGATGATGATGCCATCCCGCCTATTTGTGTAGAAATTCGAGACCGAGAATGCAAGGAATGTGAATGTGGTTCTTCATTTTGGACGAAGTCATGATGAGTCTCATAACGAGACTCTTCGTTACTCCGATGCATTTCATGTAAATAAAAGAAAAAGAAAAGGATTAGTAGACGGAACGAAAATATCAACACATGAATATTCCTAATACATACATACACGAAATATACAACATTAAATGTACATAGGAATGAATATTCATGGCCTTCTATTCTACATATACTTAAGACATATTTTTTCAGATTTTGGCACATTAAAGTAGCCGAAGAAAGACTATATGATAACACAACCGGTTCTAAATTTAAACAAAAATAAAAGAGGCAAGGAAGACCAATGTATAAATTATGTATACATACATAATAAATTCCTTTGGACTAATCTTAATTCTTAAAGAAGCATAACATTCATAAACTTAAACTAAACGCACGTACTATTATATTAAACATGGATAATATATTCCTTTTAAAATTGCACATATTAATCTAGAATATAACATGTAAATATCGTCATTTTAATCAATTAAAGTATGCTCGTTTTTGATTTATTAGGCAGCCACCAAACTAACAACTTACACAACATACAATAATTTGAATATCAACAATCCGCTAGGTGTCCTAAGAGTATTTAATCAAGCCATAGCTCTTCCAAACACATATTAATCTTACATTATCCGTATTGCATTTAACAATGAACCCAAGATACCTTACTAAAGCTAATGAAAATAATTAGTTAACCAAAAAATCGAGGCAATATCATCTATCACGTATCAAACCCAAATCAGAAATGTCCCAACAACATAAATACAATTATATAAGCGAAATCGTCTCATTATCATATTAATTAATCAAGACTACATTACTTAGCAAAATATCATACGAAATCAAGCATAAACAAACAATCAAATAAGCTTTAAGAAATATAGAAGAATTGGAACGAGTCTAACCTTTTCCGGGTAGCGAACCGAGGCGTGTTTTGAATCGTCGAATCCGCTCGGAAATGTTAGAATTCGATTTTGTTGTAGATTTTGAATTCTGATTTTTCTGGAAATGAGACTCTGTTTTCTGATTTTCGGATGTTTGAACCCGACCCTACAGAAGGACCCGACTCCAAGAAGTTGACCCGACCCAAAGGACCCGATCTTAACAAAAAAAAAAACAGAAAAATAGCTAAAAATTCAGATTCTTCAACACCAAAACCAATAATTTTCGACCTATATTTTCGGAATCTTTAAGTTGAAGAACACATGCAAGAACAAAGAAGTGTTCTTAAGAAGATTTTGATTTTTTTAGTGAAGAACAATACACACAAATACAATACAACCAAAACTTAAACCTAAATTTCAAATTAAAATTGACCTTAAGCAAGAAAACAAAACCTTTTTCAATCCGAAAAATCCTCTCCAAACAAAGGCATAAAGGGGGTTTTATAGGTCTCAAACTCGACCTCCACCCCTCATACCCCTAAAAATGAATTTGAATTTCAAAATAAAGGGACAAAATCTGATTTTTGGGGCATGTGTTGAGGATTTTGGGGGTGTGTTGGTGAGGGATGGTTTTGGCGGTGTCGAGGTAGGTTGGTGGTGTTGGCGAAGTGGCAGGGGTAGGGAGTGCGGCGACGTGGGAGTAGGAGTGCGTAGGTCTTGGCGATTGGGGGTTTGAGAGGGTTTGAAATTTTTTGTTTTAGGGTTTGTTGGTTTGGGGAATTAAAAGGAAATGGAAATGGGTCGGGTAGGGCCCGGTAATGGGCCGGATTCGGGTTTGGCCGATTGGGCCTTGGGGGAAATTAAAGGAAAAAGTTTGTTGGGCTTAGGAGTTGGGTTGTGGGAATTGGGGGTGAAATAAAGGGAAAAGGTTTGTTGGGCTTAGGAGTTGGGTTGTGGGAATTGGGGTTTTGGGTCAGGATTAAAGGGAAATGGGTTGGGATTTTATTTTGATGTGTTGGGTATGGGAAATAAAGGGGAAAGAATTTGTTAGAGCCCAGGAGTTAGGCAGGCCAGATGGGTTTTCGGTGGGGCTTGGAAAATGGAGGGTTTGGGTTGGGGTAGAAATTGTTTTGGGTTAGGAAATAAAAATGGGTTAGAAATTGTTTTGGGTTTAAATTGTTTTGGGTTGGAAAATAAAATGTGTTATGGGTTTAAAAATATAAAAAGGGGCTTAATATTAAAACATATTTATATATATATATATATTTTTGTAAAAGATGTGAATTATTTAAAATAGCGTAACGATGTGATAAAAATATAAATATAATATTTGCGAAATGTTTAATGCTTAATAAAAGGGAAATGCGATGCAATTTTGCGAGAATAAATATCATAGAATTTCTTGGATGAAACTTATGATTATTATAAAAAATGCAAATGACGGTAAAAACGCGGATAATAATAATAATAATAAGATATATGCACATATATGCCTATATTTAAAAATTGTTTTAAAAGTGTCAAAAATATTAAAAATTACGAATAAAGTCATAAAAGATGGGACAAAATTGGGTGTCAACAGATGCCCCTCTTTGGACGGAGACGATGAAAGAGTTTTCGGCCAAAGAAGTTGACTGAGTAGCCAATTTTGTCCCGATCATCGGGACTGCATGGTAAGAAATAGAATCCCCGGGGGGGAGAAGTTGATAAAAGATGGTGCACATTCAAGAAACAATGCCCCAAAGGTTTCGACTCCTAGGATGACACCGTCGCAGATGTGAGAAACTAATGGGAAAGAGCGGATCGACGTCAAGTAGGTCGTTGACCAAATTGCCTCGGTTCATTGTAAGAGATAGTCCCACCGTGATGAAGTTCTGTAGCGATCTTTGTGATGAAGTTCCTGCAAATTGAAAACTCCTGCGAACTAAAGCTTAAGATATAATTAGTGTATAACTGCTGAGAAAATATTGTAGAGAAATAACTTGGAAATACCCGCATTAGGAGGTGGGCGCCTGACTGAAATTAAAATACCCTCGTTATAAGGTGGGCGCCTGACTGAAATTAAAATACCCGCATTATAAGGTGGGCGCCTGAAATGACGTCGTTGTATTGACGTGTTGTGTTGAAGACGTCATTGTAATGTTGTTGACGTCGTTGTAAAAAGACGATTGTTGTGTCGCATGTAACGCCGAGGACGTTGTTGTAATCTTGTTTGTCAGTAAAGATAATTGTTGTGTTGCATGTAACGCCGAGGACGTTGTTGTAATCTTTGTTTCTTTGTAAAGATAATTGTTGTGTCAAGACGTCGTTATAACGCCGCTGACGCCATTGTAATATCAGTAAAAATAAATGTTGTCGCGTAAGACGTCGTTGTAATGCCGCTGACGCCATTGTAATCTTTGTAAAAATAAATGTTGTGCCGAAGACGTCGTTGTAATCTTTGTTGACGCCGTTGTAATAATCAGAAAATAAATGTTGTGCGTAAGACGCCGTTGTAATCCGCTGACGCCATTGTAATGTCAGTAAAATAAATGTTGTCAAGACGCCGTCGTTGTAATCTTTGTTGACGCCATTGTAATGTCAGAAAAATAAATGTTGTCGCGTAAGACGCCGTTGCATAGGCGTGTTGTTGATGACGCCGTTGTATGGGCGCGTTGCTGATGACATCATTGTAATGCCGTTGATGTCGTTGTAAGAATGTAAAAGATAATTGTTTTGCAGAAGACGCCATTGCGTAGGCGTGTTGTTCATGACGCCATTGTATGGGCGCGTTGTTTTGTGACGCCGTTGTATGGGCGCGTTGCTGATGACATCATTGTAATGCCGTTGATGTCGTTGTAAGAATGTAAAAGATAATTGTTTTGCAGAAGACGCCATTGCCTAGGCGTGTTGTTCATGACGCCATTGTATGGGCGCGTTGTTCGTGACGCCGTTGTATGGGCGTGTTGCTGATGACATCATTGTAATGTTGTTGATGTCGCTGTAATGCTGTAAAAATAGATGTCGTGTTGCCGTAACGTCGTGGACGTTGTTGTAATGTAGTTTTGCTGTTGACGTCGTTGTAATGTTGTTGACGTCATTGTAATGCTGTAAAAATAGATGTCGTGCTGCGTTGCCGTAAAAGATAGCTGTTGCGTTGAAGACGTCATTGTAATGCTGTTGACGCCGGTGAGATGCGGTAAAGATAGTTCTTTGCATTGCCGTAAAGATAGTCATGTTGTTTTGAAGACGTCATTGCAATGTTGTTGGCGCCGTTGAGATGCGGTAAAAGATAGTTCTTTGCGTTGAAGACGTCATTGTAATGTTGTTGACGTCGTTGTAAAGCTGTAAAAAACGATTGTCGTGCTGCCATAACGTCGATGACGTTATTGTAATGTTGTCCTGTTGTAAGAGATGTAAGTGACGTCCTTGCCGTCAGTTTGCTGTAATAGGGCTCCACGTTCTGCTGAATCTTCTGCCGATCCAAACTCATGTGAATTGAAATGTCGTCCTGGCACGGGCGAAAATGTGATGCGACGTCTTTGCCGTCGGGTTTGCCTCGTTGTGGTTCTTTGTGATCCGAAATAACATCTTTGTGCAGACATAATAGTCGGGACCCTGTAGGTCAAGATGATGTCTTCGTATAAATGCAGAACAAGAACGTAATCCTTGTAGTGAGTTGTAGTGCCGAAATTCTTTGGGGAATTGATCATAACTGATGTGGCTTCCCTGCTTTTTCAACCTGAAGAACCTGTACTCAAAGAAAATTTGTGAGTTTGGGGAGGGGCGGTTGATTCGCGTTGACTTGATAGCTGCATGTCCTGCTGATTTGGACCTGTAGACCCTGTCTGGTTCCCAGTCTTGGCTAACCGTTAATGAAAACATTTGTTGAAAATAATTTATTTATAAGAAAGTATGCTTATCATTAAAAATTCTTGTCGAACTCTAATGAAAAATATTTGTTAAAAATAAATTGCTTATAAGAAAGTATGCATATATGTAAATATCTGTCGAGCAGTGACATGCGGTGAAACAGAGCAAACGTCTTATCCAAAATCCTCTCAGGCTGAAGACTTAGTTTGCCGATGCTTCTCCATGTTTATCGGCGTCCTCTGGTAGTGATCCCTTAAAAATGCCCCAGTTTCCGATATGTGAGGATGATGATCTTTTAAACGGACAACCGAGTCTTGTGTAGATTGCTTGCCTGCCCTACCAGGGTGATCAGATGGGTGCATTTTGTCATGTACGAGATAAAGGAGAAAATATTTCCTAATGGTGGGACCGAAGCCGATTTAGGCCGCCTACGTATCCCCATGAGGGAATCAGGTCATGACGTAGTTCATTACAAGTAAAGAGGGTTGTAAGGTTTTTCTAAAGATGGGACCGAAGCCGATGTGGCCGCCTACGTATCCCGCCGAGGGAATCAGGTCATAACGTAGTTCAGGTTAGATATGGTATCTCTTCCCTGCATCTGCATCGATGGTTTTTGGCCATCCTATTCTGATAAGGTTGCCTGACAATCAAGCGCCCATCCGCTTTTTCATCAATCGATCTCTTAGTATATGATTACAGATCTACTTGATCGCGAAAGATATAGCATTGCCCTAGTAGAAGTCCAGATTGTAGTGCGGTTGCCTAAGAGTACAAATGGCAAACGCGTCAGTGCCGATGCTTGTAACTTATCAACCATCCTGATGTTTCATCCAAATCTGGCTTTGACTTAGTCCAAAAAGTGCCCAGTTCTTCCGGTTGTGAGTCTTCCTTATATTCTTCGAAGCCTTGCTTGCTTGTTTCAAATGTGTCACACATTATCGACAGATTAGTTTGCATAATGGAAAAGAAAAGAAAATTATTAAACAAAACAGATTTTAAAATAGCAAAAGCAATGCAGATTTGTCTTTTTAAATTTTCAAAAGGTAGAGGCAAAACACATTAAATGCATATATGTGATTCAGGCCTCAATTTGAATCGCATTGTTTCATTAAATATTAATGCAGTTAACTAGTTTCTGGGAGAAACAAAGCCGGGGCACATGTCCAATTTCCCAAATCATCTTCTTGCTCTGCATCCCAAATGGTTGAGTCTTTAGCGTAATCCTCGAAAATCACACTGCATCCTGCTTCTTCTTCAAGAATGAAAGACTTTTGAATCCCTCAACGAGGTTGGCTGCATTGTCCTCCTTTGATTCTCTGAGTGGCGCATGCTCTGACGAATGGCCACTCGAGGAAGGTGGAACAAAGCTTTGGCAAAGGAACATCTCTCTTTCTTCTGAGATTGGTTGAAAAGACTTTTCCAAGAAAAGATGGTGCCATGGCCCGCGGCTTTGGAGGAAGTACTTCTACTCCGAACGGTGCCCTCACTTGGTGTAATCACGAGGGTGATAAAGGCTGATGATTTAACCTTTTCCTTTCTCTGGACTGGCACAATAGTCCCTTCCAAGTTGTGTTCTTTATCAACAGTAATCATATTCACATTTGCATCGTCATGATCTGGCAAAGAGTTATTGTTTTCATTAGAGGTAGGTCCTTTCAGTCGGATAACTCCTTCTTTGATTAATGCCTCGATTCTGTCTCTGAGGGCATAGCAATTTTCAGTGTCGTGTCCAGGGATTCCCGAGTGGTATGCACAACGCTTAGTCTCATCATGCCATTTAGGAACAGGTTTGGGGACATTTCCTGGGATGGGCTGGAGTATTCCTGCGGTTTTCAGTCTTTCATATAACTGGGCTCGAGGTTCGGCTAAAGGTGTATAGGTTTTGGCTGGCTTTCTTTCGTATTTTGCGCGGGGTCTGGGCGCGTTAGGTAGATGGACTCGTGGCTGAGGTAAGTATGCGGGCTGATATTGCGGGGGATTTGGATAGACAGGTGCTCGAGGCAGGCTATATATTGGCTGGGTATGCAAGCCAGGGTAGGGACCAGGTGGGTATTGATAGTAGGGCTGAGGGCTTTGGGTGTATGGGTAATAATAGGAAGGATGAGGACTTTGGTTGTTTTGATTGTAGTAGGGAGGTGGGGTGATGGCATTTGGTAGGTTGACATTTGATTTGGCCTATGTTTACGAACTGTCACCACAGAGGACACTCCATCTCTCTTCCTCTTATCGCTCCCTCAAATGAGTCCGACCGATTGTCTCACTTGTTGCTTGCACTGCTCGAAAGTTTGTCATCCTTCCTGCTCTGATTCCCTCTTCTATGACATCTCCCTTCCTTATAACTTCAGAGAAACTTCGTCCTATGACGCATATCATTCTCTCATAGTATGTTGCATCTTTCAAAGATTGTACAAAGAGAGTGTTCATCTCACTTTCTTCTATCGGGGTTGAACTTTCACGCTTACGCCCTCCACTTCATGGCGTATTCTCTGAAGGTCTCTGTGGACTTCTTTTCCAACTTCATCGATAAAATCTGTCCAAGGCTGTGTCGGTGTTGAATTTAAATCATCCCACGAAATCTTGTGCCATCGTGCCCCAATTACGCCATTTTGCGGTAATCGGCTTGTGTACCAGTCAAGTGCTTCCCCTGTCAAGCTCCTTACGAACAACTTCATTATGATGGCCTGATTTTTACCTACCCCAATCAGTTTGTCACAGTACGATCTCAAATGAGAGTAAGGATTTCCTTTCCCATCAAACAAGTCAAATTTTGGCATTTTATATCCGACAGGCAATTCAATATCGGGATGCATGCACAAATCTTCGTACTCGAGTCCTTCATGCCCCTTGCTGGTTTGGATATTCTTGAATGCTTCTTTCAGGCTATGAATCTCTCTCGCCACACTTTCACCGGTTCTGATCCTCACCTGCCTGTCCATTTCTTCACACTGGCCAATTTCCTGAAGAGTCGTGTTTGATGCGTGGTTGTAAAGGTTGAGCTTCAGATTGCATATCGGTGGCACGTCTTTGTTCGTGGGGATCAGCGACGTGTGCTATCAATATGTGTTGGCCTGCTTGGTGATTTTGCATGGAAGAGGTGTTTTGGATGAGTGGGTTAATTTGGGTATGTGGAGTTGCAGGGTCATTTTGTAGCGGGCTTTGTTGTGGACTAGCTTGCGGGTTAGTGTGTTGTGGATCGGTTTTGTTTAGTGGCGAATTTTTGGGGAGGTTTTGGGGAAATGGCGATTCAGGAGATGAAAAAGTTTGCGGGGCAGTTGTATTCGTCCCTTGTTCAGGGAGTGGGGTATTGGCGCTAATGGACAGGTTGGTGAGATTTTGGAGCCGCTCTATCTCAGTCTGCATGGCTGCCATCTGTTGTAACAGTTGGGCGATGTATTTTTCTTGGACAGTAGTATTTCTATTTTCGGAAGTCTCTGGTTCATCTCCGGAAAGAGTGATAAGTTCCAGGCCAGTCTGTTCGGATGCATCTAAATCAGTCATTTTGCTGAAGGATTGTGCCTTTGACCTCGTGAAGTAGGGATGATCCGCCATTTTTAGTCAACGCAAATCAACCTTTGGGAAGAATAATTTAGGAAAAATAAACCTTCTAAAAATGAAAGAAAACCAAGTTAGTATAGAGGCGAGTAATTATTGCTTTAAATAATACATAGTGAAAAAGCATGAAAACAACAAAATGATTGTAAGGCAATTAAATGCGCATCCTAATATGCATGGGGCCTCCCTTATGCCGGAGGTGGGCCTAACGCCGGATATGCGGGATTACGACAGATTTGATCCAAGTCGCAAACCGCAATGCTTTGTTGGAAATGAGACAAAATGAATGTACATTTTCCAATTTCAAAGATGTCATGATTAGTCTTGGATTAGTCTATCCTTATCACGCTACACATAATATGATGATTGGTCGTTGGGTTGTGAGACCCGTAGACATCTTTGGCGGATTTCTTAATTGTGGAGTCGATACCAAGGATCGACCCACCTAAGGTGTATGCATGCATGACTTAAAATAAAGGGTGGTATAGCTCTATCTTATATTTTCTAAGATTTGGCTGACTAGACACAAGGTTCCCGAGCGGACTACTCGAGTGAGAAGGCTACGCGGCCACCAGATGGTCCGGTCACTCCGCGCATACGCCATCTTTTATGATTTTATTCGTAATTTTTAATATTTTGACACTTTTAAAATAATTTTAAAATATAGGCATATATGTGTATATCCTCTTATTATTATTATTATTCGCATTTTATATCATTTGCATTTTTATCATAATCATAAGTTATCCGAAAATTCTATGTTATTTATTCTCGCAAAATTGCATCGCATTTACATTTTTATTAAGCATTAAACATTTCGCAAATATTATATTTTATTATTGTCACGTCGTTATGTTATTTTAAATAATTCACATCTTTTACAAAACAAAAATAATATTCTAATATTAAGCCCTTTTATATTTCTAACCCATTTAATCTCCCCTCACACAAAATAAATCAATACCCCACAAAACAAAACAAACCCCCAATTTTACCACACCAAAACAAGCCCAAAACCAAATTCCCTTTTATTCAAACCCATTTCCTTCCCCTTTATTTCCCCAATTCCCAAAACCCACAAAACAAAATCCCAAAACTTTTTAACTCCCAACCCAATACAAATTCCCCAACCAAATTCCAAAACCCAACACCCTTTTTCCAAGCCCAAATCGCCCAACTGAAACCCCCAACCGGACCACCACTCCCTCTACCCATACCCGAGCCCAATTCCCTTCCCCTTCCTATTTTATTCAACTCCCAAACCCCCAAAACCCAAAAAATAAAAACAAAAACGAACCCTAGAGGCTCCCAACCAAGCCGCCACCCTACCCCCCACGCCGCCACCCTACACCCCTACACCCCTGCCCCTCACGTCGCCGCACCCTACCCTGACACCGCTAAACCCATCACCTCACCAACACACCCCCCAAAATCCTCAACACATGCCCCAAAAAAATCAGATTTTGTCCCCTTTATTTTGAAATTCAAATTCGTTTTAAGGGGGGGTATGAGGGGGTTGGAGGTCGAGTTTTGAGACCTATAAAACCCCCCCTTTATGCACTGTTTCGAGGAGGGATTTTTCGGATAAAAAAAAAGGTTTTGTTTTCTTGCTTAAGGTCAATTTTAATTTGAAATTTAGGTTTAAGTTTTGGTTGTATTGTATTTGTTTGTATTGTTCTTCACTAAAAAAAATCCGAAATCTTCTTAAGAACACCTCTTTGTTTCTTGCATGTGTTCTTCAACTTAAAGATTCCGAAAATATAGGTCGAAAATTATTGGTTTTTGGTGTTGAAGAATCTGAATTTTTAGCTATTTTCCTTTGTTTTTTTCGGTTAGGGTCGGGTCAACTGTAGGGTCAGTCAACTTTAGGTCAGGTCGGGTCATTCCGGGTCGGATCAAACATCCGAAAATCAGAAAACAGAGTCCTATTCCCAGAAAATCAGAATTCATAAAAATCTACAACAAAATCGAATTCTAACATTTCCAGCGGATTCGACGATTCAAAACACGCCTCGGTTAAGCTACAGGAAAAGGTTAGACTCGTTCAATTCTTCTATATTTCTTAAAGTTTATTTGATTGTGTGTTTATGCTTGATTTAGTATGATATTTTGCTAAATAATGTAGTCTTGATTAATTGATATGATAATGAGACGCTTTGTATATACGTCGTTGGATTTACGATTTTGATGTTGATATGTGATAGAGGATATTGCCTCAATATGTTGCTTAGCAAATAATTGACATTAGCTTTAGTAAGGCATCTTGGGTTCATTATTAAGTGCAATACGGATAATGTAAGATTAATACGATGTTTGAAAGAGCTACGACGTGATTAAATATTCTTAGGACACTTAACGATTTGTTGATATTCAAAATTATTGTATGTTGTAGTTTGGTCGCTGCCTTTAAATCAAACAAATGAGCATACTTTAATTGATTCAAATGACGATATTTACATGTTATATTCTAGATTAATATGTGCAATTTTAAAAGGAATATATTATCCATGTTTAATATAATAGTATGTGTGTTTAGTTTAAGTTTATGAATGTTATGCTTCTTTAAGAATTAAGATTAGTCCAACGGAATTTATTATGTATGTATACATAATTTATACATTGGTCTTCCTTGCCTCTCTTATTTTTGTTTAAATTTAGAACCGGTTGTGTTATCATATAGTCTTTCTTGGCTACTTTAATGTGTCAAAATCTGAAAAAAATAATGTCTTAAGTATATGTAGAATAGAAGGCCATGAATATTCATTCCTATGTACATTTAATGTTGTATATTTAGTGTATGTATGTATTAGGAATATTCATGTGTTGATATTTTCGTTCCGTCTACTAATCCTTTTCTTTTCTTTTATTTACATGAAATGCATCGGGAGTAACGAAGAGTCTCGTTATGAGACTCATCATGACTTCGCCCAAAATGAAGAACCACATTCATATTCCTTGCATTCTCCGGCCTCGAATTTCTACACAAATAGGGCGGGATGACATCATCATCCTCCCTAGTTTCCTCTTTTATTATTATTCTTTAATTTCGTTATTTCTATTCTTGGGCATGTAATAATTATTTTAATGCTTGTGTGATTGTTAGAATGCTTAGAATAATTAGGCCGTGAATAGATGAATGAATAGGATAGTCTAACTGCCGTTAGTTTATTTCTTAGGATCGTTTTTGGAAACCAACCGCTAGCTTTATTTGTTTAGGACCGTCTTGTGTGTTCCAAACTTAGCCTCTAGTTACTTTGTTCTATTTTTAGGTTCGTTATGCATGCTTTAATATCTTTCAAAAATAATTTGGCTATCTATTATTCATTTTCTTTAATCCTAAAAAATAAGGTTTGCATTCTATCATATTTACAACCTTGAAAGATTTTTTCATAAAAATTGCTTATTTTATTATTCAATTGCCAACTATGTATTTTTCTATATAAAATATAACTTCGGGGCAATGATGAGGCTTAAACCTTTATTTCATCCGAGATCAACATGTTTAGTAGGCGAGGTGAATTATATATTCGCAGCCACGACGTGATTATAAGTGATCTTTTCTATTTCACCCGAGAGACCAACACGTTTAGTAGGCGAGGCAATCAAAAACAAACTACATTAGTCATATGTTTGCAGCCACGACGTGATTGGAATGTTCTTTTCAAAATTTAAGTCTGAGCCCTCCGCGATCAAAACATTCACTGTTTTGAATACGGATATGAAGTTATTTGTATTTAAATGTTTCTAACCGTTTGTTCTTGACAGCTTGCAGGGATTAAAGTAAATAACGACAAATATTCCTCGGAGTTTATTTATTGTTATTTCTTTCTTTAATTCAGCTTTTATCTCGCTTTGTATTGTAATATTATTTATCGCACTTATGTAATTATTGAAATGCTTAGAATAGGCAAACTTAGGATTTATTCATAGGTTAGTTTAAGATTTGAAACCCGTCGCTAGCTTATTTATTTGTAGGCTCGCAAACTTAGAAATCCTTCGCTAGTTTATTTATTTTAGGCTCGTCACGCGAATTCAAGATTTTCAAAACAACTTTTGTCATCTTTTATTTGCTTTATTAATCATACCGAATAAGTTTATCTTTTGTCAATTTACAATTTCATGATTCTCAAAATTTTACTTCTTTGATAGTATAAATAATTTATTGTCACAAATGCATATTTTTCAAAACTTTACATGTATCTTTCTTTTTATGTTATCTGAATACGCACATGTATAAAATGCATCATTTACTAAATATTTGCAAACATCTTTTAATCTATTATACTTGTAAAACATGCATTTTCTAGTAATAATTAACCTGAGTTTTACCGGATAACCGCAAGTTAGCGGATCTTAAAGGATGCCTAACCCCTTCCCTTTAGGATAATAAAGAACCCTTACCTAGAATCTCGCTAGTTTCGCAGACCTAAAAATTGGAGTTTACATTGCAGCACTTAGTTTAATATGTAGGTGTCCTAATTCACCGTAAAAGATAATTAGGTGGCGACTCCTCAATCCTTTTACCCAGAATCACCTCGGACACGTCAGCCCGCTTTGACCCGAGCGAGGTCAAAATAGGGCGCGACAGCATGGCGACTCCGCTGGGGATTTTTCAGGTTCCTAACCATAGCAAATTCAGGTTAATTATAATTGTGCTTTACTTTCACTCTTTGTTTGATGTAATGCTTTGATTTGTTTCCTTTATGAAATTTTTTGTATGCATAACTGCTTTAATTTCTATATTTTTATTGCTTATCATAAATTGGCATTTCGTTCATATTTCTTCCACTCTGGAAAATTGACACTATCACACACTACACGCGAGGTGTGTTTTACGCACCCGCAAATTTCTTTCAATCTACCAAAATTTAGGAGAGTTGGCGTATGCGCGGAGTGACCGGACCATCTGGTGGCCGCGTAGCCTTCTCACTCGAGTAGTCCGCTCGGGAACCTTGTGTCTAGTCAGCCAAATCTTAGAAAATATAAGATAGAGCTATACCACCCTTTATTTTAAGTCATGCATGCATACACCTTAGGTGGGTCGATCCTTGGTATCGACTCCACAATTAAGAAATCCGCCAAAGATGTCTACGGGTCTCACAACCCAACGACCAATCATCATATTATGTGTAGCGTGATAAGGATAGACTAATCCAAGACTAATCATGACATGCTGAAATTGGAAAATGTACATTCATTTTGTCTCATTTCCAACAAAGCATTGCAGTTTTGCAGCTTGGATCAAATCTGTCGTAATCCCGCATATCTGGCGTTTAGGCCCACCTCCCAGATAAGGGAGGCTCCATGCATATTAGGATGCGCATTTAATTGCCTTACAATCATTTTGTTGTTTTCTCATGCTTTTTCACTATGTATTATTTAAAGCAATAATTACTCGCCCTATACTAACTTGGTTTTCTTCATTTTTTAGAAGGTTTATTTTTCCTAAATTATTCTTCCCAAAGGTTGATTTATGCTGACTAAAAATGGCGGATCATCCCTACTTCACGAGGTCAAAGGCACAATCCTTCAAAGAAATGACTGATTTAGATGCATCCGAACAGATCGCCTGGAACTTATCACTCTTTCCTGAGATGAACCGTAGACTTCCGAAAATAGAAATACTCGCCCAAGAAAATACATCGCCCAACTGTTACAAATGTATGGCAAATGCAGATCGAGATAGAGCGGCTCCAAAATCTCACCAACCTCGTCCATTAGCGCCAATACCCCACTCCTGAACAAGGGACGAATACAACCGCCGCAAACTTTTTCATCTCCTGAATCGCCATTTCCCAAAACCTCCCCAAAAATTCGCCACTAAACAAAACCGATCCACAACACACTAACCCGCAAGCTAGTCCACAACAAAGCCCGCTACAAAATGACCTGCAACTCCACATACCCAAATTAACCCACTCATCCAAAACACCTCTTCCATGCAAAATCACCAAGCGTGCCAACACATATTGATAGCACACGTCGCCGATCCCCACGAACAAAGACGTGCCACCAAAGATATGCAACTAAGCTCAACCTTTACAACCACAGCATCAAACATGACTCTTCAGAAATTGGCGGTGTGAAGAAATGGACAGCGGTGAGGATCGAACCGGTGAAAGTGTGGCGAGAGAGATTCATAGCCTGAAAGAAGCATTCAAGAATATCCAAACCAGAAGGGGCATGAAAGACTCGAGTACGAAGATTTGTGCATGCATCCCGACATTGAATTGCACATCGGATATAAAATGCCAAAATTTGACTTGTTTGATGGGAAAGGAAATCCTTACTCTCATTTGAGATCGTACTGCGACAAACTAATTGGGGTAGGTAAAAATCAGGCCATCATAATGAAGTTGTTCGTAAGGAGCTTGACAGGGGAAGCACTAGACTGGTACACAAGCCAGTACCCGCAAAAATGGCGTAATTGGGGCACGATGGCACAAGATTTCGTGGACAGATTTAAATTCAACACTGACACAGTCTTGGACAGATTTTATCTGATGAAGTTGGAAAAGAAGTCCACAGAGACCTTCAGAGAATATGCCATGAAGTGGAGGACAGAAGCAGCAAAAGTTCAACCCCCGATAACGGGAAGTGAAATGGCCACTCTCTTTGTACAATCTTTGAAAGATGCGACATACTATGAAAGAATGATAAGCGTCATAGGACGAAGTTTCTCTGAAGTCGTAAGGATGGGAGATTTCATAGAAGAAGGTATCAAAACTGGGAGAATTGCAAACTTGGTAGCGTTGCAAGCAACGAGTGAGGCAATCCAGTCGGACTCATTTGGGGGAATAATAAAGAATAAGAGGGACGGAGTGTCGCCTGTCATGACGGTCCAGAAACATAGGCCAAATCAAATGTCAAATTACCAAAGGTCATCACCTCACCTCCTACTACAATCAAAACAACCAAAGTCCTCATCCTTCCTATTATTACCCATACACCCAAAGCCCTCACCTTACTATCAATACCCACCGGTCCCTACCCTGCTCTACCATACCCACCAATATATAGCTTTGCCTCGAGCACTGTCTATCCAAATCCCCGCAATATCAGCCCGCATACTTACCTCACCCACGAGTCCATCTACCTAACGCGCCCGCACTCGCAAGAAAATACGAAAGAATGCCAGCCAAACCCTATACACCTTTAGCCGAACCTCGAGCCCAGTTATATGAAAGACTGAGAACCGCAGGAATACTCCAGCCTATCCAAGGAAATGTCCCCAATCCTGTTCCTAAATGGCATGATGAGACTAAGCGTTGTGCATACCACTCGGGAATCCCTGGACACGACACTGAAAATTGCTATGCCCTCGTGAGATAGAATCGAGGCATTAATCAAAGAAGGAGTTATCCGACCGAAAGGACTGCTTCTAATGAAAACAATAACTCTTTGCCGATCATGACGATGCAAATGTGAATATGATTACTGTTGATAAAGAACACAACTTGGAAGGGACTATTGTGCCAGTCCAGAGAAAGGAAAAGGTTAAATCATCAGCCTCTATCACCCCTATGATTACACCCGATTAAGGGCACCGCTCAGAGTAGTAAGTACTTCCTCCAAAGTCGCGGGTCATGTCACCATCTTTTCTTGGAAAAGCCCTATCAACCAATCTCCGAAGGAAGAGAGATGCTCTTTTGCCAAAGCCTGCTCCACCTCTGGAAGTCAGTCATTCGTCAGAGCATGCGCCACTCAGGAATCAAAGGTGGACGATGCAGCCAACCTCGTTGAGAGATTCAAAAGTCTTTTCATTACTGAAGAAGAAGCAGGATGCAGTGTGATTTTCGAGGATTACGCTAAAGACTCAACCATTTGGGATGCAGAGCAAGAAGATGATTCGGGAAATTGGACCTGTGCCCCAACCTTATTTCTCCCAGAAACTAGTTAATTTCGTTAATGTTTAATGAAATAATGCGATTCAGATTGAGGCCTGAATCACATATATGCATTTAATGGATTTTGCCTCTACTTTTTGAAAGCTTAAAAAGACAAATCTGCATTGCTTTTGCTATTTTAAAATCTGTTTTGTTTAATAATTTTCTTTTCTTTTCCATCATGCAAACTAATCTGTCGATAACGTGTGACACATTTGAAACAAGCAAGTAAGGCTTCGAAGAATATAAGGAAGACTCACAACCGGAAGAATCGGGCATTTTTGGAATAAGTCAAAGCCGATTTGGATGAAACATCGATGGTTGATAAGTCACAAGCATCGCACGGACGTTTGCCATTTGTACTCTTAGGCAACCGCACTATAACTGACTTCTACTAGGACAATGCTATATCTTTTCGCAGTCAAGTAGATACGTAATCATATACTAAGAGACTGATTGATGAAAAGCAGATGGACGCAGCTTGTCCTGGCAACCTTATCAGAATAGAATGGCCAAAAACCATCTATGCAGATGCAGTGAAGAGATACCATATCTAAGATTAGTTATTCTCTATGTAATACTTTTTCTATGTTGTAAAAGTTGCGCTCCCTTGGCGGGATACGCAAAGAACCCAGGTCGGGTTCCGTTTCCTAGATTGCAAATTTCCCCAAAAACACATTTCTTTGTAAACCTGAACTACGTTATGACCTGATTCCCTCGGCGGGATACGTAGGCGGCCGCATCGGCCTCGGTCCCACTTTTAGAAAAACCCTTACAATCTCCTTTGCTTGTAATGAACTACGTCATGACCTGATTCCCTCATGGGGATACGTAGGCGGCCTAAATCGGCTTCGGTCCCACCATTAGGAAATATTTTCTCCTTTATCTCGTACATGACAAAATGCACCCATCTGATCACCCTGGTAGGGCAGGCAAGCAATCTACACAAGACTCGGTTGTCCGTTTAAAAGATCATCATCCTCACATATCTAAACCGGGCATTTTTAAGGGATCACCGTCGGAGGACGCCGATAAACATGGAAAAGCATCGGCAAACTAAGTCTTCAGCCTAAGAGGATTTTGGATAAGACGCGTTTGCTTTGTTTCACCGCATGTCATTTGCTAAACGGACATTTACATATATGCATACTTTCTTATAAGCAATTTATTTTCAACAAATACTTCATTAGAGTTTAACAAGATTTTTATTACTAATATGCATATTTTCTTATACGCAATTTATTTTCACCAAATATTTTCATTAGAGTTTGACAAGATTTTTATTACTAATATGCATATTTTCTTATACACAATTTATTCTCACCAAATATTTTCATTAGAGTTCGACAAGAACTTTTTAATGATAAGCATACTTTCTTATAAACAAATTATTTTCAACAAATGTTTTCATTAACGGTTAGCCAAGACTGGGAACTGCAGGCAGGGCTACTGTGTCCAAATCGGCCAGGACATGCAGCCTATCAAGAGCCAAAGCTATCAAGTCAACGCGAATCAACCACCCTCCCCAAACTCACAAATTTTCTTTGAGTACAGTGTTCTTCAGGTTGAAAAAGCAGGGAAGCCACATCGATTATGATCAATTCCCAAAGAATTTCGGCACTACAACTCACTACAAGGATTACATTCTTGTTCTCAGATTTATACGAAGACATCATCTTGACCTACAGGGTCCCGACTATTATGTCTGCACAAAGATGTTATTTCGGATCACAAAGAACGACAACAAGGCAAACCCGACGGCAAAGACATCGCATCACATTTTCGCCCGTGCCAGGACAACATTTCAATTCACATGAGTTTGGATCGGCAGAAGATTCAGCACAACGTGGAACCCTATTACAGCAAACTGACGGCAAGGACGTCACTTACATCTCTTACAACAAGACAACATTTCAAAAACGTCGTCGACGTTATGGCAGCACGACAATCATTTTTTACAGCTTTACAACGACGTCAACAACATTACAATGACGTCTTCAACGCAGCAACTATCTTTTACCGCATCTCAACGACGTCAACAGCATTACAATGACGTCTTCAAAACAACAACTATCTTTTACGGCAATGCAGCAACTATCTTTTACCGCATCTCAACGGCGTCAACAAAGATTACAATGACGTCTTCAACGCAGCAGCCTATCTTTTACAAAGATTACAACAATGTAATTGGCGTTCTCGCAAAGACATCAACTATGTTCAACAGCATTACAACAACGCCCCCGCCGTTACGGCAACACGACATCTATCTTTACAGCATTACAATGCCGTCAACAACATTTCAACGACGTCTTCGGCGCAACGCCTATCTCTTACAACAAACAGCATTACATCCTTGCAACAACGTCATCACAATGACGTCTTCAACACAACACGCCAATACAACGACGACCTCAAAGATTACATTCTTGCAACAACGTCATCACAATGACGTCTTCAACACAACACGCCGATACAACGACGACCCGGTGATTACATTCTTACAACAACGACATCAACAACATTACAATGATGTCATCACGCGGCGCCCATACAACGGGTCATGAACAACACGCCTATGCAACGGCGTCTTCAGCACAACAATTATTTCTTACAGCATTACAACGACATCAACAACATTACAATGATGTCATCAGCAATACGCCCATACAATGGCGTCATCAACAACGCGCCCATACAACGGCGTCATCAACAACACGCCTACGC
Source organism: Anisodus acutangulus (assembly GCA_029783415.1). NCBI lineage: Eukaryota > Viridiplantae > Streptophyta > Magnoliopsida > Solanales > Solanaceae > Anisodus > Anisodus acutangulus. The sequence goes on along the minus strand of CM056500.1, from coordinate 45,215,016 downwards.
AATGGCGTCTTCTGCACAATATTTATTTTTACAGCATTACAACGACATCAACAACATTACAATGATGTCATCAGCAACACGCCCATACAACGGCGTCACAAACAACGCGCCCATACAATGGCGTCATCAACAACACGCCTACGCAATGGCGTCTTCTGCAAAACAATTATCTTTTACATTCTTACAACGACATCAACGGCATTACAATGATGTCATCAGCAACGCGCCCATACAACGGCGTCATCAACAACACGCCTATGCAACGGCGTCTTCTGCACAACATTTATTTTTACAAAGATTACAATGACGCCAACAAAGATTACAACGACGCCTTCAAAGACAACATTTATTTTACAAAGATTACAATGGCGTCAACGATTACAACGACGTCTTACGTACAACATTTATTTTTACAAAGATTACAACGACGCCAACAAAGATTACAACGACGTCTTCAAAGACAACAATTATCTTTTACAAAGAAAACAAAGATTACAACAACGTCCTCGACGTTACAGGCAGCATAACAACTGTCTTTTACATTATTACAACGTCTTCAATACAACACGTCAATCCAACGACGTCATTTCAGGCGCCCACCTTATAATGCGGGTATTTTAATTTCAGTCAGGCGCCCACCTTATAACAAGGGTATTTTAATTTCAGTCATGCGCCCACCTCCTAATGCGGGTATTTCTAAGTTATTTTCTACAATTTTTCTCGTGAGCTATACACTAATTATATCTTAAGCTTTAGTTTGCAGGAGTTTTTAATTTGCAGGAATTTCATCACGGCGTGGAACTATCTCTTACGGCGAATCGAGGCAAATTGGTCAACGACCTACTTCGAACGTCGATCCGCTTTTCCCATTAATTTCTCGCATATGCGACCAGTGTCATCCTAAGTCGACACTGGGGCATTGTTTCTTGAATGCACTATCTTTTTGCAACTTCTATACCCCCCGGGGATTCTATTTCTTACCATGCAGTTCCGATGATCGGGACAAAATTGGCTACTCAGTCAACTTTCTTTGGCCGAAAACTCTTTCATCGTCTCCGTCCAAAGAGGGGCATCTGTTGACACCCAATTTTGTCCCATCTTTTATGATTTTATTCGTAATTTTTAATATTTTGACACTTTTAAAATAATTTTAAAATATAGGCATATATGTGTATATCCTCTTATTATTATTATTATTCGCATTTTATATCATTTGCATTTTTATCATAATCATAAGTTATCCGAAAATTCTATGTTATTTATTCTCGCAAAATTGCATCGCATTTACATTTTTTATTAAGCATTAAACATTTCGCAAATATTATATTTTATTATTGTCACGTCGTTATGTTTATTTTAAATAATTCACATCTTTTACAAAACAAAAATAATATTCTAATATTAAGCCCTTTTATATTTCTAACCCATTTAATCTCCCTCACCCAAAATAAATCAATACCCCACAAAACAAAACAAACCCCAATTTTCTACTTACACCAAAACAAGCCCAAAACCAAATTCCCCTTTTATTCAAACCCATTTCCCTTCCCCTTTATTTCCCAATTCCCAAAACCCACAAAACAAAATCCCAAAACTTTTTAACTCCCAACCCAATACAAATTCCCCAACCAAATTCCAAAACCCAACACCCCTTTTTCCAAGCCCAAATCGCCCAATTAAAACCCCCAACCTGACCAAATTTCACTCCCTCTACCCATACCCGAGCCCAATTCCCTTCCCCTTCCTATTTTATTCAACTCCCAAACCCCAAAACCCAAAAATAAAAACAAAAACGAACCCTAGAGGCTCCCAACCAAGCCGCCACCCTACCCCCACGCCGCCACCCTACACCCCTACACCCTCGCCCTCACGCCGCCGACCCTACCCCGACACCGCTAAACCCATCACCTCACCAACACACCCCCAAAATCCTCAACACATGCCCCAAAAATCAGATTTTGTCCCCTTTATTTTGAAATTCAAATTGCTTTTAAGGGGGTATGAGGGGTTGGAGGTCGAGTTTGAGACCTATAAAACCCCCTTTATGCAATCGCTTCGAGGAGGGATTTTTCGGATAAAAAAAAGGTTTTGTTTTCTTGCTTAAGGTCAATTTTAATTTGAAATTTAGGTTTAAGTTTTGGTTGTATTGTATTTGTTTGTATTGTTCTTCACTAAAAAAAATCCGAAATCTTCTTAAGAACACCTCTTTGTTTCTTGCATGTGTTCTTCAACTTAAAGATTCCGAAAATATAGGTCGAAAATTATTGGTTTTTGGTGTTGAAGAATCTGAATTTTTAGCTATTTTCACTGTTTTTTCGGTTCCGGGTCACCGCTGTCGGGTCAACTGCCGGGTCGGGTCGGGTCATTCGGTCGGATCAAACATCCGAAAATCAGAAAACAGAGTCCTATTCCCAGAAAATTAGAATTCATAAAAATCTACAACAAAATCAGAATTCTAACATTTCCGAGCGGATTCGACGATTCAAAACACGCCTCGGTTAAGCTACCTAGGAAAAGGTTAGACTCGTTCCAATTCTTCTATATTTCTTAAAGTTTATTTGATTGTGTGTTTACGCTTGATTTAGTATGATATTTTGCTAAATAATGTAGTCTTGATTAATTGATATGATAATGAGACGTTTTGTATATACGTCGTTGGATTTACGATTTTTGATGTTGATATGTGATAGATGATATTGCCTCAATGTGTTGGTTAGCTAATTATTGTCATTAGCTTTAGTAAGGCATCTTGGGTTCATTATTAAGTGCAATACGGATAATGTAAGATTAATACGTGTTTGAAAGAGCTACGACGTGATTAAATATTCTTAGGACACTTAACGATTTGTTGATATTCAAAATTATTGTATGTTGTAGTTTGGTCGCTGCCTTTAAATCAAACAAATGAGCATACTTTAATTGATTCAAATGACGATATTTACATGTTATATTCTAGATTAATATGTGCAATTTTAAAAGGAATATATTATCCATGTTTAATATAATAGTATGTGTGTTTAGTTTAAGTTTATGAATGTTATGCTTCTTTAAGAATTAAGATTAGTCCAACGGAATTTATTATGTATGTATACATAATTTATACATTGGTCTTCCTTGCCTCTCTTATTTTTGTTTAAATTTAGAACCGGTTGTGTTATCATATAGTCTTTCTTCGGCTACTTTAATGTGTCAAAATCTGAAAAAAATAATGTCTTAAGTATATGTAGAATAGAAGGCCATGAATATTCATTCCTATGTACATTTAATGTTGTATATTTCGTGTATGTATGTATTAGGAATATTCATGTGTTGATATTTTCGTTCCGTCTACTAATCCTTTTCTTTTTCTTTTATTTACATGAAATGCATCGGGAGTAACGAAGAGTCTCGTTATGAGACTCATCATGACTTCGTCCAAAATGAAGAACCACATTCATATTCCTTGCATTCTCCGGCCTCGGAATTTCTACACAAATAGGGCGGGATGACATCATCATCCTCCCTAGTTTCCTCTTTTATTATTATTCTTTAATTTCGTTATTTCTATTCTTGGGCATGTAATAATTATTTTAATGCTTGTGTGATTGTTAGAATGCTTAGAATAATTAGGCCGTGAATAGATGAATGAATAGGATAGTCTAACTGCCGTTAGTTTATTTCTTAGGATCGTTTTTGGAAACCAACCGCTAGCTTTATTTGTTTAGGACCGTCTTGTGTGTTCCAAACTTAGCCTCTAGTTACTTTGTTCTATTTTTTAGGTTCGTTATGCATGCTTTAATATCTTTCAAAAATAATTTGGCTATCTATTATTCATTTTCTTTAATCCTAAAAAATAAGGTTTGCATTCTATCATATTTACAACCTTGAAAGATTTTTTCATAAAAATTGCTTATTTTATTATTCAATTGCCAACTATGTATTTTTCTATATAAAATATAACTTCGGGGCAATGATGAGGCTTAAACCTTTATTTCATCCGAGATCAACATGTTTAGTAGGCGAGGTGAATTATATATTCGCAGCCACGACGTGATTATAAGTGATCTTTTCTATTTCACCCGAGAGACCAACACGTTTAGTAGGCGAGGCAATCAAAAACAAACTACATTAGTCATATGTTTGCAGCCACGACGTGATTGGAATGTTCTTTTCAAAATTTAAGTCTGAGCCCTCCGCAATCAAAACATTCACTGTTTTGAATACGGATATGAAGTTATTTGTATTTAAATGTTTCTAACCGCTTTGTTCTTGACAAATTGCGAGGATTAAAGTAAATAACGACAAATATTCCTCGGAGTTTATTTATTGTTATTTCTTTCTTTAATTCAGCTTTTATCTCGCTTTGTATTGTAATATTATTTATCGCACTTATGTAATTATTGAAATGCTTAGAATAGGCAAACTTAGGATTTATTCGTAGGTTAGTTTAAGATTTGAAACCCGTCGCTAGCTTATTTATTTGTAGGCTCATAAACTTAGAAATTCTTCGCTAGTTTATTTATTTTAGGCTCATCACGCAATTCAAGATTTTCAAAACAACTTTTGTCATCTTTTATTTGCTTTATTAATCATACCGAATAAGTTTATCTTTTGTCAATTTACAATTTCATGATTCTCAAAATTTTACTTCTTTGATAGTATAAATAATTTATTGTCACAAATGCATATTTTTCAAAACTTTACATGTATCTTTCTTTTTATGTTATCTGAATACGCACCTGTATAAAATGCATCATTTACTAAATATTTGCAAACATCTTTTAATCTATTATACTTGTAAAACATGCATTTTCTAGTAATAATTAACCTGAGTTTTACCGGATAACCGCAAGTTAGCGGATCTTAAAGGATGCCTAACCCCTTCCCTTTAGGATAATAAAGAACCCTTACCTAGAATCTCGCTAGTTTCGCAGACCTAAAAATTGGAGTTTACATTGCAGCACTTAGTTTAATATGTAGGTGTCCTAATTCACCGTAAAAGATAATTAGGTGGCGACTCCTCAATCCTTTTTACCCAGGAATCACCCGGACACGTCCGCGCTCCGCTTTGACCCGAGCGAGGTCAAAATAGGGCGCGACAGAGGGTTGTGAGAGGCCAGTGGGACCAGCGGGCAGTGGGCCCACTGGAGAATTCTGGGTGCGGGAGATTTCCGAAAAATGCTGAATAATATACGGAGATATTTGTTCATCCAAAAAAATATACGAACTAGGCACGAGAGTATGTTTTTTAGCAAATGGAAACTGGGATTCATAAAAAATGACATGGCGATTAATGATTATTTTATTTGAGGATAAATCAAAGCATTTGTAACCACGATGATTTGATAGAAAACCCAAAAATACACACGGAGTCGACCGAGCCTGAAGTTTGTTAATTGTGGTGGACGAAAATAACGGATAACACAAACACCCAAAACCCCGAAGATGTGAATATGAAGGATTTTTATTATATAAAATTTGAAGGGGGGGGGGAGAATATGTCAAACCTTTTGAAGGAGTTATGTTAAGTAGATATGTAGCTATTTGAACAGCATGGTGCCAAAAATATGGGGGTACGGAAGCATGAAGTAATTCAGTGCGGATAATATTATTTATGGAATGAATTTTACATTCGGCTTTCCCATTTTGTAAAGATGCATGAGGACAAGAGAAACGAAAATTTATCCCATTATTAGCGCAGAATTCCCAAAACACCCCATTGTCATATTCTTTGCCATTATCACACTGAATATTTTTTTATCTCATGGTCGAATTGGGTTCTAATGAATGCTCTAAATTTTAGAAAGATGGAAAAACTTGAGATTTCTTCGCTATTGGAAACGTCCATAGAAATTTAGAATAATCATCCAGAAAGAAAACATAATACCGATGACCCACAGAACTAGGAACAAGAGACGTCCATAAGTCGCTATGAATAATATCAAATGGCATTAAAGTATGAGATTTTGATTCTACAAACGGCAACTTAACAATTTTCCCTATAGAACAAGATTGACAATTTTGAGTACCCTTACATGAAATAAAACTATTTTTATCTAAAAATGACAAAATAGAGGACCCTGGATGACCAAGACGAGCATGCCACAAGGAAGGAGAAATGGCTGCAAAAGCTGACGGCGGGGTTTGACTCGATGGACCGAAACTGGGTGTGATAGGATAAAGATCCCCCTACTATCACACCTCATGAGTGGACTCTCAGTCTTGAAATCCTTCACAGAGAAATCAAATAGATCAAATTCAATAGAAACAGAATTGCCAGTAGTGAATTTACGGACATACACTAAATTTTTAATCAATTTGGGGCATGAAGGGTATTTTTCAAGATAAGGGGTGGATGGGGGGAGACAACGTTTTATGACCATACCCACGAATTGGAATAGAATTACCATCACCAACAATTATCCCGCAGGGTTTCTCAAATTGGAATAAGACGAGAGCGTACCTGAATCGGATGTCATATGGGTAGTGGCCCGGTGTCCATATATCAATTTTGGTCCGGTGGATTTAAACCAAGCGTGTGCATTGCGGATTCGATGTCGGTATGTGTTGGTGTTGCGGCGTGATGGACTTGCGGGGGCCGAGGCCCAAGCACCCTCGCTTTGCCCAGACCCGTATTGTCAGCCGTCAGAATCGACCAGGCCGACCGGGCCTGGATCGCCGCCGGGCCGCCATCGCTGCCGGGCCGCCACTACCGCTGGGAAGGAAAACCGGCCGGGCCCAAATCGCTGTTGTGGGCACATCCGCCATCGTGCATAGCCCACTGTGGGCCCCAGAACTGTTGTTGCTGCTGCTGACCACCGCGAGGACCCCCACCGCCACCACCATTCTGCCGGCTGCGTCTATTGTTGCCGTCGCGGTTTTTGCCATTTTTCTTATTTCCAATCTTTTTGCCGCTACCGTTGTTGCAGTTTTGGCCCGAGTTGTTCGACACTTTAGGATACACCGTGGACTCGGTCATCATGACTACGGAACTAGTGCTGGTAGCCACTCGTTTCGCCATGCCTGTTTCTTCTAGTGTAAGCATAGAACGCGCTTGATAAAATTGCGGAAGTGGATTGCTTTGCCGAAGAAGCATTCCCACACCACTATAGGCCTCGGAGAGGTCGAAAACCATTTGGAAGACCAAACGATCGTTTGAAACCGGCGTGCCAACGTTGCGAAGTTAGTCCGCCAATTCCTTTAATCTTTTGCAATAAGCCGAAACATTAGGAAAATCTTCCATATTGACGTGGGAGAAATCCTGCTCAAGGTTAACGGCTCTAAAATTTTGATTATCTTGGAATATATCACACAGTCTATACCAAGTTGCATGTGTCGTAGCGTCAGGCTCAATAATTGTTTGCAAAAGGTCGGTAGATATGGTGGAATATATCCACTGAAGAACGGTAACATCAATAGTCGTCCACAACTTAGGATCATCCTCGCATTTTGGCACCTCCGTATCCTCAGGAGCCGCGGGGATTATGTGATGGATGACTTGATGCGATCGTGCGTGAATTTTGAACAGTTCGGCCCACGTCGCATATTGGACATTTTCTATTTCAAGAATGAGAGGGATGTTATTCTTGATGTTAGAAACTGTAAGGGCCGGATGAAACATGTTCCGGGATGTAGACATATTGATAGAACAATATGTGATTGAAGGATTAGGGAGAAATTTTTTGGAAGAAGGGAGTTCTCGTCGGCACGAAACCCGAGAGCAATGTCTCGGATTTGGCAAGGGATTTCGACGGAAATTGTGGAGTATTTGGGAGAGAAAATAAACCTAGACTCTTGATACCATGAAAGAAATAATCCCTTGATTATTTTCACTAATTGAAAGGGTATATATACAAGTTACATATTTCCATAATAGGAGAATCCTATTCATATTCTATTCCTAAAACCTTATTCTACTTGGATACTAACTATACATTTATGGTAATACAATTATTATGGTAAGTGTACAATACTAATTACATTACAATATTACCTAAACCAGGAGACTAAATATTACCTAAATCATATACATTATTTACAGTAATAGTGCTAAACCGAGAGCCCCATATACACACAATATACATGTATATTGTGTGTATATGGGGTATATTTAACAGTAAGTACTTTTGAATGTTCCAACTCAATTTACATAAACATGTATGACCATGAAACAAGGAAGTTTAAGATTAGCTTTAAATTAGAACTACCTTGGAATTAACCAAGTCCTGCAGAAAGTTAGAGAAAGAGCAAACTTTGTTGATCAGATGTTGAAACTTGAAACTATTTCTTATTTGAGTTGTAAAGATTCATATTCTCACTCAAGAATTAGGCCAAAAAAGCAAATTAAGCTAACCCCATCAAGAAAAATTAAAGGAGAAAACTTTTGAAAATGCTCCAACTTCAATCTATGTTGCTCCGACCCTTCAAAAATATCGACAGGTGCGTGTTGGATCCTCCAAAAAAGCAATGCATTTTTGGGGATCCAACAGCAACATAAACTTCAATGTCCACAAACATGCTTGAGAATGACATTAGGAAGAGCAAAGTCTGTTCATTAGATATTGAAACTATTCTGATGTAAGTTATCAAAATTCATATTCTTTCTTCAAGAATTTGGGATTAATAGCAAATTAGGCTAACCCCATCAAGAATATTAAAGGTAAGAACTTTTAAAATGCTCCAATTTCATGTCAATTAACATGTATGAGAATCAAAATCAGGAAACTTACTGAGCAGAGTATTGACTTGACAGCAGAACTACATGCAGTGTCAGATATATTCATACCCTCAAATAACTTCTTTAATTGCAGATCTTTGGAAGAGTCACAACAGACTCTTCCATTATATGGACAAAAATCCAAAGTCTTACTTGGTGTAGTAGGTGCTCCTACATATATACAATGAATAATCAGCAAAAGAAAACAAAAATTTGTATTAAAATGACACTTTGATAGAAATTGAACTACTCTCATCATAAAGATTATGAAAAAAGTTACTCAAGTCTCTGCATAAAGGGATTGAATAAGATGGAGAGATGAGGTCATACAGAAGGAGACAAATGAATGAGAACAGCAAATTAAGGTGTTTGTTCATTTTGGGAAAGATGAAGCAGAGAGGACAAGAACAAACATGCAGCAGCAAATATGGATTTTACTCCCTTCTTATTCTTATCATTATGATCATTATGATGGAGATACTTGAAGCAGCCCTATATTTATAAAAAAAAAAATATTATACGTAAGTGAATAGATAAGGAAAAGCATAACTAGACATTTCCTACCATATTCTGGACAAAAAGTTCTTATGTAGTACTAATTATGAGTTAGAACTTCTATCTAGGATACAAGGGAATCTAAGATTTAAAATTTATGATTTCTATAACGATCTTTGTTAATGTATACTACCTTTGTTTCGCTTTATGTGTAGTCAGACTGAGCATGAAGCTTAATAAAGTAAAAGAAATTCTTGAATCTAATGGTCTTAAACTAAAATGTATGTACATGCCTATTGAATATTATGATCTTGAACATGCTATGTGAGATATTGAAATTAAAGGGTTATTAAATATAAAATGTGACATTTTTTTTAAATAGATTATAAAGAAAAGTAAGGTGGAGGTAAGGTATGTGTACACCCTACCCTCCCCATACCTCACGGTGTGGGATTGTAGGATTTTGTTGGGTTCAAAACACATAAGTAAGACACAACGGAAGTTTAAAATTTTGTTCTTACTTACCCCACAATTACTTCTGGTATGGTTATATGACAAGAAAAAACCTATAACATAAAACATGGACACCTACATGTTGTATTAACTGGAATCTTTATTAACTGTGGGTTCACACGCGAAAGCCTTTTCGATTGCAAGCTCCAAGCTTCAATGTATTTCTCCTTTGGAAAGCTAGGAAATCCGGCAGAGGTTCGAGAGAGTGTTTTGATTCTAAGTCTCTAAGACTTAGAATAATAATATGAAATTAAGTGTCTTGAATAATGAAGTGAATGTATGTATTTATAGGTGAAAAATTAGGTCAAACCGGATTAGGGTTTGACCTTGGGCCTGACCCAAAAATCGAGACAGATTAGGTCATTAGTGCCGCGGCGCTTGACGTGGCCCTACACTGTCTCGATTTATTTTTCGCACATTCTTAATTAAATCCAAAATCCAATTTTGACTTAATTAAAACAATCATTATTCATTTAAATATCTCGATTCTAAATCGAATATTTAATACTCTCTCAATACATCCTTAGATCGAAAAGACAATCGACATAGTGTGACCCTACATGCCTTCAGATATCGACATTAATCAAATTAAGGTATACGCGGAACTCCTAGACGGCGCCGCAAGACGAACTCAATATGTGAAGTACGTTTACACAAATCCATTAATCTTAACCTTTATGTGGTAAGATAATATCCTTTCATTCACAACACACCCGATCAAGCTTAGGATTTGTCAAGTGTCTATCCAAATGGCTTAATCATTGTATCTCATCTATATTAGTTGACAACTAAACCATATTCTAAATATGTCTATTGCGTTGGCCAACGACTTAGTCAACCTAATATCACTGAGAATCTGAATGTTCTCTCGAATATACATTTGAGGAATGAATCATAATCTTGGCTCAACTACCACCTTTAATCCACATCGTAATGTACCCAATACAAGTCGTATCTCAACCTATAAGGTATTTGAGCTTAGGACAGGATCAAAATATATTACTTTGTAGACATGGTGCGTATTGACCTCAAGTCTAAGGACTTCTATCTCCGACACACTGATCATACTTTAGACAAGTATAACAAATAGTATATCAGCAGGGTATATCAATACTTCCAAAGTATGCATGTGTCCATCACGAGTAGTCATTACTCGTAGCAGGTGTGACATACTACATCCTCTAAGGATGTGATGCAGACCACATGTCGACTTATCACATATCATCGATATCCCATTCTCGATGATCATTAGTCGAGGCTATTTTAAGAGTTACGTTATAATATTAATATCTCACATTATTAATAACAGCGTAATCTCCAAGGATGCATATTATAGAATATTATAAACAATCAATTAATAATTCAATAATTGCAAATGCCAAAATATTAATCTCCATTAATAATAATACGAATGTGTATAAAGTACATTTGTCCTAATACAGATTGTCTCTAGGGCATAAATATACTTTCAGGGATTTCACTGGGTATGTTGTTGTTGTATAAAGAAAAGTAAGATACATAAATTGGAACAACGGAAGTAATAATAACTGAGTTCACTATATAATATTTAGATATTTAATGAACTTCTTAATACATAAATAAATTTAGACAAAAATTATTGAGTTCATATGAACGTATATATTACATTATAGATCCGCCGTTATGCGCTGATAGTATAAAAGAAATTTTATGGTGTAAGATCATCTAAATAACTATAGAGTAACCTCTATAATAAATTTCATTAGTAGTAACATGAAGAACAAGGCATGTTGTCTGATAGTCTAATACAATATGTTAAAATATAATAACTATAATTTTTTTTTTATAGAAATCAAATCCATTTAAATGTAACTAATGATTTTCCAAAAGGTGTTTGAATATTTTTCATGCTCTTTTAAGGTATGATGAATTATGTGTACCAGAAAGGTTGCAATTTTCCTCTCTTTTGAGTGGGTATATTTTATGGTTGTATAGTCGTTGAATGTAATAAAGTTATCAGACCCTTTAGACAAAATTGAAAATTTTATGCTACACTTCCGTATTGATGATAAATATATTGAGATAAAGGAAAACTTTGTTATGTTAACTAAATTGTTCTTACTTTTAGTGCCTATTTTTGTTGATTTTTCTTCACAATAAGTATATTTTTAAAATTAAGTGGACCAAACAGGGGTAAAATAGAGATAATGTCATTAAATAGTTGTCAAATAAAAAAAATGATATTCTTTTTTAGGCAAACTAAAAAGAAAATGGTGTCACATAAATTGAGATAGAGGGAGTATATACTATGATTATATAGCAGACAAGTATTATAATTTCCTCCGTTTCAATTTATGTGTCATCATTTTTGCTTCGCTCTTCAAGCTCCGCCCCCCTTACTCAACCTTAACATCTATAAAAAAGCCCTTTTTCCTTTTCTAAATATGGTGAGCTTTGAAGCCGTAGCTTGTTGATTTTTCCATCATCCAATCCATAACAAATCGAATGAAACCTGGCGAAAAAGAAGTGAACACGAAGCTGAAGAATGAAGTAGCTCGCCTAAAAGGAGAGGAACGAGCTTCGTCTTTCAAACCCCCAATCCGCTCTCGCTCGTCGCTACTAACGGGGTCTCGGTTGATTTCCCTTCCTTTAGTTATTAAAATGTTTCAGCACTTGATACAGAGTTTAAGAAAAAAAGAAAACAATTTAAAATTTGTGATTCAAAACAAATCTTAAATACGTGTGACTATAAATCATCAAATAAAATTAAATTATTTTTAAATATAAAAAATAACATTCATTCTTTTTGGAACAAACTAAAAAAAAAAAAAAAATGCAACATATACTATAGTTTTAATATATCTTTAAGAAAAGTACTAGTAAAGGTGGATAATATCCAGGTCCCACTTCTTCTAGAAAAACGTCATAATGTACAAGACGTTTCAAGTTTAACGTGGTCAATTTTTGGCCATGAAGCTTACCAACGACCATCCTCCATCTACTTGTATAACTATCCATCTGTTAATTGCTCTCAAATTAATTGCATAAAGTCAATGTAGATTTGTTCCCTAAGAAGAGCTAATGTTTTAATTTCATAAACATTGAGACAAAAATGATCCTTATTATCAAATAAAATCACGGAAATGCATAACATTCTTGCTTCTTCTGTCTCAAATTAATTTTCATATTTCGTTTTCTCGAGAGTTAATATGACTGATATTTGAAACTAATTTAAATTAAATCAACTTAATATCTTATAATTAAAATTCAGATATTCAAAAATAACATATAAAAATGCTATAAATTGTAATTTTTCTCATGTCAACTTAATGAAAAAATACATTTTAGAATATTAGTCAGAGTTTGTATATACCTGCATAATTCTAACCAACAATCAAACAACGCCACACATAAACACAATTTAAATCAAAGTTACAAAGTTTAATGAAGTCATAATTAATGAACCAGGTTCGTCCCTATTTGCCCCCAACCTACTATTTATATGTCAAATCAAACACTTAATATCTAAAAAAACACTCCATTGCATTTTCATTCTTCTCTTCTTTAATCATGGCTGAAAATGATTTGAAACTATTAGGTGCATGGCCTAGTCCATATGTTATGAGGCCACGTATAGCCCTTAACATAAAATCTGTGGGTTATGATTTTTTAGAGGAACAATTTGGTACTAAGAGTGATCTTCTCCTTAAATCAAACCCAATTTATAAGAAAATTCCAGTTTTAATTCATGATGGAAAGCCTATTTGTGAATCTCTCATCATTGTTGAGTACATTGATGAAAATTGGAATTCTGGTCCCTCTATTCTTCCCTCTGATCCTTATGATCGTGCCATTGCTAGATTTTGGGCCACTTATATCGATGATAAGGTGTGTGCTTAATTTTCAGTTTCATCTGTTTTTGTTTCCTATAGTTGAATATTTATCTCTGCTTGATAAGTGTATTAAGTATGATATGTATTCTCTAGTAGAGGCGGGGTTATGATTTTGAATTCTCGAAGATTTACTAGGCTCTTGATAAGTTAATTATAAATATAAAATGAACCTTTAAATACAAATACAAAGTTTGATTTAAAATTATTGAGTTCTACTAAATCTGTTTGCGAAGTTATAGCTTTACCCCTATTTTCGAATATGTTTGGCACCACGAAAGTAGTTTTACAAGAAAATATTTTTCATGATGGGAGTCATTTTATTTTAATGGTTGTTGGTTACTGAAAAGTATTTGTGGAAGCTCTTTTTTCCTTACAATGTATCTTTAACTTTCAGTTTCTTGTTGCTCGCTCCAATTAATAATTACACAATATTTTTAATCTTTATTATTAATTTGTTTTATCCTCCAATTTGCTTAAATTATTATTAGTTTATAACATATATATTTTTCAGAAGATATTCGCCTTATCAACAACATATCGAATTTTCTTTTTAAGAAAATATGAAAAAGATTCACATGAAAAATGACTTCCATTGTACTAAACACACTCATGTAGCACCTTAGGCCTCAGGTAGCACTCTAGGCAAATTCAATATCTACAAAATATGAGAGAGATGCTGAGTATATAAGAAAGATAGATTTGGATTTTAATAATGCGTTTTAAAACTATGATAGCCAAGATCACTAGCGGACGACGTCACTAGTTAACGAGATTGTTATTGCGTTGTCATTTTCCTTGTGGTATATGTGAGTGTAATGTATAGTTGTGACTAGTAAAACAATTATTACATGATAATGACAGCTATATTGTAAGTATCTCGTGGACTGCTAGGTTGTTAATCACGATTCTTGAGCCATTAATTAACATGATAATTACTTCCAAAATTTAAATATTTTGTGGATTTATAGGTTGTAAATCCTTTTTAGCCTGTTTTGTTTTCTTTTGTGTTTTCAGTGAGGGAAAATGTTTTCTTAAAAAAGAATTAACCAAACACTAGAAAATATTTTAACTACAATTTTTTTTTCCTATACCAATAAATTTTCATTTCTTCAGTAATTAAGATCTCTTGTTCTGAAGATTGACATCGAGATAAATGACTAAAGCTAGTTGTAGTCTTATTAAGTTGTTTAATTTCTGTCTTTATGGCGTAACGGAGAGAAAAAATGTGAAAAGAGGAAAAGAAAAAGGTTATACCTTTATGGATCACAATTTTATTGTACTAATAATCTTATTATAGCTCATTTAAAACTGTTCAAAATGCATTAGTAATTACAATATTATGAAAAAGGAAGTAAAACTAGTTGTATCTAGTGGTATGTTTTGCGGTTTGTGTACCATATTCGGGTACTTTTTGGCTAAGAACAAAATCAAAGAGCACCTGCAGTAGCATTTCATTTAGATAGGCTAAATATTGATTCTTTGTGGGGTTCATGTTTTCCTTATCAGTTGCAGTTGTATTGTACTGCACAAATAGAGAAAAAACGACCTTTTTTATACATATAAATTGTTGAATCCTCTTGACACGAGAGAAGTTTGTAATATGATAAGTAGTAAATTGGCTCAAATTTGCTTTAGATCATAGATTCGAATCCCAGGTTTCACATTCTTGCATTTTTGGAAATCCCCTTAGAATTCCTAACTCCCACACAAGTAGTATTAATATTTTAGTTGATGGTGCAGTGGTTTCCAGCACTGCGTGGCATAGCAGCAGCACAAGGAGAGGATGCAAAAAAGGCAGCAACTGAGTCGGTGATCGAAGGCCTAGTGTTGTTGGAAGATGCCTTCAAGAATTGCAGCAAAGGCGAGAAGTTCTTCGGCAGAGACAAAATTGGATACTTGGACATTGCACTTGGTTGCTTCTTGGGTTGGACGAGGGTGACCGAGAAATTGAACAACCTAAAGCTGCTCGATGAATCCAAAACTCCAGGTCTATACAAATGGGCTGAAGATTTTTGTGCTGATAGTGCTGTCAAAGATGTCATGCCTGAAACTGATAAGCTTGCTGTGGCTGCTAAGGTCATTCTGGCCAAAATTAGAGCCCAAGCATCTAGCTAGTGTTGTTTTTTTTAAAGGTGTGTTGGTAGCTACTTTAATTCTCTAGCTAAGGTGATGTATGATGAGCACAATATTTGGTCTTCAAGGGCTAAAAATTATCTTGTCCTCGTGTAATAAGCTATTCAGAAATGAGTACATGAAGCCAAGATCTACTATCTGTTAGTTAACTCTAAATGGTGTTTTGGTGTGGTGCCTTGAGCAACTTGCTATTCTAGAAGTCATATTATTCTAAGTTAGGAGAAGGAATTAAAGGGCAATTTTGTTGCTTGTTTTAAACCAAATGACCCTTATAGTCTTGTCATGTGGATGATTCTTCATTCAATCATGGTTTGTCTTTTGAATCATGTGTAACTAATGCTGGTATAATTTAGTAACACCAATTACTAGTTACTACTCCTCCCATTTCACTTTGTTTGGCGCTATATACTTATTAGTTCATTTAAAAAAGAATGATTTATATTCTTATATTTCCTTAAAGATCTTGAAGCTTCCATAGTCACAAAAGTGTTATAATATGTTTAAGATCATAAATTTTAAATATCTTACAACCACACAATGTTATGATATAGTTAAGATAATAAGTTTCAAATTTTTTTGAATTTTTTTGGGATGGAGGAGGAAGAGCAATCTCAAATTGTCAAAGTGTCTTTGGAGAATTTTGCATGGTCGGAATTCAACAACAAATGGACAAACTAATAAGGTCCTCTCATTTTAATGTCCTCACCCACACACTCTGCCAACTAACTTCACAGTCCACTCTTCACACCATACTTTAAGCACTATTTATATCTCAAACACTTGCCCAATATTTAGAAAACATCACCTATTTGATTAGTTTCTTAATTTACTCTCGCTCTATATAATTGCATTTTCTGTTTCTAATTCTGCTTTGATCATAGCTGAAAATGATGTGAAACTATTAGGATCATGGCCTAGTAAATTTGTCATGAGGCCTCGGATAGACCTTAACATAAAATCTGTGGACTATGATTTCTTGGAGGAACAAATAGGTTCAAAGAGTGAGCTTCTCCTTAAATCAAATCCAGTTTACAAGAAAATTCCAGTTCTAATTCATGATGGAAAGTCCATTTGTGAATCTCTAATCATTGTTCAGTAGATTGATGAAGTTTGGACTTCTGGTCCCTCTATTCTCTCCGCTGATCCTTATGATCGCGCCATTGCCCGCTTTTGGGCCTCTTATATTGATGATAAGGTACATATTTCTGGTTCTTTGGGTGTTCATGAACTCTAGTCTTATCTTTAAAAGTTTAAGTTATTAGTAAGTTGTTAGGAAACACACTTTAAATTACTTAATTATATTATGCCTCCTACGTAGGGGTGGCCAACGGGGCGGGTACGGGGCGGGGCGGATCCCGGCGGGACCGGTCCTCCGGCAGGACTGGCGGGATCCGCCGATGTCCCGTCCCATTTCCGGTCCCGTCAGAAAAAGGGACCGATCTTATCGGGCCGGGGCGATGTCGGGTCGGTTACAGGATTTTATGTTTTTTTTTCACTTAATTTTAAAAAATAACATATATAAACAACTCAATAATTGAACAAGATAGTGTAGTAAAAACATGTCAAAGCTGTTTTTGTGCCTCTTATATTATTTAATAGAAATATTATTTTTTTGTAATACAATTTCAAAATTGCAACTTTGTGGTGTTGAAAGTTGCAAATAACATAGTAAAACTACAATTAAAAAAATTACATATTTAAAAACACTTTCTAGTTTCTTCACAATGTCTTGTGGTTCTTCAGTTGGAATTGGAATTTGTTGGTCAAATTACTCGACGTCGCTTCCACCTCCATCGGATAAGATTTCGTTGTAGTTTTCGTCGTCTTCTTCGTTGATCTCCGGTTGACCGCACCTTCTATGCTCCGCTCGTATTTAATCTCTGAATAATACTGCAATCTCTTCTCTTTCTTAGAGCGATCTGATCAAATAGGGGATCAGACCACTCCTGGTGTTTTAACTAGTCATAATGGTCGGCTTAATTAGTATCCTTTCGGTATGTGTTGTCTCCCGCTAATGAATGTATGTGCTCTCCTATTTGAAATCTTCTAGCAGAAAAAGCGCTTTCAGACGCTGTTGATGACGCTTGAATGTTCAACACATCTTGGGTCATCTTTGACAGTGTCGGAAATGTCTTCTCATTCTCCCTCCAGTATTTCAGCAAGTCTTCACGCCCTTCTTCATTGAGAACTGTTTGGTACGGTACAATACCCTGCAAAACAAAAATATCAAACTCGCTAACTTGATTAGTAGTGGTATCACTATACATTCTATTTCTAAGTCTTTCAATATTTGCCGCAGAAACATCACGTCTTTTATAAGGTTGTATTGTAGAAGAAGAAGATGGTATAGAAGCCGGTTGGTTGCTAGCACTTTCTTGATGGTAATATCTATATACTTTTTTACATTCATCGTGTATGCTAGATAAAACTTCTTCTTTAGTTGGTTCTTTAGGTGGTTGGTCATTTGGATTTTTTGGAGTTGGAGGTGGAAGTACAACTATGCAATCATAAATAGTTTCAATAAGTGTTTTACAACCGTCTATTTTAATAGTCGGATTTAATACAGTACCAATAATATAAATAGTGGGAATAGGAATAAAATATTTTTTTAATTTGATAAACATTTTTTTAATAGGTGCCTTATAAGATGGTTTTTCCATATATTCACTAAGTAATAAAAATATTAAAGCTATATAAAATAACATAGTTGAAATAGTATGATAATATATACCAGAAAATTATTTTGTTGCTTGAAAAATTTTCTCTAAAAATACAATAAGTTCTGAAAAAAAATTTCAATCGTTATCTACAACCATATCAGTTGGATTTCGATTATGGGCGTTAAAAAATAAAGTTATAGGTCTTCTATAATCATAAGCAACAAGTAGTTGTTCGTATAAAGAATTCCACCTAGTCGCTACTTCTTCGAATTTTTTTTCTATAAGGTAGTCCACAATCGTAACAAGTTTTTTATATTCTTTTTTTCATTGTATTCTATTACTTTTGAAATAAAGTTTATAGCAAATTGTATTTTATTAAGAATGTCTTCAAAAAGTGATAGACCATCCTTTACAACTAAGTTATATATATGACACACACATTTTATATGAAAATGATTAGGAAAAGATGGAGTTAAAAGATCTTTGAAAAGTCTAATATCATAATTATTAGAAGAAGCATTATCTAACGTAATTGTCATTATTTTGTCAGTTATACCATAATACTCGCAAATTTGATGAATATTTTCTGCAATAAAACTTTCAGTGTGCCTATCATCAATATATCTATATGCTAAAATATGTTTTTGCATAGACCATTTATAATCTATCCAATGACATGTTACAGTTAAATAATCATGTCTGTTAGTACTAGACGTGATAGATACTTTGCCAGGAAAATCATATAATGAATAACGTAAATACTGTTGATACTCATGTACAAATTTAAAAACATCTCTCCTAACATTTGATCTAGAAAAATCGTTAAAAGTAGGATTATTATCTCTAATGTAATGAATAAAACCAGGAGAGGAAGGAAATGAAAAAGGCAAATCGTTCACCGTAACTAATTTTGCTATTGCTTTCCTATCTCTATGTTTATCGCATTTGGGGCCTACAATTCCCCCCGTCATCGGGTTAATTTGACTCTGTACTTGGTCTGGGACAGTATATGAACCTTGTCCCGACTAAGAGCGCTTTGGCGCACCCGACATTTTAGCCTCGTATTCATCCCACCTAACTTTGTGAAGGTTTTGTACATGTCTCAATAAACCTCCCGTCCCACCCTGACCTTTTCCCATTTTAAATTTATAAACATTTTTACAAATTTGACATCTAACTACTTGATTCTCTGGGTCCCTATAAAAAAAGTCATGCATCTGATTTTAATTTTCGCTATGTTGGGCCTCGTCTCATACTAGGGGTAATATGAGGCGTTCCAGTTTCAGTTTGAGGTGCACTGGTGGATGTGTCATCTACATTAGTTGGCGTGGCATCTAAATTATCTTCTAAATTAAAGTCTGGTTGAGTTGCAAAAAATATCTCATCGTCTAATGGTATATCATTAAAAAATTATGTTTCATCTATATATGTGTAATCAATCAAATCATCTTGTCTAGGAATAGGATGACTAGAAGAAGTGCCCCTGCCCTTGTTACCCCTACTAGAAGAAGCACTTTTACCCTTACTCTTAAACATTCCTCTTATTCCTTCCATTTTAATTATGCTAATAAATAATTAAAGATAATGAAATTAAATACGCTAATTAAAATAAAGCAACAATAATAATTTAAAGAAGGAACGAAGGTACCATACACCAACGTAACATCGACGTGTAATCGAGGTTGAAAATTGAAACTTTGCTCGATGGATGATCCTCAAGCTAGTAGCCAACTTCACTCCCAATTTTTGAACTTTGATATATTTATACAAATGAACAAATAAAATTTAATATTTAGTAGACAATGTAGACTTGTAGAGAGATAGATTGGGAGATTGTAGGAAGATTTGTGAGAAAGATGAAGATAAAATGAGGTATTTATAGTTGAGAAATTGGGTTAAAGTGTAAATATATTAACTTAGAAGTTAAAAATAAATATTGGGGTAGGGGGATTGCGGGGAGGCCAAAAATGGTCGTTGCACAACAACCAAAATATAAAATGACCGTTGTGCAAAGGATATTTTTTTGCAAAGGGGAGGGGATCGGGCGGGACCGGGGCGGGTCGGCGGGATCGGGCGGGACGAACCCAGGTCCCGTCCCGAGTTCGAGTACCGTCCCCCTTCTTTTTTTTTTAACGGGATCGGGCGGGACCGGGCCGACCCGGCCCACTGGCCACCCTTACTCCTACGGGAGTGTCTGATTCTTTTTCATGGCGTAGTATATTTTTTTTTTGAGTGACAGTGGCACCTCTAATACCATATCAAAATTGTGTGATTATCTTATCTAAAACTTTAAGCTATTAGGAATAGCACACTTTCAATTGCTTAATTATGTTAGGTATGTCTAACTATTAAATTTCTCTGCTTAATAAATGATAGTGGCCTTTAATTGTATATTAGTGGTTTCTGTACCACATTAGGGTACATTTGACACAGAACACAAACATAGAGAACTTGTAGTAGTGTTTTACATTTTGTATAGATATGCTAAATATTGGATTCTGTTGGAGACTCGCATTGGTTTAGAGAATGAGCAATTCTCACCTCATGAGATAGCTTTTGGAATTAAGTTAGCTTTCGTATAAGAGCCAGTTCACATCCCTATTCTTGGTTTACCCAATGTTGGTCCCCCATGCTTTGTTGTTCACGTTCCAGATGTTCAGTCTTGAACGTGTGTGGGAGAGTGTTAGGATCCCACATTACTTCAGGAAATGGGCTGTTGTCTCTTTATATGGTCTTGCGCAATCCTCAACTCATGAGCTAGCTTTGAGGTTGATTTAGACCCAAGTTCTTTTTCCTTAACAAATTTTTTGTGTTGTTCGTGTATTTCTTTTCAGTGGTTGCAGTAGTATTTACATTTTAATTAATGCTGCAGTGGTTTCCATTACGCCGTGTCTTAGCGGTAGCCCAAGGAGACGATGCCATAAAGGCAGCACCCGAGCCAGTGGTTGAAGATCTGGTATTGTTGGAAGATGCCTTCAAGAATTGCAGCAAAGCCAAGAAGTTCTTTGGCGGAGACAAAATTGGATACGTGGACATTGCCCTTGGCTGCTTCTTGGGTTGGATGAGGGTGACTGGGAAGATGCACAATGTTAAGCTGCTTGATGAAGCCAAGATTCCAAGTCTATACAAATGGGCTGAAGATTTTTGTGCTGATAGTGCTGTCAAAGATGTCATGCCTGAAACTGATAAGCTTGCTCAGGCTGCTAAGATCCTTTTACCCAAAATTAGAGCCGATGCATCTAGCTAAATCCGTACTGTCTTCTTCTTCTTTCAAGATATGGTGCCTATTTGATGTTTGTTTCAGTTCTTAAAACTGAAAATATTCTACACCAAACTGAATTCATAAATTGAATGAGCAATAATTCTTGGTGAGTTACAACACAATCAAACCTGAACGGAGTGTCTTAAGCAACGGAGGACATTATCTTAGTTTCTGACTTTCCAGGAAGTCGTTTCTGCTAGTAGCATGAACTTTTCATCTTCTGTTTAGTGGTAAATGGAACACTCCAAGCAATATATTAGTTTATGGTTGCCATCTCATTATTTTATGTTAGGAGAAGGAATTAACTCTTGTGGTGCCGGTAAAGTTGATCTCATTTTTCCTGTTGTATACTATTTTAATCCAACTATAGTAGAAGATTCAGATACACTCATCTTGTGATTCACTAAAGTTGTAGTAAACTATAGGCCAAATATTAAAAACATGAAAAAGGACTAGATTCATGACACGTAGAGATACTGCTTGCCGTCTTTATGATTACATTGTAAGCAGTAGATGCTTAATAGTGTTCTCCGCCAGCTAGGAGAATCTTGCTGATCCGACATTGTTTGTCTCATGAGGTCTAAGGGGGCATAAAAGAGTGTCTAATTCTGTGCTAAATAGATTTTCGAGTCCTTGAGTTGGCTATGGCAACCAGCAATATAAAGCTTCTGGGAAGGAATG
This sequence comes from Anisodus acutangulus, assembly GCA_029783415.1. Classification (NCBI taxonomy): domain Eukaryota; kingdom Viridiplantae; phylum Streptophyta; class Magnoliopsida; order Solanales; family Solanaceae; genus Anisodus; species Anisodus acutangulus. The sequence continues at coordinate 45,192,705 of CM056500.1, read as the reverse complement.
GATGCCCTTTTGTGAATCGAGCTCAAATGGCCCTTAACTTGAAGTCCATAGACCATGAATTCATCGAAGAGGATCCATTCAAGAAAAGTGAGCTTCTACTCAAATCAAACCCTGTTGTTGGCAAGAAAGTCCCGGTTCTCTTCCATGCTGAAAGTTATATATGCGAGTCTCTCCTTATCGTGCAATACATCGATGAAGCTTGGCCTAACAGTCCCTCGATCCTTCCTTCTGATCCTTATGAACGAGCCATTGCCCGGTTTTGGGCTGCCTATATTGATGAAAAAGGTATGGTTTTTGTTATTTAATCAGCCTCTTTTTTGCGTCCCTTTTCTTTATTTTTCTGTTTGATTGTTCTCTATTTTGGTCCACCTTTGCTGATTTTGCCATGCTTTCAAGGATTCTGCAACTTCCAAGCAGAGCTTTTGACTACAACTTTTCCTCATTTTCCTTGCTGAAGTTACAAAAGAAAAAACTTCAGTATCATAAGTTGATGTGAAGTTGCAACAAGGACCTTCTTTGAAAGGAAAAGCATTAAAAGTACCATTTTCTATACGTTAAAATAACCATTTACTATACGAAATATCTTAATTTTACCCTCCATTATACTTTGAGATCATTCATATTCTTGTTGTTACCAAATCATCTCGTATTTACCTTGACCTGACTGAAAAATCCACCCAATCCATGCTAAATCATTGTTAAAGTCAAGTGCAAGTGCAAGATGTTTTGCTAACAATACCAGTATGAATAATTGCAAAGTATAAAAACAACAACAACAACAACATAACCAGTGTAATCCCACAAGTGGGGTCTGGGGAAGGTAGGCTGTACACAGACCTTATCTCTACCTTGGGAGGTAGAGAGGCTATTTCCGTAGACACTCGGCTAAAGAGTAATACAATATAGCAATAACAATAAAGAAGTAAGCAATCCAAATAAGAAAGGACCAATAACTACAACAAAATAGTATGCTACGCAGGGACGAGAGACAGTAAATAATAAAAGAAATCGAAGGGCAAGAAACTACAACAGAAGAACTACGCCTACTAGTATGGAACTCTCTACTCTAATTTGTGTTATCCACAACCTCCTATCTAAGGTCATGTCCTCGGTAAGCTGCAACTGCGCCATGTCCTGTCTGATCACCTCTCCCCAATACTTCTTTGGCCTACCCCTACCTCTCCTAAAGCCATACATAGCCAACATCTCACACCTCCTCACTGAGGCATCCGTGCTTCTCCTATTCACATGTCCGAATCATCTCAGCTCGCTTCCCGCATCTTGTCCCCTATCGAGGACACTCCCACCTTGTCTCGTATACCCTCATTTCTATTCCAATCACCCCGAGTATGCCCACACATCCACCGCAACATTCTCATTTCCACAACTCTCATCTTCTGAACGTGGGATTTCTTGACTGGAAACACTCCGGCCCATACAATAAAACATGTCTAACCACTACTTTATAGAACTTGCCTTTGAGTTTTGGTGGCACCTTCTTATCACACAAGACTCCAGATGTGAGCCTCCACTTTATCCGCCCCGCACCAATACGATGTGTGACATCATCATCAATCTCTCCATCTCATTAGATAATAGAACCCAGATACTTGAAACTTTTTTTCTTTCTTTGGATTGACATGAGTGTCAAGACATACTTCCACGTCTGCCTCCCGCGTCACGCCACTGAACTTACACTCCAAGTACTCTATCTTGGTCATGCTCAACTTGAACCCTTTAGACTCCAAGGTTTGTCTCCAAACTTTCAACTTAGTGTTAACTCCCTCTCTACTATCGTCAATCAACACTACGTCATCCGCAAACAACATACATCATGGTACCTCTCCTTGACTATGTTGCGTAAAAACATCCATTACTAAGGCAAAAAAAATGGGCTAAGAGCTGACCCCTGGTGCAATCCCATAATAACTGGGAAATGCTCCGAATCTCCTCCCACTGACCTTACCCGGGTCTTGGCTCCCTCGTACATGTCCTTGATCGCCCTAGTGTATGCCACAGATACACCTCTAACCTCCATACAACCTCTCTAGGGACTTTATCGTTGGCCTTTTCAAGGTTAATAAACACCATGTGAATGTCCTTCTTCCTCTCTTTGTCCTTCTTCTTCTCTTCATAAATGCTCAGAATCTCCTCCCACTAACCTTACCCACCCAGGTCTTGGCTCCCTCGTACATGTTCTTGATCGCCCTAGTGTATGCCACAGATACACCTCTAACCTCCATACAACATCTCTAGGGACTTTATCGTAGGCCTTTTCAAGGTTAATGAACACTATGTGAAGGTCCTTATTCCTCTCTTTGTACTGCTCCACCAGCCTCCTCACAAGATGAAGGGCTTCTGTCGTCAAGCGTCTCGGCATGAAACCAAACTGGTTCTCGGAAACACATCTCTTCGCCCTCGTCTCCACCACTCTCTCACAAACCTTCATAGTGTGGCTTAGCAACTTGATACCCCTATAGTTGTTGTAACTCTGAATGTCGCCCTTGTTCTTGTACAATGGGACCATCATGCTCCACCTCCATTCTTCAGGCATTTTTGTTGTCCTAAAAACGACATTGAACAGCCTAGTTAGCCACTCCAAACCTGGCATATTTGCACTCTTCCGAAACTCCACCTGGATCTCGTCAGGTCCGGTCGCTCTTCCCTTGTACATCATGCGAAGAGCACCCTTAATCTCCTCCACCCTTATACACCTACAATATCCAAAATCGCGATTTTTCTCTAAGTGCTCCAGATCTCCCAATACAATGTCTTTGTCCCCCTCTTCATTCAAGAGTTTATGAAAGCAAGACTGTCATCTCCGTCGAATGAGTGTTTCCTCCACCAGTACTTTGCCATCCTCTTCCTTGATGCACTTAACTTGATCCAGGTCACGGACCCTCCTCTCTCTCTCACCTTGGCAAGTCTGTACAACTTCTTATCCCTGTCTTTGCCCTCTAATTCAACATACAAGCGTTCAAAAGCTATCGTTTTTGCCGCCGTTTTTACCGCCGTAATCGCTAACTTCGCAAAGTATAACATAGGGTAAAATTTAAATATTCCGTGTAGTGAAGTGTTAATTTTGGATCTTTTCCTTTCTTTGAATTCGGAATATAGCTTTTTCTTTTTCATTTGCTAATTATCTTACCATCTAAATATAAAAAGTTGTATGCACTGGTTTCCATTAACAGCAGAGTATAGGAAGGCAGAAGGAGAAGAAGCAAATGCAGCAATGAGAGACAAAGTGGTTAAAGGGACTTTGCTATTAGAGGAAGCTTTCATCAAATGCAGCAAAGGAAAATCATTATTTGGTGGAGATAGCATTGGCTATCTTGACATTGTTCTTGGGAGCTTATTGGGATGGCTTAAAGCTGAAGAAATTTTGACTTCCACGAAAATATTTGACGAAACGAGGATTCCCAAATTAGTTGGATGGATGAAAAGATTTTGTGCAGACGAAACAGTGAAGGATTTCATCCCGGAATTCAATAAACTTGCAGAAGGTTTCAAGAAGTTTGAGAAATTAAAGCAACTTGATCAAGCCCCAGCTTAACCTAATAACATAGGCATAGGTTGCGGTCTAATCTGCTTTCTAAATTTATTTCGTAGTCTTTTAATCCTCCTCGGTCCTACTCTCGTCTTTGTAAGTCAAAAATGAAAACGAAATCTGGAGAAAAGATTGAGAACCATTTCTACCATTTACTCTCTTTTTTATTTCCTTTTCCTTTCCCCCTCTAAACCTACAGTAATTTCTGGCCAAGATTTTGTGTAGCTCAATTGGTCTCTAACTGTCTTTTATTTTCTTTACACCCTCTGGTACCTACAATTCTTCTAATGAAGTAAGAGTTTGTTATGAGTACTTGGTTCTGTAAACAGCCAGACATTGATAATCATTAATCTAAATAGAAAATCTGGCTATATTGTTAAACAAAGCAATATACATGTGATATACACTAAATATACATCAGTGTATATCACATATATATCACTTATGTAAGCAGTGGGCTTTCGGCCAGCCCAAAAGAGTAAGCAAGCAGTGGGCTTTCGGTATAGTCCAAAGGAGTAAAACAGTCCGAAAGCAAGTCAATTATTGTTGTATATATGGTATATATATTGGTAGTATATTGTAAGGAAAATGATACCTTAATTAGTGTTATACACTTACCATAATTGTATAGTTAGAATTATGGTAGAATAAGGATTTAGAAGTAGAATAGGAAAAGGATTTCCCTATTATGGAAATATGTAACTTGTATATATAGTCTTTCAATTAATGAAAATAATTGGGTTCACTCACAGCAGGTCAGATAATTCTTTGTTCATCTACCGCCGTGGTTCGTCATTGGCCTATATTCTGTTGTATGTGGATGATATTATCTTGACCGCCTCCTCCGATGCTTTGCGCCAGTCTATCATGGCCATGCTCAGTTCTGAATTTGCTATGAAGGACTTAGGGCCGTTGAGTTATTTTTTGGGGATTGTCGTCCAACGTCATTCAGATGGGTTGTTTCTGTCTCAACGGAAGTATGCTGCTGAGATCATCGAAAGGGCTGGGATGTCATCCTGTAAGTCCACTTCCAAGCCAGTTGATGCAAACCCAAAGCTAAGTGCCACAGCAAGTGCACCATACGAGGACCCGACCCGCTATCGCAGTCTTGCAGGGGCCCTCCAGTATCTTACCTTTACCAGACCAGATATTACATATGCAGTTCAGCAGGTGCGTTTATTCATGCATGATCCCAGAATTGAGCACATGAATGCAATCAAACGCATCATTCGATATATTCATGGGACACTAAACTATGGGTTGCACTTGTATCCGTCATCTACATCTACACTTGTCTCCTACACGGATGTTGATTGGGGTGGTTGTCCTGACACCAGACGGTCGACTTTTGGCTACTGTATGTTCCTTGGCAACAACTTAGTCTCCTGGTCAGCAAAACGTCAGGCGACTCTATCACGCTCAAGTGCCGAGGCAGAATATCGAGGGGTAGCGAATGTGGTCTCCGAATCATGTTGGCTACGTAATTTGCTTTTGGAGCTTCATTGTCCCATTCAGAAGGCAACCTTGGTATATTGCGATAACATTAGTGACATCTACCTTTCCGGTAACCCCGTTCAACACCAACGCACCAAGCATATCGAAATGGACATTCACTTTGTCCGTGAAAATGTTGCAAAGGGTCAAGTTCGCGTATGCCATGTCCCGTCTCGTTATCAAATTGCAGACATCTTTACAAAGGGTCTACGAGCGGTTCTCTTTGAAGATTTTAGGGACAGTCTCAGCGTTCGAAAACCGCCCGCTATGACTGCGGGGGTGTGTTAAACAAAGCAATATACATGTGATATACACTGAATATACATCAGTGTATATCACATATATATCACTTATGTAAGCAGTGGGCTTTCGGCCAGCCAAAAGAGTAAGCAAGCGATGGGCTTTCGGTATAGTCCAAAGGAGTAAAGCAAATCTGAAAAGCAAGTCAATTATTGTTGTATATATGGTATATATATTGGTAGTATATTGTAAGGAAAAGGATACCTTAATTAGTGTTATACACTTACCATAATTGTATAGTTAGAATTATGGTAGAATAAGGATTTAGAAGTAGAATAGGAAAAGGATTTCCCTATTATGGAAATATGTAACTTGTATATATAGTCTTTCAATTAATGAAAATAATCAAGGGGATTATTTCTTTCATATATACACTGAAATTATCTCAACAGAACAGAACTTTGGTATTGATTTCGAAGGAAATCTTATCATTTTGATTTCGATTGCTAAGAATAGTATTTCACGGATCACTGTTAGCTAGAGAAATGTAGTAGTAATGTTAGCTTCCATGACAATGGTGCGATAAAGAGAGCATTTCATTCCACATTAAACAATCACACACACAAACAACTCAACCAAATGGAAATGAGAACAAAAGAAAATAGCTCATTATGGAACTAGGCAATAATGTCCCAAACAGCAAAATATATTGCATGCGTACTACACTTGACACTTAATTAACGGAGTATGATATATAAGGTCACCAAAACCAGATAACATTCACAAAAACCTACAAAGTCGGCACATAGAAACAAATACAAAACTGCAATAGGTCATGATCTCCGGCTTTGTGTTGCTACTCCATAGTAAAACTTTTCTTGAATATGGCCTACAACATCCAATGCTCTGCAAGAGGCAATAGAATATATTACAAAAGTATCATTAAATATAATAAAATTTAATAACATCACAAGTATAAATATTGCTTTTACCTTCGAAATACTTGTGGGATACCATAAATTGCACAAAGTATGGTATATATGTAGGGAAAAGAACAAAGAGTTCGTTCTCCACATCTTCCATACCAACTTGACGGCGAGTACTCTGGTACATTAACAAAAAGCTAAATTATTTCTTATGTAATATGAAAACAAAATATTGATAAAGAGCTAGATATTAACACATGTTGGAAATTTGCCTTTGGCGGGAGTTGCGACCGACCAACTTTAACGGCTTAAACACTAGTGTTACGTATGTTGGAGAATCCGGTTCTTCACACATGCATGATCTACTAAGTACGTAGATAACCGTAGGGCCAAGAATCGTCAAATTTCATTGAGAAATGAAAGAGATATTGGTCCACGAAGTAAGGTGTTTGAAGCATGAAAAGTGTGGTATTGTGTTCAATTCTCCCTCATCGGTAGAGGAAGAAAGAATTGTTGTGTATATAAGACTCGAAATTGGTTTGGGGTTTGGGACCCCAAGGGGTATCCCATGTGTTTAAAGGAGGGAGGACCTAGATGTGCTCGGTTCAAGGAAAGACCACATGCGCTGCCGCCGCCTCGCTCGTCCGGTCCACGGGCTGTGGGCCTTGGGCCTTCTGATATTATCTTTTTGGGCCATAAAACTTTGCCAGAAGTACAGTTTGATCCCAGAAGTTTCAGAAGTACAGTTTGGACCAGAATTCTTTCAGATGTACAGGTTGGTCCTCAAGTTTCAAGATGTACAGCTTTGGTCCTCAAGTTTTCGTAAAGTTGGAATTTCGACACCAAAGCAGTAAACGTCCAAGCTCTCAATTCAGCCATTTATTTTGGCTGAATTACTCCTCCTATAATGGCCAAATCCGTAGGTCTTTCACCACTTATGTTGGTGACTTTACTACCTCCATAATGGCCATTATTTGGCTATTATGGAGGATTTTCAAACCCTCCATCACCTATATAAACATCCCCTTACACCATTGTTAAGCACCAAGAACACACATATAATATACACGAAATTCAGAAGCTTACACAAGCAGAAAGGTTTCTTCTTCCTACAACTTCCAAGGCATCATTTCGTTACTCAATATTCTTCACGGTAGCTCTTGAGTTTCCTTTGCTCAAGTGTTCCATTGCATCGCTTTTATCTTGGGAGACAAATTGTCCAGGACGTATAAAGGATACATACGGGGCAATATTGTCTTAAGGACAGAGTGCCACACTCGACTCAGCAAAACCAGTTTCCATTTTTTCGTTTTCAACAAAATTGTAATTTCAGTTTTGTGCTTATATTGTAATTTTCAGATTACTAGTTGAACTATTGAATCTTTGTTTATCCTTTCGAATACTTATAATAGTTATATACTTCTCGTAGTGCTTTATAAAGTACCATAGAGCAAAAATAGCCAACAACTTAAGACAATATTTGTATAGTATTACTATTAGTGTTCGAAAGATGTCGGTCAAAAGTTGTGTGACCAAATCTGGATATGGAAATGGTTTTTACGGTAGAAGAGTGATGATGATTGAACGTATTCATAGTGTCACCACTACCAAGACTGGTGGGAACAAGCGCCTCGAGCCTGAGGATGTCAACCGGGACAAGAGGAGAAGATCAAGATGTACTTCTATCTTCGCACAGAAGGCCTGTATCTATCCCGAGAAAAAAGATCTGAATAATGGTAAGAAGGAATCGACACTCGCTTGATGAAGTGACCGGAGTGAGCCGTAATCCGAAATTGGGATAAGTAATTTTTCTTACTTGTCAAGAATAAAGATTAAATGAGGTCTGATTAAAACTTGATTAAAGGAAGGAGGAATATGAAAATAATTTATATTCCTTACGCTTTAAAAATCAGAAGTTGAATCTCATCTTCTTTTCCGCTTAAAGATTGGATTGTAAAGCATCTTAAAAGATCCGCCTTTAAGTGTAATTATTAAAAGTGGGTAAAGTATGTTCGCACATACGAGGGAGTAAGATCCATCAACGTAGCGAAAATGTTACAACTCTTAAGTAAACGCCAAGAATTATCTGGGCACCAATCGTAACGGAAAAAGTCTAAAAGTTAAAGACGTAGAACTCCGTCATACTATTTGCGTAAGATCCTTCATAGGATGATATTGGACACTCAGTCATACAAAGCCTCCGGGCGACTGGAGTGGGCCAAAATTCCTTTGATATGATGATATTGGACACTCAGTCATACAAAGCCTCCGGGCGACTGGAGTGGGCCAAAATTCCTTTGATATGATGATATTGGACACTCAGTCATACAAAGCCTCCGGGTGACTGGAGTGGAGCCAAAATTCATATCATAAGAAAAGTAATGGACACCTAGTGTGGTGGGCCAGAGTTTCCAGGTCTTAATGATCTGAAGGCCTAAAGAAATGCAGTAAAGAAATTGGACACTCGATCGCCAAAGCAATCAAGTGGGCTGCAGTATCGAGATCACATATGATCCGGTTATGCCCTAACCACGGGCAAGAGGTTGTTCATGTGAAGCAACGCCACCTCTAAAATCAAAGGGTCGAGAGGTTGTCCTCAATAGGACTTCAGGAATGAGATCCCTCTAAAAGAGGTGATACATGTTCCTAACTTGGTTTAAGGGACGCTGTTGGTCAAGTTGTTTTGAGACTAGTCCAACAGTGCAGAATAACTAAGAATGGTACAATATGTCTATAGCCAAATGAATGATATATTTGTAATCCGTGCATCTATGCCATCATAGATTAAGACACGTTAAATAGTACGTCATTCAAAAGTTAACGATGTTGAGATTGTTGCCTCCTTTCGACATAAACCCTCAAAATGAATGTGAGGTAGGCGAAGAGGCAAAATCACCTTTCCAAATTTCTCACAGGGAATAGCGAAAGAAGACCGCTTCCTCTAGAACTTAGTCACACCTACTTGGGTGATTTGAAGTTTATACAAAATAGAGGGGGAAGACAAGTACGTTGTGATCTTCATTGATGATGGTACAACGTATGGAATCCTCTGTTTGTTAAAAAGCAAAGATGAAGTTGTTGAAGCGGATAAGCGCTACAGCGTATTGAAAATCAACTAAGCCTATGGATTGCGTAAATTCATAGCGATAGAGGGGGAGAATGTGAAGATTCATTAAACGACTGCTCATTACTCACCTCGCCTAACGGTGTTAGCCAAGCGCAAACCCGTGACGCCTAAATTATGTGGGGCAAGGCGATCCTTACCGCTAATGCGATCCTCAACGGAACTCCGCATAAGGATAAGGATAACTCTCCGTGTGAGACATGAGAAGGATCTCACATACAAAAGGTGTGATGTGGGGGGGGTTGGTAGAAGTTGGGCTACCAAACAGTCAAGTTCGACTCTAAGACTGTAGATTGCATATCCACTTGATCTCAGAATAACAAGAGTACTTATCGCCTATCAAGGCGCCAAAGAATGTTGAATTCTTATAAGATAACTCTCCTTGAAAAGGAAAGGAGTAATTGCTCAAGGTTAACAAGAACCCGCGAGGGTTCGACCGTCCGGAACTAGACGTTAGTATCTACTGGACTCGAAAGTTCTTGCTATCCGAACTTAATATTCCGTGATCCGCAGAACTCGTGGGATTCTAGATGTTGAACCAAGACGAGCAGCAAGAAGTGGACAAAGACTTGTTCCAGTCCTTCTAGCTTGTATGGTTAAGAACGAACCATGGACAAATTAACAAATAATTGTTATCTCCAAAAGCGCTGCTTTGGAAAGAAGCTAAAGAGAGAAATATATTCCCATACTTGCGTAATGGTTGATCTTCCTCCTGAAAAGTTAACCTTTGGGTTGTGAAAAAGGATACTCAAAAGTGAGTACAAAGTAGATGGATCTATCGACGAGTTCAAAGCCTCGGCTACTTGTACATGTGCTCCTGGGAGTAGCTTAACATCATGGGCCATTGCAGTCTTGCGTGGCATGAATGTTAAAACAGTCTTCCCAACCGGAAAGTTGGAAGAAGAGAATCAGAGTTGGTTTTCTGGACTGTTGGGCTTCTTCCTGAACTTTCATCTTGGTCCTCAAATGTTTACATTTTTGGTCTTGAAAGTTTCAGATAAAAATGTAAACAATGAATCGACCACGTAAACATTGACTCTGGTTAGAAAGCCAACAGTTGGAGAATCAACAATTAAAATGAAAGTCATATTGAAACCAAGTCTCGATATGAAAGATATGGATATCACAGGATTGACATCTTAGGAATTGGATTTCTAAAGACATCTAACGGACTGGTCGATAGTTGATGGCCTCGTTGAAGCCATCAATGGATATGAATCATAGAATCGATTGGAATCATGATGCACTCCATAGACAAGGAGCGATACGCACAGATCACGTGTAGTTCAATGTATTGTACACACTATAACCGACCTGGTATCGCCCTACAAACAGATCAGTTGAACTAAGTTTCACCGATGATCTTAATACATGATCAATAGAAGGCGTTAAGTCGGATATGACGATATCCGAATTATTCGCTTATCTTCGATTATAGTATTACGGATGTCCAAATGTTCTCGGGAGAACACGATGATACAAACCTGACATCGATCTGGAGAACACCAAAGCCACAAGTGAATGTGTATGGTGGGTCTTGGAAAATCCTCTAAGCAAACTTGCATCGGCCGATTCATGATGGAATCGAGTTTATCGCTTATACAAAGCATGAAAGAAGTTGAGTAACTTCACGACTCCTTAGAGGACGTCCTTATTGGGAGAAACCCGTGCCTTCAAAGCAGCTATACATCGTGGCTAGCCGGTCGGCTTTAGGAAGCGACACGGATGACGGCGCCTGGACATATCTGTCAGATTTTTCAGAGACATAAGATCGTATGGCGATTGATCACGGTGTCACTTCCTTGTTTACTAACTAAGGGACTACCCGGAGATCAAGTGTTCACTGCCTGTCTAGGGAAAACGGGCTTAAAAAAACCCAAAATATACGGACCAATACATTAGTAACCCAACCTTACGAACCGAGATCCCAGAATTTGGTTCAATGGGAAAACTAAGTTGTAAAGGTTCAGTTGATCGCTTCAGTGGAAGCATGAGCACTTCGGATAGTGATTTCTGAAAAGAAACACCAAATCCAAAGTCGTTCCCGCGATAGACTTTAAGTGCTATCTGCAGTATGGGTAAAGGTTAAGTTTTCAAAACCTGTAATGCTCCTCCACAGTTGAGGTTAGGTTTTGGAAAACTTTAATGGTTCCTAACACTTGTGAAGTGGGGTATAGCAGATACCTTGTAGAGACCACCTATTTAAGTGCGAGGGACGGCCGCTTCAAAATGAACGCACTTAAGAATCCAAGACGTTGTCCATGGCCAAAACGGACAAAACATTACGAAGAAGAGAGTAAAGGAATTTGTTGTGTTGGTATCATTGTCTTGGCTTACACTAAACACTTGACGGTTCAAGACATCACGCTCACCGCGATGAAGTAAGTCCGATGGTATTCAACAATGGAAGGTTCAAAGCGAGTCTACCTCTCCTTATGCAACATCGGTCCATTGAAATATTGTTGGAAATGAAAAAGACACCATGTGAGTGCCAAAATCTCTTTCAAGAGGGATTGTTGGAAATTTGCCTTTGGCGGGAGTTGCGACCGACCAACTTTAACGGCTTAAACACTAGTGTTACGTGATGTTGGAGAATCCGGTTCTTCACACATGCATGATCTACTAAGTGCGTAGATAAACCGTAGGGGCCAAGAATCGCCAAATTTCATTGAGAAATGAAAGAGATATTGATCCACGAAGTAAGGTGTTTGAAGCATGGAAAGTGTGGTATTGTGTTCAATTCTCCCTCGGTAGAGGAAGAAAGAATTGTTGTGTCTATAAGACTCGAAATTGGTTTGGGGTTTGGGACCCCAAGGGGTATCCCATGTGTTTAAAGGAGGGAGAACCTAGATGTGCTTCGTTCAAGGAAAGACCACACTTGTGCCGCCGCCCGTCAGGTCCACGGTCCACTAAGTCGTAATGGGGTCATGGGCCTTCTGATATTATCTTTTTGGGCCAGAAAACTTTGCCAGAAGTACAGTTTGATCCCAAAAGTTTCAGAAGTACAGTTTGGACCAGAATTCTTTCAGATGTACAGTTTGGTCCCTGAAGTTTCAAGATGTACAGTTTGGTCCCTGAAGTTTTCAGAAAGTTGGAATTTCGACGGTCAAAGCAGAAACGTCCAAGCTCTCAATTCAGCCATTTATTTTGGATGAATTACACCTCCAATAATAGCCAATCCGTTGGCAATTTTCTCCATACTTTCCATGCTTCAAACACCTCACTTCGTGAACCAATATCTCTTTCATTTCTCAATGAAATTTGATTTATTCTGGCCCTACTGCTATTCACGCATTTTTAGTACATCATGCATGTGTGAAGAACCGGATTCTCCAACATACGTAACACTAGTGTTTAAGCCATTAAAGTTGGTCGGTTGCAACTCCCGCCAAAGGTTAATTTCCAACAATCCCCTCTTGAAAGAGATTTTGGCGCACTCACATGGTGCCTTTTTCATTTCCAGCAATATTTCAGTGGACCGATGTTGCATAAGGAGAGGTAGCATCAGCTTTGAACCTTCCATAGTTGAATACCATCGGACTTACTTACTGCGCGGTGAACGTGATGTCTTGAACCGTCAGTGTTTAGTGTAAGCCAAGTCAATGGTACCAACACAACAAATTCCCTTACTCTCTTCTTCGTAATGTTTTGTCCGTTTTGGCCATGGACAACGTCTTGGATTCTTAAGTGCGTTCATTTTGAGGCGGCCCGTCCTCGCACTTAAATAGGTGGTCTCCTACAAGGTATCCTGCTATACCCCACTTCACAAGTGATGTATAGCAGGATACGGTGAACTATGGGGTCCCAAACCCCAAACCAATTTCGAGTCTTATATACACAACAATTCTTTCTTCCTCTACCGATGAGGGAGAATTGAACACAACACCACACTTTCCATGCTTCAAACACCTCACTTTCCACACTTTTGAGGACCTAGATTTTTGCTGAGTCGAGTGTGGCACTCTGTCCTTAAGACAATATTGCCCCGTATGTATCCTTTATACGTCCTGGACAATTCGTCTCCCAAGATAAAACAGCAATGGAACAATTGAGCAAAGGAAACTCAAAAGCTACCGTGAAGAATATTGAATAACGAAATGATGCTTGGAAGATTAGGAAGAAACTGCTTGCTTTCTGCTTTGTGTATTTTCGTGTATATGAAGTGTCCCTCAACAATGGTGTAAGGGGTGTTTATATAGGAGGAAGATGGATCATTTGATCGCCTTCATAATGCAGCCATTATTGGCCAAATAATGATCATTATGGAGGTAGTAAAGCCACCAAATAAATGGAGAAAATTGCCAACGGATTGGCCATTATTGGAGGTGTAATTCAGCCAAAATAAATGGCTGAATTGAGTGCTGGACGTTTCTGTTCTGGACCGTCGAAATTCTGACTTTCTGAAAACTTCAGGGACCAAATTGTACATCTTGAAACTTCAGGGACCAAACTGTACATCTTGAAAGAATTCTTGTCCAAACTGCACATCTGAAACTTCTGGGATCAAACTGTACTTCTGACAAAGTTTTCTGGCCTAAAAAGATAATATCAGAAGGCCCACAGCCCGTGAACCGGAACCCTGAACCTGACCGACGGCGGCAAGGCGCGCTGCGTGTGGTCTTTCCTTGAACTGGAAGCACATCTACCTCCTCCCTCCGTTAAACACATGGGATACCCCTTGGGGTCCCAAACCCCAAACCAATTTCGAGTCTTATATACACAACAATTCTTTCTTCCTCTACCGATGAGGGAGAATTGAACACAACACCACACTTTCCATGCTTCAAACACCTCACTTCGTGAACCAATATCTCTTTCATTTCTCAATGAAATTTGACGATTCTTGGCCCTACGGTTATCTACGTACTTAGTACATCATGCATGTGTGAAGAACCGGATTCTCCAACATACGTAACACTAGTGTTTAAGCCATTAAAGTTGGTCGGTTGCAACTCCCGCCAAAGGTTAATTTCCAACAATCCCCTCTTGAAAGAGATTTTGGCGCACTCACATGGTGCCTTTTTCATTTCCAGCAATATTTCAGCGGACCGATGTTGCATAAGGAGAGGTAGCATCAGCTTTGAACCTTCCATAGTTGAATACCATCGGACTTACTTACTGCACGGTGAACGTGATGTCTTGAACCGTCAGTGTTTAGTGTAAGCCAAGTCAATGGTACCAACACAACAAATTCCCTTACTCTCTTCTTCGTAATGTTTTGTCCGTTTTGGCCATGGACAACGTCTTGGATTCTTAAGTGCGTTCATTTTTGAGGCGGCCCGCCCTCGCACTTAAATAGGTGGTCTCCTACAAGGTATCCTCGCTATACCCCACTTCACAAGTGTTAGGAACCATTAAAAGTTTCCCAAAACCTAACCTCAACTGTTGAGGAGCATTACAGGTTTTGAAGACTTAACCTTTACCCACACTGCAGATAGCACTTAAAGTCTATCGCGGGAACGGTTTTGGATTTGGAGTTTCTTTTCAGAAATCACTATCCGAAGTGCTCATACTTCCACCGGCGATCAATCGAACCTTTACAACTTCGTTTTCCCATTGAACCAAATTACCGGATCTCCGGTTAAGTAAGGTTGGGTTACCACCGTATTGGTCCTTATATTTTGGGTTTTAAGCCCATTCCCCTAAACGAGCAAGTCATCCGATCTTTGGGTAAGCCGCTTTGTCAATGGGTCCGCTATATTATCCTTAGACTTGATATAATCAATGGATATTATACCCGTGGTGATCGGTTGCCCTAACGGTCTTATGCCTCCGTCGAATATGACGAGACTTGCCGTTGTACATAGCATTCCTCGCGTCTTCCTGAGCCGATCGACCGTCGCAGTGGATCATTACCGAAGGTACGGGTTTGTTCCAACACGGAACATCCTCTAAGAAGTCATGAAGCCACTCAGCTTCTTCTCCTGCTTTGTCTAAAGCGATAAACTCCGATTCCATTGTGGATCGGGCGATGCAAGTTTTCTTAGAGGATTTCCAAGACACAGCCCCACCACCAATTGTAAATACATACCCACTGGTGGACTTGGTGTTCTCTATATCAGATATCCAGTTTGCATCACTGTACCCCTCTAGTACAGCTGGATATCTCGAATAGTGTAACCCATAATTTAACGTGTATTTCAGGTATTGTAATACCCGATTCAACGCCTTCCAGTGATTATCACTCGGATTACGGGTGAACCTAGCCAACTTATTGACTGCGTAAGCAATATCAGGTCGGGTGCAGTTTGTTATATACATCAAACTACCGATCACCGCGCATATCGCTTTCCCGGTATACTGTGTGCACCAAGATTTTTATCAAGCTTTTGATTTGTATCCGTTGGTGACTTTCTCGCTGAACTGTCTAACATCTCAAACTTTCTCAAAACATCCTCGATGTAGTGAGACTGAGATAAGACCAGTCCATCAGACGTCTTAGAGATTTTAATCCCTAAGATGACATCTGTGATACCCATATCCTTCATGTCGAAGCATTGTTTCAACATGTTCTTAGTCTCTAGGATTATCCTAGGACTGCTTCCTGTGATTAACATGTCGCCTACATACAGCATATCATAACAAACGAAGTCGAAGTTTCCTTTCGTGTAAACACATTTATCACACTCATTAATGGCGAACCCTTCGATAGTAGAGTACTATCAAATTTTTCGTGCCATTGCTTGAGGCTTGTTTCACCGCATGAGATTTGATAAGTCGACAGACTTTCTTCTCTTGCCCTTGAACCACGTACCCCTCGAGTTGGTCCATATAGATTTCTTCTTCCAAATCGCCGTTTAGGAAGGCTGTCTTAACATCCATCTCGTGTATCTCAAGGTCACGCAAAGTCTGCGATCGCAATAAATACCCGTATGGATGTCATTAGGATACCGGGAGTAGGTATCAAAGTAGTCAAAGCCTTCTGTCTGTCGATAGCCCTTGACTACTAACCTGACCTTGTACTTGTCTATAGACCCATCTGCCTTGTATTTCCGTTTGAGTATCCACTTACACCCCAACGGTTTATTTCCCGGAGGAAGATCAACCAACTCCCAGGTATGGTTGTGCGAGAATGGAGCTTATTTCACTCTCAATAAGCTTCTTTCCAGGCGGTGCTTACGAGTTGACAACGCCTTAGCAATTGTCCTTGGTTCATCATTAACCATATAAGCTACAAAGTCGGGACCAAAGGATTTGTCCTTCCTGGCCCTTTTACTTCGCCTTAGATCCATCTCTCTCGAGTCTCCAAGTTACGAGAATGGAACACTAGATTCCGGATGTTCACCACCTCGAGATTCGCTAGATCTGAACCATTCGGATCCGGGCGTCAAGGACTCCGGTTCTTGAGAGCTTTGTGCATAACTTCGTTTGAGAGAGGTTATGTCTTTCTCCTTTCTAGGAAAGGTACTTTCAAAGAATAGAGCATTCCTTGATTCCATTATTGTACCCTGGTGGATATCCGAATATCTCGACTTATGCACTAAGAAGCGATAAGCACTACTGTTATTTGCATATCCGATGAATATGCAATCTACAGTCTTAGGCCCAATCTTGACCTGCTTTGGCTTGGGTACTTCAACCTTTGCCAGACAACCCCACACCTTAAAGTATTTGCAGGTGGGTTTCTTTCCCTTCCATGATTCATATGGAGTTTTGTCCTTACCCTTATGTGGGACTCTGTTAAGAATCATATTAGCGGTAAGGACGGCTTCTCCCCACATGTTTTAGGGAAGACCGGAATTGATAAGCAAGGCATTCATCATTTCCTTTAATGTGCGGTTCTTACGTTCCGCCACACCGTTTGATTGAGGTGAGTATGGAGCCGTCGTTTGATGAATAATGCCTTCTTGGGCACAGTATTCCTCAAAAGGCGCTACATATTTTCCCTCTCTATCGCTACGAATGGATTTAATCCGTAGGCTAAGTTGATTCTCAACTTCTGCTTTGTAACGTCGAAATGCTTCAAAGGCTTCATCCTTACTTTTCAACAAGTAAAGGTAACAATACATTGTGCTATCATCTATAAATGTCACAAAGTACTTGTTCCCCCCTCTAGTTTGTGCAAACTTCAAATCACATATATCTGTGTGAATAAGTTCTAGAGGAGCGGTATTTCTTTCGACGGATCGAAAAGGAAGCTTAGTAAGTTTTGCCTCTACGCACACCTCACACTTATGTTGAGGGTTTATGTTGATAGACGGCAACAACTCCATCTTTACCAGCCTTTGAATAGACTTGTAGTTAACGTGTCCTAATCTATGATGCCATAAATTAGAAGACTCAAGTAAATAAGAAGAAGGTTCAACTTTATTTCCTTGGCCTTAATACAGACATGGCATTCACTTTGAAGAGGCCTTCACAGACGAAGCCCCTCCCCACAAATGTGCCATTTTTAGTGAGTACAAATTTATTTGATTCAAACACTAGCCTAAAACCAGCATTAACCAATAAAGGTCCAGAAACCAGATTTCTTCTAATCTCTGGGACGTGCATCACTTCCTTCAGAGTGAGTTCCTTGCCGGAAGTCATCTTCAGGACCACCTTTCCAACCCCTAGCACGCGTCAGGAAGCGTTGTTGCCCATGAACGACTTCTTGCCGGAGACCGGAGTGTGCGTGGAGAAGGCATCTTTGTTGGAACAGATGTGTCTTGTTGCACTGTGTCCACTCCACCACTGCATCGGATTCTCAACCAAGTTGGCTTCTAGCACCACGGCCGAGAGATCCTCAATCATGTCATCCAGGAGCGTGTCCTTGACGACGTTAGCTTGAGCCTTGCCTTTCGACTTGGCTTTCTGTTGTTGCTCAGTCTTGAGCTTGCGGCATTCCTTGATCCTATGACCAGGTTTCCCATAGTGATGACAGTTACCTCTGAACGTCTCCGTTGCGGGGGATTTGCCGTCTTTGTGGAACTTCCGCTTGTTGCTTGTTTTCCCTTTGGCCTCAGCCAGATTTGCCTTTGCCTCAGCATGTTGTCTACCCTTTGGCAAGGTCTTCTTATTATCTTCCTGGATTTGCAGTTTGATAACAAGCTCTTCAAAGGTCATTTCCTTTGTCTTGAGTTTCAAGTAACTCATAAACTCATTCCATGAAGGAGGTAACTTTTCAATCAGCGATGCAACAAAAAACTGCTCGTTTGGCTTTAGTCCTTCCAAATCCAGGTGATGTAAAATCATTTGGAATTCCTGGACTTGGGACATCAACTGTTTCTTGTCCACCATTTGGAATTTTAGAAATTTCCCAACGATGAACTTCTTAGTACCCGCGTCTTGTGCGTTGTACTTCTTTGCGCTTTTCCCACGGCTCTTTGGCGGTGCCAACGGTAGAATATACCGTGTAGAGAGGGTGCCAAGCGATTCGATATAGTTCTTGCACATGAAATCGCTATGATTCCACGCATCACGAACCATCTTCATGCCTTTAACGACATGGATACCAAGGCCCCTTCACCCGCTTTCAAAGAAAGCGAAGAGTCCATTTCATCTCGACTTGTGGAGGATCTTAGAAGGAACCGGGCCATGCCCATAATCATAAGTAGAACGGCATCTTTGCTGCCATCTTTAAATTCGATCCCATGAACTTTTCGTGCGATCATGGTGGTGTGAAGAAGAGGGAGCTCCAACAATCGGGAAGCGGCGGTGTTATCGCCTTGAGCGATACAGAGCAGCAGCAGCTGAAAGCGGCGGGTTATCGCCTTGGCCAAGAGCGGCGATGGGGAAGGCAAAGAACGCGTTTCGAGAGGGCGCAGCGCAGCGAAGAGCAACAACATCGGTCATATTTCCAGCCATGTTATTGCAGTTACCGTAAGCAAAATATTGTCTTAAGTTGTTGGGTATTACAAAGGATTTGCAGGAAATAGAAATTACAAGTAACTGCTTATGTAAGAATTGAAATTACAATTCAACTAGAAACTGAAAATTACAATATAACAATAAAACTGAAATTATAATATTTGTTGAACAAGAAGACCGGAAACTGCTTTGATTTTTGCTGAGTCGAGTGTGGCACTCTGTCCTTAAGACAATATTGCCCCGTATGTATCCTTTATACGTCCCGGACAATTCGTCTCCCAAGATAAAACAGCAATGGAACAATTGAGCAAAAGAAACTCAAAAGCTACCGTGAAGAATATTGAATAACGAAATGATGCTTGGAAGATTAGGAAGAAAGCTGCGGCTTTACGCTTTGTGTATTTTCGTGTATATGAAGTGTCCTCAACAATGGTGTAAGGGGTGTTTATATAGGATGAAGAGGATCGTTGACCGCTTCCATAATGACCCATTATTGGCCAAATAATGATCATTATGGAGGCGATAAAGACACCAAATAAATGGAGAAAATTGCCAACAGATTGGCCATTATTGGAGGTGTAATTCAGCCAAAATAAATGGCTGAATTGAGTCTTGAGACGTTTACATTACGGGCCGTCGAAATTCGACTTTACGAAAACTTCAGGGACCAAACTGTACATCTTGAAAGAATTACGGTCCAAAGCGCACATCTGAAACTTGAGGATCAAAGCTGTACTTGACAAAGTTTTACGGCCCAAAGATAATATCGAAGGCCCACGACCACGACCCGTGGACCGGAACCTGGACGGGCGAGGCGGCGGCGCGCGTGTGGTCTTTCCTTGAACGAAAGCACATCTAGGTCCTCCTCCTTTAAACACATGGGATACCCCTTGGGGTCCCAAACCCCAAACCAATTTCGAGTCTTATATACACAACAATTCTTTCTTCCTCTACCGATGAGGGAGAATTGAACACAACACCACACTTTCCATGCTTCAAACACCTCACTTCGTGAACCAATATCTCTTTCATTTCTCAATGAAATTTGACGATTCTTGGCCCTACGGTTATCTACGTACTTAGTACATCATGCATGTGTGAAGAGCCGGATTCTCCAACATACGTAACACTAGTGTTTAAGCCGTTAAAGTTGGTCGGTCGCAACTCCCGCCAAAGGCTAATTTCCAACACATCTTTGGGTAGATTTTCTCCCACAAAGCTACGTATGATGTCAAGCAGTTTGTTTATCGCTTCATTCCGCAAATCGTCCGACACCGGGTGTGTGACCAGCCCAGCTACCCATATAGTCATATCACCCCTTATGTGCATTTTGTCTTGGTTAATCAGCGACACAGGAACTTTCATTTTATCAAATAGATCAAAGAAAAATTTAATGATTCCCCTGCAAACATTCAAATATATATATATATATTACTTACAAAATCCTTTTTGTAATACAATCACGAGTGCAACCAGGGAACAACTATCAACTACTTTGAAAAATTCTTCCATCCATTGTCACTTTCGACTTGAGAGAAAAAAGAAGAAAAGCTACCGTAATAGTGAAACTCACCGAACTACAAGCCTTGCATTGGAAGTGAGTCGATATTCTTCCAAATTTGTACCGAACACCTCATGCAGCTCTGTGATTTGTTCCCTTTGCATTGTGCACCATTCTCTCAAGGTTAAGCTATTTTAAAGATAATTAACTTTTAACCTTTCTTGCCAAGCTAAAAGGTTCCTTGTAGTCTCTGACACATTCAGCACTCTTTGTAATCTTCTAAGTTCTTGTATTTCAGCTTCTGTTTCATTCATCAGATATCTAGAGAAAGGATGCTGGTGTATGAGTATTACTGTGGTGGTGTAGAAAAGGTGTGTTACTGCTATGTATATACTAGTGTTGATGGCCAGTGCTAAGCCTGGTGCCAAGCTCAATAATTATTTTTTTGTTGTTTTTTTGTCATTACCAACACACAGTTGGACATAACCCGCACTTTTGGTGGCACTTAAACTTGAGACCCTTAAGTCTCAGCACCTCCACCTTGCCACTTGATCAATGCTTCATTGGCTCAAACAAAAAAATATAGTGTTTATTTATCTTTAGGCAAGGAGGAGCTAAATCCAAGACGGGGAAACAACTAAAAGATCAAAAGTTACTGAAATGCAAACCAATGTTTGCAAGCTCCTTCCAAGTAGAATCTTAAAATATATTCCACGTCGTTTTATGGGACACACGTGATACACGAATATAAGCAAGTTCAAGAAACAGCATGGAGAAAGAGGAATTAACATTCTTTAAACCATCTAATAATGCTTCCAATTCTCAGTTATTAAACCTGTGAATTTTTACATATCCTTTTCTTATATTGAGACATGAATAAGGACGGAACATCGTATCCTCTCATTTTCACGAAGAAAGATGAACATTGTGTAACAACACAGATTGATTCCTTCTCCCCTTCTGAGCTATCAATTACGATGTTTAGTAGTATCATTTTCTGGATGCTAACAACTCTTATTTATATCACGTTACTAAAAGGCCAGTTCCGCCCCCTTCTCCCATGCTGAGTCACAAGCAGCGCCTCGGAAAGCACGGACGAGCCACATGCAGGGAAACTTGCATGTGTGGTTCTGGCCCACAAGTCATTAGCAACTAGACTAATTAGATTGTTTCTTCTTCACATGATATTTTGAATATATTTTTCACTTTACTTGAAAATCAATGTTTGGCCATGAAAATTTCAAATTTAACTTGGAGGTGTATTTCAAATTTGGAAACCAGATTATAAACTGTTTTCCAACTCACCACCCACCTCCACCATCCAACCCTATCAGTCGGCGAGAGTCGATTGAAGCGCGTGCTAGTTATGGAGAGGGAGCAGCAAACATCTTTCTACTTCAATTCAAATGAAATAACAATCCTCTGTCACACATACATAAATAAAGTGTAAATTTTAGGAGAAAATGATGGAATAGGCACTTAACTTTGATACTAGGTTCAAAATATCACTTGGACACTTTTGATCTATTAAATTTGTCCAAAATAACTATTTTTGTTCTCCCTGAGATATTTATCAAACTGAGTTTAATCTTATTTAGCAGTAAGATTTTGTAGTTTATGTTATCTATGATCTATTTTAAGAGTTTGGTACAATTTTTAATGTGTAATTTCTGTTATTTTCAGCTTATTTATTGTCTGATCTAGTTTTTTATGTTGCGATTTATGGAATTTTTATGAAAAATTCTGATGTTTATTTTTAATATTTTTTAAAATTCTGAACTAATTTAATAATCAAAATTTAACAAATATTTAGTAAACGAGGCCCATATGAAGGTTCGAGGTTAACGAGCAAAGGTAAAATATTTCTAATACCAAAAGAAATTTTGTTGTTCTAAAGTAACATATATGCTACTAATCTTAGCAATAATATATTCTTATCCTGCATCAAGTGTAAATTGAAGTATGTATTACATGTCAAAATTAACACAAAAACAAATGTATTAACGCATGAATCCCCTAATAAAATGTTTATCACAAGATTCACAATCACAACCATCAAACCTACCCACCTCCATCTCTTCACCCCCTCTCCTACACTCACGCCCAAATTTTTATTGTTAAGAGAGTACAAACCAAAGCAGTATGCGCTATAGAGACATACTTGTTAATCATAATTCAAAGGATTAAAATAAGAGTACTAATTTACTAATTTGATGGTACCATTATATGCTGGATGAGTAGGAGAAGAGAACAAAAATGAAATACTAAAACTGATGTTAGAGAAGGATGTAGCTTTGGAGTTTTATGGTCTATAAGATGCCTTCACAAAGAAGAAGATGCCAAAAATCTTCTTGGTACTTTAAGTCAAGTTATACTTAAAACCATCACCCAGCCAGATTACAAAGTACAATGCACCTATGATACTTTGGCAACATCTGTGAACTGTAGTATTCTATTTCTCCAACAAGATAACAGAACGAAAAGTTAGACGAATACATAAACGGGCACTCAAATTTGGCTTCAGCGGCCAACTAAACACTCCAATTTTCAGAATGCTCATCTAGACACTTTAACTCGTTTCACTCCAACTTACAAATGATCATTTAGACACCTTTAAAATTTATATGTCACGTCAGTATCAGGTGTCCATGAGACACAATTTGGGAACAAGTTGAGGTGTATATGCACTCCCGAAGTTAGAGCGCTTACTTGCCTGTTGAGACCGAGTTTGAATGCATGTTTATGGATTATGCCTTTTTGATAAGAAATGACCTTTACCTAAATCAATTGAGAGAAAATTTGGTAATCCAATGGATATTTCTAATTCCATGAAAAAAAATAGAATCAAGAGTAGAATATTATAGTCATTCCAAGTATCTTTGTGTTTTAGATTGCGGAGATGTTGAGCCTATGAGAAGAATAGATGTGTATATGATCTAAGCAAAGTCAGACTTTTAACTTGAATATTAACGAATCTTGTCTTTGCATAGTGTTATGAATGTAGCCATATTCCAATATACATAGATAACTTAATCTTAGAGATTGATAGCAGATTTATAGGATTTTCCTTTTAATTATTTCCATACTTAGAGTACTATGTACATGTATATAATCAGGTTACTTAATAACATATCAATTTATTCTCTCATATCGTTGTCTTTTACATGGTATCCGAGCTAATGTCTTTCACTGTGAAAGTTGCGGAGATGAAGATGTTAAGATGGATGTGTGGGCATACAAGGTGGGATATAATTAGAAATGATGATATCCGGGACAGAGTGGGAGTGACCTCGGTTGAGGATAAGATGCGGGAATCGAGGTTGAGATGGTTCGGGCACGTGCAGAGGAGAGACACAAATGTCCCAATGCGGAGGTGTGAGAGATTGGCTATGGACGGGTACATGAGGGGTAGAGGTAGGTCGAAGAAGTATTGGGGAGATGTGATTAGACGGGATATGGCGCAGGTGCAACTCACTGAGGACATGACGTTAGATAGGGGTTATGGAGGACACGGATTATGGTAGAAGGATAGTAGGTAGTTCAGTGTAGTCCTACCTACGCTTACAAACTGATAGTTGTAGTGTTATTATTGTAGGCTCACTTAGCCTATCATACTAGTAGACACAATATTGTTTTATAGTCCATTGTCGTCTGATTTATGCTGCTATGTGTATTTTCTTTGTCTTATTTACCGGCATTATTTATTATTTCTTTTTCAGAAGTCGCTTTGTTTGTCTTACTTTGCTTGTGCTTGTGTTTTGTCTTGAGCCGAGTGTCTCTCGAAAACAACCGATCTACCTACCAAGGTAGAGGTAAGGTCTGCATACACTCTACCCTCCCCAGACGTCACGTTGTGGATTTCACTGGGTATGTTGTTGTTCTTGCCGGAAGTCACTGTGACTTCGCTGGAAGCTACTGTGCTTCGCCAGAAGTGGTTGAGAGTTCTATCTTTTTGTTCTGATTTTGAATCTGAACATCATTTCTGTGATTGAGAAATTGATTGTTTAAGTGTGTTGAATCCATTTCATTGCACCTGGGTCGGAATTAAAATCTGAAATCTGAAGCTCGATTGTCCGTCATTTTCGAGCGAAGCTGGTGCTTCAAAATTCTGGAAATTCGAGTTGGTGCTATAGAGTTTTGTTGGAGATATGATTGTGAACTCAAATCTGAAGTTTGAGTCATTTTAGAACTGATTCGATAAGGTTGTTTCTTCATAACTTTCAAACAAAGTATCGGAAAAGACGACCTGGGCGTCCTTAGATTTTTTTTGGTTGCTTTCCAGAAAATCTATTGCTTCTCCGACATCGCCGTGTCTTTTACGGTTAATATTCCCCTCGTTTCTGATTTCCCGACCATAGAGGTCTTGGAGAGACTCGATCAGATCTGGTTAGTCATCTTTCTTTTTTGTGATTGTTTTGTCTGATTTAGGATAGTCTGTTTGGACTTGTTGGTTTCTCTATCAATTCATTTTGGCACATTGAGTATTTTTGTTGGAAAAATGACTGACTATACTTAGAGAACTCAAGGGTCTAAAGTTGTTGCTTCTTTTAATTCATTATCTGATAAAATGGTTTTGATTTCGGCTGAAGAGTTTGCGAAATTTTCTCAATATCAGATATTACTGAAGGAATCTACTTCAGTTAATGCATTTGGTGAATCAGATAAAACATGTATTATCACTTCTTCGAATAAATGGGTGATTGATTCAGGTGCCACAAATCACATGACAGATAATTCTAATTTTTTTTTCTAGCTTTCATTCACACAAAGCACCCTCTTCAGTTATTGTAGCTGATGGATCAACTGGTAACAGTGTTTGATATGGGACTATTAAATCAACCTCCACTATTACCCTGTCATCCATATTAAGTCTACCAAAGTTGGCCTTTCATTTGATTTCTGTTAGCAAAGTTATCAAAGAACTTAATTGTTATATCTCATTTTTTCCCGATCATTATTTATTTCGTGATGTTACGACGAATCGGGTTATTGGTAAAGGACATGTATTTGATGATCTCTAAATCCTTGATGAATGAGAGCCTCAATTTATTGCCTGCTTTAGTATTGTGTCTCCATTTGAAGCATATTGTCGATTGGAACATCCTTCTCTACCGTTGTTAAAGAAGCTTTGTCTGTAGTTCCAGAATATTTCTTCATTGAAATGTGAGTCATGTCGATTTGCAAAACATCATCGCATCTTATTAAGTCTGAGGGTTAATAAGCACACTGAGTCGGCTTTTGAGTTAGTTCATTATGATGTTTGGGGACCATATCCTGTTATTTCTAAAACTCGGCATATGTATTTTGTCATTTTTGTGGATGATTTCTCTCGGATGACGTGGATTTATTTTATGAAGAGCCGCTCTGAAGTGTTTACTCACTTTTGTGCCTTCTGTGCTGAAGTCAAAACTCAATTCAATACTTCGGTACGTATTCTAATAAGTGACAACGCTAAAGAATATATGTCAGAATTGTTTCAGTCATACATGATACAACACGGTATTCTCCACCAGTCTTCATGTGTTGATACACCCTCTCAAAATGGAGTTGTTGAGAGGAAGAACAAGCATCTACTTGAGACATCTCGAGCAATTCTATTCCAAATGAAGGTTCCTAAATAGTTTTGGAGAGATGCAGTCTCTACAACTTGTTTTATGATCAATCGTATGTCATCTACTGTGCTTGTTGGTAATGTGCTTTACAATGTTTTTCCAAAAAAGTCATTATTTTTTGTGGAACCTAAAGTGTTTGAAAGCACATGTTATGTTTGTGATGCTCGACCATCTATTACCAAGTTAAATCCCAAGGCATTGAAATGTGTTTTTCTAGGCTATTCTCGTCTTCAGAAAGGGTATCGTTGTTATTCTACTGAACTTGGTAAGTATTTTGTGGCAACTGATGTGGTATTTTCAGAGACTACACAATTCTTCTATGCACCTCCCAATTCTACAAGTCATGGAGAGGAAGATGAGTGGTTAGTATATCAAGTCACTCGTGTTTTGACAGAACAATTAGATGTTTTCCTCCATCCGACTATTGTACCTTCAGTACCTGCTTCATCTACGCTAGCAAGGCCGTCAATTGTTCAAATTTACTCAAGGAGGTGAGAGATCGATGATACATGTCATGCACCAGTTCTGTCATCTTCTAATCCTCCCCAGCCTGATCTTTTCAAAAATCTTGACCTCTCTATTGTACTTGCAAAGGTACACGTACGTGCAAATCCATATATTTCATTGCTAATTTTGTTTCCTATGATCGGTTATCCTCTATGTCTACATCTTTGATTGATTCTCTAGACTCTATCTCTGTATCCAAAATAATAAAAGAGGCTTTGAATCATCCTGGATGGTCTAATATAATGCTTGATGAATACATGCTTTAGAGGAAAATCAAACATGAGATTTGGTTTATTTACCCAAAGAAAAGAAATCAGTGGGATGCAAGTGGGTCTTCACAGTTAAAGTTAATCCAGATGGTTTTGTGGCAAGACTTAAGAGCCAGACTTGTGGCTAAAGGGTATGCTCAGACGTATAGGGTGGATTATTCAGACACCTTCTCTCAAGTTGCCAAACTCACTTTTGTCCGCTTATTTATTTCTCTAGATGTCTTTAGGCATTGGCCTTTGCATCAATTAGATATCAAAAATGCATTTTTTATGGTGATCTACAAGAAGAAGTGTACATGGAGCAACCACCTGGTTTTGTTGCTCAGGGAGAGCATAAAAAAGTATGTCACTTGAAGAAGTCCTTGTATGGCTTGAAGCAGAGTCCCCGAGCTTGGTTTGGCAAGTTTAGTGAGGTAGTTCAAGAGTTTGGACTAAAAATGAGAAAATGTGATCACTTAGTCTTTCACCGGCAATCAACAGATGGCACTATCCTTTTTGTTGTTTATGTTGATGATATTGTCATCACACGAATTGATTATACAAGGATTTTGTCACGACCCAAATCGGAGGGTCGCGACGGGCACCCGGACCCTACCTGCCAGGTACCGCTAGTCATACATTTAACATTTATCCGTAATTATCCACGGCCACAAGGGTCGTCACTCAGTACTCTGCTGACATATATAAACATAGAAACAGTAAACCAGAAACCCAACTTATATATATAAATATACACCAAGGTCGACGAGGTCGTACATGACTACTACACACAGGACACCTGTCTACAAGCCTCTAAAGAGTATACGACATCAAAAGGTCGGGACAGAGCCTCGACATACCCATATATACCAGCAAAAATTACCATACCAAGATAGACCGACACTTCGAAATAAGGGGAGTGCTCCAAAATCTGTTGAGTCAGCAACCTACAACGTGGATCGTCGCCCTGCCTACGTGAACCTGCGGGCATAAACGCAACATCCCCCGATAAAAGAGACGTCAGTACGACTGATGTACCGAGTATGTCAAGCATAAGAAACATCATAACAGAGATATATATAATAATCTAAAACAGAAACAGTCGACTAAGATAGCTGATAGAAACAGCCGACAACAGCAACAACCGACAGAAACAGCTGACCAACAGTAAATGCCTCTGAGGCCCTAATATATATGTCTAAATATTATGCACAATGAAAATGCGGTATACATATAAATATTGGCCACACAATGGCATCTTCCTTCCCATAACCGCCTCTATGGGCATCAGGGTATATCGGCCACACAAGGGCATCATATCATATTGGTCACACAAGGGCATCAATATTTGCCTCATATGGGCATCTTTCTTTTCATGACATCTGTACCAGCTGCAGGTGGTGACGCGTATATAACGTCTTTCCCTTTTTTCCCATCCCCTACATATATATAATTTATATCATATAGTAGTGTATATAACATATGTGGGTCCAGGGTAATATATGAATATAATGCAAATAAAAATGCATGAGTGACAATAAAACATTCTGAATTTACCGGATGACATAATATCCTTGTACCTTCGGCTAACATTGGGAATATTAACATCTTTTCCACATACCTCAATAAGGATTTAGGAACATATTTAGAGGGTAAATGATCATCCCAACACACAAGCTCGTAGCATGTTCTTGAGCGTCTCAATCGTACGCTCGGCTTGCCCGTCCATCTAAGGATGGAAAGCCGTGCTAAGATAAACTTGGGTGTCTAAACCTTTTTGAAATGACTTCCAGAAGTTATCTGTAAACTGAGCACCTCGGTCAGATATAATAGAAATAGACACACCATAAAGGCGAACAATCTCTTTAACATACAACTTCGCGTAGTCCTCAGTTGTGTATGCAGTTTTGACTGGCAAGAAATGAGCTGATTTGGTCAGTCTGTCAATAATTACCCAAATAGAATCAAACTTACGATAAGAGCGAGGTAAACCCGTAACGAAATCCATATTAATCATTTCCCATTTCCACATTGGAATCTCAATGTTCTGAGTCAAACCACCGGGCTTCTGGTGCTCTATTTTTACTTGCTTACAATTAGGACACAGAGCTACAAATTCCGCCACGCTCTTTTTCATGTCGTTCCACCAATAAACGCTCTTGAGATCATGGCACATTTTAGCAGACCCAGGGTGAATGGAATATCGTAAACAATTGACTTCCGTCATAATTCTACCTCGTAATCCCGCTACATTTGGAACACATAAATGACTCTGGTGCCTTAGAATCTCATGTTCGTCAATCTCAAATGTCGTGGTCTTCTTCTGTTGAATGTTTTCTCTGATTTTTCTCAAACTGAGATCTTCACATTGACGTTCCTTAACTTCCGATATGAAGGACGATTCTGACATATTCTGAATCACAAAACCACCATCCTCCAAATCCATTAATCGGACTCCCAGATTAGCTAACTGGTGGAGCTCCTTTACTAATTCCTTCCTTTCGACCTGTACTGGCATCGAGCTAACCATCGACTTGTGACTGAGCGCGTCTGCTACAATATTAGTTTTACCAGGATGGTATAAGATGTCCACATCATAATCCTTCAATAATTCAAGACACCTTCTCTGTCTCAGATTCAACTCCTTCGGTTTGATTATATATATTGCAGACTTTTATGATCAGTGAAAATGTCTACATAAACACCATACAAGTAGTGCCGCCAAATCTTCAGTGCATAGACCACTGCAGCCAACTCCAAATCGTGTGTCAGATTATTTTTATCATGTTTCCTCAATTGCCTTGAAGCATAGGCAATCACTTTATCATGTTGCATTAGCACGCATCCTAAACCTGCTCCCGAGGCATCACAATATACAACATAGACTTCTAGACCCTCTGGAAGAGCAAGGACTGGTGCCGATGTTATTCTATCCTTTAACTCTTGAAAACTCCGCTCACAAGCATCGGACCACTTGAATTTTATGGCCTTTTGTGTCAACATTGTTAATAGTGTTGATATGGTAGAAAACCCTTCTATAAACCTCCTATAATAACCGGCTAAGCCCAGAAAGCTGCGAACCTTTAATGGAGTCATAGGCCTCGGACAATTCTTCACCGCTTCAATCTTCTGAGTGTTAACTCTTATACCCTCATCTGACTCTATATGACAAAGAAAGCCACTGAATTCAACCAAAATTCACACTTGGAGAGCTTTGCATACAACTTATGATCCCGGAGTGTCTGTAATACTATCCGCAAATGATCCACATGTTCCGCTTCCGAGCAAGAGTAAACCAGAATATCATCTATAAATACTATCACAAATACATCTAGAAATGGGAGAAGCACACTGTTCATTAGATCCATAAATATTGCCGGTGCATTTGTGAGTCCAAATGACATTACTAAGAACTCAAAGTGCCCATACCTTATCTTGAAAGCCGTCTTCGGAATGTCCTTCTCCTTAACATTTAGCTGATGGTACCCTGACCTTAGGTCAATCTTTGAGAAATATTTTGCACCTTGTAACTGGTCAAATAAATCATCAATTATGGGAAGAGGGTACTTGTTCTTGATAGTGACTTTATTTAGCTGCCGATAGTAGATACACATCCGTAACGAGCCATCTTTCTTTCGTACAAACAATACCGGCTCACCCCAAGGAGATATGTTGGGCCTGATAAATCATTTCTCGAGCAGATCTTTTAATTGCTCATTTAATTCTTTCAATTCTGCTGGAGCCATTCTGTAAGGAGGAATAGATATCGTCTAAGTGTTTGGAAACACGTCTATACCGAACTCAATTTCCCTTTCGGGATGAAGGCGTGGAAGTTCATTTGGAAATACATCAAGAAACTCATTAACCATCGAAATTGATTGAGAAGTAGGTGGTTCGGCATCGATATCTCTAGCCCGAACAAGATGGTATATACAACCTTTGGAGATCATCTTCCTTGCCTTAAGGTATGAAATAAACCTACCTTTCGGCGTCGCCGTACTACCCTTCCATTCAAGGACTGGCTCGCTTGGAAACTGGAATTTAACAATCTTTGTTCGGCAATTAACATTAGAGTAGCATGATGCCAGCCAATTCATGCCCATAATAACATCAAAATCAATATGTCACGACCCAAATCGTAGGGCCGCGACGGGCACCCGGATCCCACCCGTCGGGTACTGCTAATCGTACATTTACCACCTAATCGTAATTAAATACGGACTAAGCCGAAAAATATTATAGAAAATTTTAATCAAAAATCCAATTTTCATATATACATACTTATACCAAGGCCATACAAGACTACTATCCACAGGACACCTGTCTACAAGCCTCTAGGAGTAGCAACATTAAAAGTCGGGACAGGGCCCCGCCATACCCATAAATACAAGCAAAAGTACCGTACCAAAATTAGACCAACACTCCGAACAATGGAAGTGCTCCAAAAATCTGCTAGGCCCCGAAATCAACTAACGTGAACCGTCACCTTCCTTGATTGAACCTGCGGGCATGAAACGCAGCGTCCCCCGACAAAAGGGACGTCAGTACGACTGATGTACTGAGTATGTCAGGCATGAACAATAGTATAACAGGGATATTATAACAGTTGAAACAGAAACAACTGGCCAATAGCAAGTATCTCTGAGGGTCCTAATACATATGCCTAAATATCATGCACAAATGTGGTGTACATATACATCGGCCTCATTGGGCATCTTCCTTACCATAACAGCCTCGGTGGGCATCATTCCATGTCAGCCTCTGTGGGCATATTATGTCTATATGTCGTGCATAATGCGGTAGATACAATATATACTGGCCACACAAGGGCATCTTCCTCCCCACATCATATATATATATTTTGGCCCTTAATCAGGCATCTTCCTTCATTAAGCCACACATGCTTTATCATTTATCATATCACATCTAATCAGGTGGTCTGCGTTTTCCATTTCCCGTCCCCAATATACAGTCTTGGGTAAAACATGAATGCAATGCAAATGAGAATGCATGAATCACAATAAAATATCCTGAATGACATAATTTCCTTGTACCTTCGGTTAACGCCGTAAATATTAACATCTTTTCCATATGCCTTAATAAGGACTTAGGAACATATTTAGACATGCTTTTAACATAGGAATCAATAACATGAATATTCTTAACTACTAAGAGTAGAATAAATTATGGAACAATATCAAGGTTATATTTCGTTACATGGAACATGCCAAAAGAAAAAAATAATTTGCCTTAACATACCTTGTTCGCTAAACCGGAAGAAAATATTAGTTAGAGCACTTGCACGATTTTTTTTCCTCACTCAAATTTCTAATACCAATCGTGAATTGCTGCTTTGGTTTTACATCCACGAATGCAGGCTTAAATTGAAATATAGCAACTTGATGGAAAATTCAAAAGGTTTCCAAAGCCTTGAAATAATAGTCCCTCACGTGAAGGGGGCAATGATGCATAATCATTATGTCCCCCTTGAGCCAAATTGTTGGCGGTGGGGAGCTCCAATTCGGTGCCAGCACGCCTTCACATGCAGGCCACTTAATTAAGTGACATGCGTCCGTAAAATTTATCAATCATATCCATAATTAATTCTAGATCCCACTTCATTTAAATCCTAAAAATTCATAAGATCTTCGTATACTCAATATCATAATTTTCTAATATGACATTAGTCCATAACCTCTTCATGCATATACCAAATTATTTTTGGCTTCCGTCGTCACACTTGTTGTGTCTAAAATTATTTCGGGGTTTAATTCTTCTATTTACTAATCTCATTATTAGCATACATAAATAATATAAATTCCAAAGTCCGGGTCTTCTTGCACACGCCTAGCGATTTAAACCGTAACCTGAAAATACGAGATGTTACACAATCATCTCTAGTTCTACCAAATCCGCTAGGGTCTGACGGCTACAAACTAATACTGCACAATTTCGATAGACTCGTCTAGCAACTACCAACTCACCAACTGGTATAGATACCACAAATGGATCTTTTATCAACTTACGTTCCATACCAAATTTACAGGCAATAAAAAGGGTGATATATGATAGATTGGAGCATGGATCTAACAACGCATACACATTATGTGAAAAGACCGATAATATACTTGTAATAACAGCAGGTGAGGATATCTGGTCTTGTCGTCCCATCAATGCGTAAATGTGGCTCTGGCCCCTACTTCTGCCTCGATCGGATAATGTCTGTTGACTCTGCCCTGACGGGCGTACTGACTATGATGAAGCTGCTGCATATCCGACCGACTGGGCTCTAACACCTTCGCCTCCTGTCGTGCATTCTCGCATAATATGACCACGTTCACCACAAGAATAACACACCATTACTCCTTGTTGATATGACCCTGTATGAGTCTTACCACACTGCTCACATCGAGCCAACGGTGGCCTCATCTGAAAAGAATCCCTCCTATAATACGACCATGATGCTCGTGAACTCTGACGTGGTCCCGATTGAACAAACCGATCAATACTCGACCTCAAAAAATGGTAATGATGTGCTAGCTACTGGGTAAGATGATCATCTATAAAGTTGTGGCCTGGGCCCACCTCGGAAATCCCTTACGTCATCTACGGATCGAGCCCTCTAATGTTGGCCCTTTTCACTCTCTCGATCTACCCGTTGGTGTCTCTTGTGATCCTCCAAATTCTGTGCATAAGCCTGAATGCGAGCAATATCCATATCCGAATTCAGAGAAGTCGTAGTACACTCGTTGACCAAGTACGACCCTAAGCCAGTAACAAATCTATGTACCTAGTCACTCATATCCGCTATAATCGAAGGAGCATAACTGGCCAATGAATTAAACTGCAAGTTATATTCCCGAACACTCATGTTTCCCTGCTCAAGATGTAGGAACCTGTCCTGCTTGGCCCGTCGAAGCTCGACTGGCTGAAAATGATGTAAGAAGGCCTTTGAAAATTCTCTTCATTCTGCTGGTGGAGCACGAGGTCCCTTAGATTGCTCCCATGTCTCAGACCAAGTCACTGCGATGTCCCGCAGTCTATATGAAGCAAACTTTACCGACTCAGAATCGGTAGCATCCATTACCCGCAAGGTACGCTGTATCTGATCCAAAAAATTATGTGGGTCCGCGTTCAGGTCTGATCCTGTAAATACCGGAGAGTATAAGTTGATGAAATCTCGAGCTCTCGTGCTAGCATCTCTATCAGAAGGACTGGGAATCTGACGTTGGGCCTGAGCGGCCACCAATCGTGTCAATAATTGTACAGCACTTCGCATATCCAGATCCACATCTGGATTATCAAGTGGAGGAACTGGGGTACTGCAGCTCCACTAATCTCCTCTGATGGTGGTGAACTGAGGGAATCATACGAAGGAGTCGCATCGAGGGTCTCACTCTAGCCCTCGCTAGCAGGTGGCAATCGGCTAGTACCTTCGCCCGCGGTCGTATCCAACTCCCTCACACTCTTGAACTTTTTCCTTGTTGTAGGCATCGCTGGAACCATAAACACAAGACAAATTAGGAGTGAAATGTTTATAACTCAACTCTACTGCACGATTTATGAGATGAAATAATATAAACGATCCCTAAATATCAGATAGCCTCTTGCTTATAAGTATGGTGCACAACATACCCATAAATAAGATTTTACTAGACACGGATTGTAGACTCCCTAGGACAAACATGCTCTGATACCAAGTTTGTCACGACCTAAATTGGAGGGTCGTGATAGGCTTCCAGACCCTTTCCGTCGGGTACCGCTAGCCATATATTTAACATCTATCCGTAATTATCTACGGCTACAAGGGCCGTCACTCAGTACTCTGCAGACATATATAAACATAGAAACAGTAAACCAGAAACCCAACTTATATATATAATTATACACCAAGGTCGACGAGGCCGTACATGACTACTACACACAAGACACTTGTCAACAAGCCTCTAAAGAGTATACGACATCAAAAGGTCGGGACAGGGCTCCGCCATACCCATATATACCAGCAAAAACTATCGTACCAAGATAGACCAACACTCCGAAGCAAGGGGAGTGCTCCAAAATCCGCTGAGTCAAAAACCTACTAACGTGGATAGTCACCCTGCCTACCTGAACTTGCGGGCATGAAATGCAATGTCCCCCGATAAAAGGGATATCAGTACGACTGATATACCGAGTATGTCAGGCATAAGAAACATCATAACAGAGATATATATAATAATCTGAAACAGAAACAGTCGACTAAGATAGCTGATAGAAACAGCCGACAACAGCAACAACCGACAGAAACAGCTGACCAATAGTAAATGCCTCTGAGACCCTAATATATATGTATAAATATTATGCACAATGCAAATGCGGCATACATATAAATATTGGCCACACAAGGGCATCTTCCTTTCCATAACCGCCTCTATGGGCATCAGGTTATATCGGCCACACAAGGGCATCATATCATATTGGCCACACAAAGGCATCAATATTGGCCTCACATGGGCATCTTTCTTTTCGTGACATCTGTACCAGCTGCAGGTGGTGACGCGTATATAATGTCTTTCCCTTTTTTTCCATCCCCTACATATATATAATTTATATCATATAGTAGTGTATATAACACATATAGGTCTAGGGTAATATATGAATATAATGCAAATGAAAATGCATGAGTGACAATAAAATATTCTGAATTTACCGGATGACATAATATCCTTGTACCTTCGGCTAACATTGAGAATATTAACATCTTTTTCACATACCTCAATAAGGATTTAGGAACATATTTAGACATGCATTTAACATGTGAATCAATAACATGAATATTTTTAACTACTAGGAGTAGAATAATTTATGGAATAATATCACAGTTATATTTCGTTACATGGAACATGCCAAAAGAAGGAAATAATTTACCTTAACATACCTTGAATATTGTCCTTTCAATAATTCTGTATTGAATTTGCTGGGACGTTTTGTTCTAATCCACAAATTAAAAATGCACTAACTGATCACGTATTCTTTTGATATTACTTCTCCATTCACAATGAAATGCTTTCTAATAAAGCTTCCTCATAATCCCATCATCCTCAGTGTCTGAAACTTTGTTAAATAAATTATCAATCATCTCCACTTTAGGAGATTGAGTGCGTA
This sequence comes from Anisodus acutangulus, assembly GCA_029783415.1. Taxonomy (NCBI): domain Eukaryota; kingdom Viridiplantae; phylum Streptophyta; class Magnoliopsida; order Solanales; family Solanaceae; genus Anisodus; species Anisodus acutangulus. Next base: position 45,156,570 of record CM056500.1, on the reverse strand, counting down.
CAGAAGCTCTATAACGAGATATTGAAGGCCACTGCCTTGAACTCAAAACTTTCCACCTAATTAATCATTTAAGCTTAGTCATTAGGTGGTTTATTAAAATGTTACACGTACATAACTCCCACTCAACTTTGTCCCCCCTACTAAAATTAATGAATCACACACAATTAATTTCGTAATTCCAATTCACTTAAATCTTAATGACTTATAAAACCTTCTTGTACTCAATGTCATAAATTTTGTGATATAATACCAGTACATCGCCTCTTTATGCGCACACCAAATTTATTTCTGATCCTCGTCACCCTTGTTACGTCCAAAATTAATTCGGGACCGCATCCTTTTATATACTAAGCTCTTTACTTGCATACACGAATATAGCACAAATTCCCCGAGGCTCGGGTCTACTTTTCTACCTTTAGGTGCTCAAACCATCGCCCAAAATTAAAATATTTTTCCTGCATACTATTTTTCCTGCTCAAACCATGCTCTTCTCTTAAGTCTTTCCTGGATACTAGGTTTCATACGAAGGACTTGGGCCAGTTGAAATATTTTTTGGGAGTAGAAGTAAACAGAAGCAAGAAGGGAATTTTTTTATCTCAGAGAAAGTATAACTTGACCTGCTTGCAGGCATTGGAAAGTTGGTAGCCAAATCCTGCAGTACTCTAATGGTTTCCGATGCGCATCTTATGAAAGCTGATGGTGATCCTTTGATGATCTAGAGAGATATAGAAGGTTGGTTGGGAAGCTAAACTACCTTACTGTGACCCGTCCGCATATTGCTTTTGTATTAAGTGTTAGTCAGTTCATGTTTGCACCTACGGTCAAGCATTGGGAAACTTTGGAACAGATTCTATGTTACTTGAAATGAGCTCCTGGACTTGACATATTGTATAGCAGTCGCGGTCATACTCATGTGGAGTTTTTGCAGATGCTGACTATGCTGGATCCAAAATTGATAGAAGATCTACTACAAGCTATTGTGTCTTTGTTGGAGGGAACCTCGTATCATGGAGAAGTAAGAAGCAAAGTGTTGTAACTCGATCCCGTGCAGAATTCGAGTACAGAGCTATGTCACAGTCTACGTGTGAGATTATGTGAATACGTCATCTTTTAACTGAAATTGGGTTGAAGCATCATACACCAGCAAAACTTTGGTATGATAATCAAGATGTTCTTTATATTGCTTTGATTCCAGTGTATCATGAAAGAACTAAGCATATTGAGGTTGACTTTCATTTTATTCATGAGAAAATTCAAGAAAACTTGATTTTCACTGGCTACTTGAAGACATGAAATCAACTAGACAACTGGTTGATTTGTTCACAAAAGCTTTGAATGGAACTCTAGCTTGAGGGGGAGTGTTATGAATATAGTCATATTCCTTTGTAATATACATAGATAACTTAATCTTAGGGATTGATAAAAGATACTCAATCTTAGGGATTGATAAAAGATACTCAATCTTAGGGATTGATAGCAGATTTGTAAGATTTTCCTTTTAATTCTTTCCATACTTAGAGTACTATGTACATGTATATAATCAGGTTACTTCATGGAATAACATATCAATTTATTCTCCCATATCTCTCTTTTACACATAGCTTTAACGCAAAGTAACTTGTCTAAACTTTGATTGGTGCAGTTGATTATTTTATTTCCTCTCTATCTCTTGGTGATTTTCTGGTTACTTACCTATATTTCATAGTATCACACGAAGGCTGAGGAATCGAAAGAGACAGCGATAAAGAAAGCACCTAAACTAGGAAGATGTCAAAAATGTTCTTGGTATTTTACATCAATAAAAAAACATTGTACAACATTTTGTTCCCACATACATTGTTTATTTGGCAACAAGGACAAGCAGGTATATTTTACAAGAGTAGTACTTATGTGCAAGAAGCATCAAATGTTGACTTATATTCATAATTAGAGAGTGTTGTATTCTGCTCATTAGTCATTCCTTTGATATTAGTTGTTGAGAAAGCTAGCCATGGCAGCAGGTAATGTTAAGCTTCTAGGAGTATGGGCAAGCCCTTTCGTGAACCGCGTTGAAATAGCCCTCAAAATAAGATCTATTGAGTCTGAGTTTATACAAGAAAATTTGTTAAACAAAAGTGAGCTGCTCCTTAAATCCAACCCTGTTTACAAGAAAATCCCAGTCCTATTCCATGATGAAAAGCCTATCTGTGAGTCCCTTGTCATCCTTCAGTACATCGATGAAGTTTGGCCGAATGGTCCCTCCATTCTTCATTCTGATCCTTACGATCGTGCCATATCCCGGTTTTGGGCAGCCTATATAGATGAAAAGGTAATACTTATTTCATATCCATCTCATGTCAGATTGGTAACAGTTTAATTTTGTAGACGAAATACATAAGTAACCACTTAAACTAGCCACCAACGGTCAGACAAATACCTTAACTTTTCCAAGTGATCAGATAAACACCTCTTGTTGGCATAAGGTGTCTAGTGGACACCCTATTATTACATGGCATGTCCATTTAAGATAGCGAGGAGCTAAATCACGTTTTTTCTTTAAAATGTTTAACTAAACTTAATATTGTTTGACTAGTATTTAAACTCTGTGATTAATTCCACATATGGTTACTCAACTTTATTAACAGTAAAGTCATAGAACGATTTTAGGTTAGTAACTGAACAGTACCAAACTTGAAAAGTCTTTGGATTAGTAGTTAAGTTCACCAATTTTTCTTCTTGAATTGTCCACTAAATCTGGAGAAAAATGGTTGCAGTGGTTTCCATTGGTAACGGAGTTGAGGAACGCGGAAGGAAAAGAAGCAAAGACAGCAGTGCTGGAGAAAATATACGAAGGGAATTTGCTGCTGGAGGAAGCTTTTATCAAGATAAGCAAAGGTAAGCCTTTCTTTGGTGGAGATAGCATCGGTTATCTTGACGTTGTTATTGGGAGTTTACTTGGATGGGTGAAGGCACAAGAGATAATGGATGAAGTGAAGATACTAGATGAAACCAAGATGCCTAGCTTAGCAGAATGGGATGACAGATTTTGCTCGGACGAAATTGTAAAGGATATCATTCCACAGCCTGAGAAACTTGTAGAAGTTTATCGGAAGTATCAAGAGAGCTTCTACAAAAAATGATGTTGCTGATTATTTATTTTTTTTGCTTATTATTAAGGACAGTGTGTCTTGTGCCCTCTCCTTTAGGCAATGAATGTTTGTTCCTACATCTTGTTCAAAAGAAATGATAATAAAAGAAGTTTGTTTTTATTAATGAACTAAACAGACTATCGATTTTTAAATTCCAAGATGTTGATTTACATTATACATATATGCTGCATATAGCTTTTATGATTTAAGAACTAGAATTAAACAAAACTCTTCCCTTGTAAAGGGAAAATACCATATGTTCAGTCCACGATCTAATAGCTTCAGTGAGGAACTCTGCTTCAAATTAGATCATATATTTAGCTTTTCCAGCTCTGAATAGATTAGGAGGCAAAGAATGGAAATGAATACTTATTTCTGTTTTAGCACAAGAAGCAACATGTCAAGTATTATAGTTCTAATGGTTTGAATTTTATACCAATATTCGAACAAAAGAAATCAACATTAAATGGAAAGAAGTGGTATAACAATTAGAATTATTCAACCATAGCTATAACAGAGAAAAATCATTGTTATTATACTGTGTTCATAACAAGGAAAACAGAAAACAGATGTTAGAATAGAAAACAAAAAATATTCCTAGCCCACAATTTTCCTTGTGTGTCCTTAATGAACTTTAACCCCTTCACTGTTGCCAAGGTATTTGGATCACGATAGAACGGAAAAACGTTTCTGTAATAGCGGCAATGTAAATTAAAGAACTCCGGCGAACTCAAATGGCGGAGCAAATCACACACTGGACACTTACATTTTCTTTTGAAAGAATGATGCAGAAATTTGCAGAAATGCAGTGAGAATGTTTCAGATTTTCGGTGTGCAAAAACTGAGGTGAAGCCTCTAAATTCATAGCCACGATCCCGCGAGGCAGTGGTTGTGAGTCACTTGTCACCATCCAATACATAGATGAGGTCTGGAATGAAGGTTCTTCCATCCTTCCTTCTGATCATCACGATCGTCCCATTGCCAGGTTTTGGGCAGCCAACATTGATGAAAAGGTCTAATCTTTCGACACTTGTGACTTCTTCTCCAAGATCTTTCTGTCTTGTTAGTCTGTAAGAATTCTTTTTAAGTTGTACTGCGTCTTAATTTTCTTTCAAGTATAGGCTAGCAATCAGTGTAAAACTAGTCAATTTATGATGACTTCTCACGATGCAGAATATATATTGTTGTTACTTCAGAAAATAAGAGGTACCTTGACTTAGGGCTCTCTCCTCCCTCCTCCCTTAGGCATCTCTATGGCGACTTAGCAGCAGCCATGGCTGCGCACATCTCTCCCCAGCCTTTGGCTGTGGGAGAGCCAAACCCTAACCCTAATCAACAAACATCCTATGCTACACAATTAACCACAAACCAAACTGCCCAGAATTTGACAAAAATCCAATTGAAACAGATTCAATATGTACATGGGGAGCCAACAATTCAATTTACAAAGGGAGAACGACAAGTTTTTGCACTGGAAGAGAGAATACATCAAGCTATAGTTATTAAGTTCTCCTCCGACGCACTGGAAGTGATGGATTTGCGAGCAGTTGTACCCAAACACCTGGGCATCAAAGAAAACTGTTTAGTTGGTTTACTTGCTCGTAGACATATTCTGCTAAGGATTGATCAGTATGAAGATTATGTGGTTTCTCTATCAAGGTCGGTAAGCTTTTTGCCATTCAAGGGAGAACAATATCTTTTTAGGGTATTTCCTTGGAAAGTAGATTTCAATCCAAGAGAAGAAACTTCAATGGCTGCGGTGTTGATTTCGTTGCCTAGGTTATCACCAGATTTATTTGCCAGGAGATCCTTGTTTTCTATAGCATCCGCAATTGGAAGGCCAATAGCTATTGACAAGGCAACACAAGACAAGACAAGGCCAAGCACTACTAGGGTGAAGGTGATACTCGATCTTATGGACAAGCTGCCTAAGAGGATGTTTCTTCAGTATTTGGATGAGCAGACTGGTAAAATACAAGAGGTATTCCAGGAATTTGTTTATGACATTTTACCTTTATATTGTAACCACTATAAGCATCAAGGTCACGATGAAAGCAGTTGTCGATTGATTTTGAAAAAGAATCAAGATGACAATCACAAAGATGATGGAGTGGCTAGAGAAGAACAATGTAATGGGGATAAATTTCAATGTGATTTGCGACAAATTTTAAATGAGAAGAGGGGACTAGAAAATATACATCGAAGTACTGATGAAAATACTCGAGTTGCATATGCAAAAAATAATGAAATAGAGATCGTGGAAGCAGTTAAAAATAATGGAGATCGAGTAGTTGATACTTGTGTTAGAGATGATACTCTTAATACTACAGTTACAATGAATCGAGCCTTAGCTAGGGTCTCGCAGGATTTTATTTTGGGTGCAAAGGTTGGTGCTACTGGTGATTTGGTGGATCTTGTGATTAATTTGGAGACTGATCAAGCTTCCAATCCTAAACAACTACCTATTGGTGGTGTTTTGAATGTTGAAGATTCAGACCAAGCTAATAAGGTGCATCGTGGGAAAATTTGGATCGAGTTTTTGAATTTGGTGGTACAAATGATAGAGGAGGTTGGATTGAAGAACCAAGCAAAAAATATTCTCCAGGAAGCACCAAACTGAAGCAACTAGACTGCACTAGCACAGGTCACAAGGAGCAGGCAACAAATTGTGAAGATAAAGTGTCAAGAAAGCCTTTGTGCTCTAGCACATTTGATGCGCTAATGATCAATTATGATCAAGAGCTCAATGCTGCTACTCCGACCATTCATATTTCCAATCCAGAAATTGATAGAATAATCGAGGAGCAGCAGGCCTCCATGTTGAGTAAAGCAAACCCAATAACCAAACCACATATGGTCACAATTAACATCTCAAATCATGATGTTCCTTCCCAATCTTTGAAGTCGTTTGGAGAGGTAGGAGACTCCAGGCAGCAGCTAATCTCCAAAGGGAATGACAACAATTTGGTGAAAGGTACACCATCTATTTCTCAAGCTAATTCTACAAATGATTTGATTGTTTCAAAGAAAAAATAAGGGGAAACGAGTGCTCATCGGTAGGCTGATTTAGTTGAGGAAGAAGAGCATATTACTTCACCTCATTGGAGTAAGTTAAGTCCTCAAGCACCCGTATTTTTTCCGTCAAGTAAGAGCTTGGCCATTACCACCAAGGATATGGAAATATTGGAAAAGAGCCATGAGCCAGAAGCTGTCGTTTTTGGACTTAATCCAAGTACAACTTATGATATTGACCTGGGCGATGACATGTTCGATGAGAATAATGAGTATGATATGCTGGACATATGCTTTGATAAGGTGGCAAGGATGGGATCTCTCACCGAGGCAACAAAGAAGTGGAAGCAACAAAAGCAAAAAGAAGACAGCATAGTTGGGACGGTAAGGTGACTGAGGAATTTGTTCCAAGGCACCTACAGATGCGACTGGCAATACAAAATCATATGACAGTGTCAACAACTTCAACAAGATCCAATAAATGCAAGAAGTGACGAACTATCAAGCGTTGTCGGACAGATTTGATGAAGAAGACAAGAGAAAAATACTTCAGGTTACTTTAGACGGGCAAGCTATCTTTTTTAGTTCATACATATATAAATTGAAGTTTGAGGTTGATAATTCAACTTTATTCTTGGTTTTTATATTTTTCATTACTTAAGCATCCTCATTTGTAATACCATCATAGAATTTATTATAAACTCTGTGCTGATCATAGAGTACTTAGTTTTCTCTAGCTCTTATTTTCTTCATGCTTGTTAATTAGTAGAGGTTCGTTACCTCATTAGGATTAGTAAGGTAAGGCCTAGCCCTCTCCCCCCCCCCCTTGCTTGTACTCTTCTCATTGAGGTTCACTTTTATATATTAATAAAAAACTAGCCCTAGGCACCCGCCTAGAGGATTCAATTTATAAAAAAAAATTGTTGTTACTTCTTAATGTGATGGAATATTGTTTCAACCATGAAAGAATAATCCCTTGATTATTTTTATTAATGTAAAATGTATATATACATGATATACAAGATTTAATTATGAAAATTAAATCTACATTTTTCTAATACAAGACTACTACCATAATTACATTTGTACAAGAATTCTAATAGGACTATACAAAAATATATATGGAATATACACGATATATACGTGTATATTCTTTCAGTTTCAAACCAAGACTCCAGGCCTGGTAAGCTTGGCTGAGAGATTTTTGTTGGATGAAACTGTTAAAGATGTACGGCCAGAGCCAGAGAAACTTGTGCAGTATCACAAGATTTCCAGGCCAAACAAGGGAAGTTGGAAGTCATATGGCGTTGTGATTCATCAATCACAACGCAAATAATTAAGAGGGATTAGTCTCTGAGTTGTTTAACAGGAAAAACCTGAGTTGGTCTTTTGTCATGTTGATGATTCTTGATTTTGGTAATTTGACGTACATCTCTTTATATTCTCAAGATGATGTTTGTCGTGAAAGGACAATATGTCCAGAGGCGGATCCAAAGGTTCAACATTTAAAGTTGTTATCACTCGTTGTACTATGATTAGCTGTGGGTTTAAAATATAGTGATTTTTCACCTATATATCCATGTCTCGTATCAAAATTTGCTTCTATGCATGTATTCCATATGTCATATATACCCGCAATGTTGTGTGACCATGTCAAAGTCATCTTAGTATTCTCTGAGACCAGTTCCCAATCTATTGTTTTTTCTTGTTTGACAACAAAAATCAAAGTCATCTTAGTAATCTACAAATCCTAAATTATCACTTATCAGTATATGCCAAGTTAAACATATATTCAAAATTAGTGATACCACCAAAGTTCTTCGTATGTGCCAAGTTAAACAATTATTTAGCTTTAGTAAACTAACCTTTGTGTGAATCACTAAGTTGCAAAGTAAAGTATCAAGAATTATTTAGTCATGGAAGCAAGTACTGCTAAGGTTCTAGGTACACATGCAAGTCCATTTGCAAGTAGAGTTCTAATTGCTCTTAATGTTAAGTCTGTGGACTATGGGTTTATTCAACAGGACATGTCCAACAAAAGTGAACTTCTCCTTAAATCAAACCCTGTTCATAAGAAAATCCCAGTTTTCATTCATGGTGACAACACTATTTGTGAGTCCTTAGTAATTGTCCAATATAGCCCTTCAATTCTCCCTTCTGATCCCCATGATCGTGCCATTTCTAGGTTTTGGGCTGCTTACATAGATGACAAGGTATTGGTTGCATTGTTTCAACACTAATCTTTCTAGTTAATTTCATGTATCGACGCTGAACTTGATCCACTATAACAGTAAAATTTCAAACCTATGTTGGGTCATATAGACCAACTTAACTTAACTCAGTATAGCAATAATGTTCCGAACTATTTCTTTGTTACATTTAAAGTAATCAAACTATGTGAATTGCTCGGAAAATATAAATAATCGGAAGTGTACGATGATATTAATCTCCCTTAGAGAGTCTTTCATTAATATCAAGGTATATAGAGAGTACAATATTCATCCCTTATACAATAGGAATCCTAAGCCTATACAAAAGAGAAATCCTAGTCTTACCATAATTATATTTACACAATATATGGAAATATTCTAATTATGGGTAGGGAATATATTGTTTTGGCTATTTACATGTTTACACACCCCCTCAGTCGGAGCGGGAGGAGGCCGGACGCTGAGACTGGATCTGAAGTCAAGAAATAACTGCTGGGAAGTCCTTTGGTAAATATGTCTGCATACTGATAGGATGATGGAACATGTAACACTCTGACATGGCCTAACGCAACTTTCTCACGAACGAAGTGTAGGTCTATCTCAATATGTTTGATTCGCTGATGTTGAACCGGATTATGAGAAAGATAGATGGCAGAGATGTTATCACAATACACAATAGATGCCTGACGCAAAGGACACTAAAGTTCTAACAGTAAATTTCTGAGCCAACAAATCTCAGCTACTACATTTGCAACGCCTGCACTCGGCCTAAACGCTTTGAGCGAGATAGGGTAGCCTGTCGCTTGGCAGACCAAGAAATCAGATTATCCCCTAAAAAAACACAAAAGCCGGAGGTGGAGCGTCGCGTGTCCGGACACCCTGCCCAATCTGCATCCGTATATGAAAGCAACATATCTGGTGCAGAGGGATATAGGTGCAAACCATAATCAAGAGTGCCCTTAATGTATCGAATGATACGCTTAAGAGCAGTGAAATGAGACTCCATGGGGGCATGCATGAATAAGCACACATGTTGAACAGCATAAGCTATGCCTGGCCTGGTAAATGTGAGATACTGAAGTGCACCTGCAAGGCACCTATACAGAGTAGGATCAGAGATTGGAGCACCATCCATAGCACTGAGCTTAGATTTGGAATCAACTGGAGTAGGCACCTCTTTGCAGTTCGCCATCTTAGCCCTGTACACAATCTCTTCTGCATACTTACGCTGATACAAGAACATATGATTGGCAGACCTGGTCACTGATATCCCCAAAAAGTAACTCAGCTTCCCCAAATCAGTCATTGCAAATTCGGACTTGAGCAAGACAATAATCTCATTTTTCAATCCGTCGGAGGAGGCAGTAAGAACAATATTATCCACGTAAAGTAATATGTAAGCAGTGCTACTACCTCGATGAAAAATGAAAAATGATGTATCACTCTTGCTGCATACAAACCCAATCTGCAAGATATACCTGGCAAAGTGATCATACCACGCACGGGGGGCCTGCTTCAGGCCATATAGTGACTTACGGAGACGGCACACATAGTGAGGAACTGCTGGATTGGTAAACCCTGGTGGTTGATGCATGTAGATTGTCTCTCGCAAATCCCCATGTAAGAATGCATTCTTCACGTCAAGCTGATGGATCGGCCAGTGTTTGCCCATGGCTATGCTCAAAACTGTGCGGATGGTAGTCGGTTTGACAACCGGGCTGAAGGTCTCACCACAATCAATGCCCTCCTGCTGATTTGTGCCATTAGCCACAAGACGGGCCTTATACCTCTCAAGATCCCCATTGTCTCTGAAGTTGTGACGAAATAGCCACATATAACAAATGACATTCACCCCCTCATGTCTAGGTACTAGATCCCACGTGCGCTGTTTAGTTAAAGCATTGAATTCCTCATACATAGCCGCATTCCAATTAGGGTCTTGTTTGGCCAATTTTGGGTTCTTTGGAAGTGGAGAGATGGTTTGGGCAGACAAGTTGAAATGGACTTTGGGTTTGAAGATTCCATGCTTTGAACGAGTTTTCATTGGATGGGTAGGGACAGTGGGTGGCGGAGTGGTGTCTGAGACGGGGTAAAGTCGGATAAGGAGAAGGTGGGGCGGCCGTCGGGCGTCAGCGCCATCGATCGAGAGTCGCGGCGCTAGAAGGTTGACAGCTTCTACGAAGTTTGGCGCGCCGCGACGCCAAAGACAGGTTGCGGTCTTTGTCGACGGTGTTTCAAAGATTGCTCTCTAGAAATCGGCCGCGGCCATCCCCTCGAGGCCGCGCTCGACGGCGAACGAACAGGATGTGAGTTGTTCGATTATGAGGGGAGAGATGACAGACTCATCAAGAAATGAGTAGTCCTGTTTTTGGAATTTTGGAAGATTCGAAAACGGGAATGTGGTCTCGTCAAATGTGACGTGACGAGATATGTGGATCTGACGAGTCGACAAGTCATAACATAGATAGCCCCTATGGTTTGGCGGAAATCCTAGAAAGACACATGGAGTGGACCTAAGAGCGAGCTTGTGAGGGGCGGTGGAGCTAAGGTTGGGAAAGCACAGACAACCAAAAATCCGTAGATGATCATAAGAGGGGATTCTATGGTAGAGGATTTCGGTAGGGGTCATATTGTGAAGAGTGCTAGTAGGGAGAATAGTTAGAGTGTATTCTGACATTTTAGCAAAGATAGACCCGTAAGGGTGGAGGAGGTAGGCATGAATCAATAGGGTGCGAATCATATTGTTAATGGTGCGGATGATTCTTTCAGCTTTACCGTTTTGTGGTGAGGTGTGAGGGCAGGATAAGCGAAAGACCATGCCATTATTTGGTACAAAAGCGGTGAAACATAGAGTTATTGAATTCACGACCATTATCGCACTGAAATGATTTTATGCCTTTTTCAAATTGTGTTTGAATGAACTTGCGAAACTCAAGAAATTTGACAAACACTTCCGATTTAAATTTAAGAGGGTATAACCAAACGTAGTGTGAAAAATCATCAAGCAACACAAGATAGTATTTATGACCGAGAGAACTAGAAATAGGAGATGTCCATAAATCGGCATGTATGATATCAAAAGTAGCAAATGTAACACGAGTAGATGATTTAAACGGAAGACGAATGTGTTTACCTAAAGAGCAAGAAACACAATTTTGGGCAAGATTCCCATTACAAGCAATGAAATTGTTGCCTCTAAGAAAATTAAAAACTGGGTTCCTGGATGACCAAGCCTATTATGTCAAGTTGAAGAAGAAACAGCCGCTAGAGTGACGGGAGAGCAATATCTGGCAGCGGAGGTGGAAGTGAATGGATAGAGATCCCCCGTGCTATTGCATCTCGTAAGAGGTGTCCCCGTATGAAGATCCTTCACAGTAAAACCAAAAGGGTCAAAATCCACGGAGACAGAATTATTGCGGACAGATATGAGGTTCTTAATCATGTGTGGGGCATATAGGGTGTTTTTTAGGGAGAAGGGTGGATGAGGAGGTTGTGTGTATGAGGTACCATAACCCTTAACTGGAGTGCGTTGTTCACTACCAACTGTAACATATTGAGGATGCTTTAACCGAAACAGTTTAGGAATAGTACCTGCAGACTGGGTGACGTGAGATGTGGCGCCTGAGTCCATGTACCAAGTATTGTCAGGCTGTTGCATAGAGAGGGTGTTGAACGCCTGACCCAACTCAGTGGGTGTCATGCCGGAAGAGGGATGCGGGACCTGACCTTGCATGAAGTGGGCTCTTTGTGGGGTGGGCGGGGCCTAACAAACCGGGGTAAGAATACGGATTGTATGGTTCTTTGATCTTCGAATGGACTTGGTGCCGCTGACTCTGGCCCAGGCGCCGCGGCTGTCTTCAGAGCACCACGCGTGAAACGAGCTGGCGAGCCGCGGCCCAATTGTTCTGCGATCTCTGTTGTTATTCTTTGCTGTTGGTTACGTTGGATCGCGACCGCACCCACGACCGACCTCCTCTACCGCCGCGGCCTTTTCCACCATTGCCGCCGCGGCCCTGCCGCTGTTGGGAGTTATCTGATGGCGTCTGATCTTGGGGTTGCGTGTCGACAGCTAACACCTGCTGGGTGTGCTCATCCTGCTTAGCACGACGGGTTTCTTCGAACAACAATTGTGAGCGAGCTTTGTTAAAACTCGGTAGCGGATCTGCCTGTTGAATAATGGTGGCCAAAGTATCATATTCACCCTTAGTAAGGCCAGAAATCATTTGTAGCACCATTTTATCGTCAGTGACATGCGTGTCGATGTTGGAGAGTTGATCCGCTAGAAGTTTAAGCTGCTTGCAGTACTCAGAGACATTGGAGAAGTTTTCAAGACGTGTTTTGTTGAACTGTTCTTCCAAATACACGGCACGAGTGTGCTTGTTGTCCTGAAAAATTTCCTCAAAACGATTCCACAAGTCAAGGGCTGTGGAGTCAGATTTCATGATAGTAAGGAGCAAATCCTGAGAGATACTACCATATATCCATTGTTTGACGCCGGCGTCGAGACGATGCCAGATAGAATCATCAACCTTCGTAGGGCGCGGAATAGTGTCATCAATATGGTCAAGCACGTTATAGAGACATGCATGATTGCGAAAAAGTTCAACCCAGGGAGAATATTGGTTGTTTTCTTGATCAATAATAATGGAAATATGGTTCTTGATGTTGGAAACAGTAAGGGCGGGATGAAACGGGGGTGATGACTTTGTGGTGGGATTTGTGGAGGTAGAGGCGTCAGAAATTGTGGAAGAATCAGGGATAGCCATTTAGAGAAGAGAAGAAAGGAAGAACAAAATCCGAAAAACAAGAAGAAAATCCGGGAGGGCCGCGGCGTAGGAGAGGCAGCCGGCGGCTGTGGAAGAGAAAGGTTTTTAGGATTTTGTTTATTTGGCTCTTGATACCATGTAAGATGATATTAATCTCCCTTAGAGAGTCTTTCATTAATATCAAGGTATATATAGAGTACAATATTCATCCCTTATACAATAGGAATCCTAAGCCTATACAAAACAGGAATCCTAGTCTTACCATAATTATAGGAAGGTTAAATTTCAAGAGTAATCATCTTTTCTTCTTCTTTTTTCATTTAAATGCTTTTCTAATTACATTTTATCCTATAAAATATGATCAGTCAAAGAATTTACGCACTGCATTTTTTTTTATTTTTCCGTCAAATGTATTTTATGAGCCAAAATTCTGATCTTCTGAGCAATTTACATATGGTTCAGTCACTTTAATAAGACAAAAGATGGTTTTGTAAATTTACTGTTATGATGAGTAAAATTCATTTACTTTAACGTGACAACACAAAATAAATTTGTAACTTTATTGTTAATGTAGATAAAGTTCAGTAAGAATGCGCAAAATTAGTCCTCCGGGGCATAGTCCAGTGGCAAAGCCTGAGCGCTATAAGGCGCTCTGGCATGGGACAGCGTGGGTTCGATTCCCCGCAAGCACGAAGAAACTCTGCATGTTGGGAAATTTGACCTTGTCTCATTGATCAGTTGTACGCTCCCAGAAAACTGGCCACCGGAGCACATCCCGCGATTTACCTGGTAATAGTGTTGAAGGACCGGTGCTATTACCTCCAGGACGTAGTCAGGCGCAAGCCTGGAGACCTGGATTATCAAAAAAAAAAAAGAATGCCTAAAATTAACTTCAGATCTTAGTGTACAATTGGATTACTTCCTTCAAGCTAACAAAAGTAATTGAACAAAATTGCAGTGGTTATATGATGTCAGAGCTTGGAAAAGCACAAGGGGAGTAGGCAAAGGCAGAAGTACAAGAGAAACTACAAGAAGCACTTGTGACTTTAGAAGAGGCATTTGTTGAGTGTAGCAAAGGGAAAGCTTTTTTTTGGTGGAGAACATATTGGTTACATTCTTTGGAGTGCATTTTGGGTTGGATAAAAGCAATAAAAATTATGTTAGGAGTTGATTTTTTTTATGTAACGAAAAACCCTAGCTTGGTTAATTGGGCTGATAGGTTCTTGGAAGACAAAGCTGTTAATGAAAGAAATAATCCCCTTGATTATTTTCATTAATTGAAAGGCTATATATACAAGTTACATATTACCATAATAGGAGAATCCTATTCCTATTCTATTTCTAAAACCTTATTCTACCATAATTCTAACTATACAATTATGGTAAGTGTATAACACTAATTAAGGTAACCTTTACACTACAATATACTACAAATATATATACCATATATACAATATTGTCTTGTCCTTAATCTGGCCGAGAATGGGCTGTTTGCTGAGAGCCCACTGCTGGGCATTGCTGAGAGCTGGGCTGCCTCTGCTGCACTGGCCCAGTAGCCCACTGCTGGGCATTGCTGAGAGCTGGGCTGCCTCTGCTGCACTGGCCCAGTTGCTGCACTGCTTCTGTTCATCAATATACATGTGATATACACTGCTGTATATTCAGTGTATATCACATGTATATTGCTTTGTTTAACAGTTAAGGATGTTATATTGGAGCCAGAGAAACTTGTTGAGATACTCAAGTTACATTTGGCCAAAGAGAAGTTGCTAATGCAAATTAAGAGTTGGTGTTTTGAATGTACTGTTTAGTTGGCTTCACAATATCAAGATTGTAATGCCAATATATATGCACAACTTTTCTTTGAATCAATTCCAAATCTGAAGTTGTGAAAGTAATAATTCAACTAAATTCATTGCAGAAGTTTTGAAAGTAATAATTCAACTGAATTCATTATTTTCGACTTGAACCATATAAAGATCACACTCATTCTGAATTCACTAACTGTAGGTTTTGAATTTATTTTTGCGTCAAAGACACATAAAATTATAATTTACAGATTAATGAATAATAAATCTATGAGAGGCTACTATGTGGTTATTTTTCTTCCTAGGCTCTTGATATTTATGATGAAGACATAGCACCCATTACTAGATACGATGAGGTCTCGATTTGATTTAAGTTATCTCGATTTCTAGAATATCACTTGCTCACGACTTCGGTTGAGAAATTATTAGTTGGTTAATCTAGTTCGTTAAATTGAAGTTGCTCATTCTGTCCATCTATTGTGGTTGCAAATATCATTTTAAAACAACGAGAACTTCAATATTCCTTTCCTACTTTTTTTCCACCCAAAAAAAGGAAAAAGAACATGTCTATTACACTTGTACCTTCTTTAAACACCATACAGTATTTTGTGCTTTACATTTACTTTTAGTACTAAAACTAAGGATTCAATGTGCATTAATTAATATCGATTACCTCTGAAAAGACTAATTATTACCATTAACTATGTCATTGTAACCCCACCTTGGATACTCCTAGTTTATTATCTTGAAATTAGGCCTCTAATTGAATTTTGTTCTTGTTCTAATTTACAAAAGACACTAGTACCATAACATCATTTTCTGATGAAAGTGAGATTTTTCATATTCTATCTTGTAAAAGGAAAAAGGACGATATGTCGATGACAATTATAAGATTATGTGACACTATTATTTATCTTTATGAAAATGTGAGTACGTGCATCCTGGCATAGCCAAATGGAGTAAGTAGGAACAACAGACAGTTTTAGATGGAAGTGGAATTATTTATATCCACTTTTTGAGTCATCCCAAAATTAATTGCAAATAATTCAATGTGACAATTCAACAACCATGAGGTTTGATGTCATAATTTAACTTGTAGTTTTACTAGTTCGAATTTCTTTAAAAAAATTTATCACATGGTTTAATAAGTCTTTGTTTCTTTCTTTCATAGAGGTGAATTCATCCACGAGTTTACGGGTGAAACTGAATTAGATGTTTTGAACGGTACACATTTTAAAACGCCCTCTCAACTCAAAATTCATGATGTCTAAATTTGAATCCTTAGAGACATTAACAATAACTTGAGTCCTTAGAGACATTAACAATAACTCTCTATATAAGTTTATGTGACATAGTTTAAAACAGAAGAAAAAAGTTTTTAGAGTTTTGGTCTTAAATATATCATAGTGATTATAAAAAATTTTAAACTTGTAATGTTAAATATGTCATAATATTTATCTAGCTATAAAAATGTTTATTAAGAGTAAAATAGATTGTCTAAGTTAAATTATCTCTATAAATTTAAAAAGCTGTCATTTTTTACTGTAACAAATTAAAAGAAAATATTTCACATAAACTAAAACAATGGGAGTATGTTTCGGGGTAAAGTGCAAATATAATCTATTTTGGGACTCCTATTTAAAGCATAGCCAAACTTTAGACACTTTGTAATACCTTGTACCATTGGACTAAGTAATTTTCATGATTCAGAGACTTAAGACCCAGTGGGAAGGGTTAGAATTAGAAATTTGACGAAAACAACGTTCTTCAGTTTTACTCCCAGAAATACGGACCATAAAATGATTTACGGACCGTCAATTGCACCTTAAAATAGACCCCAGGAATCCAAGTCACTGTTAGGGATTACGGTAGGAGATACATGTCGTAAAAGTTTTACATGTCGTAAAAGTTTTACGGGCCGTAAGCTCATCATAATTATTTTACGGATCGTAAAAGTTATCATGAAAGTCTCTGACAACTAAGCAGTATATAATCCTGATTTTTGGTCTTTTTATTTCATTCTTCATTCCCCAAAGTCCTAGCACGAAGTTCTTCTCCTTCTATCATTCTCCTATATCTAGGTAAGCCTATTTCAAGTGATTACATGTGTTTCTAACATCAATCTCATGGATTATAAGTGAAATACATTGTTTTTAACTTAGGGTATTCAAGAAAATTCAACTCAAGGAATTAAAGTTCAAGCTTTGGGTTCCTTCTTCCAAGTTCAAATTTTTAAGCTTCTATCCACGTGTGGGAATATCCATGTTCTTCCCCATGCCACGTTCTTCCCCATGCCACGTTCTCCATGAAATTCCATAACTTAGGATTTTATTCCAATTTCATGATAGCCCTAAATTACATGTATCATGATATACCATGTTGTATTATTAATTCGTTATTGTGTTTCTGATATTCCATTATGGTTATAAAGGATCTGCGTGTAATCCATTAATGCCCATAACCTTGAATTACATGGGTTCTAGAATTATAAGTCATGAACTATTACTATTAGATTTCATGAACTTATATATGTGTGTTTTCATGAATTTACACAAGTTATATATTATATTTGTTCACATGATAAATTATTATTTCAAACCATGCTTTACCAGTTGCTTTCATGAAACTCATGGGCTCACAAGTCACTATTTTCAAGTACATATTTTTGGGAGTTGCATAATTTACCGAGAAGGCTCTGATAGCCTGAAACTACATATGCCACCGTAGGATAAGGGTCGCTCCGCCAGAGGACGATACCTTCAGATTGCAGATTGGATCCTTTCATGCCATGTTTATGTCTCATACCCTGTCAAGGTATGGAATTGTTCTGCTGGTCAGGCCAGATATCAGATTCCACGTACCCACATGGTGTTTCATGTTGTCGGTTATGCTAATGCTCTCCCCATAGATATATTTACAGATTTTACACATGTTTTATACTCATGCCAGATCATGCTCATACTCATGTTACAGTTTCAGTTCATGTTCTGTCATTCCATGTGCCTGTTTATTTCTTCAGTTGCTTTACATACAGTACAATTCAAATGTACCAACGTCCTTTTTGTATGGGGCTTGCACTTCATGGTGCAGGTGCTGAGTTTCAGGGAGACAGATCTGCTTAGTATGATTGCTTCAGTATCATCTATTTGGTGAGCCCCATCTCATTCAGGGTGTCAATCTAGTTATTTTTATGATTATGCATTATGGTAGAGGTAGGTTAGGGCCTTGTTCTGGTAAAATAGTTTCGCAGTTAGACTTATGGTTTAAAGGTTTCATAGACTAGAGTAGTTCATCATGTCACGAGAGTTTTCAGTTATTCAGATTTATAATATTTTCATATTATTTCCGCTATGATTATTTTAGACTATAACTACAGTATTATGTCTTACATGTTATAAATCATTACTATAGTATATTTTGATGCCCATGTTGACAAGAAAGTCATATGGTTCGCTCGGTGTCATGCAGTCAGGCACCGAGTGTCGTATTTCGCTCATGCCATAATTCAGGGCGTTACAAATCTTAGTATTAGAGCCTAGGTTCAAGTGTCTTAAGGAGTCTATGAAACTGTGTCCAGTGGGATCACTTTTATGTGTGTGGAAGCCCCACATATGTAAACAGTTGACCACCAAGACATCTAGGATTGTCTCACTTCTTTAAACTCTAGATCGTGCAGTTTGAGCCATACCTTTAGGATATCCTTCTAACTCGTGCGTATTACATATTTCAGAAAATTCCTATAAAAAGGAAATCAGCTACAAGCAAGAGGGTTGCTGCTAACGTTGCCAGTGAGGAATATGCTCAAGATCGGGGAGCTAATTCAGGTACAACACCACCCAATACCACAAGACCAGTGGGGATCCCTATTTTGCCGCCCAGTTTCACTGATTCAGATGTTAGGGTAGCTATTCAACTGCTCACCCAGCTTGTGGTTGCTCAAGCCCAACGACAAGGATCGACTTCGAGTATAGGAGCTTGTGGAGAGTCATCCAGTTTCAGGACTCGGGAGTTTTTTTGTATAGATCTCTCGGTGTTCATAGGGTCAAGCAAGACAGAGGATTCGCAGAATATTATTGATGGGCTTCAGAAAATCTTTCGTGTTATGTATGTTACTGAGATAGAGGCAGCAGAGTTGGGAGCTTATTAGTTGCAGGATGTTGCTAATATCTAGTATAAGTCATGGGAGTAGTCCCGCGGGGAGGAAACACCTCCAGCGACTTGGGATGAGTTTGATGATGCTTTTATTGAGCATTTTCTGCCAATTGAGGTCAATGAGGCAAAGTCTGTTGAATTCGAGAAGCTTAATCAAAATGGCAGGAGTGTTCAAGAATACTATCTTCACTTTGTTTCCTTTGCAAAGTATGCTCTGCATATGGTTCCAGACATGAGGGCTAGAGTTAGGTATTTCGTGTATAGTATTGATCCATATTTGTACGATGCAGCTAATATCACAACTAACAATAGGAAGATAACTATTACAAAAATGGTTGCTTTTGTATAGGGTAATGAGAGCAGGTTAAAAGGATGGAAGCCTTTCAGAAGGAGAATGACAAGGATTTTAATAAAATAGACAAGTCTTCAGGTCACTTTAGTTATGGGGGAGGTGGAGGCAGACAGTAATTTAAAAATAGGTCATCCGGACCTTCTCCATCTTCAGCGTACCCCAGTCCCTAAGTTCAGGAAAGATCATAAAAGACAAAGCATCAAGCTCTCAGTCACAGGCCACCGTTGGTTAAAGTACTTTCAGTAATCCAGTTTGTGATAAGTGTGGAAGGAGACACCCAGGAGAGTGTTGCATGGGTATGGACATCTGCTACGGTTGTGGTCAGCAGGGTCATTTTCTGAGGGACTGTCCATCAGCGAGGCAGGGTGCGGGAGGTAGCATAGCTCAGTCCGCGAATTCTACAATTCCTCATAATTTCCAGGTTCAATCAGGGCGTGGTCTAGCTAAGTTCGGTAATACAGGCGGAGGACCAAACCGCTTATATACACTAGTAGGTCGTCAAGATATAGAGGCCCGTGCAGATGTGGTCATAGATATATTAACCATTTTCACTTTTGATGTTTATGCCCTTATAGATCCTGGATCCACTTTATCATATGTAACCCATTTAGTTGCTAAAAATTTTGGAATAGAACCAAAAAAGTTGTATGAACCATTTGAAGTATCCACTCCAATAGGAGAGTCAGTTATAGCTACGCAAATTTATAGGGGATGTCCAGTTAAAGTCTATCACCGTATTACAGTAGCTGACTTGGTAGAGATAGAAATGGTAGACATCGATGTAATCATGGGTATGGATTAGTTGTCTTCATGTTTTGCCACAGTAGGTTGTAGAATCAAAATTGTAAAATTCGAGTTTCCTGATGAACCGGTTATAGAATGGAAGAGTGATGCAGTAGCGCCTATAGGTAGGTTTATTTTCTATCTTAAAATTAGAAAGATAATAACCAAGGGGTATATTTACCATCTAGTTCGGGTTAGGACTGCAGATACCCAGATCCCAACTCTTCAGTCCATACCAGTTGTCAATGAGTTTCCCAAAGTTTTTCCAGAAGATCTTCCCGGAGTTCCTCCCGCTAGAGAGATTGACTTTGGAATTGATCTACTTCTCGTCTCTAAGCCAATATTTATTCCGCCATACAGACTGGCTCCGACAGAGTTAAGAGAATTGAAAGTCCAGTTGAAAGATCTCATTGACAAGGGAGCACCAGTCTTATTTGTTTGGGAAAATGATGGATCTTTGCGTATGTGCATTGACTACCGACAGTTGAAAAAAGTCACCATTAAAAATAAGTATTCTCTTTCTAGAATCCATGATTTATTCGATCAACTTCAGGGTGCTCAGTGTTATTCTAAGATTGACCTCAGATCAGGGTACCATCAGCTCAAGGTTAAGGAAGTTGACATTCCGAAAACCACTTTCAGAACTCGCTATGATTATTTTGAATTTTGTGTCATGTTATTCCGATTGACGAATTCCCCAGCTGCCATCATGGATCTTATGAACAAGGTCTTCAAGCCTTATCTCGATCTTTTCATCATTGTCTTCATTGATGATATCTTAGTCTATTTTCGTAGTGAGGTTGATCATGCAAAGCATCTCAGAATGGTGTTGAGGACACTCCAAGACCACAAGCTCTATGCAAAATTTTCCAATGCGAATTTTGGCTTAAGTCATCGGCATTTTTAGGCCATGTGATTTCAGGCAAAGGCGTCCAGGTTGATTTTCAGGAAAAAAAATGATGTTAAGAATTGGCCCAGATCCACTTTTGCTTCAAACATCCGAAGTTTCTTGGGTCTAGCAGGATATTACATACGATTTGTAGACGGTTTTTCTTCCATCTCAGCTCTATTGACCAGATTGACTCAGACGAAAGTCAAATTTCAGTGGTCAGATGCTTGTGATCATAGTCTCGAGGAATTGAAAATGAGATTGACATCTGCTCTAGTGCTAACATTATCAGAGGGAACCGAGGGGTTCGTGGTATATTATGATGCATCAGGCATTGGTCTCATGTGTTTTAATGCAGCATGATAAGGTTATAGCTTATGCATCTAGGCAACTTAAACCTCATAAAAGAATTATCCGACTAATGACTTAGAATTGGCAGCCGTGATTTTTGCACTCAAGATATGGTGTCATTATTTGTATGGAGTTCACGTTGACATTTTCACGGATCACAAGAGGCTTCAGTATATTTTCAAGCAGCGGGAGTTGAATCTCATATAGAGGAGATGACTCGAATTGATAAAGAATTATGATGTGGATGTTCTCTACCACCCAGAAAAAGTGAATGTGGTAGCCGATGCTCTTAGTCGGCGATCCATGTAAAGTTTAACTTATGTTAAGGAAGATAAAAGAACCATGACTAAGGAGATGCATCGACTAGACAGCCTAGGAGTCCGACATATGGATTCTGAAGATGGTGGTGGTGTTGTTCAGAAGAAGTCTGAATCTTTCTTATTATCCGAGGTGAAGGAGAAGCAGTTTCATGTTCCCTATTTATTACAGCTGAAAGAGGGGATTCATAAGCATAAGACTATGACTTTTGAACAAGGGGGAGATGGCGGTACTTTGAGGTACCGAGGCAGGTTATGTGTTCCGGATGTGGACTTACTTAGAGAGCGAATCATGACAGAAATGTGTAATTTCAGGTATTCTATTCACCCAGGTTCTACCAAGATATGTCATGATATTAAGGAGATTTATTGGTGGAACGATATGAAGAGGAATGTGGCAGATTTTGTAGTCAAGTGTCTGAATTGTCATCGGGTGAAATTCGAGTACTAGAGGTCTGATGGGTTGGCTCGGATATTGATATTCTTATTTGGAAATGGGAGATGATAATCATGGACTTCATAACAGGTTTACCTTGCTTAGCCCGAATGCATGATTTGATTTGGGTGATTGTAGATTGACTTACCAAATCAGTTCACTTTTTGCCAGTCAAAACTACAGATTCAGCAAAGAATTATGCTAAGTTATATATCCAAGAAATTTCCAGGCTTCATGGGACCCCAGTTTCCATTATTTCAGATCATGGTGCTCAGTTCATAGCGCACATTTGAAAGTCTTTCCTAAAATGATTGGGTACCAAGGTAAATCTCAACACAGCTTTTCACCCTCAAACAGATGGCCAGGCAAAGCGTATTATTCAGACTCTTGAGACATGTTGAGGACACGTGTTCTTGATTTTACATGTAATTGGGATGATCATTTCCCTCTCGTTGAGTTTTCTTATACTAGCAGTCATGATGCTAGTATCCAGATGGCATCGTTCGAAGCTCTGTATGGGAGAAGGTGTAGATCGTCAATTGGTTGATTTGAAGTTGGTGAAGCCGAATTATTATGGCCAAAATTGGTCCATCGGGCTATGGAGAAAGTTAAGCTAATTCAGAAGCGTTTGAAAATAGCTTAGAGTCACCAAAAATCCTATTCGGATGTGAGGCGTAGAGACTTGGAGTTTCAAGTTGATGATTCAGTATTTCTGAAACTTTCACCTATGAAAGGTGTCATGAGGTTTGGAAAGAAAGGGAAGCTCAGTCCTAGATATAACGGACTATACAAGATTTTGAGGAGAGTTGGCCAAGTTGCTTATGAACATGAATTGCCACAAAATTTAGTTGGTGTGCATCCGGTGTTTCATGCATCCATGTTGAGGAAGTGTGGGGGGATCCGTCGTTGGTTGTCCCTACCGATTTCATTAAAGTTAAGGATGGTCTGACCTATGAAGAGATCTTTGTGGCTATTTTGGATCATCAAATTTGAAAGTTGAAAACTAAGAAAGTCTCCTCAGTGAAAATGTTGTGAAGAAGTCAGAATGTTGAGGAGGCTACTTGGGAAGTCGAAGAAGGCATGAAGTCTAGATATCTGCACTTGTTTGAAGAGCAAGCACAAAATGATCAAGGTAAACACCTTTAGTATTCAAGTCATGTCTCTTGCGTATCTATGTCTCATGTTTCACGTTCATGTATTCAGTACTCACGTGCCATGTCCCCATCTTCATATGTTTCATGCAATCATGTCATTCGGTTGTCATGTTCAATGTCATTTCATTCACGTTATGTACTCACCATGTCTAGTCTCATTCTTAACCATTACCAATCATTCGAGGATGAATGATTCCAAAGGAGAATTAAAAATTTGACGAAAACAACGTTCTTCAGTTTTACGCCCAGAAGTACGGACCGTAAAATGATTTACGGATTGTCAATTGCACCGTAAAACAGACCCCAGAAATTCAAGTCATTGTTAAGGATTGCGGTAGGAGATACGGATCGTAAAAGTTTTACGGGCCGTAAAGTCCATTGTAATTATTTTACGGATCATAAAAGTTATCGTGATTACTCTGCTGGTTGGACTAGGTACCAGACTCTACGTACCCACGTGGTGTTTCATGTTATCGGTTATGCTACTACTCTCCTCATAGATATACAGATATACAGACACACATTTTTACAAATTTTACACATATTTTATACTCATACCAGATCATGCTCATGTTTCAGTTCATGTTCTATCACTCTATGTGCATGCTTATTTCTTCAGTTGCTTTACATACAGTACAATTCAAATGTACTAACATCCTTTTGCATGGGGCCTGCACTTCACGGTGCAAGTGCTGAGTTTCAGGGAGACAGATCTGCTCAGTAGGATTGCTTCAGTATCAGCTATTTGGTGAGCCCCATCTCATTCGGGGTGTCAGTCTAGTTATTTTTATGATTATGCATTATGGTAGAGGTAGGTCAGAGCCTTGTCCTGGTAAAACAGTTTTACAACTAGAGTAGTTCATCATGTCATGACACGTTTCAGTTATTCAGACTTATAATATTTTCAGATTATTTCAGACTATTTTCGCTATGATTATTTCAGACTATAACTACAGTATTATGTCTTACATGTTTTAAATCATTACAATAGTATGTTTTGATGCCCATGTTGACAAGCAAGCCATGTGGTTCGCTCGGTCACATGCAGTCAGGCACCGAATGTCGTATTTTGCCCTGGCCAAGATTTGGGGCGTTACACACTTTGTGTGGAGTAGGTTTAAAACATGACCAGAATTAAACGGGGATATATAGCTCAGAGACGTAGAACAAAAATTCGTTTATTTGCATCAAGCTTGATGTAAAATCATCTTCAATTCAATAGAAAATTCTTTCAATTCAACGAAAGAGATTCTCATATTCCCACAGTTGTTGTAGATGCGAGATATAGAAATTTGCCTTTCATAGTTGTGGAAGCAGTTTTGTTGTTGGAATACTTTTTTTTAAAGAAGAAGTTAATGGTCGAGTGACAAATAAGAGTAGTAGATCATATTCGATGGCATGAAAAAAATCACAGTATGGGTCTAGCTTATTGATACGTTCGAGAAAACTCTAATTGAATCCATTTAATTTTTTTTACTGACAAACCCAGACATTTTTTGTTTGAACTTTGAGATTTCCACACCTAACTTTAATTTATACACCAGTTCATATATTTTTGTTTGTCATTCAATGATTGGGACACTAAAATAAAGTTAACCAACTCCTCATCCTCCATCTTTGCATGGGGTACTAGAACTAGAAGTGGTTAATAAAATTAATAGAAAATACCTATAGGATGCTAGTGCAGGATTCTACCGCATAAACGTTGGCAATAAAGGTTTTAACTCAATGTTTTAAGGCTTGTTTGGTTGGAAAAAATTTATTTCGGGATTAGTTATTCTATCCTCAATGTGGAATAAAATAACACTATAATATCGGAATAGCTAATTCGAGGATTAATTATTCCAAAATTTTATTCCAATCAAATATAAAATAAAAAAGATAATAAAATTTTATTCCGAAACTATTTTTACTTATCGATCCTACCAAACGTCCCTTAATGTTTAGTATTGTAGTCTAATGGATCATATGCTAATACTCATTTATATATTCACTTTGTAAGCTAGATACACAATTAAATATAACTTCAATGACCAGATCAAAATTGGCTGATCCTAGTACTTTCCATAGAAAAACTAGTTTGGATAAGATATAGTATTTCATATGATATAGAAACATTTATATCCAAAGAAAAAAAAGGCGTTATATGCAGCTATCCCTCAACAAACGTAAAAATCAAAAACTATCCTAGTCCTAGAGCTGATTGATTTATTTTAAGTTTTTTTAAGTCAAAATAATTTATAAATACGGTGTTATTATAAGTAAAAAGTGATCATAAACCCATTCAAACTGGCTCCTAATCTAGTCAAGAAGCTACATTGCGACACTAAAATCTTCTAGTACGCTGTACGCAGCGTCACTTGCCTATACTTATTTCATCACTATCCCAAAAACCAAACCTCCACGTTTTACTATTTTATCTTTCCTACAACTCCCCAAAATCAAGAACAACAACCCACCAACTTCGGGTTGAGTAAAAAGAAAACTCAAGAACATGGAAGGATTCAAAGTAGACAAATGGGGTTATCAAGTAAACACCAGTTCTGATTCTTGCATCTCTGCCATCAATTCTTATTATCATCAGGTACCCTTTTCATTTCTCCTTAATTTTTATCAGTATGAGTAAAAAGATCGGATTTTTATCAATATTGGGTGTGTGAAAAGGGAGTCTTGCAGTAACCGATATATCGGAAGGTCACGGGTTCAAGCCGCGTAAATAGTCTTTTGCAGGGTAAGGCTGCCTACTATAGACCCTACATTATACCGTTGTGGTCCGCCCCCTTTTCCGAACCCGCGCACAGAGGGAGCTTAGTGCACCGGGCTGGTTTGAGCACCGTCAGTCCCGACGGATCCAATAAAGCTGCCTTTGAATTAGTGTGAACTTTGATTCTTGAGCTTTGCTCGGGTACCCTTTTCATATCTCCGTAATTTTCAATAGTATGATTAAATAGATCAATTTTTTATCGATATTGGATTAGTGTGAACTTGGATTCTTGAGCTTTGCTCGGGTGGCCTTTTCATATCTCCGTAATTTTCAATAGTATGATTAAAAAGATCAATTTTTTATCGATATTGGGTAAGTGTGAACTTGGATTCTTGAGCTTTGCTCAGGTACCCTTTTCATTTTTCCTTAATTTTTATCAGTATGACTAAAAATATCAGATTTTTATCAATATTGGGTTAGTGTTAACTTTGCTCAGGTACCCTTTTCATATATCCTTAATTTTTATCAGTACGACGAAAAAGATCAGATTTTTATCAATATTGGGTTAGTGTGAACTTTGATTCTTGAACTTTGCTCAGGTACCCTTTATCTCCTTAATATTTATCAGTATGAGTAAAAAGATCAGATTTTTATCAATATTGTATTAGTGTGAACTTTGATTCTTGAGCTTTGCTCAGGTACCCTTTTCATATCTCCTTAATTATTATCAGTATTGGATTAGTTTGAACTTTGATTCTTGAGCTTTGCTTTGGTACCCTTTTCATTGCTCCTTAATTTTTATCAGTACGAGTAAAAAGATCAGATTTTTATCGATATTTGGTTAGTGTAAACTTTGATTCTTGAGCTTTGGTCAGCTACCCTTTTCATTTCTCCTTAATTTTTATCAGTATGAGTAAAAAGCTCGGATTTTTATCAATATTGGGTTATTGTGAACTTTGATTCTTGAGCTTTGCTCAGTTACCCTTTTCATTTCTCCTTAATTTTATCAGTATGAGTAAAAAGATGAGATGTTTATCAATATTGGGTCGGTGTGAACTTTGATTCTTGAAATTTTCTCAGGTACTTAGCTATGGAAGAGAAAGGTCAGTAATATTGGAAGCTCCTAAACAAGACCCAACTTGTGTTTTGGCCAACATTTTGGCTGCTCATTTCCTTTGCTCTGCTGATTCTTCGCGTGCTATGCCTCTACTTGAAGCTGCCAAGTCTCGTCTCGTACAATTTTTATAACTTTTTTGGGATACTTTGTTTTTTTCTTTTTCTATTTGGGAGTTTGGTTTACTCATGTGTTGTCAATTGCTTTGTTTAGGATCAAGCTAGCTCGTACGAGAAAGTGGTTTTTGATGCAATCAATTTTTTGATTTCGCCGAATAGAGATGACGATGTGGCTGTAGAACTACACTTGAAGGTGGGGTTTTTTATTGTTTGTTGCTTGTATGAAAGTGCTTCTTTTTTCATAGATTTTGGTCACTTTTTACTCATTTCTGCTGATATTTATTTAGGGATAACTACACTGTATAGCCTCCCACCAAAATAATAGCCGACAAATGTATAGTTTTTGTACATAAATATTAATATACAAAATAGTGTAAAACTTTTTGTATATTTGGCTAGCGAATGTAATTATTTTTGGCCGCCCAGTCAAATGTGTAACTTTCTCATTTATTTATAGGTTTTTGTTTTTTGATCTTATTGTTCTACTTCAATGGTGTCTTGTAAGCTTCTGATTATAGATAGTTGTAATAGTTTCAAATAGCCAGAGTGTCAAAGTTTGGCTCTCAAATAGTCTATCTTCAGAACCAAATGATTGTAAAGATATCCATTCTCTGTATTAATTTCTTTTGACATGTCTTTTCATTATTTAAATCCCAATTGGATTTCAGGTTAAAAAGCTATGCCATGTTATTTAGTGAGCGAGAATTCACATTTGGTCTTCATTAAATCACAAAATAGCATGTCAACTAGTGTCTGATTTTTTGGGGTCTGTGGCATAATTATGAAATGTCTGTTACTTTAAACCCATTAAAATGCTGAGACTACTCAAAAAGCAAAAGGATGAATAGTAGGCAGCTTCGTTACGTATCCATTTTAGTATCTTTATGAGTTTGCATTTATGATTTTTGCATAAATCTCTTGATTGATATTTGAAATACCTATTTGCAGCTGCTTAAGGATTTCCCAAGAGATCTGGTCTCTCTCAAGAGGGCTCAAGTGCTTTGTTTCTACATGGGTCGCGCAGATTTGTCTCTGAAACTTGTTGAACAGGTTCATAGCATATTGACTGAATATTGTCGTTTTCTTCCTATCCTAGGCAATATCACAAAACAAAAAGAATAAAGTAAATAAATAAATAACTTGTATCAGACATAATATCCAGAGGTTAAGTCCATAATAGGAGTTACTACTTTAGTCATTTCTGTAAAAATAAATCCAGGTTCCTTTCATGCAATTCTTCCTAGTAAAGTTTCTTGATTTTGGCCTACAGGTCCTACCAGTAAATAAACGCGAAAGTTACATTTATGGCATGCTTGCATTTCCCCTGTTAGAGCTAGGTCGATATGCAGATGCAGAAGAAGCTGCAAAGAAAGGCTTTGAGATTGACAGTGAAGATGCCTGGACACATCATGCTGTGAGTTACTCCTGCTGCAAGTTACTCTTTCCTTCCTAGCTGATTCAGGCACATTTGCCGTATTATTTATGCTTGAGTTTTCTTCATAAACCTTATCAACTATAACTACTTCTATGCCTCAATCCCAAACTATTGGATTGGCTAAAGCAATCCTCTAAATGGGTTCCATTGTATTTGTTCTCTAAATAGCATGTGTATCCCTATATTTCCATATATATTTCCATATAAGTATCTAGCCAAACTAGTGAAAAATCCTCTGCACAGAACAAACCTTTTAATTGTACCATCAACTATTAACCTTTATCCCAAATAATGAAATATTTGTTGCTCAGAACAGACTTTTTATTGCTATTATAGTTATTACAATACTGTGGATAGTTAACTAGGTCCCATTTTATACTTCCAATTTTCAAATTCTTATTTTATATGTCAGGCTATCTCTCATCTAGTTGTTTGGTGTCAATCCAGCTAGCTAATCTTATGCCAAATAGTACCATTAATCTTACTTATCATTTAAGGGAAACTCTTCCTATTGTTTTATCCTAGGAGAAAACTGATAAGCATGGACTGAATGTTTATTGTGATGGAATAGTTGTCCATTTTAAATGATGTAATTTGTATCATGTTGTGGCTGGAGGAAATCCAATTTTATTCGTTCACTTACATTCTAGTATAATTTTGTTTTTTGTTTATTTATATTCTAGTATAATTTTGTTTTCTGTTTATTTATCACAATCTCCTTGCAGCTCTGTCATGTTTATCAGTATGAGTGTCGTTTTAAAGAAGCAGTACAATTTATGGAGGAGTGCTCAAGAACCTGGAGTTCTTTGTCATCTTTTATGTATGCACAGAATCTGATGAAAGCACTCCTAGTTCAGCTCTGAATTTTATAATTGTAAAAGCTAACCATTAGGATATTGCAGGTATACACACAATTGGTGGCACGTTGCGCTTTGTTATTTGGAAGGTCATTCTCCAATGGAAAAAGTAAGATATGTTTATGACCAAAACATCTGGAAAGAGTTGGAAAGAATTGATGCCAGTCCAGCCGAAGTAAGTTGGTTGTTTTGTATTAAAAAGAATTTCTTAGTTCTTTCAATATGCTGAGAGTTACATTTTTCTTGGCATGCAGGTGTACTTGAATGCTGTTGGTTTGTTACTCCGGGTATATGTAAGAGGTGGGATTAATGTCTTTGGGGACCGTTTGAAGATCCTAGCTAATCGCCTGTCAGATAAAGTGAGTTCAGGTGCATAAGCGTGTTATTTTCTCTTTTTAGGTTATATAGTAATTGCATGCACTTAAATTGAGATTATATAGGTCTTTCCTACATTAGAAGCGTGGAAAATCAGCTAAACAAGCTAGCGGCCTCAACTAATCAAAACTTCATGAAGAAATATGGTTACAAATTTCGATGTACTAGTTCTTATTTTGCAATGGACGCTGGTGATTTAAGTTACGCAACAATACTTGCTTTTGAACAGCCCCTTAGTAAGTATAAAACTGAGAAAGAAAAACTCCAATCGGTTAGAAAATGGATAAACGCCGTGAATTGAATTCCATTCTTTCAGTATCATTTGCCTTTTCATGAATCATTTCCTTTCAGATTAACATCAATGATAATTAGGATTGGGAACCGTAAATTTTATCTGCACTGTGAACTTCTGTTTTGCAATTGCATTGTGGTCCTCTTTCCTTATGATGTAATAAGAACCAAGTGTTCTGTGTCTTTGTGTTGCCACTGCTACATTAGGCTTTCTGGTATCTTGAATGGCACCTGGATGTATTGGTGTTGTGGGCCCTATCCTGTACAGGCGATGTTTCTAAAGCGGAGGAGTTACTCGAGGGTTTAAAATCCAGGTCAGGACAGAATTTAGCCACTCTTTCCATTCATAGACTGTTATGTCCAACCACTCATAGACTGTTATGTCCAACCACTTACGCTGAAATTTGTTCTCTTTCCTGTAGAATTTCTACAATGACCAAGAAGAAACGAGAATATATGCAGAGAGCTGTGCTGGTTTGTCCCTTTTTTCCCTCTATTTACGAACTTCTGCGTAACTTCTTGGAGAAAATGTAGTCATACCTCACAGTTTCTTTCCTCTTTCAATAGCAAAAGATTCTCTCTTTTCTTCTTCTTTTTTTATAAAAGATTTTCCTAATGCGTTTTACTATCTTTATGTCTTAGGCTTTTAAATTGACTGATTCTATACAATTTAGATCTAAAGGATTCATTCTGCTTCTACTTTAGATGAGGACCATGGTTTCTCGGGGAGATCAAAACACATTATTTCTTAAACTTAAGATTCTCCTGTAAATCACATCTTTGAAAACATTGATGCTTCTAATAGGTGTGCTTGATATTTGATAGAAAGACACTGATTGCTTCAATTTTTAACTTTTAATTCTTTCCTTATATTTTATTTTAGCTTGCAGAAGCACTATTTGAATATGGCAAGGGTGAAAATGAACAGGCGCTGGAATTGCTTGGTCAGACATTTGATGCCATTGACTACAAGGTAGTTAGAACATGACAAGTGGGGCTTCTATAGTTTATTTAGCATTATTTCTGTTTGTTTAATGAATGATAAGTAAATACTACTTTGTGCAGATTATTGGAGCATCAGACGAACAGCTCGATGTTTTCAATGAAGTTTGGATCACTATGTTGTTAAACAGTGGTCAGGCTACAAAAGGTATAGCACTGCAATTCCAATATGAGCCCCTATTTTGCAAAAAGAAATAAGGAAAAAAAAAATTCTGCGGGTGGGGGTGAGGCTGGCTGGAGTGCATGTAGTTTTTGTTCCTGTAAAATGAAGTATGACCTTTTTGGTAAGGAAAGGAATATGATCCTCTGCTACCCTTTGAACCTCACCTTTTGGTATACCCTTTGAACCTCACCTTTTGGTATACACTTATTTTTGTCTACTCTTATGAGTGTTTAGTCACTTATCCTTAAGTTGCGGTTTTGGAACTCACAGCTGTTCAGGCCATAGAGAAGCAGCTAAAGAAGAGGGAAGGAACACCGTTCTTGTGGCGCCTCCTGGTATGTCTTCGCTCTATGCTTTATAAATTTGGCTTCTTAGCTGAATAGATTGTTCAGACAACTGTACTTTTCAAGGCCATCTCTTAGGTTTAGTCACTCCGTATCCAAGTACTGTCAACTGTCTCACATAAAACGTTTTGATCTTTGCTGACATACCTCAAACAAGATAAATTGACGATTAACCGTTAAAATGCAATATGTACCTTGTGGATTGCCTTCCTCCACGAATTACAGTTTACCTTGACTCAAATTTCTCCAAATTCTGGAGTAAATTCGGAATGTTTTATGTAATAATATGGAGGTAATATGGAAAAACTGTACCGATGCGTTCTTTCATGTATATATGCAGTTATAAGTATCTACCTACACATATTCCAGCAATAAAAACATCCTATGCGTCAGAGATATATATTTAATGTCCTGATAAGGTTTCTAAAGGTGTATATTTGATACGATCAAGTTGCATATGTTCTGTATGATTATCAGAAAAGTCAATCTACTTGGCATTTATTTCCTAATACATGAACTAGGTAAATTCATGTACGCAGGGATGAATCCAGTTTACTTTTTTCAGCAGGACCTTTGTATTTAAACTCCACCTTGTGATGGTGAAAGGTCAGGCATAGACTTCTACTTCCATATTAAGGTTGTGTTTGGTACGATGGAAAATGTTTTTCAAGAAAATAAGTGATTTTCCTACTCATTTTCTTATGTTTTGTACGCAAGTTGGAAAATGTCATTTTAAGAGCATTTACTTATATTCAAAGCAAACACTGAGAGATTTTTCAAGTTCGGAGTGCAACTTCCGGAAGGGGAGCCTTGGTGTAGCTGGCAAAGCTGTTGCCATGTGACCAGGAGGTCACGGGTTCGAACCGTGGAAAAAATCTCTTGCAGGGTAAGGCTATGTATGAAAGGTCCTTTTCGGAACCCCACCCATAGCAGAAGCTTAGTGCACCAGGCTGTCCTTTTGTTTTAGTGCAACTTCTTGGGGTGGAGGGCAGGCGAGGTGGGAGGTTGGTGGGGAGGGGTGGTGTAAGGGGGTTGGAGATGCGTCGTGTTTTTATTGATCCGGAAAATGTTCCTCAAATTTTTAAGGAAAATATTTTTCATAAAAAAACATTTTCTAAGATACTTGGTACAACCAAACAAGGGAAAATAGGAAAACATTTTC
Organism: Anisodus acutangulus; assembly: GCA_029783415.1. Classification (NCBI taxonomy): domain Eukaryota; kingdom Viridiplantae; phylum Streptophyta; class Magnoliopsida; order Solanales; family Solanaceae; genus Anisodus; species Anisodus acutangulus. Next base: position 45,123,646 of record CM056500.1, on the reverse strand, counting down.
CGTCATACCAAACACACCCTAAGGACCAAAAATAAGTCATGAATGGAGGCTTAATTAGTACTCCCTCTGTCTCAAATTATTTGTCGTGATTACTAAAAATAGTTGTTTCAAATTATTTGTCGTTTTAGATGTTTTAGAAATAAGACATAATTAATTATTTTTTCTCCATTTTACTCTGTCATTAATGAAGATGACACATAAATAGAACAAATATTTAATAGAGAGAGATTATAATTCAAGACATAATTAATTATTTTTTCTTCATTTTACTCTTTATCATTAATGAAGATGACACATAAATAGAATAAATATTTAATAGAAAAAAATTATAACTTAGATATAAATAAAAGTAAAGTATGTCAAATAATCCTCCTAATTAATGTTTCTCAAGGAGCGTGTAAATAAAATCCACAAATAATTTGAGATGGAGGGACTAGTACCTTGTCTATTTAAGACGCATGCACTATACCGAATGAGAGACAACAATAAATTGGATTACATTGTATTTATTATTGCTTGTTGATGCAGGAAAAAGGTTATTCGATGTCAAGGCAACAGGGAGCAATAGTTGCAGGCAAAAAAGCACAGGCATTGGAAGCTGTATACTTCAATTAATCTTGGCATAGGATAATAATTATCCAAAATAAATACTCTTCCACATCTTAATATTAGTTATTTTCACTTGTATTCCTCCTCTTCCAGTAGAATGTGTAGTACTAAAAAATAAAGTTTTCTCATGTTGTATTTTACAAGTAGCGTCGCCTGAGCCAAATCCTATCGTTGGTGGTGGAGACTCTTGTAGAACTCTGAAAGCTAAAATAATCTCGTTTCATAACGGTGGTGTCTAGATTCAATTGCTGTTTGTTGTGCTTACGTGTTACTCACTCTGTCCTTATACGACGCATTTTTTTTTAGTCCGTTTCAAAAAGAAAACTTTAAATTATATTTTACGTCTATCGAGATAGATCTACAACACATATATTTTTGATTTGTTTTAAATCACAAGATTTAAAAGTCTTCGTTGTTTTAAATTTCATATCAAGTCAAAGATCTTTGTATAAAATGAGATGGAGGGATTATCCTTTACCAGCTCAAATACTGAATAAACGATAAAATGGTAAAGAAATGGAGTTACATTTTGATTTGGCAATGACATGGATAACAGTTCTGATTCTGAGGACCCGAATCAGGCTAACTTATTGACTAATAGATAGTGCCATCATGTTGGCCAATAATGTTTGTACTATCTAACTCACGAAGTGACCTTGCATTAACTCTTCTGCCCGAATTAGTTGCTAAAAGTCAAATTTATGCAGGTGGATGTTTCCCAAATATTCAAATCTTCCAATTTTTAGTTGAAACGGACATGAAAATAGTACTATCTCTAATGTAGTAACTTTTTTTTTATATCCAGTTCATCGGCTTACGCCAGACTATTTCTGGATATGATAGTAAATCGCGGGATATGCCTGAACGATCAGAATTTGACAACAGAGCAACTGATATCACCTACAAGGTCCTATCCTAGAAGAGAGCAAATTGCTTCCATTAGGATTGAACTCACGCTGCAGGCCTCTAACTGTATTTTAAGTTCTCCTCATTTGTCATCCAGCTACGTCCAGGACCAGTGACTAATTTGTTTTGATAAGAAAAGAACATGCAATACTATTGTAAGCCTTTTCTATTCGAATAATGAGAGTTTGTATTAAGGGTGTGTTTGTGATAACAACTAAACTAGAAGTGCAAGAGTTGAAAATAGGAAGCAAGCAAAGTTAAAAGCTAGACACAAATATTGAAGAAATATTAGCAACAATTAGGATTGGAATCCTAATTACCTCTAGTACATTTAATAAAAACACCTAAACTAGTAGAATCCTCAAGAGAAAGATTACCTCTTGCAAATCATAGGACAAAGTTCAAAGGCAAGAAAGAGATCACCTTTAGCTCAGAAACATTTATCAACATAATCTAGTCAAAATAAGCTAGGTATTGGGCTAAATATTACATCAAATGTCCAAAAATACCCTTTAAATAGGCCTAAATATATCATATGCACTCCAAGATGACTTCATCCTTCAAATCTTGATCTCCCTTCCGTTGTATGATATTGTAATATTTGGTAGGCGTCTCCAAAGGGTTCTTCAAGGTATCTATAATCATCAAGTGTCTTTCAAGATCTTAAAGTCTTTGCTTGACTCCTCATGAAGGGTCTTGAAGTAATAATGATGTGGTCGTTATCAGAGTTTGTATGGAGTATAATGTTTTCTAATTTTTCATATTTGATTAGTGAAAATTTTTAAAAATATTTTTCATAGAAAAACAAGTTCCTAGATTATATCATTATATACACGCTAACACTGCTCCCCCCCACCCACCCACCCACCCACTTCTATAGTGTTTGCTTAGATTAACAAATACTTTTTGAATAATATTTTCTGTTTATTTATCAAATACAACAAAATAAGTAAAAAATCACTTATTTTTCAAGAAAATAATTTCCTTCAAGTTAGATTTTGTACGTAAAATTCTGTCTGAAGGCTAAGTTCCAAAAGGGTAGTCATTTTCTCACAACAAGAATCAACATAGCATCTGATAAATGCACAACATTAGTGTCCAAAAACAGCAGTCAAGACCACAAGAGAGTAATGATATCCCGTCCACTTGGGCAGCTCAATTGGTTTCAAGGGGATATTTGAAATAAGAGATCAAGGATCGAATCCCGTCAGAGGCAGTGTGGGGGTTTCTTCTTGAAATAAAGGAGGGCCCCTTGTGCGCAGCGTGGTACTGGTCTAACCTTTGAAATCAATTGAGTCACCATAATTTACCTCCTTCACAGACCTATCGGACCGGAGTGTGGAGGCTCCTGGGGCGGGAGATTCCACCTTTTTGGAATAAGAGAGTAATGATATCCTCAATTACCATCACAGCCAAGTGAAGAAACAAAAAGTAAATTCACGAGGGGTTGTGTGTGTAAGAAAAAGAACAGTAAATAAAAGTGGGATCTATTAACATTCCATTTTACCGCAATCATACAAAAACTTCACCTGACACCTTTTCAGTCCAAAGACCCCCCCCCCCCCAAAGTGCAATTCACATTTACACTTTAGTCAATTAAACTTTTTTCAAGTGCTCAACTGATTATTCAATGAGTTGTCGGTACCTCTCGTGCACAACCCGATTATTTCATTAGATATCGGCTATCTCCGATCAATACATTTATCGCGCACAATGCGATCATTCTATCAGATACTGAGATATTGAATAACTCGTCAATCAAATAGACGACTAATTAGTCAATTAGACCGATGCCATCAGGAACCACCATGTTACTAGAATTTGATGTCCTCAATATACCACTTCCAACTCCCCTAGCTTTACCCCTTATCCGTCTCAACTCCGCCACCACATCCCTTGAATCAGGCCGATCATCCTTATCAGGCGCCACGCTGTTAGAATATTATGAAATAATATTATGATTATGTATTAATGTAGTATCATGGTATATATGGTAGGTAGTACAATGTTAATTAGGAATATTATGTTAATTAGGTAGAAGATTATTAGGAATTGATTAGGAAGATTATGTATGATTGACTCTTCCTAATTGATGTATATGGTGTATATATTGAACCCTTGAAGGATGAATATAGTGAGGAAAATATTCTACTTACCCTAGAATTCTTACATGGTATCAAGAGTTTAAGGAAAGATCCAAAATTAGTTTAATTTCTTTCAATTTTTCGGACAAATTTTCGGTCATCTTCCTCCCTAGAAACCCTAGTGACCGAAAAATTTCTTTTTTTTCACTTCATTATTGATTATCCTTCATCACAACCAATTATGTCTGAATCCAAATCATCCTTTCACCATGCCCTTGCTGTCTCAAACATCAAAACACATGTTTCCATCAAACTAGAAATGGAAATCGTTCATTATGCGACTTGGGCGGAATTATTCAAAATATGTTGTCGTGCTCACAAAGTTCTTCATCATATAATTCCTCCAAAAAATGGTAAAGGGAAAGACATAACAAACGATGCAGACAATGAATTGTGGGATACACTTGATGCCATAGTCCTTGGTTGGATTTATGCAACAATCTCCACTGACGTGTTGCATACGATAATGGAACCGGATTCCACAGCCATTGCGGTGTGGGAATGCTTGCGAGATATTTTTCTAGATAACCAAAACTCTCGCGTTGTTTCATTGGAACAGGAGTTCTCAACCATTGACATGACGGATTTCCCTAATGTTTCTACATATTGTCAATGCCTCAAAGTGTTGGCCGATCAATTACGAAACGTTGGTTCACCGGTTAGTCTTGCAATTGATCGTCGGTCTCACAGACACGTATAGCGGCGTGGAAACTCTAATCCGTCAAAGTAATCATTGTAGCGCCCGTTTTTCGACCTTGCTCGGGTCAAAGCGGAGCGCGGACGTGTCCGTGATTCCTGGGTAAGAAGGGTTGAGGAGTCGCCACCTAATTATTTTTACGGTGAATTAGGACACCTAAATATTAAACTAAGTGCTGCAATGTAAACTCCAATTTTAAGGTCTGCGAAACTAGCGAGATTCTAGGTAAGGGTTCTTTATTATCCTAAAGGGAAGGGGTTAGGCATCCTTTAAGATCCGCTAACTTGCGGTTATCCGGTCAAACTCAGGTTAATTATTGCTAGAAAAATGCATGTTTGAAGCATGAAGTTAAAAGATGTTTGCAAATAATTAATAAAAAGGGGATGCATTTTAAAAGGATAGATAAATGTAGAGATTTTTCAAAATATGCATTTACATGATATCTAAAGAGAAATACATGTAGAGTTGGAAAAATATGTATTTGACAATTGATAGTAAAACAATTTATTTATAATGCCAAAGAAGTAAAATTTTGGGAATCATTGAATTGTAAATTGACAAAAGATAAACTTATTCGGAATGATTAATAAAGCGAATAAAGATGACGAAAGTTGTTTTTTTGAAAATCTTGAATACGCGTGACGAGCCTAAAATAAATAACTAGCGAAGGGTTTCTAACTTTGAAATTAACCGAGCCTTCAAATAAAGTAAGCTAGCGACGGGTTTCAAATCTTAAACTACCCTATGAATTAATCCTAAGTTTGCCTATTCTAAGCATTTCAATAGTTATATAAGTGCGATAAATAATATTACAATACAAAGCGATAAAGTCAATTTAAAGAAAGAAATAAAATAAATAAACTCCGAGGAATAATTGCCTTTATTTACTTTAGTCCCCAAGTCAAGAACAAACTGGTTAGGAAAGCAAATACAAATAACTTCATATCTCAGATTCAAAACAAAGGAATGTTTTGATCATGAGGCTCGTGACTTAAATTTTGAAAAGAACATTCCAATCACGCGTCGGTAGGCTGCAAACATATGACTAATGTAGTTTATTTTGATTGCCTTCTACTAAACGTCGGTCTCTCGGGTGAAATAGAAAAAGATCACTATAATCACGCGCGGTCTAATATATAACTTGTTGGTTATTTTAGTCACCTCGCCTACTAAACATGTTGATCTTGGAAAAAGGTTTAAGTCTTCATCATTGCCCGGTTATATTTAGTCTTTCAGTATGGAGGCTTCAAAATCGACTGATATTTTTCATCGGCCAAGGTAGTATCGTGTTCAAATCGGAAAATTAAATCAAAGCAAAGAAGCGAGCGTGCGATAGCGATAGCAAAACAGAGGCAGAGGAAAAAACGCTCCAAAATGACGCTGTCTAGTTTAAAATAAAGACAACAAAGAGAAACGGTAATTTGAATCTTTTGAAACAAATGGACTGGAAACAGAAAGCAATGTTTGAAAGGTTGTGTTCAGTTTAAAACAAAGAAATGATAAAAACAAGAAACAAGAATCAAACGGGAGCAAACAAAACAGAAAAATAGCGCCGAACAGACGCGGTATTTATTCAAAATAGTAAAACAAGAAAGTCGAAATATTGCAGTTGTCCAAAGTAGTTTTAAACCAAATTGCTTTTGCACCGAGAAAACAGCGGAATTGGGTTTAAAAAATAACGCAGATGGGCTTGAAACGCGAAGCGATGGGTCGTCAAATGTACTTAAAGTAGCGACTTTAGCCAAGAAACAACAAAGAATTGTGCTAAAAATACAGCAGTGATAAGACATCAAATGAGCTCAAAAATGCAGCGGTAAAATGGTTTCCAAAAGAAGTGTAAATGGTCCAGATTATGCATTGCCACAAGAACGCAAAGAGCGTATCAATGTCTCAAAAGTCGCAAGATATTAGCCCAAGAATCGGCAGCGCTCTCGAAATCAAGCAGCTCAAAATGCAACAAAACCCATAACTAGAACTATTTAAAGACATATCCGGAATCTCAAGTGCGGTGATACCACAACTATTGGTAGCACAAGAAAGACATAAAGTGGAAGGTAAACTTAAAGACCAGCCACTCTAAACTTCAAATTTGAAAGATAAGAAGACGAGGGGCTACCACCATTCATTTCCGATGCCGCAACAAGATTCAAAAGGCTTGAACCTTAGGCATACGGCAGTTATCGAAGAAGCTAAACCCAACTCAAGCTTGTCTTCGCTTTCAACCAACATAACAAGATAATAGGACAGCTTCCGACAAGGCAACCATGAAAGAAAACATTCGGTAATAAACATAGATCGCAGACACGGGCGAATATAACACACCACAAACTAGTTCAAATACGCACAATACGTTAATACGGATATCATTCAAGAACTTAGTAAACATAGCATGATCTAAGGTAACTTAAAAGACTTTACATGATATTATGGGGCACTTAACACCTAATCATATAGGGAAATGCATGACCAATTCAAGAGGCATTAATAGGATAAAGGATGAGCCAAATAACCATTTAGTGAACTCGAGAATACCAACATGGGAAAGAGACAAGACACATATCATAACTAACTAGTATGCTTCATGGTCTCCTAAATTTACACACAAACCAACAGAGGAAAGTTCAATTTTTTCGGATATTTAAAAGATATGTATTAAGACTGGACAGAGCAACACATATCTAGGCCATTTCTAACACACCACATATTTATAAACCTAAAATAGGTACGCTCAGATGAACAGATTCACAAACTGAGATAAACAAACACATACTCCCAAGTAGATAGTTTAGACATAGGCACGACTTTGACAGAATCAAAGATACTACTTATTCTGCTTGAGACATGTTCAAATCATTTATTAGACCTTTTTATTCACCTAAGCAGCTTTATCTTTAGACTATACCCTATACATACTTACTACATGAAACATAATCACAAGCCGTATGAAATGCATTAGAGACTATGCCTTAACAGTATAAATCGATTCAAATAGTGCAAAGCACTAATGCAAATGTCATTCAAACAAACTCAAAAGGTAGGGCATGATACAAGATAACTGGGAGACTTCACATGTTAATATCGAGGCCTTTTAACACTTAAACAGTAAGGCAAGTGTGTTATCGGGCCTTGGGACTCAAGAAATAAGTATGATTCAACATTCAATCAATATGATCACACGATGTCCATAAAATCAACACACACACAAAGCTTCTTACCATATTAAGTATAAATCGATAATACAAGGAAAGCATTTCTAAACATTAATCGCGATTAAACCGCCTAACATACTTTGACACAATAATGAACATAATAGCAAAAATGACTATCTTATCACATAATTAACAACAAAACACATAAAAATACAGAAAATATCTGAGAGGAATTTGTATTTTATCACCTTCTCCTGACAAATAACCGAGGCTTATTTCTAATCGGCGACGCTTCGGAGATGTTTAGAATTCAGATTTTAGATTTTTGATCACCCAATTAATTGGTAATTAAAAAAGGATACTGCTTTTTCTCGATGTTGGTCTCGACCGAAATGACCCGATCCGATCCGTAGTGACTCCGACCCGACCATTGAACCGAAAGAAAACAAAAAAAACAGCTAAAATCCAGATTCTTCAACACAAACAAAACCAATAATTTCGACCTATATTTCGGAATCTTTAAGTTGAAGAACACATGGAAGAACAAACAAAGATTTTGGATGGTTTTTATTTTAGTGAAGAACAAACAAACAAAAGATAATGCAAACCTTTGAGGAGATTTCGGACCCCTTTTTTTTCTTAAGTTTCAGACCGAAAAATGACCCGAAATTTCTCCAAAAATCCCCTTCAAAGACAGATTTTCGGACCTCCAAAAATGAAGAACAAGGGGGATATTTATAGGTCTCAAAACCCAGCGTTCAACCCCCTCATAACCCCCCCCCCTTAAAAACGAATTCAAATTTCAAAATAAAGGGGGGACAAAATCTGATTTTTGGGGTGTGTGTTTAGATTTGTATGGGTCGGGACTGAGTGTGTGGTGGTGTCGAAGCCGGTTTTGCGTGGTGCAGGGTATGGTGGCCGTACGTTTTTGGGGATAGGGGTGTGGGTCACTGATGGAGTAGAAATAGGGTTAGGATTCTTTTTCTTTTCTTTTTGAAATGGGGGGGTAAGGAATGGGTTAAAGAGAGAGCTGATGGGCTCGGGTTTGGTGAGTGGTCGAGTCGGGTCAGGCGATGAAATGGGGATTTAATTGGGGAGTTTGGGCTTGTGGTGTTGGGTTTAATTGTTTTGGGTTTGAGTATAAGGGAATTTAATTTGGGGAGTTAGAAATTTTGGTCCGGTTGGGCCGAAATAAAGAGGGAGAGTTGAATTGTTTTTTGGGTAGAAATTGTTTTGGGTTGGGAAAATGAAAATGGGTTATGGATAAAAAATATAAAAGGGGTTTAATATTAAAACATATTATATATATATATATTTTTGTAAAAGATGTGAATAACATAACGACGTGATAATAATAAAATATAATATTTGTGAAATGCTTAATGCTTAATAAAAGGGAAATGCGATGCCATTTTGCGAGAAATAAAATATCATAGAATATTATGGATAACTTATGATTATTATAAAATGCAAATGATATAAAATATGCGAATAATAATAATAATAAGAAGATACACACATATATGCCTATATTTTAAAATTATTTTGAAAGTGAAAAAAAAAATTAAAAATTACAAATAAAATCATAAAAGATGGGACAAAATTGGGTGTCAACAGATGCCCCTCTTTGGACGGAGACGATGAAAGAGTTTTCGGCCAAAGAAAGTTGACTGAGTAGCGAATTTTGTCCTCGATCATACCTGGATCGCATGGTAAGAAAATAGAATCCTGGGGGTATAGAAGTTGCAAAAGATAGTGCACATTCAAGAAACAATGCCCCGTCGACTTAGGATGACAATCGGTCGCAGATCTGCGAGAAACTAATGGGAAAAGAGTGGGATCGACGTCGGTAGGTCGTTGACCAAATTGCTCGTGCCGTCAGAAGAGATAGTTCCACTGTGATGAAGTTCTGCAAATTAAAAACTCCGCAAACTAAAGCTTAAGATATAATTAGTATAATCACGAGAAAAATTGTAGAGAAAATAACTTAAAATTCCTCAGTTATAAGCGTGGGCGCTCGAAATTAAAATTCCCTTTGTTATAAGGTGGGCTACTGACCGGAAATTAAAATACCCGCATTATAAGGTGGGCGCTGAAATGACGTCGTTGGATTGGCGTGTTGTGTTGAAGACGCGTAATAATGTAAAAGACAGTTGTTAGCCGCTCGTAACGTCGAGGGCGTTATTGTAATGCTGTTTGCTGTAAAGATAATTGTTGTCAAGACGCCGTTGTAATCTTTGTTGGACGCCATTGTAATGCTGTAAAAATAAATGTTGTGCGAGACGCCATTGCGTAGGCGTGTTGTTGATGGCCAGACAAGGTATTGCGATGACATCATTGTAATGTTGTTGATGTCATTGTAATGTCAGTAAAGATAGTTGATTTGCGAGACGCCGTCGTTAAAGCGTGTTGTTCCATGACCGGTATGGGCGCCGACGACATCATTGTAATGTTGTTGATGTCGCTGTTGTAATGTAACGTTAGGGTTATCGTTGTATCGGATTTGTTATTGTTGAAGACGCCTAATTGTGATGACGCGTTGTGCAAGAATGTAATGTCATTTGTTGTAAGAGATAGGCGCTAACGCCGTCGTTGAAATGTTGACGCTGCTGTAATGTTGTAAAAAGTCAAGCGTCTTTGCCGTGAACGCCGTGACGCCACGTTGTAATGTAGTTTCTTTGTCATAGGCTGCAGATGCTGAGCCAAGGCGCCATTGTAATGTTGTTGACGCCATTGTAATGTTGTTGACGCCGAGACGCGTAAAATATATTTGTCAGGTCGCGAACGCCACCCACGCGTTGTTGTAATGCCGTAAAAGATAGTCACGCTGAAGCGCCATTGTAATGATGTTGACGCCGCTGAGATCGTGCAAAAGATAGTTGTTGCACCGGCCAGTAAAGATAGTCGCGTTTGCCAAGACGCTATTTGACGCCGTCAGACGCGAATGCGTAAAGATAATTGTCGTGCTGTCGTGAAAAGATAGTCTTTGCGTTGAAGACGCCATTGTAATGTTGACGCCACAGATACGGTAAAAGATAGTCGATGCCAATCGCCAGTAAAGATAGTTCTTCGCGCTTGAAGACGTGACGTTTACGCCGCCGAGATGCGATAAAAGATAGTTGTTGTGTTGTCGTAAAGATATTCTTTGGCTCAAGACGCCATTTGACGCCGCCGATGCGTAAAAGATAATTGTCGTATCGCTGCTGTCGTAAAGATAGTCGGCGCTGCGTTGAAGACGCCATGTAATGTCAGTGACGCCGTTGAGATACTGAAAAGATGGTTGCCGCGTTGAAGACGCCATTGTAATGTTATTCGACGCTGTAAAGTCAGTAAAAGATATTTGTTGTCGCCATAACGCCGATGGGCGTTTTTGAAATGTTGTCTTTGTTGTAAGAGATGTAAGCGACGCCTTGTCCGCTTTTGTAATAGGGTTCCACGCCAGGTCAATCTTCGATCCAAACTCATGTGAATTGAAATGTCGCCCTGGCACTCAGGCGAAAATGTGATGCGACGCCTTTGCCGTCGGGTTTGCCTTGTTGTCGCTCTTTGTGATTCGAAATAACATCTTTGTGCAGGACATAATAGTCGGGACCACATAGGTCAAGATGATGTCTTCGATAAATCTGCAACAAGAACGTAATCCTTGTAGTGAGTTGTAGTGCCAAATTCTTTGGGGAATTGATCATAACCGATGTGGCTTCCCCGCTTTTTCAACTCAAGAACTCTCAAAGAAAATTTGTGAGTTTAGGGAGAGGCGGTTGATTCGCGTTGACTTGGTAGCTTTGGCTCTTGATAGTCTGCATGTCCGTCGATTTGACACCAGAGCCCTGTCTGGTTCCCATTCTTGGCTAACCGTTAATGAAAACATTTGTTGAAAATAAATTGTGTATAAGAAAGTATGCTTATCATTAAAAAGTTCTTGTCGAACTCTAATGAAAATATTTGGTGAAAATAAATTGTGTATAAGAAAATATGCATATTAGTAAAAAATCTTGTCAAACTCTAATGAAAGTATTTGTTGAAAATAAATTGCTTATAAGAAAGTATGCATATATGTAAATGTCTGTCGAGCAGCGACATGCGGTGAAACAAAACAAACGTCTTATCCAAAATCCTCTTAGGTCAAGACTTAGTTCTTGCCGATGCTTTTCCATGTTTATCGCCCTCCCAGCGATCCCTTAAAAATGCCCCAGCTCGATATGTGAGAATGATGATCTTTTGAACTAAAACGAAGTCTTGTGTAGATTGCTTGCCTGTCGTCGAGGGTGATCGATCGTGCATTTTGTCCTATGTGAGATAAAGGAGAAAATATTTCCTAATGCGTGGGACCGGTCGATTTAGGCGCCACGTATCCCCACGAGGGAATCGAGGTCACATGACGTAGTTCATTACAAGTAAGAGGGTTGTAAGGTTTTTCTAAAGATGGGACCGGCGATGTCGCCACGATCCCGGCCAGAATCAGTCATAACGTAGTTCGTAAGGCAAAGGAGATTGTAAGGATTTTTCTAAAGATGGACCGGCCGATGTGGCGCCACGATCCCGCCATGAATCAGTCATAACGTAGTTCGGTAAGCAAAGAAGATTGTAAGAGTTTTTCTAAAAGATGGGACCGGCCGATGTGGTCGCCACGATCCCGAGGAATCAGTCATAACGTAGTTCATGTAAGCAAAGGAGATTGTAAGGGTTTTCTAAAGACGGGACCGTCGATGTAGCGCCTACGTATCCCGGGCCGGTGAATCGGTCATAACGTAGTTCATGTAAGCAAAAGATTGTAAGGGTTTTTCTAAAGATGGGACCGGCCGATGTGGTCGCCACGATCCGCCGAGGAATCAGGTCATAACGTAGTTCATGTTTACAAGTAAAGTGGAACTGGGGAAATTTGTGATCTAAAAACGGAACCCTACGTGGGTTCTATGCGTATCCCGCCAGGGAGCCAACTCTTTACAACATAAAAAAGTATTACATGAGAATAACTAATCTTAGATATGGTCCTGTGATTCGCATTGATGGTTTTTGGCCATTCTATTACGATAAGGTTGCCCTGACAAATCAAGGCCCATCTCGCTTTTCATCAATCTGTCTTAGTATACGAGTATGTATCCACTTGATCACAAAAGATATAGCATTGCCCTAGTAGAAGTCCAGATTGTAGTGCGCTTGCCTAAGAGAGTACAGATGGCAAAACGTCAGTGCCGACGCATGTAACTTATCAACCATCCCGATGTTTCATCCAAATCGCTTTGACTTATTCCAAAAAATGCCTCATTCTTCCGCTGTGAGTCTTCCTTATATTCTTCAAGCCTTGCTTGTTTGGGACCTTGTTTGCTTGTTTCATTATATGTCACATAATTTGACAAATTAGTTTGCATGATGAAAAAGAAAGGAAAAATTATTAAACAAAGCAGATTTTAAAATAGCAAAAGCAATGAAGATTTGTCATTTTAAGCTTTCAAAAGGTGGAGGCAAAATACATTAAAATGCATAAATGCGATTCAGGCCTCAATTTAAATAGCGTTTTTTTCATTAAGTACTAATACAATTTGGGTAGACATGATTGGGAAATAAAGATGGGGTGCTCACTTTAGTCAACACTAATCAACCTTTGGGGGGAAATAAATAAGGCAAAAATGAAACTCCTGAAAAATGAAGAAACCAAATTAGTATAAGGTGAGTAATTATTGATTTAAATAATATACACAGAGTGGAAAGCGGCCAGGAAATAGCAAGCAAAATTGTATATGCGGCGTCCCCTAATATACAAGGGCCTCTCTTTATGCCAGGTGGGCCCTAACGCCCGAGATATCTGGATTACGATGTATTTGATCCAAGTCGCTAAACCTGCAATGCTTTGTCGGAAATGAGACAAAATGAATGTACATTTTCCAATTTCAAGATGTCATGATTAGTCTTGGATTAGTCTATCCTTATCACGCCTACACATAATATGATGATTGGTCGTTGGGTTGTGAGACCAGACATCTTTTGGCGGATTTCTTAATTGTGGAGTCGATACCAAGGATCGACTCCACCTAAGGTGTATGCATGCATGACTTAAAATAAAGGGTGGTATAGCTCTATCTTAAATTTTCTAAGATTTGGCCGACTAGACACAAGGTTCCCGAGCGGACTACTCGAGCGAGAAGGCTACCTTGACCACCGGGATGGTCCTGGCCACTCGCTGCATACGCCAACTCTCCTAAAATTTGGTAGATTGAAAGAAATTTGCTGGTCGCAAAACACACCTCGTGTAGTGTGTGATAGTGTCAATTTTCCAGTGGAAGAAATATGAGCGAAATGCCAATTTAAGATAAGCAAGAAAAATATGAAAATTAAAGCAAGCTTATGCAAAATTTACAAAGGAAATAAATCAAAGCATTTCATCAAACAAAGAGTGAAAGTAAAGCACAATTATAATTAACCTGAATTTTGCTATGGTTAAGAACCCGAAAATCCCCAGTAGTCGCTACAGAAGTCGCTTTTTCGACCTGTTCGTCAAAGCTGAGCGACGTGTCCGTGATTCCTGGGTAAGAAGTGGTTGAGGAGTCGCCACCTAATTATTTTTACTATGAATTAGGACACCTAAATATTAAACTAAGTCTTTGCAATGTAAAGCTCCAATTTTAAGGTCTCATAAACTAGCGAGATTCTAGGTAAGGGTTCTTTATTATCCCAGCGGAAGGGGTTAGGCATCCTTTAAGATCCGCTAACTTTATGTTATCCCATTCAAACTCAGTTAATTATTGCTAGAAAATGCATGTTTGAAGCATGAAGTTAAAAGACGTCTGCAAATAATTAAAAAAAGATGCATTTTAAAAGATAGATAAATGTAGAGATTTTTTCAAAATATGCATTTATATGATATCTAAAGAGAAATACATGTAGAGTTGGAAAAATATGTATTTGACAATTGATAGTAAAACAATTTATTTATAATGCCAAAGAAGTAAAATTTTGGGAATCATTGAATTGTAAATTGACAAAAGATAAACTTATTCGGAATGATTAATAAAGCGAATAAAGATGACGAAAGTTGTTTTTTTGAAAATCTTGAATACTGACGTGAGCCTAAAATAAATAACTAGCGAAGGGTTTCTAACTTTGAAATTAACCGAGCCTTCAAATAAAGTAAGCTAGCGACGGGTTTCAAATCTTAAACTACCCTATGAATTAATCCTAAGTTTGCCTATTCTAAGCATTTCAATAGTTATATAAGTGCGATAAATAATATTACAATACAAAGCGGGATAAAAGCTGAATTTAAAGAAAGAAATAAAATAAATAAACTCCGAGGAATAATTGCATTTATTTACTTTAGTCCCCTAAGTCACAAGAACAAACGGTTAGAAACAGCTAAATACAAATAACTTCATATCCGTATTCAAAACAAAGGAATGTTTTGATCGCGAGGTGCGACTTAAATTTTGAAAAAGAACATTCCAATCACGCTGCGGGTCGCAAACATATGACTAATGTAGTTTATTTTGATTGCCTCGCTTACTAAACGGTTTCGTCTTCTGGTGAAATAGAAAGATCACTATAATCACGCCGTGGGTCATAATATATAACTTGTTGTTGGTTATTTTAGTCACCTCACTTACTAAACATGTTGATCTTGGAAAAAGGTTTAAGTCTTCATCATTGCCCAGTTATATTTCCGCCTTTCTGCGGAGGCCTCAAAATCGACGGATATTTTTCATCGCATTGTAGTATCGTGTTCAAATCAGCAAGAAATTAAATCAAAGCAAGTATAAGCAGAGCGAAAGCGATGGCAGTAAAAACAGAGGCAGAGGAAAAAAAAGCTCGAAAAATGACGGTCTAGTTTAAAACAAGACAACAAGAGAACGGTAATTTGAATGTCAAAGCGATTGGACTGGAACAGAAAGCAATGTTTGAAAGGTGCGGTGTTCGCTTTAAAACAAGAAATGATAAAACAAGAAACAAAGCGATCAAACGGAGCAAACAAACAGAAAAATAGCGCCACCTGACGCGGTATTTATTCAAAATAGTAACAAGAAAGTCGAAATATTGCAGCTTGTCCAAAGCGTTTTAAACCAATTTGTTTCACCGAGAAAAACAAGAAGAATTGGGTTTAAAAATAACGCAGAGAATGGGCTTGAAACGCAGGCTAGTATGGTCGTCGAAACAAATTAAAGTAGCGTGCTTTTAGCCAAGAAAACAAAGAATTGTGCTAAAAAATACAGCGGTGATAAGACATCAAATGAGCTCAAATGCAGATGGAAATGGTTTCTGGAGTGTAATGGTCCAGACAGGTAGCAGCAAAGAACGCAAGAGCGAATAATGTCTCAAAAGTCGCACTAGCCTCAAGTGTCGCAAAGAATCGGCGCCTCTAATCAGGCCAAAATGCAACAAAACCCATAACTAGAACTATTTAAAGACGACATATCCGGAATCTCAAAGCAAATGGATACCACAACTATTGGTAGCACAAAGAAAGACATAAAGGGAAGGTAAACTTAAAGACCAGCCACTCTAAACTTCAAATTTGAAAGATAAGAAGACTGGGCTACCACCATTCATTTCCGATGCGCAACAAGATTCAAAGGGCTTAGAACCTTAGGGCATAGCTAGTTATCGGCGAAGAACCCTAAACTGACGGCTTGTCTTCGCTTTCAACCAACATAACAAGATAATAGATAGCGGTTCGACAAGGCAACTATGAAAGAAAACATTCGTAATAAACATAGATTTGCAGACATGGGCGGTAATATAACACACCACAAACTAGTTCAAATACGCACAATATGTTAATACAGATATCATTGACAAAGAACTTAGTAAACATAGCATGATCTAAGGTAACTTAAAAGACTTTACATGATATTATGGGGGCACTTAACACCTAATCATATAGGGAAATGCATGACCAATTCGGTAGGCATTAATAGGATAAAGGATGAGCCAAATAACCATTTAGGGAACTGAGAATACTAACACGTGGAAAGAGACAAGACACATATCATAACTAACTAGCATGCTTCATGGTCTCCCTAAATTTACACACAAACCAACAGAGGAAAGTTCAATTTTTCAGATATTTAAAAGATATAGAAGGGAAGAACTGGACAAGAGCAACACATATCTAGCCATTTCTAACACACCACATATTTATAAAGCGAAAATAGGCATGCTTTTTAACATGTATTCACAAATCGAGATAAACAAACACATACTCCCAAGTAGATAGTTTAGACATAGGCCACGACTTTGACAAGAATCAAAGATACTACTTATTCTTAAGTGAGACATGTTCAAATCATTTATTAGACCTTTTTATTCACCTAAGCTTTATCTTTAGACTATACCCTATACATACTTACTACATGAAACATAATCACAAGCCTGTATGAAATGCATTAGAGAGACTATGCCTTAACAGTATAAACTGATTCAAATAGTGCAAAGCACTAATGCAAATGTCATTCAAACAAACTCAAAAGGTAGGGCATGATACAAGATAACTGGGAGACTTCACATGTTAATATCGAGGCCTTTTAACACTTAAAACGAGTAAGGCAAGTGTGTTATCGCTCAAATGGACTCAAGAAATAAGTATGATTCAACATTCAATCCAATATGATCACACGATGTCCATAAAATCAACACACACAAAGCTTCTTACCATATTAAGTATAAAATCGATAATACAAGGAAAGCATTTCTAAACATTAATTGCCGATTAAACCACTATACTTGACACAATAATGAACATAATAGCAAAATGACTATCTTATCACATAATTAACAACAAAACACATAAAAATACAGAAAACATAATCTTGAGAGGAATTTGTATTTTCTTGACCTTCTCCTGACAAATAACCGAGGCTTGTTTCAATCGACGACCGCCGAGATGTTTAGAAATTCAGATTTTGATTTTTGATCACCCACTCAATTGGTACTCAAAGGATCGCTTTTTGATGTTGGTCGACCAAATGACCCGACCCGATCCCAGTTGACCGACCGACCGAATTGAACCGAAAGAAAACAAAAATAAAATCCGATTCTTCAACACAAACAAAACCAATAATTTTGACCTATATTTCGAATCTTTAAGTTGAAGAACACATGGAAGAACAAACAAAGATTTTGGATGGTTTTATTTTAGTGAAAGAACAAACAAACAAAAGATAATGCAAACCTTTGAGGAGATTTCGACCCACTTTTTCTTGTTTCAGACCGAAAAATGACCCAAAATTTCTCCAAAAATCCCCTTCAAAGACAGATTTTCTGGACCTCCAAAAATGAAGAACAAGGGGGATATTTATAGTCTCAAAACTCAGTTCAACCCTCATACCCCCCAAAAACGAATTCAAATTTCAAAATAAAGGGGGGACAAAATCGATTTTTGGGGTGTGTGTTTGCGGATTTTGGGGGTATGGGTCAAGTGACGGGAGGGTGTGGTGGTGTGTCGGGGTTTGGTGGTGCAGGGTACGGTGGCAGGCCGGGTTTTGGGGATAGGGGTGTGGAGTCGTGATGGAGTAAATGGGGTTAGGATTCTTTTTCTTTTCTTTTGAAATGGGGGTAAGGGAATGGGTTAAAGAGAGCCGATGGAGTCGGGTTTGGTGAGTGGGCCGACACTGAGTTGGGTCAGCGATGAAACGAGGGATTTAATTGGGAGAGTTTGGGCTTGTGGTGTTGGGTTTAATTGTTTTGGGTTTGGGTATAAGGGAATTTAATTTGGGAGTTTCATCGGGTCCTATGTAGAAATAAAGAGGGAGAGTTGAATTGTTTTTGGGTAAATTGTTTTGGGTTGGGAAAATGAAAATGGGTTATGGATAAAAATATAAAAGTGGGTTTAATATTAAAACATATTATATATATATATATTTTGTAAAAGATGTGAATAACATAACGATTTGATAATAATAAAATATAATATTTATGAAATGCTTAATGCTTAATAAAAGGGAAATGCGATGCCATTTTATGAAATAAAATATCATAGAATATTATGGATAACTTATGATTATTATAAAATGCAAATGATATAAAATATGCGAATAATAATAATAATAAGAAGATACACACATATATGCCTATATTTTAAAATTATTTTGAAAGTGAAAAAAAAAATTAAAAATTACAAATAAAATCATAAAAGATGGGACAAAATTGGGTGTCAACAATCATCTACCACAATTTTATCAAGGAAGGTCCATGCTTGTACTTGAAGAGTTGGGCTTGGTGAAAAAGGCATCAACTACTTCAAAATTCCGCCATGCTTGCCACTCCTTCACATGATGGTAATTTTTTTGAACCTTCTCAACAAAATAAGGGACAAAAATGACGTCATACAATAAAAAAAGGGTGGAAATCGCAGAAATAACAAAGGTGGAGGCCACCGAAATTCCGGTGGTGGCGGTAATGGCGGCAACACCAACTCCGGTGGTGGAAAATGACAGCAACAAGGCGGCAGGGGCAGCGGTCAGTGGCAGCAGCCCGGCGGCAGGGGCGGCGGACAGTGGCAGTGGCCTTGGGCTATACCACCCAGCCCAGCACCAACAGGCAATTGGGCCAGGCAGCCCCCAAGGCCCACTGGCCAGCCTCAACAAAACAGTGGGCATTATCCACCCTTTTGGCAGCAGCAGCAACAGGCCCAGCAGGCCCATTTCGCTGGGTCTGTGAATACATGCAGTGGTAGTGGCCCTCAGCCGACCCAGTGGCATGAGGCCCATTCAACAGGGGCCCACCCTATGAAAATTGAGTCCGTCATGCACACTCTTGGACTAAATCCATCGGATTCAAATTAATATATGGACTCCGGAGCGACGTCACATATGACGTCCTCCCAAGGTAATCTCTCGTCCTATTTTAATTTAAGCAATGATAATTGAATAATTATCGGAAATGACCATTCAATTCCAATAAAAGGTTATGGTTCTAGCAAATTGTCACCACCAAACCACTCCTAATTTTAAAGAATGTCCTTCATGCTCCCAAATTAATCAAAAACTTGGTTTCTGTTAGAAAGTTTACAACTGATAATTGGGTATCTGTCCGGTTTGACCCCTTTGGATTTTCCGTGCATGATTTTCAGACGTGGAAGCTTCTCATGAGATGTGATAGCAAAGGGGAGCTCTATCCAATAAATCCGTCAACACAACAATCCAAGTTTCCTTCTGTTTTTGCAGCTTTGGCACCATCTTTATGGCACCAATGTTTGGGACATCGGGGAGAGGCTATTTTGGCTTCTCTTAAACAAAATAAATTTATTTCTTGTACCCAAACACGGACTCTAAATAAGTGTCATTCTTGCACAATTGGTAAATATGTTAAGTTACCTTTTATTTCATCTACTTCATGCACTCTTTTGCCATTTGATATTTTACATTGTGATATTTGTACATCACCTGTTTTGAGTTCTTCTGGTCATAGATATTATTTGTTTATACTTTATGACTACTCTAATTATTTGTGGACATTGCCTTTATCAAAAAAATCACACGTGTTTTCCACTTTTCTCACTTTTAGAGCATTCATCTGAACTCAATTTGAACGTGATATCAAAAATATTCAATGTGACAATGGGGGGGGGGGAGTTTGACAATAAACAGTTTTGGGATTTTTTCAAAATAAATGGTCTTCAGTTTCGTTTGCCTTGTCCTCATACTCCATCACAAAATGGGAAGGCAGAATGTAAAATTAGAACCATTAACAATATTGTTAGAACATCTCTTTCTCATGCTTCACTTCCCCCTGTATTTTGGCATCATGCACTCCAAATGGCCACTTATCTGTTGAATGTCCTTCCTCGTAAAAATCTATCATACCAAGCTCCCCTAAAAATGGTTTACTTACGAGAGCCCACATATCATCACTTAAGAGTGTTTGGTTGTCTTTGCTACCCCCTCTTTCCATCCACCACAATCACAAAACTCCAAGCCCGGTCTACTCCATATGTGTTCTTGGGATATCCTACTCATCATCGCGGTTACCAATGTTACGACATTTCTTCCAAAAGAATATTTATAAGTCGTCAGGTAATCTTTGATGAAATAATTTTTTCATTTGCTAAGTTACATGCCACCAGGACCCCTAACTATGATTTTTTGAATAGTGATAAGTTTTCGTATCTAACACATTTTTTTCACATCTCGGTACCTATTACTGGTGTTGAACACCGTAATACAGGCACATTGGGCCAGTCCACCACTACGGGCCCAATTCCAGCTCCATCAATGCAGCCCACTGGACCCTTGGTTTCTCACTCATCGGTCAGTGGCGTCCAGTCCACTGGCCCAACAAACTGATCGGTCACCCGTAGTCAACATGGAATTGTCAAACCCAATGCCAAATATAGCCTTCACACCCAGGTCTCGAAATCACATTTGCCTCGTAATCTAGTGTCTGCTCTAAAAGACTAGAATTGGAAAATGGCCATGGATGATGAATAGCATGCTCTACTTACAAATAGGACATGGAATTTAGTACCTCGTCTATCTAATGCTAATATAATTCGATCTATGTGGATTTTCAGCCATAAAGAAAAATTTAATAGAACTTTTGAGCGGCATAAATCCCGTCTTGTAGGTGATGGGAAGACACAATATGTTGGTATAGATTGCGGGGAAACATTCAGTCCAGTGGTCAAACCTGTAACTATCAGAACAGTTCTAAGCCTATCTCTCTCAAAAGGATGGTCACTTCATCAATTGGATGTCAAAAATGCCTTCCTCCATAGACACCTTAATGAGACTGTTTACATGCACCAACCGTTGGGATATAGGGATCCTAAATATCCCAACTATGTGTGTTTGCTCAACAAATCATTATATGGCCTCAAGCAGGCCCCCAGGGCTTGGTATAAGTAGTTTGCAGATTTTGTGTCACGCATGGGTTTCTCGCACAACCGTTCAGATAATTCCATGTTTATCTATCGTCAGGGTAATCATACTGCTTATCTTCTTCTATATGTAGATGATATTATTCTAACAGCATCTTCAGACTCTCCTCGCAAGAATATCATGTCACAACTTAGTTCTGAATTTGCTATGAAAGATCTTGATCCACTCCACTACTTTCTAGGGATTGATGTGACCCGACATACAGGTGGATTATTCCTCTCCCAGAAGAAGTATGCATCAGAAATCATGGAACGAGCTGGGATGTCTTTCTGCAAACTTTCGGCAACTTCGGTCGACACAAAGTCAAAATTGAGTGCCATCTCTAGCAAACCTTTTTCTGATCCAACGTTATACCGCAGCCTAGCAGGAACTTTACAGTATCTCACATTCACCAGACCAGATATTACCTATGCAATGCAACAACTATGTCTATTCATGCATAATCCAATGAAGGAACATATGCATGCTCTGAAACGCATTGTACGATATGTTCATGGCACTCTGGAGTATGGATTACATCTATACCCGTCATTTATTTCCAAACTTATTACTTACACTGATGCAGATTGTGCAGGCTGTCCGGATACAAGACGATCCACCTCCGGGTATTGCGTCTTCCTTGGTAACAATTTAATCTCATGGTCCTCAAAAAGGCAGGCCACAGTATCACGCTCAAGTGCTGAAGCAGAATATCGTGTTGTGGCCAATGTTGTATCTGACTCATGTTGAATTTGGAACCTGCTACTTGAACTTCATTGCCCTGTTCTGACTGCAACAATAGTATACTGTGATAATATTAGTGCAATCTACCTCTCAGGAAATCCCATCCACCATCAACGCACTAAATATATTGAGTTAGTTATTCATTTTGTACGCGAAAAGGTGGCTCGCGGACAAGTTCGGGTGCTACATGTCCCAATGCGATATTAAATCACAGATATCTTCACAAAAGGACATCCGCTGATATTATTTGAAGATTTTAGGGACAGTCTCAGCATTCACCGCCCTCCAGCTTCGACTACGGGGGAGTGTTAGAATATTATGAAATAAATTATGATTATGTATTAATGTAGTATCATGGTATATATGGTAGGTGGTACAATGTTAATTAGGAATATTATGTTAATTATGTAGAAGATTATTAGAAATAGATTAGGAAGATTAGGCATGATTGACTCTTCCTAATTGATGTAAATGGTGTATTTATTGAACCCTTGAAGGATGAATATAGTGAGGAAAATATTCTACTTACCCTAGAATTCTTACACACGTATCTGAATGCAAGCTCCGCCAACGCACCATCCACCACCAAAACAGGGTCCACAACTTGCTGCAACAACCCCATTTGAATTCTTGAATCTATCATATCAGCCAATGACATTTCACTCTTCTCCCTCTTTTGATCCACGTCTTTCATCCATGTTATTAGCTCCAACAACACAACACCAAAGCTATATATATCACTATTTTCGTTCAATCGAAAAGACTTATGATAATCAGGATCTAAATAACCAAGAGTCCCTTGTGGACCTGTCCAAACTTCACTAGTAGAATCACCAAAAGTAAATGTTGCATCTGTGCATACTAAGAGTCTTGATAGCCCAAAGTCACCAACTTTTACCCTCATATCTTTTTCAACAAAAATGTTGGTTGAAGTAATATCTATGTACTATAGGTGGAACAACAAAAAAATGCAAGTACTCAATTGTCATTGCAATTTGTAATGCTATATCAACTCTAAAACTCCAAGTTAAAGACCCTTTTTTGTACAAATTCTTGCAGCCATGAAGATGGTCAGCAAGAGTACCATTTGGTACATAGTCATAAACCAAAAGAAGCCCTCTTGGATCTCTACAATAGCCATGAAGTTTAACTAGATTTGGGTGGTTAATTGATGACAAAATCAAGATCTCATTGCAAAATGACTTAGTTGAAAAGGCTTTAGCCCCACTCGGTGAATGCTTATGCAAACGTTTAACTGCAACAAGCCTACCATCATCAAGATTCCCTAAATACACATAACCAAATCCACCATCACCAAGTTTCCTCTTGTTGTCAAAGTGATTAGTAGAGCTTTCAAGCTCTTCATAAACGAAAACATGTGGAAGTAAACTAGCAGACCTATGCCTTCTAAGGTAAATTATAGTAGGATCTTCTTCTAAACCTGCCCCTTTACCTTTTGAATGAAAAATCAAACTTCCAATAGAGAAAACACACAAATAGAAAGACTAATGACAACATAACTACGCGATTCGCGCTTTTTTGTCGAATTATAGGAGGTGAGTACCTAACTTGTGATGATGATGGGAAACATAAAAATGGTTTCTTTGGGTGAGTTGAATTGAATCCACAAACACCACTACTAGCTCTACAAGTCCTATACCTTGTAAAGTATGAATCTTGATTCTCATCCCACTCAACTTCAACACCCATTTTCAAGAAATCATCAAGAAACCCAAGAATGTCACTCCAATTGCTTTGGCAGACTGAGTGTCCAATTTTTTCTGCCTTTTATTTGGCCTTCAGATCATTTAAGACCTGAAAACTCTGGCCCATCTCACTAGATGTCCATTACTTTGCTGCCTTTCTTCTCGCCTTCAGATCATTTAAGACCTGAAAATTCTGGCCCACCTCACTAGGTGTCCATTACTTTTCTGTCTTTCTTCTGGCCTTCAGATCATTTAAGACCTGGAAATTCTGGCCCACTCCAATAGCCCGTAGGCTTTGTACGACTGAGTGTCCAATATCATCCTATCAAATGAAAGATCTTCTGTCAGATAGGTGACAGGTTCAACGTCTTAAGATAAGTCATTATCTTTTAGTCTTCTTCCTTTGAGATTGGTGCCCAGACAATTCCTGGCACTTGCTTAAGAGTGGTAACAGTTTTCGCATAGTCAGTGGATCTCTATCCTTCGTATGTGCGAACATACTTTACATACTTGTAATAATTACACTCAAAAGAATTGATTTTTTAAGTTTTGTTTAAAATAGTCCAATCTTTATACGAAAGGATGAATATTCAATATATGATTTTAGAGTGTATGGATTATGAGTTTTTAATGAAAACACCTTCATATTCCCAGTCTTGCTTTACATACTTTTATTCAGATATTAACTAAACACATTATAGATAAGGAAGGATAACTAACTTAGACCTTTTGAATTCTGGCCCACGTTAGTTTGACTAAGTGTCCATATCCTCCTTATCATAATTCGGATCCTTTGTCTGGGACAGATATAGGTCTTTTGCTACATAATAGAACATCATCTTCAGCCTTCTCCTCCTGTCCCAGTTGACATCCTCAGCCTCTCATGGGCGCTTGTTTCCACCACCATCGGGAGCGGTGACACCAACCCTCCTTAATATTTAGCCGTACTAGCATGACTATCAGCAGTATCTTGAAGCTCAGCATTAGGTCCAGAGATCCCACCTTTGACGGAAACAGATTTGTAACTGTCGTCAAAGAGAGAACCAAAACTAGGACCAGATTTGAAAGCACGGTTGTTGACAAAGACAGTGTTTGAACTGTTAACAGAACTATTTTTAAGAAGAAAACCACAGCCAGATTTGGGACCATATCTGCTGGCAAACATCTTTCGAGCACTAATACAATCTTGTTTTAAAATTGTTGGATATGTAAAACACGTAGGAGAATAGTAAATAACTATTACAATGATCGAAAGGATAAACAACAAAGATTACAACAATAAGTTGTCAGTCTCTTGATCTTGAATTGGAACTCCAAATCTGGATCTTGTATTCAGAATTACAAGAACATGAACTGTTACACTTGTGGCTTGTAGATCCACTGAGAATCCGAACGGTTAGAGTACTTTGAGATTCAAGTTCACATGTGAAACACTTAGCAACCAATTAGATAATCACAACACCACTAGCTGAGTCGAAAGATGGCTCTCTGTCTTTAAGATAAGATTGCCCTGTATGTAGGCTTTACGGAAGTGTGGACATTAGTCTCCCAAGATGAAACAACAAACTATCAAATGTGCAAAGCCTACACAAATGATCCAGCAAAGAACACGAATAATGAAGATTGCTGAGAGAAGGATTGTTTATCAGAAAAACTGATCTCGTGGTGTTGTTAACTTGTAAGTATGTTCATATATTCCTTTCTGCTCTTCTATAGAATTGAGCCAAAGGCCTCAATTTATAGGTGTGCAAGATGGCTTTTTAAATGCCCCATAATGGCATTCAATTGTCATGTAATGGATGTCATTTAACCCCCCAAGTAATGCAACAACATAATGGTCCAAGTAATTGTCATTATTGGGTGGATTCAGTGCCAATGAAACCACCTCAACAGCCAAACCTTTGGGATTTCGTCGAGCAGTCACTGCTAATGAAGCGTCGCGGCTCTGCCACATTAGCGACGCGACGCTAATTCAGCCAGAAACTCACGATGCTCACTGCCAATCAGGCACATCGGCGTTGCAAGGGAGCACCGCGACCCTTTTCCGACCCGTACCATCTTACACTTCGCACAATCCTTCCTTCGTTTACCAACGTGGAACACTTGTTATTTAGCCAATAACCGTCCATCATTCTATGTCTCAAACATTTCACTTACGTACCAATATTTCTTTCATTAACGAAATTTATGATATTTGACACTAAGATTGCACGTGTGTAAAAACGACATTTCCGACGTGCGGGGCCCCAATTGTTCGAGTCATAAATAATGGGATAAACTTAATTTCACATTAGTAAATTTCCAACAGTTTATACTTCTTGAAAGGAGAGAGGAGAGTACTTAATTTGAAATTTATGAAAATGAGAGTTAAAAATAGATTTGGGACACTTTTTCAAATTTAAAATTCAATTCTATGTTTCATTTGAAAATTTCATTACTAAATACTGATTTTAAAATAATGTGAAAGATTATTCTAAAAAATATTCTCATTGGCAAGCGGCTCTAAAATAACCACATTTTTAGTTTAATTTTGTGTTTTGAATTCGACGCTCAATAAAACTATATTCGTGAACATAATGATAGAAGTCTGCCTGAACTTGAGATTGAATGATCGAACAAAAACGAAAAGCCAATTATAGTGATTTGGAAGTTATGTGTGAGAGTTCTCGCACAACGCATCAAAGAGTCAAACAAAGCCTCTTTACCCCGGTGAAGTTAGAAATAAGATCGGCATACATTCTATTTTTTTAAATCTCGCTTATAAAATTATGCTGAATATGTTATTATTTGTTGTTATTTTGTACCCTTTAAAATTAACAAACTTTTACGTATACTTAAAAAAAAAGGCAAAAAAAACAAATTTGTTCTAAATTATACAAAATAAAATAATTTTACTTTTTCGCTAATGGTTGAGATCACGGGTTATCTGCACTTTTGCTCCTATTTTGTGCTAGTCTTTAATTTTAGTCCCTCATAATAACAATATTTTTGTGGGGCATAAGTTCATATTTTCGGATCATAACTTCCCACAAGTTATTCCTTTACCCTTAGATATAAATTTGATTGTTAAAGAGCAAAAATTAAAAAACAGCTCATTTAAAGAGAAAAAAATAAAAAATATCCCATTTGAAGCGCAATTAGTGCAATTTGATCATTTTTTGTGCGGATTTCCCTTCAAAGGAATTGGTCTTTATTTTTTTTCCCCTCAAATTGTTGGTCTTTAATTTTTGCTCTTAGCTTAAAAAAATGATCGAAAATACCTCGAGGTTGTGCATTCGAACTTCAACTCAATCAAAAATTAAAAATAAAATTCGCAAGACATAGCTTACCTTCAGGCATAAGGTAAACTATGTCTTAAGGTAGAGTTTGTATGAACGCAAATTCTGTGTTTTTTTTTTTTTTTGATTGAACTAGAGTTCGAATTCAGAACTCAAAACTTTTAGACAAAGAATAAAAATTAAAAAAAATTAATTTAATGGGCAAAAATTAAAAATGACACTTATTTGAGATCACTTGTGCCCTCATCATCCTAATTGCTGAATATTTAGCAAAGGAGACCATAAGGGGGGTTCGATTTTTCAAAAGAGAGATCTCGAAGGAAATTTTGTTTGTTATTCTTTCAAAAAGAATCAAGAAATGTGATTGTTTTCTTACTTTTTTACTCAGAAAATTTGAATGGGATGGGTGTAAAGTAGTAAAGAAAGGCTATAATAGTGAAAGAGGCCAAGAACAATTGAAGTCTTCCTCTTTCCCTCCACTCAACTAAAAAAATTCCGACTCAATTCCCACTGTCACATTAATCTGCTCAAGTTTTTTTTTAATCTATTTCCCCTTTAAAAGAGTAATCTATTTATACATAAGAGAGTTAAGGCAGCATCTCTTAGAGATTAATATCTTTGTTTATCTATTTTTTAAGGTTCAGATAAAAAAAATTCTTATTTCATAACTATAAAATTAGAGAATATCAAATATATACTGCTAATTCATCTTATTATAGTTTATTTCATTTCATAAAATTACTCTTCCGTTTCCTTTTACTAAGTCCTCATTATTATCGTTTAGTTCATTTTCTAATTCTTTTCTTATTCTTTTACTACTTGGTGTGTGAATGTGTTCGACTTAATTAATTGCACGTTTTTCTTATTTCATGCTTAGAAAATTTGTTGAATATGATATACATATTCATTCTTCATTATTGTCATTTGTTTCTATTCCTAAAATTTCTTTCTTTGATTTAGTTTTCGTCCTCTTTTACTTTTTACTTGGTGCATAACGTGCTTAGCCTAATTAGTTTAACATAAATTTACCTCCCTTTACTGTTTTGATTTTTTAATTTTATTTTAAATTTTATACACTTTAGTTTTAAAATTGTTCAAGTGTAGTTCCTTTCTTTAATCTAACTATTTTATGTACAATTAATATGAGATATGAATTTTAAGTAGATATCGATAATTGAAATTAAACTTTATTAATGATAATCGAGTTCTTTTTATTTTAGTTGTACATCAGCATAACCAGAAACATAAAACTTAGGATTACTAATTGAGAAAAATCATCATAATACTTTCTCAAATGAATAGTATTGTTCTTGAAATTTATTATTAGTGACAATAAGCACGACATATTTCTGGAGAAACGTAGCACGCTTTATCCATAGTGCAGCACCATTTGGGTGGAGGGTCCACAACTGGAATGCATTTAGCGGCTACAAGTTTTGCTTTAAATTAAACCTTATACTTTCATCAACCGCAAGAAATAAGAAAATATATACACTAGTTAATTAACTTCTATAAGTGATGGTGCGTAAAAGAAGTTCATATACTATCAGATAACTTAAAAGATATTAACCCGTGCCTATTCATAAAATATAAAACTAGTAATATGAAAAACAAGGCAGGCTTATCTCTTTCAACAGTTTAAATATAATGATAATGTAAAAGACTTTTACATTGTCAATCCATAAGAAGTACAATCACTATTAGAAAATCACGAGTTTCAGATAATAATTTTATTTGAAATTCGCTAGTTAAAAATATTTTTGACAAACTTTAAAAAATCTCAAAATTTTCATTGGAAACGTCTCTAAAAATAAACTAGTCGTGTTGTTCAATTATATTTTTGCGAATAATAATAAGTATAAATTGAATAAATTTAGACTTACATTTGAAAGAAATAATTTCTTGATTATTTTCATTAATTGAAAGACAATTTATACAAGTTACATATTTCCATAATAGGAGAATCTTATTCATATTCTATTCCTAAAACATTATTCTACTTGGATATTAACTTATACATTTATGGTAATGCAATTATTATGATAAGCGTACAATACTAATTGCATTACAACATTATCTAAACTAGGATACTAAATATTACCTAAATATATACTCTATATACGGTAAAACCGAGAGGGAGAAACCTAGAGTAATATACATAATATACACATGTATATACATATGCATATTGTGTATATTTAACACACTCCCGCAGTCATAGCGGGCGGTCTTCGAACGCCGAGACTGTCCCTAAAATCTTCAAAAAGGACCGAGGGAAGACCCTTTGTAAAGATGTCTGCAATTTGATATCTTGATGGGACATGACAGACGCGTACCTGACCCCGAGCAACCTTTTCGCGGACAAAGTGAATGTCCATCTCGATATGCTTAGTGCGTTGGTGCTGAACCGGATTACCAGAAAGGTAGATGGCACTAATATTATCGTAATAAATCAAGGTGGCCTTCTGAATGGGATAATGAAGATCCAAAAGCAAATTACGTAACCAACATGATTCTTAGACCACATTAGATACCCCTCGATATTCAGCCTCGGCACTTGAGAGGGATAGCGTCGACTGGCGCTTCGCAGACCAGGAGAGGTTAAGTCTTCGGTTCATATTTCGTCGACCAATCCTTCCTAATTCACATCTTTGTTGAAAGAATTTCTTTTATTGTTGCCAAGGAACATACAATAACCAGACGTAAACCGTCTGGTGTCTGGACAGTCACCCCAATAAGCATCCGTGTATGAGACAAGTGTGGATGTCGAAGAAGGATATAAATGCAAACCATAGTCCAATGTACCCTGAATATAGCGAATGGTGCGTTTGAGTACATTCATGTGCTCAATTCTGGGATCATGCATGAACAAACACACATGCTGGGCAGCATACGTAATATCTAGTCTTGTAAAGGTAAGATACTGAAGGGGCCCTGCAAGACTGCGATAGTGGGTCGGATCCTCGTAAGGTACGACGGCCGCAGAACTAAGCTTGGGCTTAGTATCAACTGGAATGGAAGTGGACTTACGGGATGACATCCCAGCCCTCTCGATGATCTCAGTTGCATACTTCCGTTGAGACAAGAACAACCCATCAGAATGACGAGTGACAGCAATCCCCAAAAAGTAACTCAAGGGCCCCAAGTCTTTCATAGCAAACTCGGAGCTGAGCATGGTCATGATAGACTGGCGTAAGGCATCGGAAGAGGCAGTCAAGATAATATCGTCCACATATAACAGAATGTATGCTAAGGATGAACCACGATAGTAGATGAACAAGAAATTATCCGACCTGCTGTGAGTGAACCCAATAGTTGAAACATAGTCAGCAAACCTTGTATACCAGGCCCGGGGAGATTGTTTAAGCCCATATAAGGACTTCTTCAATAAACAGACATGATGAGGATGATTGGAATCCCTGAATCCCAAAGGCTGATGCATATAGACTGTTTCCTTGAGATCCACATATAGGAAAGCATTCTTTACGTCCAACTGATGAATAGGCCATGCCTTCGAAAGAGCCAAACTTAGCACCGTGCGAATGGTAGCCGGCTTGACCACCGGACTAAATGTCTTACCACAATCTATACCAACCTGCTGAGTCTTACCATCACCCACAAGTCGCGCCTTATGTCGAGCAAATGAACCATCAGAATTCTCCTTATAAGCAAAAATCCACATAGACCTGATAATATTAATACCAGATGGACGGGGAACCAACTCCCACGTCTTATTATCAATAAGAGCATTATATTCATTGGTCATAGCAATTTTCCAATTCGGGTCATTTAAGGCAGACATAGGATTACGGGGTAAGGGGGATTATGGGACATTAGAATGTAAATTAAAATGTATTTTTGGTTTAAAAACACCCTGTTGACTACGAGTGACCGGTCTATGACTCGAGGGAGAATTGGACGAATTTTGGGAATTTCTTTGGGTTCGGAGCGGAGATAGCGGCGATGGGCTCTTGGCCCAACACGGTATCTTTGGGGCGATAACTTGGACCCGTTCGAGTGGTGGATTGGCCCAATCGGCCAGGCGGTCGATGGAGAATCTTGGGATAGACATGGGGTGGCAGTCGGTGGGGCCGTGAGCGATGGGCCTGCTGGAGAATTTTAGGTGCGGGAGATGTCCGAAAAATGCTGAATAATATACGGGAATATACTATCATCCAAAAAATTATACGAACTAGGCACAAGAGTATTAACTTTAGCAAATGGAAATTGGGATTCATCAAAAATGACATGGCGATTAATGATGATTTTATTAGAGGATAAATCAAAGCATTTGTAGCCACGATGATTAGACGGAAAACCCAAAAATACACACGGAGTAGACCGGGCCTGAAGTTTGTTAATTGTGGTGGATGGGAATAACGGAAAACACAAACTCCCAAAAATCCGAAGATGTGAATACGAAGGAATTTTATTATATAAAATTTGAAGAGGGAAAGAATATGTCAAACCTTTGGAAGGAGTTATGTTAAGGAGATAGTTAGTCATTTGGAGAGCATGATGCCAAAAAGACGGGGGTACGGAAGCATGAATCAATAACGTTCGAACAATGTTATTTATGAAACGAATTTTGTGTTCGGCTTTCCCATTTTGTGAAGATGTATGAGGATAAGAAAACAAAAATTGATTCCATTATTAGCACAGAATTTCTGAAACACCCCATTGTCGTATTCTTTGCCATTATCACACTGAATATTTTTTATTTATCGATCGAATTGGGTTATGATGAATGCTCTAAATTTTAGGAAGATGGAAAAAACTTGAGATTTTTTCGCTATCGAAAACGTCCATAAAAACTTAGAATAATCATCCAAAAAGAGAACATAATACCGATGACCCACAGAACTAAGAACAGGAGACGTCCATAAGTCGCTATGAATAATATCAAATGGCATTAAAGTATGGAAATTTGAGTCTACAAATGGCAACTTAACAATTTTTCCTAAAAAACAAGATTGACAATTTGGAGTACTACTCGTACCCTTACATGAAATGAAACTATTTTTATCTAAAGACGACAAAATAGAGGACCCCGGATGACCAAGGCGACTATGCCACAAGGAAGGAGAAATAACTGCAAATGCTGATTGCAGGGCTTGACTCGATAGACCGAAATTGGGTGTGATAGGATAAAGGTCTCCCCTACTATCACACCTCATGATAGGACTCCCCGTCTTGAAATCCTTCACATAGAAACCAAATGGATCAAATTCAATAGAAACAGAATTGTCAGTAGTGAATTTACGGACAGAGACTAAGTTTTTAATCAATTTGGGGGCGTGTAGGGTGTTTTTCAAGATAAAAGGTGGATGAGGGGAAGATAACGTTTTATGACCATAACCACAAATTGGAATAGAATTACCATTACCAACAATTATACCGCGAGGGTTACTCAAATTGGAATAAGACGAG
The DNA here is from genome assembly GCA_029783415.1 of Anisodus acutangulus. Taxonomy (NCBI): domain Eukaryota; kingdom Viridiplantae; phylum Streptophyta; class Magnoliopsida; order Solanales; family Solanaceae; genus Anisodus; species Anisodus acutangulus. The sequence continues at coordinate 45,091,139 of CM056500.1, read as the reverse complement.
AGCGTACCTGAATCAGAAGTCATGTGGGTAGTAGCACCGGTGTCCATATATCAATTTGGGTCTAGAGAATTTAAACCAAGCGTGTGCATTGAGGCTTCAATGTCGGTAGGCATGGGTGCCGCTACGTGATGGGCTTACGGGGGTCGAGGCCCAAGCACCCCTGCTTGCGGTCTCGGACCAGACTGTTGACTGTATGTGGACCAGGCCGAATTGGGTCTGGACTTCTGATGTGCCGTCCACTGAAACTACCGCTGAGAGGCAAACTGGCTGGGCCCGAATCGCTTCTGCGGGCCCATCGCCATCGCGTAGGGCCCACCGTGGGCCCCATAATCGCGTTGTTGCCTGCCGCCGACCACCGCGAGGACCCTCACCGCCACCACTATTCTACAGGCTGCCGCCGTTGTTGCTGCCGCGATTCTTGCCATTATTTTTCTTATTTCCACCCTTTTTGCCGCCACCGTTATTGCGGTTTTGGCCCGAGTTGTTGGAACCGGTAGGATACACCGTGGACTCGGTCATCATAACTACGGGACTAACACCGGTAGTCGCTCATTTTTCCATGTCTGCTTCTTCTAGTGTAAGCATAGAACGAGCCTGATAAAATTGCGAAAACGAATTGCTTTGCCGAATAAGCGTTCCAACACTACTATAGGCCTCGGAGAGGCCGGAAACCATTTGAAGGACCAAACGATCGTTCGAAACTGGCGCGCCAACATTGCGAAGTTGGTCCGCTAATTCCTTTAATCTTTTGCAATAAGCCGAAACATTAGGAAAATCTTCCATATTAACGTGGGAGAAATCCTGCTCAAGGGTAACGGCTCTAGAATTTTGATTATCTTGGAATATTTCACGCAGTCTATACCAAGTCGCATGTGCCGTAGTGTCAGGCTCAATAATTGTTTGCAAAAGGTCGGTAGAAATTGTGGAATATATCCACTGAAGGACGGTAGCATCAAGAGTCATCCACAACTTAAGATTATCCTCGCATTTTGGCACCTCCGTATCCTCAAGAGCCGTGGAGATTATGTGATGGATGACTTGATGCGATCGTGCGTGAATTTTGAATAGTTCGGCCCACGTCGCATATTAGACGTTTTCTATTTCAAGAACAAGAGGGATGTTATTCTTGATGTTAGAAATTGTAAGAGCAGGATGAAACATGTTCCGGGATGTAGACATATTGATAGAACAATATGTGATTGAGGGATTAGGGAGAAAATTTTTGGAAGAAGGGGTTTCTCGTCGGCACGAAACCCGAGAGCGAGGTCTCGGATTTTGCAAGGTAGTCGACGAAAAAAGTTGGAGAATTTGGGAGAGAAAATAAACTTAGACTCTTGATACCATGAAAGAAATAATTCCTTGATTATTTTCATTAATTAAAAGACTATTTACACAAGTTACATATTTTCATAATAGGAGAATCCTATTCCTATTCTATTCCTTTCCTAAAACCTTATTCTACTTGGATATTAACTTATACATTTATGGTAATACAATTATTATGGTAAGTGTACAATACTAATTACATTACAACATTATCTAAACTAGGATACTAAATATTACCTAAATATATACTCTATATACGGTAAAATCGAGAGGGAGAAACCGAGAGTAATATACACAATATACACATATTGTGTATATTTAACAACAATGACAAAGAGCCAACAGAGAAAATAAAATCATGCAACACAACAAAATTGATTGAAGGGAGAATTTTGTAATGGCCATTGAAGAGTATATGATTTTATGCTCAAAAGCCAAAAGATAGTGAGAATTAGGTAATATGCTTATGAAATTCTCCCGAATATATAGCCCTGTGACATTACTTGATTTTGGTAAATAACATAAACTAATGATTAATTAGTTACCAAGTTATTTCCTAAATTTTCATAATTTAGTAACACAACATTGAAAATGCTCAATTACTTACCGTTTTAATGCTTTAAATGAGCACCACTCATTATGGTAATTATAATATTAAGACAATAGAAGATATATTGCACTTCCTATAAAAATTTAAACGTAGAATACTAAGAAGTTTAACACAATTAATATTTCCTAGTACAACTCATAAAAGAAAAATGAATTACCAGAACCACCATTTTTTTTCTTTTTAGACAGGAGAAAACGACTAGTGGTAACTAGTAAATAATGATTTTGTTCAAGTAACCTCGTTTACCTTTCACTTGTCAGGCGTTGTAAGTTTTTAATCTTACCTCAAAAAAAAATAGATCATGTAGGCAATTGGATAATATTTTATTGAAGTTTAAAAGAAATCACCAAAAATTGTGATGGAGTGGTAAATATTCCTCAATTTTTTATCTCTGGTTTTGGATTTGATCCATGAGTATAAAATTGTCTTTGAGTGAAAATAAAAAAAATGGGCATATTAAATTAAGTCATATTTTGGAATTATATTTAGACATAAATGTCATTTATTTTTAAGAAAATGAACTCGGGCTTGGGCAATCCTCCCCTCATTAGCTAACTTTTGGAGTTGAGTTAGGACCAAAATCCATTTTTTACATGGTATCAGAGTCAGGTTCGCCCAATTCATTGTTTTTTATGTTGGGCGCCCATATTAAAAATTTCCCACGTACTAGATGTCCAGCACTGGGTGTGAGATGGGGTGTTAAGTGTCCAACATCACCGCGTTAAAGGGTACATGATCTCCTTATATGAATTTGAATAATCTTTTCCTCATGATCTAACTTTTGGGGTTGATTTAGACCCAATAATTATTTCTTTACATATTTGAATTCCTCAAACAAAAATTTCAATTATTTCACCAATATATTTGAAATATTGAACTGATGGTCAAACCATTATCTGAAATACAAAATTTTGTATCTGTAAATATTAATAAGTAGTAAACTTCAGTACATTATATTTAAGAGGTAAAACTTTGCACATGATATTTATGTCAAATCAATAAATATACTATATGTGTATAGTATATATATATTTATCACTTAGTCATTAATTGCTAGGACAAATTATTTGATTGAATGTAAATATTCTGTGAAAATAAGATTTTTAATATACAATTTAACACCGTACATGCCTATAACTTTTATTAAACTACATGATATTTGTTTCTCTTTTTTCACACTCATGTGTTAAGCACATGGTGAATTGTTTTATTTGGTTCTCAATTGCATAAAAACCTTTACTCAAAAATCTTGATTTGGTTCCCTTCTCGAAATATTTTTGCACGATCCTCTCCTCCTTCAATCTATCCACTTTCACCATCAATTAACAAGCAACTGTTCTTTTCCACTACTCGACCCCTATTTTCTTACTATGAATTTTGTGGTAAAATTAGTTCCTTATTTCTCACGTATTTTTCCAAATTGATATCCAGTTTGTATAGACAGAGAGAATATTTGGAGCATTGGAAACCATTTCTTATTCTTCTTAATTCTGCATGAAGATTTCAATGGAAGGAGCTCAAATCACGTGTTGTGCATGTGGCCGTGCAAAAAGAGAGAATTATACTCTTCTCTTTTGCAATCTTTAGAAATGTATTAAAGCAATGGTAAAGTTATCTTCGTGTAACTTATAGGTTATAGGTTCAAGCCGTGAAGTCACGTTCTAAACTTGGCTGAAGCGAACAGGCACCTGGTGCCTTACCTGACCGAGCGAACCAACTTGTAAGACTCATGAACCTGACACATACCTAAACATATGACATTTGATAACCTGAAGGCATGGAGAATATGACAGCGTCAATATAATATCAACCCAAAAGATGTGTGTGTGAGTGTGTATGTGTGTATATATATTGAATGAAATTGTACACTTATCTCCTTAATTATATTTTCTCACCCATAATAAAACTTCTTAGTCTTAAAAGTGACATTCTTGTTGGTGGTTGATTCAATTAAAAGACCATATTATTTCCCTCACTCACAAATCAAATAGATTATATTTAGATGGATGGAAAAGGGTTAAACTTGCTTTTTGAACTTTGCGAAATGAGTCAGATTACCTTCGGTTAATAATTGGGCAGATTTACCTTCAAATGGGCTTAGCCTTATTGACTAACAACATGAGTCTTTACCTCCAATTTGAATATCCACCTTTGTCGGAACTCTATTGGTACAACTCCCTCACGAATCCTTCTCATAGCACCAATAGTGATGTCAGAGCTCCGCATCTACATTTTAATTAATATTAAAACAAGCCTAAATACATAGAATTCAACTCCTAAATAATTAACTTGCAGCAGTTAAGATGGGGTTATAGTTGCTGAGAGGACTGATTAAAGAAAGTGGTAAAGATGAAGGTGTGAGAGATCGTTTGAATGAGATAGATCTGTGTGGAATTTTTGTGAGTATCGTAAGAGTGAAGCAGTTGATAAAATAACAGTGTGGTCTACAAGTGACATTTCTGATACGATATCGGGTGTCATATTTATGCAAAGAGGGACTTTGGAGGTTCTTGAGGAGCAGCACACAAGAGTATATTATACAATGTTTGGATGATCGCTTGGGGTGAAGAAGAGCTCGGGATTGAAGCTGGCAAGGTCCGCGACCCTCTGTGTGTTTCGTACACGGTGACTGCGGAATGGAAGATGGTCACTTCTGGATATTTTTGCAATTTGAAGCTATGTCATTTTTTGGCCTAGTTTGTAATAAAGCTTTGCACTATATATATAGTTGTTTTCAAGGCTTAGACATTTAGATTAATTTTGGGTGAAAAACTCTTGAGAGTTGATAGTTTAGTTGATAGTTTGTAGTAATAGTCATAGCCATAGCTAGTAGTGTAATTTCTTGGTTGCTCTTGAACTATGCTTATGATTCACACGTGAGCCAACTCACTTGTGGAATCATTTTTATAGGATAAGTACTTTTGTTATCAATCTAATTGAAGTCTTTGATTTAATATATTATTGGTTGCTTTTATATTTCAATTCTTGTGTCTTCCTTCTATCTTTCAATTCCGCATTTAATTTCTTGTTGATTTCTAGAGTTTCGCTTTAAGATTTATGATAGGGGAAATAATCCATTGTTATAAAGGTGATCAATTTAGAGGAATGATAGATGCTGATATGAGAAAAATGATGGTCAAATTTGATCATTTTCTCTTGTTAAATAGGTTAACTTGCTGAAAATCGTCTATCGTTAGTTAATAAACATAACTCTAGCCCAATTATTAACGGAGAGAATATTTCAACCATATCATGAAGTTCAGGAGCAAATTTAAACATTCTCTACATTGTATAATTAAGTACCCTCATCTATACCTCTTAAATGTGAGTACTAACTCGAGTTTTAATGTACTGGTAAAAAAATCAATAAGAGATCATATCTAAAGTTTACTTGAATCAAGATATGATCTGTTTCAAGTCATAATCCAACATGGCTACGTCAAAATAATTTATATTTTCAAATTGTTCCCCTCCGAAATGTTTGCCGTTTTATCGGCTGACGAAATCGGATGACAAATTGATTCCTTAACTTAAGCGATTGGGCTGGAAACGGAACTCTAATTTCCAGCAATGGGTTCCTCAACTACTCCAGAAAGTGTTAGGACGACGGTATGAGTAAAGGATAAAGATAGATAAAAATTGAGTTGTTTGATTGATTGTGTTGTTTTTTATTCTATACAAGTGATTTTACATTTATAATACAAGAAAAATAAACGTACCCCCTATGTTAGCCATCGAACTACCCACGAAATCCACTAGTCAACTATGAGGAGGTGGTGCTGAATTTTTCGTCTGGACCCCTAGCATGATCGACGACACTCCCTTCAGGTTGTTGTTGGTTGCTACCTTTTTTAGAAGATCCTTTGACTTGGTCTTTGAGGCGTCTGAGTATGTGTGGGTCTCAGTCGTTCTTCGGAATTATGACTCGGCCAGACTACTGTAATAGCCGATGAAGCTTTTCTAGCCGAGGGTATGGACTAACAGATTCGGCTATGATTCCACTCAGTTACCAATTTAGAATCATTTTCCACCTTCGGCTGTCACTTGATTCGACTAAACACGTTTGAGTGTTAACAATTGGCCCCTACATTAACTTGAGTGCACCTGTCGAGTTGATGTATCCCAAAATGGCCGTCGTTTCGTGTGGCAATTGTAGGTGTCATTTTCATTACTTTTGTCTTAAATGCATGCAATGATGGTCTTTAAAAAGCTCATTTTTCCTCCCACAGAAACGGCTCGGCTTCCACAATTCTGACGAATTATTAGCGGCACATTTTGGATGAAAAGACTCCTAACAGAGTGTCAATCATATCTCCAAGAAAAAGGAAATACCTAGGAGAGACATCCCCGCAAAAAAAAAAAGTTTCTCATTCAATCTTCTCGGTCATTTCCTAATTTCTCGCCTTCTTCACAAAACCCTATTTCTTCATCAGCAAAAATTAAAACCATGTCTTCATCTTCTTCTCTATCTATGGGATCGGATAGCAAAATACCAACTCTAATTATCTTTTTAAGTAATTTAACTGAATATGAAAAGTATATTTCCTTTTTCTGTTCCTTTATGAGTCCAATCTTGACCATGTTTAAAAATAGAAAACATCACTCCGGTGAAAAACCAAAAATCCCATATCTTCTCACATGTCAATATTGAACGCCGTTTATTTAAACCGTGTCGACCTATCAAACATAGCTGTCATTCCACTGTCAACATTACAACAAGAAAATTTTCTAACACCAAAGTCTTCATCACATCCTAATATAAAAAAAATACTCACACAAATCCAATCTTTATCATAATTCATCATCTTTTTATTTGTTTGTTTGAACAGAGTTCATTAACAAAAAGACCAGCAATGGTGCTATTCCACAAAGCAAAAGCTGTACGTTTACAAAGTCATCACGACAAGTACTTAACAGCTGATGAAGATGAAGAATCAGTAACTCAAGATCGTAACGGAGCTTTAAAAAACGCGAAATGGGTTGTCGAATTCGTCGGAAAAAACAACAACGTTGTACGTTTAAACAGTTGTTATGGAAAGTATTTGACAGTATCAAATCAGCCGTTTCTTCTTGGTATGACTGGTCGGAAAGTCTTGCAAACGCTTCCTAATCGACTTGATTCTTCAATCGAATGGGAACCCATTAGAGAAGGTAAAGAACTACTCCCGCGCTGCAAATTGTTTATCTTATTTTTCCTTTCCGTCTTATTTTGCTTTTAAAAAGAATATATTTAACTCTTTAATTCTAATTTTTCATAAAGTCATATTTAACCCTACAAAATTAGAATAAGGATATATTCAATTAAGATTTTAAAAGATTATTTTGGAATAAATAAATCAAGTAAATTTTAAAAAACTATTTAAAAATATAATAAATTAAAAAAAAATTAAAAGTCCAATGAATTTTCGTTTGAATTTTAAAAGATTTATAAAAATTTAAAAGGACCGCAGAGATTTTTTTTACTTTTCTATTCCGTTCCAACTTCAACTGGGGGTGTGCTAATCCGTTCCATTAGATTTTATTCCACCGCCCAGCGCCGCCACCGATGCCAGCGGTGATGTTAAAGAATGAGAAACCATGGGAAGATTGTACATAATTCCATTAGCAGCAGTATTTCACGAGTGGCAGCTCATTAACAAGCAGAAACTTATCTGGTTGCGTAAATCGGAGGAGATTACAAATGAGGAATATGCCTCTTTCTACAAGAGTTTGACCAATGACTGGGGGGAACATCTTGCTGTCAAACACTTCTCTGTTGAAGGGCAGCTTGAATTCAAGGCAATACTCTTTGTGCTCAAGAGAGCTCCATTCCATCTCTTTGACACTCGGAAAAAGTCACACAAAATTTGATGGGTTTGGGTGTGATTTTTTTATAAGGTTTGTTATTTATACATCTCACTAAAAAGTCACACAAAATCCTGATTGTTTAGCATGTTTTTGAATACCAAAAAACTTTTTGTTATTTGTTTAAAATTCTGATTGAATACCACTAGATTTGGACGTCCTCTTTAAAAAATCCTAATAGTCTTGATTAAATACCGCAAGACTTGTTTAGATTATTTAAAAGTCTTAATTGAATACCACAAAACTTATTTATCCCAAAATAATCTTTTAAAATTCTAATTGAATACACTACCTAAGTTTAACATCATAAAAATTAGAGGACATTTTAGTATATCCTTCGTGTCTTAACTCTTAACTCCTGACCACAACATTCAAAAAAAATCTTCACTTCCTTTAGTGCTAAATTAAAATCAAACAAATATTTTAATACTCTTATATTTTATTATAAACTCTAATAAATATTTAAATATGCTCTACAATTTTCAATGTGTATAGTAAAATTAGTTAGAATGTATAGTAAAATTAGTTGGTAGAATTCTTATTTATAATAATACGAAACCTACAGAAAAATCTATTTTTATATAAATTTGATTATAAATTCTAACTAGACATTAATTAAAATAACAAATTTTTATCAATTTTTATTTTCTATAATTTTAAATTATTTTTCAGGGAAACAAGTGAAGCTAAGGACTAGGGATGACAACGGATCGGATCTGGACCGGATCCTACTAGATCTAGATCCAGATCCAGATTCATTTTTCATACCTGGATCCAGATCCATCTGGTCCATAAAAATTAGATCCAAATCCGGATCCATTGGATCCACATTCTTGAGTGCATTTTCGACACAATAATTTGCATGCTGCACATGGAGAATTGGGCGATGACATCTTTGGCCTCCCTATATTGTTGTAGACAAATGAATGTGTCATTGATTCTATAACAACAAAAAAAAAATCAGGAAGCCTCATAAAATGATAAAGACCTAATTAAATCTGAGAAACATGTACATATACTTGTAACAAAATGCATTTTTCAGTATGATAGATAGAAAATTAAATAAGTAAACAAGAGATAATTTGAGTATGTTAAAGAATGCATGGTATTTAAAGAAGCTGTTTCATTTAACCATTTTGGAGTAGAAAGGCATTAAAGTCATATTGAAGCAAACATGAAAAGTAAATATATTACAGCACTAATTTATATCTATAGAATAAATTAAGAGGTCTGTTAATTTATTTATTCAAGGAAACTAAGAGGTGTGAGAATGGAAGCTGAGGGTGATTAGTGGAGTAATAAAATTGTTGTTCCAGCCAATTCTTCCTAAAATTTCCAATATCTATTACTCCAAACCTGAATGTAAAATACAAAAATTATGAAATTTTTTTAAAAAAATACTTATAAAATTACATTTTAGGTTATGCATATATTTAATAAAGAACTGATCAACGGGTCGGATCTGAACCGGATACGGATCTCAAACACAAGATTCATATCCAAATCCAGTCCATCAAACGGATCTGGGTCCGATCCGAATCCGTCGGTTCCAAATTTTTACATCTATATGCTATAAAATAAATCTGAATACATCGGCATCCACTGTCATCTCTACTAAGGACTCGATATGGGCAATTTTTGAGAGGTAATGGGGGATTGCCACCGTGGAGAAATTCGGTGACACATGATATTCCTCATAGGACGAGTACTCAAGATTGGATACTTTGGGATGTTCTTGTTGTTGAAACTTTGGCTCATTCTCCGGCGCCGGTGCCAGCGCCCGCGTTGGTGAATCATTCAGATTCGTTTGCTTCTGAATCTAGTTCTCCTACTACTACTACTGGTTCATCGAAAGACTTCAGCTTTTCTAGACAAGAGGTACTATGAAAATTTTCAATTTTTGATCTTTTAAGTTCAATGGTTTATTTGAAAGCAGCTTTGGCATAATTGATAAAGTTGTTGTTATGTGTATGTCATAGGTTCAAACTGTGGAAAATAATATCTTACAGAAATGCAGGGTAAGGCTGCATACAACAAGACTCTTGTGGTACGACCCTTCCCCGTATCCCGCTGACCCTTCCCGTATCTCGCGCATAGCGGGAGCTTAGTACACCGGACTGCTCTTTTTAAGTTCAATGGTTTAATTATTTTGCAAAACGTTCAAATTTGCACCTAATTAGGAAGTATCTTAATTTTACCCTCCACTATATTTTGGAACCACTGATATACAGTCAAACCTCTCTATCTCTCTATGTTTTTGGCTGATCTAGCGAAATGAACATATAATAAGTAATATAATATGAAAGATGGTTTTACAGAAAAAATGGTTGTTATAGCAAAATGTTGTTATTGAGGATTACCGGTAAGAGAGAGGTCTGACTGTAGTTGGCATTAACAAATTGTCTCGTAATTGTTATTGACTTTAAGGGGTTGTTTGGATCCTAATCGGGGATAAAATTTGGAATTATATTTATTCTATGTTTGGTTATGGGTATTAGTTAATATCGTACGAAATCTTGCTATTAGCTATCCCACATCCAATGTCGGATAGCTAATAATCCTGGGATAATTAGTCCCTGGATACTTTTGTTGTAACCAAACGACACCCTAAGAAAGCTCCAGTGTGGAGCGGATGGAGTTCATGTGCCAAAATATTTCGAAAAAAGTTCCAAATTTATACCTTTACTTTTGACTATGACTTTAGTCCCTTGTAGTTTGATTCTGCTGCTATGTGTCATTTAGTATACTTTGTTTAGCTTATTTACTTGCGCTAGTTACTGTTTACTTTTTCGGAATGCGCTATCATGGCTTATTCGCTTTTGATACCAACATTTTTCATACTGCTTTAAATTTTTCTGACCGGGTCTGACCGTTTCTCTTGCTTTGCTCTTGCTTTGCTTTTGTTGTTGCTTTGCTTGTGCTCTGTCTTGAGCTGAGGGTCTCTCGAAAACAACAGTTCTACCTACCAAGGTAGAGTTAAGGTTTGCGTACACTCTACTCTCTCTAGACCCCACGTTGTATGATTCCACCGGGTATGTTGTTGTTGTTGTTGTTGTTACTTTTGACTATGACTTAAACTTATGCTCCGTTACACTTAAGTTTGGAGCCTCCTTATTGTTAAGGACAAATGCAAGATGATTTGTTATATGAATAGTCTCGTATAGTATATGAGTGTTTCTTACCTTTTTGGCTTATGATTATTAGGAGTATTCTTTTAACATGTTGGTGTTTGAGTCTCATCTTATTTTATCACCTGCTATAATCCATAAATAAAAGTGTTGGGTGAACCTGTTAATTTGGGATATGTGAATTCAATGATTATTATGTTATGGTACTCAATTATCTTTTTCTTCTTCTTTTGGCAGTCAAGTGATTCTTTGGTTAATTCGCCGCCTAAGTTGGGAGATGTAAGGCTTATATATTATCACATTACGGATGAATTTGGAGAAACTGAAGAGGGAACGGAGGGACTTTGCATAACTTTCAAAGGAAATGGTGTTGATGATCTAAAGAATAGATTGGAGGAAGAAACTGGGCTTGAGGAAATTATTGTGTGTACTCGGAGTCCTTTGAATGGGAAGCTTTATCCTCTTTGTTTGCAGCTTCCTCCCAACAATGCAAATATGAATGTCATCATTTTACCAGCATCATGTAAAGGTGAGACTTCTACGGTTCTACTTGTCTTGAAATTGGTTTGCTAAACAAAAACATCTCTATGAGAGGACCAGCATCCCATTTTACATTAGAATCTCAAAACACATATTCTCACCTTTGTTTTTCATGAAACTTAGGGAAATTGAAGACAAAATTGAGTACTATGATTACCAGGTCCTAGGACTAGGTTTATAGTAGCCTTAATTAAGGGCACTTGGTCTTGTTTCCATGAGTAGTCATGTCTGTGTAGCAGTTACCACAAACTTCTCTGTTACCATAAGTGCCTGGTGGAACACACTTGCACCTCATACAGCAAGTCCTCATGGAAGCTTGAACTTTTAGGTTGGTGATTCTGTTTGAGCATTTTGGGTCAAAACTAGCTATAGTATTCCATTTCATTGGCAACTGAAATAGATCTAAACGGATTGTGCGGTACCCCGGACCCAAGAAATTTCAAAATGAATTGAAAAAATTATCAATATAAGGCCTAGATGTAACCTGTGCGGAGCAAGCCTACACTGGCCTGCAACTTCTTTCTCATTCGCTCCATTAGGGTTCGTAGTCTCATCCTGAAAAGGTTTTTTTCTTTCTCCGGATATACTCTCAACTTTCCCTGTCATCCTATCAACATCCTATCAACAGGTCAGTCAATATCACAAGTGGAGGAAGAAGAGTAGTACCCTTTTTTCAGTTAGTGAACATAGTTTAATAATTCAACTTTTGTAGCAATCAAAATAACTTAAGGTTCTTTTACATGGAGTCTGTAGCCAAATGAAGAAACGTTATTGTGAATTTGCATGAACATTCACTGATGCTATTGAAAATCGATCCTTCAACTTCTGTGGGGAATTAGCCAAATAATCGGTGTCTCGTTGAGTCATTCATCATTCCTTTTTTCTTTCATTTGTATAGACAATTGAATTCATCAGATACCTATATGTATTTAAACAGCTGTTCTTGAATAAAGCATCAGCAATTCCAGCCCTTGATTTCCTTCTAACCAGTGTCGCATAACAATCAAGGAACTTTCTACAAAGCTTGTATTAAGCTTACTGTGTTATATCAATTTTGGATATCAATTGATGGCATGAATGCTTTGTTTGAGAGTATTGCTTATGTTCTGTGGCCAACTGATGTTGTTATTACCACTCAATTTCACCATTCTTCTCGTTACATAATTGGAGTGTTGTTGAGTCCCATATGCAACAATGAAGTTAATCTTACTGGTCTTGAGGATTTTTTTCCAGCCGTTTGATTGATTCTTTTTTAGTGCCTATACAATCACTGCTTAATTCTTATTTGTCCCAATCAATCAATTTCTGTTGCTGTATAGTTAGTTGATTACATTCCCATTGATGTTCTTGCTAACTTGTTAATTTCTTGTTATGGTGTATCAGAGGCAAGCACTTTTGGAATACCAAGAATGCCATTGTAGGCCAAATGTGGGGAGCACTACACGGATTGATGCAGTAGATGGATGTAGCTGGATTTTTGTATCAGTAAAGATGGACGTCGTCTAAATGTATTCCCATTGTTTAAGAAGCAGTTGTATATAGTAAACAGAGATGATAGTTACTAGAATATCTGCTCTGGATGTTAATATCATACTATTCCACGGAATGATGAAAAATGAAGAATTTCATGTTCATTATTCAGGAGGAGATCTCTTGAACTGATTTTGTGGCAAGAAGTTTTCTGTTGTGTTCTTTGAAAATTAAATTATGCACCTTTGAGAATGAGGTGCACCACTTTCTCCAATTTTCTTTTAAAAAGGATAAGATGGAAGTCGTACAATGGATGGGCTGCTCCTCTCTTAATTAGAGATATCGGGTTCGAGTTTTGGATATGGTAATATCTTTGGTAGGGAGCGCTTCCCCTAGAAATGACCCTCTTCAATGCGGGTACCAGATGTTGGATGGCAAATTTTTTTTAGACAAATACTTATAAAAGAGAAAACATAGGAGTACCTAACATTGACTGGTAGTCCGATACATACTTTAGGCTCAACGTGTTGCACAATATGAATAAACAGTTCTAGTTTCCGGGCATAGCAGGATGACAAAGGAGGGAACTTAAAATTCAGCTGGAGACCTGCAGCATGGGTTCGAACTTTGGTGGGAGCAATTTGCTCTCTTCTGGGGTAGGACCTTGTAGGTGATATCAGTTGCTCTGTTCTCAGACCCTGGTCATTCAGGCACATCCCCAGATTTACTGATAGTAGTGCTGAGGGACCATGACTACTATCTCCGGAAATAGTCTGGCGTAAGCCGGGAAGCTGAATATAAAAAAAAACAGTTGTACAACAGCTACAATCTGGGGTATAATATAACTGAGATTGATTTGATTTATGTTCAGAGATAACCTTTTTAACAGTCGGCGTAGTTTACTTATAGTAACAAGTAACATGCCTATATTTTATTTAGAAGGTTATGTAATTATTTTTTAGGATTGGCCTATCGTGTGTATTTTCATTTACACTGACATTATATTGATGTTTAACATTCATTTATAAGTGGCATTGTTCTGTTTAAGATTTGACGCATTGTTTGCTCCCCATTTGCAAAATTGACTTCTCTTTTTGTTAAATCATTACGTAACAGCTTTTTTGTCACGAAGACAATAGCCAATTCCAGGATGGATAGTTCAACAATCACAGCTCACGAAAGCAATAATTTACAACTAATAATTTATTAAATAAAAAGTCTTACAAACATGAAGTCATAAAACTAAGTGTAAATCGTTAATAACTTTTAATCTTGCAACAAAGTGTAATGCTGCAGGCGCAGAGAAAAGTGCCTAAATTGACAATTGGATTGATAAATGTAATTGTACATTATTTTCACTAGTAATCTTTGCAGGTACATTACTCATTCCTAAAATGATGGAATCTAGTACAGATTTTAAATTTATGGGATTTGAATCGGTCTTTGTTTTTGAAGAATAAATTATTTATACATGTTAAAGTGAATTTTTTTCTACAAATACAAAGTTTAGCCCAAAGTCACTGAACTCTTCCGAACCCGTGGCTCCGCCCCTGACCTAACACGATCCCTAGCAATAATTTCCACATCAAAAGCTTCCGGAATTAATTTGGTTATGTAATAATGTATTAATCTCCCTTGGGAGCCTTTCTCATTAATACATATATATATATATAGTGTGTACATTGTGGGATCCTAATACAAAAAGGATCCTATAATTACCATAATTATACAACACTAATAATTACAAAATATATGGTGAATATTCTACTAATATTCACTAATACACCCCCTCAGTCGGAGTGGGGAGAGGTCGGACGCTTAGACTGGATCTGAAGTCGAGGAATAGCTGTCTAGGTAGTCCTCTAGTGAATATATCTGCATACTGATATGAAGAGGGCACATGTAATACCTTGACATGTCCGATAGCAACCTTCTCATGAACAAAGTGTATATCCATCTCAATATGTTTGGTTCGCTGATGCTGAACCGAATTGTGAGATAAATAAACAACATTTATGTTATCACAATAGACTATAGACGCCTTACGCAAAGGACACTGAAGCTCCAAGAGTAGATTTCAGAGCCAACAGATCTCAGCAACAACATTCCAACACATCTGTACTCTACTTCTGCACTCGAACGGGATATTATGACATGTCTCTTGGCAGAACATGAAACTAGATTATCCCCTAAGAATACACAATAGCCGGAGGTGGAGCGTTGCGTGTCCGGACAACCTGCCCAATCTGCATCCGTATATGATAGTAACCTGGTAGGTACAGAGAGGTATAAATATAATCCATGATCAAGTGTGCCCTTAGTGTATTTGATGATACGCTTAAGGGCAGTAAAATGAGGCTCAATATGGGCATGCATGAACAGACACACTTGCTGAACAACATAAGCAATATCAGGCCTGGTGAATGTGAGATATTGTAGTGCACCTGCAAGACTCCGGTAAAGTGTGGGATCGAACACCGGATTACCATCAACATCACTAAGCTTTGATTTAGTGTCAACTGGAGTGGACATAATCTTGCAGTTTGCCATTTTAGCCCTGTGTACTATCTCCTCTGCATACTTACGCTGACATAGAAACATAGAATTTGCAGATCTAGTCACTGATATCCCCAAAAATAACTCAACTTTCCCAAGTTGGTCATGGCAAATTCGGCTTTGAGCAATGCAATTATCTCATTTTCAATAGATCAGATGAGGCAGTAAGCACAATGTCATCTACATATAATAATAAATAAGCGATAGTGTTACCTCGATGAAAGATGAAGAGAGAATTATCGCACTTGCTACATACAAATCTAATTCTCATAAGATACTGTGCAAAATGATCATGCCATACTTTAGGGGCCTGTTTTAGACCATAAAGTGACTTACAGAGATAACATACATATTAAGGGGCTGTTGGATGGACAAAATCAGGCGATTGGTGCATGTAAACAGTTTATTTCAATTCCCCATGTAGGAATACATTTTTCACATCAAGCTGATAAATGGGTCAATGCTTATCCATAGCAATACTCAAAACGGTGTGAATGGTAGCCAGTTTAACAACCGAACTGAATGTCTCACCACAGTCAATACCCTCTTGCTAATTAGTACCATTAGCCGCAAGTCTCGTTTTATATCTCTCTTGGTCACCGCTGTCTCTGAATTTGTGACGAAAAAGCCACATGCATCAGATCATATTCACCCTCTCAGGTCTAGGAACCAAATCCCAAGTATGTTTTTTTGTGAAAGCATTAAATTCCTCACACATGGCCTTATTCCAATTAGGGTCTTGTTTGGCTAATTTTGGATTTTTAGAAATTAGGGATATGGTTTGGGTAGATAGGTTAAAATGGACTTTGGGTTTGAAAATCCCGTATTGGGCACAGGTTTTCATACGGTGTGAGGGTGCTGGCTGGGTAAGGGTGTTGGGTGTCGGATTTGGTGCACTTTTGGTGGTCGAACTCGTGGTTGGTTTAGATCGAAGGGTTGGAATACTGTGTCGGGTGGGGGAGGCGGTCTAGTTAATCGGTACAGTGACGAGTGGTGGTGTGGTTGTTGATCTGGGTGGGGTCGAGGTCGGGTGTAGTTTCTAGGTTGGGTTTGGTCACCGATCTCGGTATATCGAGGCTGGTTGTGGACGATGAAGTGGGGTATGGTGTCGGAGGTGGGAGGGGTCCGGTAATGGGGTTAGGTAGTGGTCGCCGGTGGTTGGAATGACTGCGGTGTGATTGTGATACTGTAGAGACGGCATGGATACGGGAAAGGTACGAACCAGTGTATTTATGAGATCGGGGGGCTGACTGCCGGTAGTGGTGGCAGTCGGCGGTGACAGTGACAGAGGTGGAACATGTGACATAGGCGCCAGAATGCTTGTTGGATTGGTAGCAGTGGGTGGCAAAGATGGGACGAAGATAGTGGCCGAGGACAGACCGCCGGTAGCAGTAGAGACGGGAGATGGTAGTGACAGATTGTTGATTGTTGCCGGAACAGTGGTAGCTATCAGAGATCTTGGTGGACAAACGGTGATGTAAGAATCATCAAGAAATTTATAATCACTGACTCAAAATTTTTTAATGTTGTTAAATGGGAAAACATACTCGACAAAAGTGACGTGGCATGAGATTATGATTTTATCGGTGGATAGTTCATAGCACAGGTATCCCCTATGGTTCAATGGAAAGCCTAGAAATGTACACGGAGTAGATCTTGGTGTCAATTTGTGGGGGGCATGGATGTCAGATTAGGGTAACACAAACAACAGAAAATTCTAAGATGGTCATAGATAGGGATCTGACGGTAGAGAATTTCAATGGGTGTTCTGTTTTGCATCGCACGAGTAGGTAGAATGTTGAGAATGTGTTCTACCATTTTTAGTGCATATACCCAAAAAGTCGGGGGGAGAGACGCATGAAAAATGAGGGTACAAATCATATTATTAATGATTCGGAGAATTCTTTCGGCTTTTCCATTTTGAGGAGAGGTATGGGGGCACGAGAAACGTAAGATCATGCCATTAGTCGTACAAAATTTATGAAAGGGGGAGTTATTAAACTCACGACCATTATCGCATTGAAACGATTTTATATTTTTTTTCAAATTGTGTTTTAACCAGTGTACGAAACTCAATAAATTTGGAGAACACTTGATATTTGAGTTTGAGTGGATAGACCCAAAGAAAGTGAGAGAAATCATCCAAAAATACTAAATAATATTTGTGGCCTAAATTGCTAGTTATGAGAGATGTCCATAAATCAGTGTGAATGATATCAAAGGGGGAGAAAGTAGTACTCATAGAAGTCGTAAATGGTAGTCTAACGTGTTTCCATGACTGACAAGAGGAGCAACTATGAGAAATATTCCCTTTGTTATATTGGATTAAATTTTGGGTTTTAAGGGCATAAAAACGTGTGAACTCGGTTGACCAAGTCTACTATGCCACGTTGAGGGAGATATTATTGTTAAAATAGTGGGATGAGTGACACTAGCATCGGATGTGGGTAGGAAAGAATATAGGCCCCCCTCACTATTGCATCTCGTAATGAGTTTCTCGGTACGGAGGTCTGTTACAGAAAATCCAAACGGGTCAAAATTAACTAAGACAAAATTATCTGTGGTAAATTTTCTAACAGAGATTAGGTTTTTGATGATGTTTGGGGCATAAAAAATGTTTTTAAGATAGAAGTGGGGAAGCGGTGCCGGGGTTAGGGTGTGGCTAAACCCTTGAATTGGAATGTGATGACCATTACCGACCATAATAGATTGTGAAGTATTTAAACGTTGCAGTTGAGAAAGATTTCCAGAATTGTTGGTGAGGTGAGACGTGTCGCCCGTATCCATACACCACGCATTTTCGGATTGCCGAGGAGTTAATGTGATGAAAGTCGGGCCCAAATTGGATTGAGATAGGCCTGGAGCGGACTGCTGGGCTCCAGGAAATAAGGCCGAATTTTGAGTTCCCGAGATTGTGGGAGAATTCATTATAGTGGATTATTTTTTTATTTTTTTGAAGGAAAAAAAAAAGGTAGCACCGCCCCGGTCCCGCCCCGAACCTGACTATTTAAAAAAAATTGCGGTAACGGGACTCGAACCGGGACGGGACATGGTCCTGACCCGTCCCGGCCCGCCCCAGGCCCGCAAGTTCTGACCCGATCCCCATTCCGCTCCGGTCCCGCCCCGATCCCCCCCGAAACCCCCCTTTTGCAAAAACAACCGTTGCACCAACGACCATTTTACATTTTGGTTGTTG
The DNA here is from genome assembly GCA_029783415.1 of Anisodus acutangulus. Classification (NCBI taxonomy): domain Eukaryota; kingdom Viridiplantae; phylum Streptophyta; class Magnoliopsida; order Solanales; family Solanaceae; genus Anisodus; species Anisodus acutangulus. The sequence continues at coordinate 45,072,469 of CM056500.1, read as the reverse complement.
TGCAACGGCCATTTTTTGCCTCCCCCCTCCCTCAACCCCCCTACCCCCTTAATATTTATTTTAACTCATAAGTTATTATATTTACACTTTAACCCAATTTTCCAACTATAAATACCTCATTTTCTCTTCATCTTTCTCACAATATAAAAATTTATTCTCGGGTAAATGAAGAAATAAACAGACAGAGAATTATGTTTTCGGACAATTTGTATGAAAAGGAAGTCAGATGCTTCGGTTGTTGGGTAAGGAAGAGAAAAAGCAGAAACGTGACAATCAACTGATTTGGTTCTTGGATAAGGAAGAGAAAAGCAGAGAGAGAAAACTTTTGTTATGTAAAGGAAGAAAGAAACAGACAAAGAGTTTGACAACTTGTTCGGAGAAAAGAAAACAAAAAAATTCTGTTTTTGGTAAAGGTACGAAAACAAAGGACAAATAATTTTGTTCTCTATTTTCGGGCAGTGTGTTGCGTAGATGGTCAACTAAACGTTGCGGCTGTTCCTCGGGCAGTGAACCGGGAAAGAGAGGGAAAAGAGAGAGCAGGGTTTAGGTTTTGGCTCTGATACCATGTAATAATGTATTAATCTCTCTTGGGGAGCCTTTCTCATTAATACAATATATATAGTGTGTACAATATTGAATCCTAATACAAAAGGGATCCTATAATTACCATAATTATAAAAGACTAATAATTACAAAATATATGGTGAATATTCTACTAATATTCACTAATAGGTTACATTGTGACAGTCACAACATATACGCAAGTTCTTGAAAATGTGTATAGGATTTCCAAACGACAGTAAATGTTTAGGATTTGACCATAATAAGAGACTATTACCGATCAGCTATTTGAGTAAAGTTGCCCTTTCTTTTACAAGTCCACCGGCCTGATTCTCAAATTAGAGATTTCTACACCATATGACGTAATAGAACTCCTTAATTATTATTTTTGTAGATACTTTCAACTAATTATCCAACATAACGATAGTTTTTTCAAAATATTGACTCAAAGTAATAATGTTGGTTCGTCTTCTCGGTCATACGATCGGAAGTGCATGCTCGACGTGAAGAGATTGTACATACCATGTGGGAGGATTATATTAAAGAGTAGTTATACTACAACTCATGTTAAATTTTTCTTTTTATTGAACTAAAGTTTGATTAATATGTGTTGTATTTTTTTAAAAATGCCTTCTAGTAGCGTATTAACTTTGTTATGAACTATGATTTTCTCGTTTGATAAGATTGTATAAGAATTGAGAAATTTATGATAGTTTTCATAACTTGTGGGGTTTTCATGTTTATGAGAAAAATACAACTTAAGAAATCTAAATTGCATGTCCAAAATAAACTTCAACTTCAAATCAATCTGATTTGAAATCACTTATTCTCAAACGAGGCCTAAATATTAGGAGTTACCTTAAGATTAAATTTCTGAATTTGAATACACATTTGAATATTAAGATGTTGTATTGAAATCTGGATACAAAATAATTTAGATTGTTTGTTTTTTGAACATCCGAATGTAAAAGATATATTCTTATTTAAAAACTAATAAATATAATATTAAATTAATTTACCACTAGATCATTTAAAAATATATATATATTAGTTGGTGATGGTTAGCGGTGGTGGTTGTGAGTGTCGATTGTGGAAATTGGTGCTGATGGTTGATGATAGTAATTGGTGCTGATGGTTGATGATAGTAGTTGGTGCTAGCGGCTAATATTGTAGTGGGTGATAGTAATATATAATGGCGGTGATGAATTATGACTGTGGTTGGTGATCTACAAAAGTGACTAATGGTGATGATTGGTGGTTATTGTTGTAATGGTGATTGACAGTAATTGATTGTAAATGGTGGTTATAGCTGGGATGGTGATTGTGAGTGATGGGTAGCGACAGGGGCAGTAGTGGCGAATGAATGAAATTGAGGAACTATCATATTTGTAAAAATCTTTGAATAAACATCTTAATGATATTGAGATTTTATTACATATGTTAATCATTTAAATGTATCCAGACCCATTAAGTGACCGAAACATAAAATGAACGCACATAATGATCAAGATCTCAACAAGTTAAGATTCAGATCTACAAACTGACATAATGATTCAAATTAAAATAATTATTAAGTGCAAGTAAATGATGCCTAAATATCCCTAAATTATGATTGATTTTCATCTAGATGCTTTATTTTGTTGGATCATATTACTGCCTAGACTATGTCTAGTAGAATTTCCTTAAATGCTCACGTGACATAGTGCACATGTTTTACTCTCTTGTAGAGGACATGAATAAGTAGAGATGGCAGTGGATTCTAGACTCGGTCCGGATTCGGTGGATTCAGATCCATTTTATAGGATATGAATCTTCAAAATTTGGACCCGACGGATCCGAATCGGGCCCGGATCCGTTGCTGACGGATCAGATATGGATCTGAATCTTGTATTTGAGATCCATATCCAATTCAGATCCGACCCGTGGATCCATTTTTTATTAAATATATTCATAACCTAGAATGTAATTTTATAAGCATTTTCTTAAAATTATTAAGCACATCCTTGCAAGTTTAATTCTCAAAACAAGTTTAATTTATCCACGCGTTAACTCAAAAACTAAAAAATAAAGAGGTAACTTCGATAATAAAATCAATGTTATATTGGTGAATGACTAACATCTCCATAGACAAGTAGTTAAAATTATATTCACTTCATTTGTGAAGATTTCAAGCACATGCAAGTTCTGCATTGTGAAAATACTAGTCAGCATTTTTCGCAACTATTGTCATTGTCCAACATTTTCAATTAATAGCTCACAATCAAAACGAGACAACGAACAAAATATCTCATATGAACATTTCAAAATTGAAACACAGTAAAATGTTAGCTAAGTAAAAATCGTTTGTCAGTTTAAAAAAAATCTTAGCAAGATAATTTTTTTTACATGTGGATCAAGATCCGATCCGTGGACCCGGTTGATCCGAATTTGGATCTGATTTTTATGGACCCAACGGATCTGGATTCAGGTATGAAAAACGGATCGGGTCTGAATCTAGTAGGATCCGATCCAAATTCGATCTGTTGTCATCTGTATGGATAAGAGTGAAATGTGTCGGAGCGTGATGAAAAAATAATTAATATAAATGTTATGTATAACATAAAATGTTACGTATGCAACTTGTTGTTCATATTTACACTAGAAATAGACCTTTAAAAAAGTATTGATCGAATATGAAAATATTCAAATAATAAAAGATTGAGAGAAAATTTTCTTTTTTCTTTTTCTGACTGAAGTTATCGACAGATCCCTTAACTTGTCTGTGAGGTCTCTACCGCCTGAATCCTCCAACATCACTTTTATTGTGCCATTTGAATACAATTTATTGTGGTGGGTAGGGATGGCAACGGATATGATCTGGACCGGATCCTACTAGATTCAGATCCAGATCCATATCCATTTTTTATACCTGAATTCAGATCCGGATCCAGATCTATCGGGTTCATAAAAATCAAATCCAAATCCGGATCCATCGGATCCACGGATCGGATCTGGATCCAAATGTAAAAAAAAATTCCTTGCTAAGAATGTAACCTTGCTAAGAATTTTTTTTTGAACTGACAAACGATTTTTACATAGCTAACAATTTACTGTGTTTCAATTTTGAAATGTTCATATGAGATATTTTGTTCATTGTCTCGTTTTGATTGTGAGCTATTAATTGAAAATGTTGGACAATAGCGATGGTTGTGGAAAATCTTGTTAGTATTTCCACATCTGGTTTCATGTGCTTGGAATCTTACAAATAAAGTGAATATAATTTTAACTACTTGTTTATGGAGATGTTAGTCATTCACTAATATAACATTGATTTTATTATCGAGTTACCTCTTTATTTTTGGTTTTTGAGTTACAGGAGATAAATTAAACTTGCGAGGATGTGCTTGGCAATTTTAAGAAAATACTTATAAAAAAACACATTTTAGGTTATGAATATATTTAATAAAAATGGATCATGGTGGATGCAGATAGGATCACGGATCTCAAATACAAGATCTAGATCCAGATCCGATCCTTCAGAAATGAATCCGGGTCCGATCCTGATCCGTCGGATCTAAATTTTAAAGATCCATATCCTATAAAATGGATCCGGATCGGGTGCAGGATCCACTGCCATCTCTAGTGATGGGCCAGTGCATGCATTGCACTTGCTCTTGAGCGTGAACAATTTCAAATTATAATTTTTTATATTTTCAACTTAGAAATATGCCATTATAAATAAATAATCAAAAAAGAAAAAAATAATTAAAAGAGAAAAGGAAGGGTCATCTTCTTCATCCCAATCCCATTCCCCTCTGATGAATGATAATTTCATAGTATTCCAACTTCACCCAAAATACAACAAAGCTTTGGAGTTCCACTGAGTTTGCATCCAATTATTTCAAAATTATACACCTAAAACATACTTATGATTAGGTATATCATTCATGAAACCAATTGTTAAACACAAATCTAAAAGCAGCACACAAGACAATCGAAAAAAGTAAACAAAAGCAAAAAATAAAAGTTGGGTTGCTATTTTTAAACTTAGGAATTGAAATTCCGGCCACCTCCATTTTTTCCGGCAACAAACGAAAAAAATCGAGCATTTCACCTCAGCATAGAGGGGGCGGGGTGGGGCTTAGATGACCTCTATTGTGAAAGAGGGGGCGGGAGTGGGGTGGGGTGGGGTGGGGCTAAGGTGACCTCCATAGTTGGGTTTGTTAAGAGCTTTGTAGAAGAAGAGAGGAGAAGAAGAAAAGGGAGGGGGTGCGGGGGTTGTGCTATTTTTTTGTTTGTAAAATCTTTATTTTAATATTTATTTAAGTTAAATTCATGTGACTCCGTTTTATTTGTTAATTTGGCGTGTGAATTGTACACATTTTGTGTGTTTAGCTATATAATAATTTTGTTAAGAGTCCCACGTCAGAAATGGAATGGGAACATGGACTCCTTATATGGACTCGGACAATTCTCACCATACAAGCTAGCTTTTGGGATTGAGTTAGGCCTAAGATCAATTCTTTACATGGTATCAGAAGTCTAGGAAAAAATTCTAAACCCTAAATTTTTCCTTCTCTCTCGTCGGCCTCCCACCTCTCCGCCGCCGATCACCGTCGGTCGAGTTCTTCTCTCGCCGACCATATATTTTTTTCCTTCATTTTATTTGTTTCGTCATCCGCACTCAATTTGAATGGGATATTAAAAATATTCAATGTGAATATGGTAGATAATTTAATAATGGGCAATTTTGGGATTTTCGTAAAACTAATGGTTTATCTTTTCGTCTCTCATGTCCACATACTTCATCTCAAATGAAAAAGCGGAAAGAAAAATCTGAACCATTAATAATATTATTAGAACCCTACTTGCTCATGCCTTCCTACCACAATCATTTTGGCATCATGCATTACAAATGACAACCTATCTCCTCAACATATTTCATAGCAAACAATTAGCATGTCAATCTCCACTCAAATTTTTATACCTAAGGGACCATCGTATTCTCATCTTCGGGTATTCGGGTGCTTATGCTATCCTCTGTTTTCATCTACTACCATTAATAAACTCCAATTCCAATCCACTCCGTGTATTTTTTTGGGATATCCATCTAACCATCGTGGTTATAAATGTTATGACCTATCGTCCAATAAAATAATTGTGAATCGCCACGTAGTGTTTGATGAATCAAATTTCCCCTTTACTAAAATACATTGTTATGTGCCTCCTATCTATGAATTTCTTGATAGCATGCCCCGTATTTGGTCCACCATTTGGCATCCCAAACTGGCCCAACTTCCTCGGCCCAACGAGTTTTTCCGCCTTTCCACCCTGCTAGGCCGGATTGGCCGAGCCCAGTGGCTGCCGGACAAGCTAGGCCACTCACTGGCAGCCTACTGCCTGGAGGCCCACTTCCTGGCAGTCCATTGGGCAGTGGTCAAGCCGCGTACAATACTGTCCCAGCGTGTCCGGACCCACCGCCGGGCAGTCCGTCACCTCCTCTGCCCAATATCACGTTCTCCATCCATCGAACTCCAATTTCGACCCAACGGCCAGTCACTCGTAGTTAGCATGGGATTTTAAACCAAATACGAAATATGTCCTTCATACTCATGTTACTAAATCATCGTTACCTCGTAATCGTGTTTCTGCTCTTTATGACCTGAATTGAAAAATGGCTATGGATGATGAATATAATACTCTTATTAAAAATAAGACTTGGGATTTGGTACCTCGTTCTTCTGATATTAATGTAATTCGGTCTATGTGGATTTTTAGCCATAAAGAAAAGTCTGGTGATACTTTTGAGAGGCATAAAGTCTGTCTTGTAGGTGATGGAAAAACTCAACAGGTTGGTGTGGATTGTGGTGAGACTTTTAGTCCTTTGGTTAAACCGGCAACTATCCGCACAATGCTGAGTTTGGCACTTTCGAAGGCATGGCCTTTACATCAGCTTGATGTAAAGAATGCATTCCTGCACGGAGAATTCAATGAAACAATATACATATACCAACCCATGGGCTATAGAAACCCTTCTTATCTTGATCATGTTTGCTAACTGAAGAAATCTTTGTATGGGCTCAAACAAGCTCCCATGTCTGGTACAAAAGGTTTGCAAGATTATGCTTCTACTATTGAGTTTTCTAACAACAGGTCTGATCATCCTCTCTTCATATACCGACATGGTCCTGATATAACTCATCTTCTTTTCTATGCGGATGATATTATATTGACTGCTTCATCTGATGTTATTCGTAAGTCTATTATGTCCCTGCTCAGCTCCGAGTTTGTTATGAAAGATTTGAGGCATTTGCGTTATTTTTTGGGGATAAATGTAACACGTCATGCATATGGTTTATTTTTATTTCAGAAGAAGTATGTAGAGGAAAAATAGGAAAAATATAATTAGTCATAATTGTGTATATTTTGTAAATGGTAAGTATATATTTAGTCAAATTCTTTACCTTATGTACCTAGGATTATGATAATTTATTACCTTATGTACATAGGATTATGATTGTATTATTGGGTATATATATTACCCCTTTGGAATGAAATAATCATGGAAGAATATTTCTTACATGTTATCAGAGCCAGACCCATTACACTTCTTTGTTCACCGATGTTGGACCCCAAATTATACTGTCCATGCTCCAGTCAACGATGTCTGAGCGTGCAAGAGATTGTTAAGAGTCCAACATCAAAAATGAAATGAGAACATGTACTCTTTATATAAACTTTGATAATAATCATCCTACAAGCTAACTTTTGAGGTTGAGTTATTAATGAGATTTATTCTTTATAAATTATTCTTTATAAATTTTGTGTCCAAGTGACATAGTAAAAAAGGTGTTGGAGGGTTCAAGTGGTAGGGCCTCAATGGTAGAGCCAGACCATCAAAGATGTTTAATGGCAAGGCAAAATACAAAACATTCGCTAATGTTAAACGAACAAAATTGAACAAATTTCCACAGGACAGACAATACGATATTCCCTTGTAAAAGAATTTCATTTCTCCAAGTTTAAGATCCCAAATCAGTTACTTCCAATTTGTAGAAACTTTTATTTATTCAGAAAACACCATTATTTTCAAGAATGCTACGATTATTGTTCAATATGATTGCTGCCCTTTTTCTACTTCCACCATACCATCTTCAGGTTTGCTTTTTCCTTTAAATATGCTTCATTTTGCAGGTCAAACAGTTGTTGAGGTTTCTAAAATTGTGCTTCTTTCTGTTTGATTTTATTCTGGGTTTGTGTTGAGGGTAGACATAAATTATGAAAGTTCTTTTAGGATAGATGTTTTGCTATTTGATAGAAATGTAAAAATGGTTACTTTGATTTTGAGTTCTACATTTTCACTTGAGCATTTGAGCATGGAAGTTGAAAGTTCAGAAAGGGAAAGCATAGCTAAGGGGTCGTTTGGTTGGGAACAAGTTTTTCCAGGATTAAGTATCCCGTGATTAGTTATCCCGAGATTAATTATCCCACCCTCCCATAGGGATAAAAATAACACTACAATCATGGGATTAGTTATACCGTGATTTTATCCCAACGTAGGATAAAGTCATCTCAAATTTAATCCCGGGATTAATCATCCCTTATCCCTCGTACCAAACGAGAGTATACTTTTTAGGTTCAAAAGTTACTGCCTTTCTTTTTGTATTCCCTCTAATGTAAACTATTAAGTGAGATTTCTTGTTTAAATAGAGCAAAATAAGCTTTTCTTGTAAGTTTCCATGACCCTTTTTGAGTTTCTGCAATTCCCCCATGGAAATGATCCTAATTTTATCTGTCCCTTTGGAGGTAAAATTGGGTGAATACTTGGTTAGCGCAGACTATTGCGATGCAACAACAAACAACAACAACATACCCAGTGAAGTCCCACAACGTGGGGTCTGGGGAGGGTAGAGTGTACGCAGACCTTACCTCTATCCTGATAGGTAGAGCGGCTGTTTCTGAGAGATACTCGGCTCAAGACAAAGCATAAGCATAAGCACAAGCAAAGCAAGAAAATAAGCCATGCTAGCGCATTCTGAAAAAGAAGCAGTAACTAATGCAGGTACATAAGATAAGTAAAGTATATTAAAGAACACATATCAGTAGAAATCAAACGCTACTATAAAGTACTACTGCGCCTACTAGTATGATAGTCTAAATAGGCCTATAATAATAACACTACAACTACCAGTTTGTAAGCGTAAGTAGGGCTACGCTCGACTACCTACTACCCTTCTACCCTAATTCGTGTCCTCCACAACCCTCTATCTAAGGTCATGTCCTCGGTAAGTTGCACCTGTGCCATATCCCGTCTAATCACCTCTCCCCAATACTTCTTCGGCCTACCTTTACCCCTCCTGAACTCGTCCATAGCCAACCTCTCACACCTCCGCACTGGGGCATTTGTGTCTCTCCTCTTCACATGCCCGAATCATCTCAACCTCGCTTCCCGCATCTTATCCTCCCTCGAGGCCACTCCCACTCTGCCCCGGATATCATAATTTCTAATCCTATCCCTCCTTGTATGCCCACACATCCATCTCAGCATCCTCATCTCCGCAACTTTTATCTTTTGGATGTGCGAAGTCTTGACTGACCAACACTCCGCCCCATACAACATAGTCGGTCTAACCACCACCCTAGAGAACTTACCTTTAAGTTTTGGTGGCACCTTTTATCGCACAAGACTCCAGATGCGAGCCTCCATTTCATCCACCCTGCCCTAATACGATGTCTGACATCGTCATCAATCTCTCCATTCCCTTGGATAATAGATCCGAGGTACTTGAAGCTTCTTTTCTTCGGAATGACCTGAGTACCAAGCCTCACCTCCACGCCTGTCTATGCAATGTAAAAAAAAGATATCCACTTTTTGCAGAATCTGTTAAGGCAGTAGTAATTGTTGCCTGCAACATGAATAGTAAGACGCCTTATGAATGAACACGATGTAGTGTACTTGGGTGGTAGAGCTAAGTAATGGGGTAAAACATTCAGTTGCTCCCAAGTGGGGTGGCTTAAAAAGTGGAGGACTTTCTAATTTCCATCCCGTGTACCAAAAATAAAAACTTGGAGGTGTAGATAGCCAGTTTTGCTCTTAAAATGTTCTAGGATTTTAGATTTTCTAGTCAAATAACTGTCACTAGATCACCTAATCTAATTCTGGTAATGGAATGGCTAATATGGAATCGTTATGTTTGAACTGCAATTGAACGGTATATGAAGGGAGCAGAAGAGATTCACTGTGCTATTCGCACTATGCTTTTCCCTTGTTCTGCTAAAATAGTATTAGTAATGTTTTGTTTTCTGTTTTGTAAGAATTTTGTAGAATATAAAATTTCTGTCGTGATAGATGAAGGAAATCCAGAAAGAAGCACATGTCGAAACAGATCCCGTCCAACAGAAGGATGCAAAGCAGACTGCTGCAGTAGACCTCATATCTAGACTGAACAATTATCGGTCCTATTCTGATTCAAGCAGCGTCAAAGGTAAATTTTCAAAATTTTCTGCAGCTATTGGAATCACTAAAAGAAAATACACTTGAGAAGGAGTTAAGGGTGCAAGAATATACTTCTTCCCCTTAGGTTCAAGAGAGTACTTATTTCTCCTCCCATCATGAAAAGCATATCTATCGTATTGCCAGGGTCGGCCCAACAAAATATGACAAGCTTGCATTGGGACAACATCACAGAGAACTTCATTAGAATACTCCCCAATAAAAAAAAGAAATCATGCATTGTTTACTCACCTTGAGCTCTCCACATTCATCCAACCATTGGAGCTTGTAATTGGTCTCATGTTTCGTGCATGGAATCCCCAATTTCTCCACCATGTATGCGCTCACCACATTAGCACAACTACCATTGTCAATAATCATACATTTAATTTTACCCTTTATCCCACATCGTGTATGAAAAATATTTTCTCTATGTGCCTCATCAAGATCTCCCATATTAATGTTCATAATACGCCTAACTACGCCCCCAAAATTTCCTTCATTATGAAGAGCCATCTCTCTCTCGTCATCACTCCCAACACCTTCTTCTTCTTCTCCGTCACTTGTTTCACTCTCATATTTCCCATTATGTTTAATTAAGACAACTCTTTATTTGGACATTCAAACGCCTTATGTCCCTCCCTTAACACTCGTGACATTGTATATCACTAGAAGCTGTAGAAGCAGTAGAAGTTTTTGTGTTAAAAGTTTTACCTCCATCTTTGGCCTCCAATTTACCCTTGCCCTTATCATCTTGTGATTAGGCGTAGTTTTCTCCTCATGTGCTGGCCATGACTTTCTTGGAGTTGTAGTAGATTGATTTCTCCATGCACTAGCTTGTTGCTTTCTTTTGTTTTGTTTTTCTACTTTTACAACCAACTCCACTAATTCATCTAAATTTACATATTGTTGCAATTCTACTACATCATCTATTTCTCTATTCAAACCATTAAGAAACCTTGCCATAGTAGCCTCCTCTTCCTAATAACAATTTGCTTGGATCATAGCCATATCCATAGCCTTAAAATAATCATCCACAGATGTAAACCACTGCCTAAGAGTTTGAAGGCGTTGTTGCAGATCTCTTTGGAAGTGTGATGGCACAAAACGCTTTCGCATCGTCTCATGTTGCAACGGGTGGTTCTTCATTGTCTAGTCTATCTCTGCTAAATTTCTTCCACCAATTAGCAGCATAGTCAGAAAATTCAACCATAACAAGTTTTACCTTCTTACCTTCGGAGTAGTTGTGACAGTCGAAGATGGCGTCCACCTTCCGCTCCCAATTAAGGTACAAGTCTGGATCTCTTGTCCCTTTCAAAGTAGGAATCTTCATCTTAATGCTACTAAGATTGTCATCTTGCGCCCTAGCTTATGGTGCCCTCCTTTCGTTCTTCCTTTGGTAAGCTTTCTCAAATTCGTCCTCATCGTCTCCAAACTGATTCTCACCTTGTGGGAATTGAGGAACTCGAACAACTTTTCTCCTAACCTAAGGAATCGAGTGTTGTTGGATTCTCCTCAAATCGGCTATGTTCACCGGATTAGGTTGATTTAGGGAGACCTTTATCGCGTCAAGTCGGGCGGTAATCATTCTGAGCATCTCGACTAAGTTGTTATCGTTTTGGGTTCCAACTTCAGTTTCCTTACCTGTTAGAGACATCTCGAGAAAAATATCAAAGAAACAAATATCTCTCAATTTTGCTATTTCCCTCTATTGATCTCACACTCTCTTGCCTTTTTCCACTCAAATTACTACCTTTGGCTGGTTCCTTTAGAATTTATATAGAAACCCTATTAGTAAACAATCCTTTAGAAGTAAGACGTAGAAAGAAAAAAATTTATCAACTCCCAGACGGATTGGATTTGGTGAGACAAGAAAAAGGCCAATTTGTATGAAAAGAAAATTTTCAATATCCCTTCTTCTTGGTTTTCCTTCTTGATGTTGAAAAACAAGAAACACAATAAATTTGGGGTTTCTTAAATTTTTTTGCTGCTACATAGCTTTACTATTTAAGCTACTAAAAAAAAGAAGAGAATTTTCCTTTTTTTTTTTTGGATTTTTTTGCTAAGAAACTCCCAAGATTATAAAAAATTAAACATTTATAGAATCTCTCCGATAACACTTGATTATAATCGGGTTACTTGAATAAAATTAAACGAGGAAGCGAAAATGCGAAGATTAAAGACGAAAATTAAAGATACGCGAAATTCGAGAATAAGATCCCCAAATTTCAAGATTAAATGCTAAGAACCCTAGTTGATCTTAGTATTCAAAATTAGCCGATTAAAACTAATTATGATACTAGTAGAGTCAATTCAAGAAATTAAACCAAAAGGTGATCTAGACCCCTCTTTCGAAGAAATTAGAGACATTAATTAGTAAAAGACTAATTATCTTCTTTAATTTACGAATAAGAATCAAAGATATCAAGTATGAGTTAATCTTACCTCTTAGAAGAACCGTTCTTATAAGGTTGCAAGATAAATCCCAAGTAGCCACACGCAAAGTTGTACAGAAGAGAGACTCTCAAATAATAATAATGTTGTCTAATGAAAATAACAAATCCACCCCTATATATAGGGGAAACTTATCTCAAATAGCATGGGATTATCTACTTTTATGGAAATAACTAAATACTAAAACCTAACTAGGAAACTTTAAACTAGGAAACTTTAACTAGGAAAGCATGTAATATTAATACCAAAACTATTTCCTAACAAAATAGGAAAAGTTGCCCAAATTTTGGGGCACTTCTCATGTGAGTTTGCTGCCCAATTTGGGCAAAATTTCAGCCCTTTGTTGGCTTGATTTTTAGCTCTGTGGGGCTCCATGTGGCCCCCAATCTTCCTCCTCTTGGACTTGGACTTGAATTGTGAAATATGTATAGCACTTAGCCCATTCTTCTCCACAATTCTTGGACTTTTTCTTGGGCTTTTCTTCCACGATAAGTATCTTCTTGATTTCCAATTAAAGCCCAACAACCTTGACTTGCATCTCCTTAGATTGTGACCTTGACGACGGTCTTCTTAGGGATTCTATAGCGTCATCCTTGCCCATGGAGCTATCATTTGTGTATGACAATAGATGGAGTGGTGGTATCTGCTAGTGTTGAGCAAGTGGTTGTTAAAAGACGAGTAATTAAAGGAAATGGCATATTTTAAGTGGTTAACTTATCTATGTAATGAGCGCTTCAGAACACGCCTAAAATAATTTCCAAATTTTGAACCGAAAGGGATTCATAGGAATATTTTATCATGCGTTCATGTGCTCAATCGGAATAATGCATAGTTCGAGCGTTTAAATGAAATTTACGCAAATACAAGGGGTTGTCGATATATTCCACCGGGAAAAAGGAGTTAAGGACATTTTTGTCCACAAATATAAATTTATTTATTCATTTATAACACAAATAAATTGTCCTTAATAAATCGCTTCCCCAAGAATTTTGTGCATAATCAGATTATGATATCTGATTCCTTCTTCCTTCTTCTACTTCAACTTTTATTCTTCACACTCTCAATCCCTTCGTTTTGCATTTCCATGAACAAAACTTCGCTCTAAGTTGTAATGGTCTATTTTTGTGTAAAGGAATAGGTTTAGAAGATAATGAGTCAATCTCTGATATATTAGAATCTTTGTGAGATGACACAGGATCAGATGCTTACACTTTTGTAATCTGTTATTAGGGGGACCACACAGTTTTGTGTAGTCTTCATATATATATATATATATATATATATATATATATATATATATATATATAAATATGTTACCTTCTCAAAAAAAACCTCTCTCAACAACCAAAAAAACCCTTTTCATCTACAAATTTTTTCTTCTCTAGTGTTGCAAAAAATGGGTTCACTTGGCCCATTTCAATACCTCAATCTTCAGCATGAATCCACCAATTTCACATCTTCTCCAACCCCAACTCCAAGAATCATCCCCAGGATTGAACCAAAACTTGAACCCTTTGATGAATATACACAAGCTTATCTTCAAACACCCCCTTTTTTTTCCAACCCTAGTCCCAATTTCAACAACTCCAGTTCTGGTTCGGCTTTTACCCGTACTCAACAATTACCCACTTCTGATTCAATTCCACTGGAGATTCCACCTGGGTTTGAGGAAACCAATGTTTATTACGAATTTAATCGAATTTATGAGCTATTTAATGAAGCTTCTACTAGAAGAATGCAGCAGTTCGGAGATGTTGAGGTTGCCGAACACCAGGATTCTCGTGTTGAGGTTGTGGAAGACCCTGATTCTCATGCCATTGTTTCTGTTAACAATGACACCCGGGTTTCAGAAAATTTTAATGCTAAAAAAAAATATCCACAAAGATCATCGGAATTGGTTAGAGTGACACATCCTAATCCTGAAGATCAATGTTATCTCCGAGACGCTGTTCGGAAAACCCGAATGCTGTGTGATTCTCTTCGTATTCTCTTAAACAACCAGCATTTGGGTCCTCAGAGAAGGAGAAGAGGTGATCTGAAGGCTTGTAAAATATTGAGAGAACATGGGTTGTGGATGCATCGCGATATTCGCATTCTGGGTGCGATCCCCGGAGTTCTTATTGGTGATGTGTTCTTCTTTAGGATGGAGCTTTGTGTTGTTGGATTACATGGGCAGGCTGAAGCTGGTATTGATTATGTACCTGCGAGTCAAAGTTCGAACCGGGAGCCAATTGCTACGAGTGTAATTGTTTCAGGTGGATACGAGGATAATCAAGATGGAGGAGGTGTGATTATATATGCAGGACATGGTGGAAAGGATAAGTATTCAAGGCAATGTGTGCATCAGAAACTGGAACGCGGGAATTTGGCATTGGAAAGAAGTATGCACTATGGAATTGAGGTAAGGGTAATTCGTGGCTTTAAATATGAAGGAAGTGGAAATGCTAGTGGTGAAGTTTATGTGTATGATGGATTATATAGAATTGTCGAATACTGGTTTGACATTGGAAAGTCTGGATTTGGAGTGTATAAATACAAGCTTGTTAGGATAGAGAATCAGGAAGAAATGGGAAGTGCTATTCTTCGTTTTGCACAGAATCTTAGGATCAGACTTTTAGTGGCAAGGCCTACTGGTTATATTAGTCTTGATATATCATGGAAAAAAGAAAACGTACCAGTGTTTCTTTTCAACGATATTGATGATAATCATGATCCGGTTTATTTTGATTATCTGGTGAAGACTGTTTATCCTCCATATGTCTATCAGAATGTGGGCAGTGGTAATGGATGTGAGTGCATTGATGGGTGTGGGGATAATTGTTTTTGTGCTATGAGAAATGGTGGCCAATTTGCCTATGATTATAATGGTATATTGTTGAGAGGCAAACCGTTAGTGTTCGAATGTGGACCACATTGTCAATGTCCTCCAACTTGTCGGAATCGAGTGAGCCAGAAAGGTTTGAGGAACAGATTCGAAGTGTTTCGGTCTAGAGAGACTGGTTGGGGAGTTAGGTCACTGGACCTGATCCAAGCTGGGTCTTTTATCTGTGAGTTTACTGGGGTTGTACTCACACGAGAGCAAGTCCAAATTTTTACAATGAATGGTGATAGATTAGTCTATCCAAGTCGCTTTCCTGAGAGATGGGCAGAATGGGGAGATTTGTCGCAAATATACTTTGACTATGTGCGACCAGCATACCCCTCCATTCCTCCTCTGGATTTTGCGATGGATGTTTCTAGAATGAGGAATGTAGCATGTTATATCAGTCACAGTTCAAGCCCTAATGCTATGGTACAGCCTGTGCTTTATGATCACAACCATGTATCTTTCCCCCACCTGATGCTCTTTGCGATGGAAAATATTCCCCCTCTAAAGGAGGTCAGAATTGATTATGGTGTAGCAGATGAATGGACAGGGAAGCTTGGTCATCTGCGATTGACTAACTTATATAGTAGTTGATCCAATTTTGAAAATGATGCGGCACAGCCATTTCTGGCACATCATTTGCTGAGGTAATTAAAACATTCAAGTCAATTATTCCTGTTGAACTCAAAATTGTAATGGCATTCAACAACATGTTTTTAAGAGGGCTGACTCTGCTGATATCAGGCTACTGGTATTGGTTGTCTTCTCTCTCTAGCCACCTCTGGCTTCTATTCTGAATCTCCCTGAGACTGATTCCATTAAAATATTGTGGCAGTCTTAAGTTTATCTAGCTCTGGCGACTTTTGGATGTGCCATTCTCTTTTTATATTGTGAATTCTAACAAGCTGGTTAGAACTCCAATTGCCTTGTTGAGTTCTATTTTTCAATATACTATATGCAGTTTGAATGCATCTTTACTGATTTGTTGAATGGATTTGAACTTCTTTTCTTGCTGGTTGATAGAATTCCCTTTTCCCTCCATGGTTGTCTTTTAATGGTTTAGAGCATGAATTTTTTTCTAATTAGTTGTGCTCTTCCCCTGATAGATCCCATCCTCTTTAGATTTCACGTCTTAAGAGCTATTTGCACAGTTGCTGAGAAGTACTCCCTTGTCCCATAATAGTTGTACAACATTTTTTGGCACCCAAGGTTGTGGCCCGCTCAATAAAGCAGGTAAAAATCGTAGGAGTGCGGGGACAGAAACTTTAGATGATTTTGTTCCTATCCTCCTCAGTGTTGGTCTACAGAATTACCCGGTAACAGTGCTGGTATCCGGTGAAATAGTTGAAGTTTGCCAGTTGACACGGACACCGCCATAAACTACTTTGACAAGCTATTAGATTTAGAGTTCATTTGGTTTTGTTGATTAAAAGTAGCTGACAAGTATTAAACACTAAAGGATTTTATAGATAAGCGGCTACATGGTTGATTAAAAGTGCTAACACTGATAATAAGCATTTTATCCGTTAAAATGACTGAAAATTCCCTTAAAGATCTTTACAAAATATATAAATTTAGAAGTAGTTTTACATGAAAAAGGGCGAATGACAGAAATGGAATTGAATGAGAGTTGGGGGTTTTCATTTGGGATGGGTAACCTTGGTCAAACCAACTTATAAGCTTACCAAACACCCTAGAGTATAATAAACATTTCGAGTTGTAAAAGAGGGTTAAAACTGAGGTTCTGAAATGTGAAAAAATATAATATTCTATTGAGAAGATGTCAAGAAGCTTGATATAATTGTTAATTTATACAAATATCAACCTCGTTCAAGGGGAGGTTTTATTTTCGATATGGACCTTAAAGTGAAGTATACTCTCGCAATGCTATATTTTGTTAGTTTCTTCGTATCCAAGTGTCAGTTGCAACATGAGCTATGCTGTTGAGTATTTTGCATGCTCTGATTGTTAATTTTCTCATTTAAAGAAATGCTCAAAGGATCCTTGTCAACTTGAAGTACCTTGAACATATTGGACACGTTACATGGTGGGTTATAGTGGCTTAATTACATGGGACTTTGCTTCCTTAAGTGGTTAGTGATCACATACGAGAAGAGAAAGCGGTTGGGGGGGGGGGAACTTGTCTTGAGACTCATATCAATCTCTGTGAAGAAAAAAAAACAGTTCCGCAGGTATCACCTTTACAATCAAGGTCAAGTTTAAAGAGTAAATTTATTCCTCACCATTAAAGGAGGATAGGTATGGCAACGGCGGGGGGCGGGTGGGATGCTTTCCCCTGCTATCGCCCCACACTTTCCTGGCCCAACTTTGCCCCTTACACGATATGCTTTTTTCATCATTTTCAATTCTTTATTGTATTTTCCAAATTTGGTTTTTATTTCACGTACCAATAACTGTCTTTTCTCTTTAGACGTTTGACTTAACAATCATAGGAAGAAATATCAATTATTGTATATGCACAAATGAATAGTAGATGCTAAGAGAATAATCGAATAACTAGATGCCTTGCTAAAAAATAAATGATATACCAGAAGTAAACCTTAAAGATTATAGAGGTGGTGCACCATTACACCTACCTCTTTGCTCCAATTTGGAGATAATGAATTGCTCTTCCACCTTGTTGGCGCACATCTAAGAGCTTGACCAAGGCCTCCCCTATCCCACTTCTCCCTGTTTCCATCCATAGAGGTGGATATATTATTTTGTTTTCCTCTTTTTAGAACAAAGATGGTATATGATTCTTTTCTTGATTAGTAATGAGTATGCACATGTATATAATTGCTAAATACTATTCTTTCCGTTTTGTTTTATATTATCCTCTTTCTTTTTAGGGAAAAAGCTCAAATATGCCATCGAACTTTCCGAAATGGCTCATTTATGCTACTCGTTATAGTTGGGCTCATTTATACCATTGTCGTGACCGAAATGGCTCATCCATGCCACTTTCCGTTAACTCAAATGACTTGTTTTTAAAAAAACCAGATTTGACACGTGGCCTTCAATTAGAGGTCCACGTCGCCAAATTAAACCAGCCCAAATAAAATTAAAACCCGTCCCAAATAAAATTGAGACCCGACCCACCCAGAATCCTTTTAACCCAAATTCCTATTCTTATTTCCTTCATCACATTATACGATCGAATAAAAAACCCGTTAGCTATGTTAGATTAAACCTAATGGGAAATAAAGAAGCATGATCCTGTATAAAGTGAGAATTATAAACTTCACATACTAGATGAATCCTTTTAGAGCAGTAACTAATGGATGGTCTGGCGATTAATTTCATATACACTATTAAGATTGCTATTAAGATTGTATTGGTTTTTTTAAGCTAATGAGTGGTCTTACAAGTAACTAATGGATGATATTCATATCCTTTTAGAGTAGTAGCTAATTTTCAGTCTAACATAAACATTTCTTACTAATGGGTTTTTGTTTGATCTTCTAATGTGACGAGGGAAATTAGAATAGGGATTTGGGTTAAAAGGGTTCTGGGCGGATCGGATTTCAGTTTTATCTGGGACGAGTTGTAATTTTATTTGGGCTGGTTTAATTTGGCGATGTGGACCTCTAATTGGAGGCCACGTGTCAAATCTGGTTTTTTGAAAACCAGCCATTTGAGTTTTTAACGGAAAGTGGCATGGATGAGCCATTTCGGTCATGCGATGGCATAAATGAGCCATTTCTGATAGTTCAATGGCATATTTGAGCTTTTTCCCTTCTTTTCGTTCCATTTCAAAAAGATTTTACTCAAAAAATAGACCAAATGCTTTCAAGTTATATTTCCTTAGTAGCCATCTAAGGGTGTGGCCTAGTGGTCACTGTAGTGGGAAAATAACCATGAGGTCTTAGGTTAAAATTCCAGCCGAGGAAAAGTGACTTCTCCCATCTGCCTAAACCTTAACTTAGTAGATAGAGTTATTCAGTAGTGGAAGCTAGCAGGTACTCGATGAAATAGTTTTGGTGCGTTTAAGCTGACCTCCTGGACACCACCATCATAAAATAAGGTTACATTTCTTTCATTAAGTTTAAATATCTACAAAATCTATAATTTTTCTGCAGGGGAAATATACTAGATAACATGATATAGTTTTTGGGTTTTTTGGACTCGTCGAGACAATAGTTAAAATAGTAAATTTTCTATCTTTTTTGTACTCCATCTTGTACCTTCTTGGTAGCGATGTTAATAAAATTACCATTACCTTATTAATTTTTTTTATTGGCTTGTTCAACTTGACAACATTAATGAGTCACTAGTTCAACCTGACAACATTAATGACTCGCTAGTTCAATCGCCCCTTGGAAGATAAGGTTCAGAAGTACCATGCAATTGACACCCATTGTATATTTGGAAACTTGTATGTGATATTCAATTTTTTTCGTTAGACATGCTCTTATAGGAATAAACATTACATGGTGATAAGTACTCTCTCCGTCTAAAACTACTTGTCGTCCTTACTAAAAATATCCGTCTCAAAATGCTTGATTTTATGAGTTCACATACCAAAAGAATTACTTCTGGCGTGTGATTTTAAACATTTAGTGACGCTTAAAAAATGCAAATAACAAGTGTAATTAATTGCTTCTAGTATTTAACTCCTCTATTGCATTTTTTAATACAACTTGTCTAGGTTGCCTTTTGTATATAATCGTTTGAGATTAGCATCATTTAAGTGGGAGTACATCATTGATGGAGTTAGTGCAAATAGAATAAATATTTATTGAGGATAAATCACATGTATATTTTAAGAGGGTAAAATAGTCAAAACGCTACCCTTATTAGTGCTTTCCTAAGGGATGTGTAAATGAAAAACACAACAACTATTTTGAGACGGAGGGAGTAGTAAGTTAATCTTCCATTAGTTGAAAATTTTATTTGTAGGAAGCTCATGTAAGCAGTAGATTATAGATAAATTGTAATGTATCTAGGAATTGGATATATTTGCTTATGTATTAGTAATAGACAATAACTCCCGGAGCTTTCGCTCCTTGGTAAGAGCGCAAAATGTGATGTGTGGATTAGGCGCACGCCATGAGTTCGATCTCTACTGCAGTCAAAAGCCTGATTTTAAATGGGTAAATATTGGTTCCAAGACTATTGACTTTGAATGATGTGTCTAGTGATGTGCAAATAGTTCTTCTACATCTATGTCTGTTAATTCTCATATTGTACCTTCTTTTGATGTTATTGCTAATGAACATGAAAATGAACTTGAAAGAGTAAAAGACGTAGAATTTGAGACTAGCTTTAGTCCTGATTTTATCACTACCTTCTTAACTGAGAATTTTGACATTAATGCTTTAAATGATGAATTAGTGTCTATTTACTTAATAGTAGAAGACCCTAAGATTTATGATCGATATTATGGAAAGTGGCCATTAAAAGTGAATTGGACTCTATAATTTCTAATCACACTTGGGACTTGTATGATTTGCCTACAGGTTGTAAACCCATAAGTAGCAAGTGGATATTTAAGAAGAAATTGAGACCTCATGGTACAATTGATAAAATATAAGGCTAGACTTGTGATTAGGGGTTATAACTAAAAGAAAGGTGTATCATGTGAAGAATTATCGTCGGTGTCAGAAGGAATATGAGAGTGGCGCGAATAGACTTGAAGAGGAGGTCTGAATTACATTGGGTATGTTGTTGTTTAGTATTTTGTCTTATCCAGTATCCTATAAAGACACACTAGGAAGAATAAGGAAAGAATGATTGAGAGAATTGTTAAGTTTGATTTTTCTAAAAAACGTTGTTAAGTTTGATTATACCCTCAAGATTGACTGGGCATTTATACCGAGTACATAGATTATTGCTTTGGTAATTCGGATGTTTTTGGCAAATTTACATCTCTAATCCAGGTAAAATTACAGAAGTGAAATCAAACTTCTTCTAATTCAGTACAAATCATGTATAGTCTTCAACAGAAAACAACTGTTCCTAGTGAAACCGCCCTCATTGCATCACATCATCAGTCCATGTACGTTATCTTTTTTTTTTCAGACGCTAAGACATCTCTTGGCCATTACCCCTTTCCTTCTCTTAGGTGTAAAATATATGACATCCCTCTTACGGTGTAGCATGAGTTATATATACAGAAATTAGAAAACTATGTTTGGCTACCCTGTTCATTAGTAACTTGCATAATCTGAGATGCAGCATTGATGCAACAGTGTTAAAACCTGTATAATAGTTCATACGCTGCAATTGAGTGTAAAAAATCTGAAGTGCTAGTATTGCATTCTGTCTCTGGTGTTAGCTCCTGTTAATTTTCATTAAGACTCTGGACTAATGGGTATCAACTAGTCACCCTGTATATTCTCCTTGCATGCATGAATCATCCATCGTGTGGATGAGAACTAATAATTATGAGAAAGCATGGCCCACATGAAATCGACTTAAAAAGTAAGTGTTTTTGAATGTCAAATAGAATTCTGAGCTAGCAATGCATCTAGTATAGATTTACTCATCTACTTCTTGCCAATGTTTTCTGCTGTCATAATAGACTTTGCCTGTGAAGTACTGCTCCATTAATTGTATGCATTGAGCTCCATGATGGAAAATATAGTTCCCCTTTTTAGGTCAAATGCAATTCATAGTTAAAAGCATGATTCTGTATAATTGTTTGATAAACACGTTCCTTCAGTAATGGGATTTTCTTCATTTTATACTGCACTTTACAGTTATGGAGGAATGTCGTAACCGAAAGATGGAAAGAGCCAGACAGCGTGAACTTGAAAAGAATGGAACCACCATCTGACAGTCCTAAATCTTTGAGGGGGTTAACAACTCAACAAGGGATCTTTTGATCGATACAGCTCGTAATAACAGGTCTATCAGCTGTATATGTGTGTGCTATTATAACAGATATGTATATTATCATGTATCCAGATTCTGCAGCACTCGATAATTTTATGCAAGATAACATGTATGTTTTCTCTATGTATTAGATGCTAGTGAAAGACTATACAAAAATACAACGTCAAAGCAACCTCAAGACGAGAATCCTGGAGTTCGATTACCTCAACATCTCCGAAACGCTGCATTCTTCTAGCAAAAGCTTCTTTAAATAGCTCGGGAATTCGATTATATTCAGCATAAACATTGGTTTCTTCAGACCCAGGTGGAATCTCCGGTGTAATTGAATCCGAAGTGGGCAATTGTGGAGTACGGGTGAAAAGCGGAACCAGAACTGGAGTTGCTGAAACAATGGCACGAGAATCGTGGTCTTCCAGAACCTCAACACGAGAATCCTGGTGTTCAACAACCTCAACATCTCTGAACTGCTGCATTCTTCTAGTAGAAGCTTCATTAAATAGCTCATAAATTTGATTAAATTCATAATAAACATTGGTTTCTTCAAACCCAGGTGGAGTCTCCAGCGGAATTGAATCAGAAGTGGGTATTTGTGGAGTTCGGGTGAAAGCTGAAGCAGAACTGGAGTTGTTGAAATTGGAACTAGGGTTGGAAAAAAAAGGAGTGCTTTGAAGATCAGCTTGTGTATATTCATCAAGGGGTTCAAGTTTTGGTTCAATCTTGGGGATGATTCTTGGAGTTGGGTTTGGAGACGATGTGAAATTGGTGGATTCATGCTGAAGATTGAGGTCTTGAAATGGGACAAGAGAACCCATTTTCCTGTAACACTAGAGAAGAAGAATTTAACTTTTTAATAGGTGTGAGTCCTTGGTTCGACCAAGGGTAAAATGATAAAGGACTCACACTTATTAACTATGGTTCACGTTTTTAGTGCTCAACATGTGTCAGGGAAAATGGTAATGCTCTTCTTTTACCTTTCCACGTGTTCATGGTAAAATGTAAACAACACCCAAATTGCTTATCCTCTGCAATCTGAATTTTTTTTTCTCTGGTTTTAATTCTCTTTTCTTTCTGGTAAGTAGCTGTTCTTCTGATTCTTAACTTATATGTTCTTTTTTTCCTTGTAAGTTATTCGTTCATTTCTTTTCCGTTCATTCTCGAACTTAAAGTTGTTTCTAGAATTAGTTCTATTTTGCCCTTCAGTAGGTAATCCTGACCATTTCTGTTGCTTTTTTTTTTTGGTGGTTTGGCTCATGTATTTTTAATCTTTCGAGCATCAACACACATGCAACTTGATAGTTGATAGCAGCCGTCCAGTCCAAATGCTATTTTGGACTTTGGAGTAGTATTGTCCTCAAAAGACCGCTTCCCTTCAAGGAATCATTGCAAAGTTTTCGTGAATGCGGCAATTACCAATTAGTTATTTGGCTTCCAAACCCCACCTGGTGGGATATACTAGGTTTGTTGTTGTTGTTGTTGTTGTTGTTGGCTTTCTCCTTTGAAATTCTTTTCCTCTTTCATAGTTTAACTTCTTTTCGGTTAAACTTAAACATAATATGCTTGTCGCTATTCTGTGCGAATTTATGTTTTTAGATGTAGCAATTTTTGTATTTATTTTTTCAACGTTCTATTTAATGTGAAATTTACTACTTTTTCTTTTCCGCTTGTTTGAGTTATGATTTACCCTGCATCACCCCCATCTTATGAGGTAAGGCGTTTACAAAAGATTGGAGGGTGTTTTTCCAGTTAACCCGGCTGAAAGTGATGTCAGACTGGTGGAGGATTTTATTGAAATCTACAAACTTCACAGATTAATTCCAATTTTTTTATTTCTAATGTCTATTGCAGGTAGCCCCTCGCCTTCAGCAGAAATTAGCAAGCTTTTAACTTTTAAGAGATATGAGTTCCTCCTTTGGATAATTTGAAACACAGGTACTCTGGAATTAAGTTCTGCCCTTACTCAAGTTATGCATTATTTTCTTCTTCTTTCACTCTAGGAGCATATCATTTTCAATAGAAGTCTAATTTAACAACAAACTATAATAAATTGGTGTAAAATTCAAGTGGTAAATTCTTAAAAGTTATTTCGGTGTCCTAAAATACTAGAAATGAAATAAAAACTAAAGGAGCACTCAGTAATTTCTGCTGTGTTGCATTTGAACCTTATTAATAAGCCAATAGTTGCCATTTTTCGTCGTACATTGATATATCTGGAGTTCTCATATCGTAGTTGCATTTCTTTCTATGATCTTTCACTT
Source organism: Anisodus acutangulus (assembly GCA_029783415.1). NCBI lineage: Eukaryota > Viridiplantae > Streptophyta > Magnoliopsida > Solanales > Solanaceae > Anisodus > Anisodus acutangulus. The sequence continues at coordinate 45,048,021 of CM056500.1, read as the reverse complement.
TTGTACTATACTTATAATTACACTTTGAACTCTATAGTTGTTAGTGGGAATTCATATTTTCTCTTTCTTAATTGAAGCATCATATGAAATGGCGAAAGGCTGAAAAAGGGGCACTTCTTCAACTGTAAGAGGGTAATTTCTGCACCTTTTTTGTTATCATGTTATATGCTTAGTTGTAATGCTAAATGGTTGTGTTTTATAGTTCATGTTACACTGTATAGATATGTTACTTTAAGGAATAAATTAAATTTTAAGATTACGTGTTTTGTTAGGGCTTAATTCATATGAGTTAATGTGGAAAAGGAAAATTATTGGGATAGGAGGATGAAAATTTCCAAGATTTGTGAGGAATAAGGATTATTTTTTTACTTTAATGGTTTCCTGCCATAATGACTTATTTTTCAAGTTTCCTTTGAGGAAGACTATTGAATTTAATTTACATTTGACATATGTGGAATTAGAGGAGAAAGGCGGGGATAAAAAGTTGTACAGACTAGCCAAGGCAAGGGAGAGGAGGGCCCGTGACTTGGATCACGTGAGGTGCATCAAGGACGAGGATGACAAAGTACTGGTGGAGGAAGCGCATAATAGGCGGAGGTGGCAGTCTTATTTCCATAAACTCTTGAACGAAAAAAGAGATGAAGACATTGTGCTGGGAGATCTGGAGCATTCTAGTAGGTACCGGGATTTTGGGTATTGTAGAAGCATTAAGGTTGAGGAGGTTAACGGTGTTGTTCGCAGGATGCGCAGGGGACGAGCGACCGGGCCTGATGAGATCCCAGTTGAATTTTGGAAGAGCGCAGACATGGCAGGTTTGGAGTGGCTGACAGAGTTGTTTAACATCATTTTTAAGTCGGCAAGAATGCCCCAAGAATGGAGGTGGAGTACAATGATTCCTTGTACAAAAACAAAGGTGATATCCAGAGTTGCAACAACTATAGGGATATCAAACTGCTGAGCCACACTATGAAAGTTTAGGAAAGGGTCGTGGAGATGAGGGTGCGGAGAGACGTGTCTATTTTTGAGAACCAGTTTGGATTCATGCCGGGATGTTCGACTACTGAAGCCATTTATCTTATTAGGAGGTTGGTGGAGCAGTATAGGGAGAGGAAGAGAGACTTACATATGGTTTCATCGATCTCGAGAAGGCATACGACAAAGTCCCTAGGGATGCTCTATGGAGATGTTTGGAGGTTAAAGGTGTACCTGTGGCGTACACTAGAGCGATCAAGGATATGTATGATGTAGTCAAGACTAGGGTACGGACAATAGGAGGAGCCTCAGAGCACTTTTCAGTGATGATAGGGCTGCACCAGGGATCAGCTCTTAGCCCATTCCTATTTGCCTTGGTGATGGACGGACTGACGCGACAAATCCAATGGGAGGTACCATAGTGTATGTTATTTGCATACAACATAGTATTGATTGATGAGACTCGCAGCGGAGTGAACGCCAAGCTGGAGGTTTGAAGACAGACTCTGGAGTCTAAGGGTTCAGGTTGAGTAGGACCAAGACAAAATATTTGGAGTGCAAGTTCAGCAACGGGAGCGGCCCTGAGACAGGCGTGGAGGTGAAGCTTGGTACTCAGGTCATTCCAAAGAAATGAAGCTTCAAATACCTAGGGTCTATTATCCAAGAGAATGGAGAGATTGATGACGATATCACACATCGTATTGGGGCAGAGTGGATGAAATGGAGGCTCGCATCTGGAGTCTTGTGCGACAAAAAGGTGCCACCTAAACTTAAAGGCAAGTTCTATAGGGTGGTGGTTAGACCGACTATGTTGTATGGGGCGGAGTGTTGGCCAGTCAAGACTTCACACATACAAAAGATGAAAGTTGCTGAGATGACGATGCTGAGATGGATGTGTGGACATATAAGGAGAGATATGATTAGAAATGATGATATCCGGGACAAAATGGGAGTGACCTCGGTGGAGGATAAGATGCGGGAAGCGAGGCTGAGATGGTTCGGGCATGTGCAGAGGAGACACAGATGCCCCAGTGCGGAGGTGTGAGAGGTTGGCAATGGACGAGTTCAGGAGGGGTAGAGGTAGGCTAAAGAAGTATTGGGGAGAGGTGATTAGATGGGATATGGCGCAGGTGCAACTTACTGAGGACACAGATTAGGGTAGTAGGTAGTCGAGCGTAGTCCTACTTACGCTTACAAAATGATAGTTGTAGTGTTTTTACTGTAGGCTCGATTAGCCTATCACACTTATAGGTGCAGTATTGCTTTATAGTCCTATGAAGTTTGATTTCTGCTGCTATGTGTTCTTTAGTGTACTTTGTTTATCTTATTTAGTTGTGTTAGCTACTGCTTCCTTTTGTTAGAATGCGCTACCATGGCGTATTCGATTTTGTTATCAACATGTTCATACTGCTTTAATTTCTTATCTGAGTCTGACCGTTTCTCTTACTTTGCTTTGCTTGTGATTATGCTTTGTCTTGTGCCGAAGGTCTCCCGGAAACAGCTGCTGCGTACACTTTACCCTCCCAGACCCCACGTTGTGGGATTTCACTGGGTATGTTGTTGTTATACTACCTTTCTGATAGATATTGTTCTCCTTATCATCGAACTGAAAACAAGCTAAAATATTTTATATGTGAAGAAGAAAAATAGGTACTTTTAGCATAATAAATGATGTGAAAAGTGCAGGAAGAATAATCATTGATGTATGGCTGAGAAGCGGGCATGTAATTCTTCTAAGAATAGCTTCATACTTTCAATTTTTTTGACAATTCTTGTTCTTTCTTTCCTTTGAGCATTTGATTGTCCAAATATCCAATTCTATGTTGTTTAGTTGGCAGATGTGAACTGGCTGGCGAGCAATTACTGTTCCTGGAAGTTTGGAATCCAGAAATAATGCAATCAAAGAATACAAAATGAGATCAAAATCAACCATGTTAGTTCAAAAGTTGATGGATGGCATTATAAAGATAAAAGCTTTCAGTAGGTAAGCTCTTCCAAAAGTTCTTTATGCTCTTTTAGATATGAGTGAGCGTCTATTGGACTTGTGATATTTAAGAAGTTCATTTAAACTCAACTTTGGTTCTCTGTGTTATGAAATTATGCGTAAACTTGAAAGTAGATCATTTTCTGGTAAGCTTTGACAAATGTACAGTTTTTGTCGAGGCATTTTTAGTAGGAGGTAACTAGGTGGTTTCTGATTTTGAATTTTAAGAATTTGATGTTTCCGCATGATAGACATCAAACATTAAGGTGAATTGGATTTTGTGTTTCTTAATACCAGGAGAGTCCAAAATATTGAGGAAAAGGTATGCAGACTATTAAGGAAGTTTGGGAGGTATTAAGGAAGTTTGAGAGGTATTAAGGAAGTTTGAGCACTTCTGGGGGAGTTTTATGTAGTGCCTAAATTAAAGATCCTCGCAGATGCAAGTAAACGTAAAATGTTTGTGGACATGAAGAGGATTTATGGTTGAGATACCACATGGATTAGAGTGAGGTCAGTTTTAGAGCAGAAATTATATTATTATGTTGAAGGATCGGACTGACTCGGGGAAGGGTCAATCTCTGAAGGAGCATGCTGCACAGCCAATCCATAGGAAGTGTCTTACCTATAACATGCCTACTCACATAGGTGCATTAAGGAAAAATGACTTCATGTAAGGTGCCATGAAGCGTCACAACAATGTATAAACATAAATGTGAAACTTTAAACCAGTATACGCTAAAAATAAGATAGAAAAGAAGACAGATGTGCTCCTCTTTATTTATTCAGAAAGCTCCTTGGGCGATTTTCACTTAATTTTTCCTCAAACGTGACTAGAATTTCGGATGCAATGTTGTTAGACATACGATTGAAATAAAATGAATAGAATTGGGTGTACCTAGCCCTCAAATATAAGGAAGAGTAGAGCTGAAAACTTCAGTCAGTGTGAACTCTATTGACATAGCTCTCACTATGCAATAAAAACATCAGGGAATAAGAATGTTTCCATTGCCTCTGAATTTAAATATGAATCCACCCTTTTTTTAAGGCGCACAACCTCACATGGGATGGGGCTGTCACTTGAGTACTCATATGAGAAAGAGAAAAATATTATGGATCTTGAAGCAGAGAAGGGCTAACTTTGAGTTTTATCTTTATTCCCTCAAAATCAAAACAATGGTGCCCATTAACTCTTCTATTTTGTGATGAGCAGTCTTTTATGTGCAGGGCGATCCACAATTTGAGTGAAGAAATGGAGCTTAAAATTAGTGACATGTTTGCTCTTTATATCCATCATTTTCAGCTTTTATTTTGATTGGAACTTGGTGAAGGAGTTGTTCTAAGCTGGTTATTAAAAAATTTCAAAGATAGTAATCTCTATTTAGCATTTTGTGGGTCATTTCATCAATTGATTTATGTTTTTGTTTCCATTATGTTTTGGTGTAGAAAATAATATATCACTTTATGCCTTTTCTGGTAGATCACGACTTTATGACCATTTAGGCTTTATTTATAGAAGAAATGATCTTTAAGCACTTACAGGTCATGCTTAACAAATTGAATGAAATTCTTTCAGGTTATTGCTATGTTGGAAAGGATTAATGATGAGAGTGAAAGAAAGTCAGGATCTTGAATTATTGTGTGATGATGATAACTTGGACAAAGATGAGCTTTATGATGCAGATATTGTTTATGTGGAATACAATAAAGATACATTCCACTATTGGTAAGTCTTCCTGTCACTGAAATTTTATGGCCTTTAAGATACTTCAATTGTGCTTTCGTATTCCAACCAAGTAATATTAGTTAGCAGTAAGCTGTAGAATCTAAGTACCTACCTTTTTCAGTGATTGTCACTCATGTGAAGCGTATGAATCTTTATAATGTATTTGACATCGATCAATTAAGTTATTTGTGCAGAGAAACATTGGATCTACAGTTTGATAAGTAATAAGTTCAAATTCGAATTTCGTTAAACAAACTCCTTTGGCTTCTTAAGGGAATCCTGTTGGATGGTGAGGTATCTCCCATCATATCATGAATAAAGAAATGCATAGTTCTTGGCCCGTAATAGCCAATTTTGGCCTGCCGGTTCTTTACAGTTGTCCTCATTTCTATTATTTCAGTACTTGTGGTTTCTAAAGAATGGTCGATCTAGAGAGCAAGAAGAGAGTGAAATAAATTAGCATCTGCTATTAAGGGTTATAATTGTTTGGGCAAGACATATTGTGAAGGCTCACATTTTCATTGTCAGTCTTTTGACATCTTTCTTGACAGAGGCTCATATATTTTCTCCAGCTTCGTGTTTCTTAGAATCGAAAGAGGCCAGAGTGGCGAGGCAGGGTGAAGGATGATCTATCAAAGCTGGAGAAAAAGGATATCTTAAACTGGAGATACGAAATGGTCCTTCAAAATTTAGAATGCAAATAATGTAACACTCAACTGGACATTTCATTATCTTTTAAATCCTTGTAGAATACGTTTCTCAATGAACGATAATAGTATGAAGTTTTATTATGTTATGTACACTTTTAATCGGTTTGACAATACGCTTTAAATGAGTATGCAAATGTTTTTTTCGTGTTGAACCTTTTTAGTTATTTTGTAGCCGGAGCTCGCAATCGATGAGTCGGGCATTTGTCCGTGCTAGCACGGGCACCCACTCATCTAGTTTTGTAGATAAATATGGGTTTTTGGTTGTTGAGAGGTTTTGTTCATGGAAATGCAAAAAAAGGTACTGAGAGTGTGAAGAAGAAGAATAATTCAGAGTAGATTATCAAAATCTATTTTGTGTCATGAAGGAATAACTAGATTTATGTTTGTGGACAAAAAGCAACTTAAGGGACCCAAGCCCTCCTAATCTTTCCAATTTTCTATCTCCCTTCAATCCCTCTGTCTTCCTTTTCCAATGCATCTGGCAAAAATTATTGACCACCGTCCATGGGAAAATGTGAATCTTTTCCTTAAACTGAATGAGTAATGCCAGTGCTTGGTAACAAATCACTTCTTCCAAAGTGCGCCCCATTCGAGAAGAGAGAAAGGACCAATTGAAGTCCCCGGTGACCAACCATGGTCCCTGATCTCATATGATATATAATTTAAGTTTAATAAATAACAAATACAGAAAGTTACATCATACATACTATACATATTGTAAACTCTTAATACATATAAAAACATTGTTTATATATTACATTGATGATTGCATTGTTTATGCATATTACATTTATGATTGACTGTATATGCATATGTATATTGTAAGATGATATTAATCTCCCTTGGGAAGTCTTTCATTAATATCAAGGTATATATAGAGTACAATATGCATTCCTTATACAATAGGAATCTTAAGCCTATACAAAAGAGGAATCCTAGTTTTATCATAATTATATTTACACAATATATGGAAATATTCTAATTATGGGTAGGGAATATATTATTTCCTATATTTACACGTTTACACACCCCCTATGGGAGGCTGACAGGCCCCGGAGACTGATCTGGTCAAGAAATAATGCCTGGGAAGTCCTTTGGTAAATATGTGCAGATACCGATAGGATGATGGAACATGTAACACTGACATGGCCTAACGCAACTTTCTACTTAACGGCGGTAGGTATCTCAGATGCTTGGTTCGGCGATGTTGAACCTGGATTATGAGAAAGATGATGGGCGAGATGTTATCACAATACACAATAGATGCCTGACGAAAGGACAATGATGTTCTAACAAGAATTTTACGAGCCAACAAATCTCGCTACATTACATTTGCAACGCCTGCATCAAATTTCTGGCAATGGAGCGAGATAGTAGCCTGTCAGCTTGGCGTACTCAAGAAATTAGATTATCCCCAAGAAAACACAAAAGCCGGAGGTGGAGTGTCGGCAAGTGTCCGGACACCCCGCCCAATCTGCATCCGTGATATGAAAGCAACTGTTGGGTGCGGTAGGGTATAGGTGCAAACCATAATCAAGAGTGCCCAATGTATCGAATGATACGCTAAGAGCGATGAAACGAGACTCCCCTGGGGCATGCATGAATAAGCACACCGCTGGAACAACATAAGCTATGTCCGCCTGGTGAATGTGGAGATAATCTTGGTGCACTCGCAAGGCTCTTACAGTAGTAGGATCGAGACTGGAGCATCATCCATAGCACCGAGCTTAGATTTGGAATCAACCCGAGTAGGCACCCTTGCGCTCGCCATCTTAGCCTCAGACACACTCTTTCGCATACTTACGACACAAGAACATATGATTGGCGCACCTGGGTCGCGATATCCCTAAAGTAACTCGCTTCCCCAAATCACTATTGCAAATTCGGACTTGGAGCAAGACAATAATCTCATTTTTCAATCCGTCGGAGGAGGCAAGTAGAACAATATCATCCACGTAAAGTAATAAGTAAGCGGCTACAACCTCGATGAAAAGTGATGTATCACTCTTGCCGTGACATACAAACCCAACTGCAAGATATACCTGGCAAAGCGATCATACCACGCGACGGCTCGCTGCAGCCATATAGTGACTTACTGAGACGGCGACACATAGCGAGGAACTGGCTGGACGGGTGAAACCTGGTGGCCGATTTGAGATCGCTCTCGCAGATCCCCATGTAAGAATGCATTCTTCACGCTGTCGATGGATCGACCAATGTTTGCCCATGGCTATGCTCAAAATCGGGATGGTGGGTTTGACAACCGGTCAAGCGTCTCACCACAATCAACGCCCTCAGATTGTGCCGTGCCACAAGACGTGCCTTATACCTCAAGATCCCCATTGTCTCTCGAACTTGTGACGCGAAATAGCCACATACCAACGACATGCACTCAGTGTCTAGGTACTAGATCCCATGTGTCTTTGTTAGTTAAAGCATTGAATTTCATACATAGCCGCATTCCAATTAGGGTCTTGTTTTGGCCAATTTTGGGTTCTTGGAAGTGGAGAGATGGTTCGGGGCGCATGTTGAAATGGACTTTGGGTTTGAAGATTCCATGCTTTGAATGAGTTTCCATTGGACGGGTAGGACAGGGGCTGCGGAGTGGTGTACTACGGGGTAAAGTCGGATATGAGGAGAGCGGGCGAAGTTGCCGAGGCGCCAGCTCCTGGATCGAGTCGCGCTGGTTGTGACAAGCTTGGCGCCGCGACGCCGACAGTATTTCATTGCCGACTGGTGTTTCAAAAGATTGCTCTGCAGAAATCGGCGCGTGGCTTCCTCGAGGCCGCGGCTTTGACGACGGAACAAGAGGATGTGAGTTGTTCGATTATGAGGGGAGAGATGATGTCACAAGAAATGAGTAGTCCTGCTTTTGAATTTGAAGATTCGAAAACGGAATGTGGTCTCGCCGAATGTGACGCGTGACGAGATATGTGGATCCTGACGAGTCGACAAGTCATAGCATAGATAGCCCATGGTTCGTGGAATCCTAAAAAGACACATGGAGGACCTAGGCGCGAGCTTGTGAAGGGCGGAGCTAAGGTTGGGATAGCATGCATAACCAAAATCCGTAGATGATCATAAGCAGGATTCTATGGTAGAGGATTTCGGTAGGGTCATATTGTGAAGAGTGCTAGTAGGAGAATATTGATAGTGTATTCTCGACATTTTAGCAAAGATAGACCCGAAGGTGGAGGGAGGGAGGCATGAATCAATAGTGTGCGAATCATATTGTTAATGGTAGCGGATGATTCTTTCAAATTTTACCGTTTTGTGAGGTGTGTGAGGAAGGAGAAGCTTAAAGACCATGCCATTATTGGTACAAAAGCGGTGAAACATGCAGTTATTGAATTCACGACCATTATCGTGACCGAAATGACTTTATGCCTTTTCCAAATTGTGTTTGAATGAACTTGCGAAACTCAAGAAATTTGACAAACACTTCCGATTTAAATTTAAGAGGGTATAACCAAACGTAGTGTGAAAAATCATCAAGCAACACAAGGTAGTATTTATGACCAAGAGAACTAGAGATATGAGATGTCCATAAATCGGCATGTATGATATCAAAAGGAGCAAATGTAACACTAGTAGATGATTTAAATGGAAGACGAATATGTTTGCCTAAAGAGCAAGAAACACAATTTTGGGCAAGTTTCCCATTACAAGCAATGAAATTGTTGCCTCTAAGAAAATTAAAAACTGGGGCTCCTGGATGACCGACTGCCTATTATGCCAAGTTGAAGAAGAAACAACCGCTAGAGTGATGGGAGAGCAAGATCTGGGCATGGAGGTGGAAGTGAATGGATAGAGATCCCTCTGCTATTGCATCTCGTAAGAGGTGTCCCCGCATGAAGATCCTTCTCAAGAAAAACCAAAAGGGTCAAAATCCACTGAGATGCACTATTACGAGTAAATTGACAGATATGAGGTTCTTAATCATGTGTGGGGCATATAGGGTGTTTTTGAGGGAGAAGGGTGGATGAGGAGGTTGTGTGTATGAGGTACCATAACCCTTAAATGGAATCACGTTGTCCACTACCAATCAGAACATATCGAGGATGCTTAACCGAAATGCTTTAGGAATAGTACCTGGCAGACCGGTGGCGTGAGATGTGGCGCCCGAGTCCATGTACCAAGTATTGTCGTCATAGATGTAGAGGTGCTGAACGCCTCAACCTAACTCGGGCCGGTGTCATACCGGGAGGAGGGCCGCGACCTCGACCTTGCATGAAGTGGGCCTGTGCGGGTCGAGCGGCCTAACAAACCGTGGTAAGAATAAGGATTGATGGTATTCCTGCATCGAATGGACTTGGCGCCACGGCTCAACCGGGAGCCGCGGCTCAGATCGGGAAGCCGCGCGGCCAAGTAAACAGCTGGCGAGAGCCGCAGCCCGATTGTTCGATCGCGATTCTTTATTCTGTCGCTGATTACGTTGGACCGCGACCGCCACTACCGCGGCCTCTCTACCGCTTCTCGCGCCTTTTTCCACTTTGCCGCGCTCCTACCGCCGCTGGGAGTTGTCCTGGTGGCGTCGATCTGGGGTTGCGTGTCGGCAGCTAACACCTGGCCGGGCGTACTCATCCGCTAGCACGACGGGTTTCTTCGAAAGCAACAATTCAGAGCGAGCTTTGTTAAAACTTCCGGATGATCTGCTGGTTGAATAACGGTGGCCAAATATCATATTCGCCCCTAGTAAGGCCGTAAATCATTTGTAGCACCATTTTATCGCCGATGTGACAAAGGCCGATGTTGGAGAGTTGATCCGCTAGAAGTTTAAGTTGCCTCGATGCACTTCGTGAGACATTGAGAAGTTTTCAAGACGGTTTTGTTGAACCTGTTCTTCCAAATACACGACGAGCTGTCGCTTGTTGTCTCCGAAATTTCTCCAAATGATTCCCATGCTCAAGAGCGTCATGGAGTCGATTTCATGATAGTAAGGAGCAAACTCGAGAGATACTACCATATATCCATTGTTTTACGCTGCCGAGACGATGCCGATAGAATCATCAACCTCCGTAGGACGCCGGAATATTGTCATCAATATGGTCAAGCACGTTATGCAGACATGCATGATTACGAAAAAGTTCAACCCAGGAGAATCTTGGTTGTTTTCTTGATCAAGAATAATGGGAATATGGTTCTTGATGTTGGAAACAGATAATGGCGGGATAAGCCATGATGACTTTGTGGTGTGATTTGTGGAGGTAGAGGCTGTAAAGTGTGGAAGAATCGGGGATAGCCATTTAGAGAAGAGAAGAAAGGAAGAACAAAACCCAAAAACAATAAGAAAATCCGAGGGCCAACAGTAGAGAGCGTACCTCAAGGTCATGGAGGAGAAAGGTTTTTAGGGTTTTGTTTATTTGGCTCTTGATACCATGTAAGATGATATTAATCTCCCTTGGGGAGTCTTTCATTAATATCAAGGTATATATAGAGTACAATATGCATCCCTTATACAATAGGAATCCTAAGCCTATACAAAAGAGGAATCCTAGTCTTACCATAATTATATTTACACAATATATGGAAATATTCTAATTATGGGTAGGAAATATATTGTTTCCTATATTTACACGTTTACATATATGTACGTCATTTACATGTTCACAGAAGCTGGTAATGACAACCAAAATAGTAGTGTAGTCAGCTATTTTGCTGGTGGCGTTCATCTCGTAGCTGTGCGACGGCGTCGGTGACAAAATACCTGTGGAAGTTTTTTGTTAAATAGGATAAGTGTTTAAGTGGTGGAGTAGAGTTGAGTTAGTTGTGTGACGTACCTTTTTAAAGCATTGAGCGTCGCGTATGTTCTTGTATTTATTTCATCCAGCTTGTGGAAAAAGACAGTGCAATGCGGTAAAAGATGATTTACTTTGCTTCTAAAACTTTACGGGGAAACAGAAATAAGAGTATAGGAGTGAATTGTCAGTCAATTGAGCTGGAAAAAAAACTTATCATTGAGCAATAGATGGAATAAATAGAAGAAACAAATGAACTGGAAAATAGTACACAAAATAAATCACTCAAGGGAGAAGATCACTGGAAAGTTTTAGGTTGTATTCCATTATATGATTTGGGTGAAGATGGTGTTAGCACTTGCAAGTCAATACCCAGAAAATTGTGATGAGAGCTCACATCATAAAACAAAAATGAACTTGCTTCAATGAGAACTCACTCTCTGTCAGTAAAAGAAATATAAGAAATGGATACCAAGAAGATCAGTCCAAATGTTCATCATACCACTGAACATCAATCCATGGAGATAGGAATAGAAAGATAGATAACCTTGTAGATACTGAAATTTTATCGAATTTAAAATAGGACTCTACAAGACGAATCTAATCCATCTTTAAACTCTATGGTGGGTAGGGTTTCTTAGAGGCTACTCTACCATAAATCCTAGCTTACGCCTATATAAAGGGGCACATATTCCGTTGAAAAAACATCTCCACAATCCCACAAATTCATGGGATATTCACAATGAGATCAAGGCATTAAATACTGCCTTTATCAAACTGTCCGACGTTCTTGAGATCAAATACATCAAGGAGGTCATCTACGTTCGAGAAATAAGCTACTAAACGACCCTCAAATCATGGAGAAAATTTAGGAGAGAAGAATCAAGGGAACAAACAGATTTGTACCTGCAACAGTTTATCATTAAAATCTATGTTTCTTCATATTTTGTTTGTGGTTGTTGTTTACTTTCCACATATATCAAAATTTGTTGCAACCAAACCTCATTTAAGCAATTATCAAACCATTAGAACCCTCGATAATTCCTCCTTACATCTACATCATTGATCACTTTTTGACTTATGTGTAATACACATGTATTTAGCAGATGGAAAGCTTCATCTGTACCCATTTTTTAAACTACATTCAGGATGGTAATAGACGAATTGGAAGAAGAAACGTCTTTCATAGACAATGTGGACAAAGTCAAAAGGAAAGTTCTCAAATAAGCTAAGAATCCAAAGTTCATCTTCCTTCTATAAGGAAGGCAATTTGCCGACGGACCAAGACCATTTTGAAGTTACAAATCACCTCAAACTAAATATAGTAATATCACTACGGAACCATTGTTTTTATGACTATGGAGAGTAAGGCCTACGTAGAAACTGCTTATTCATTCCTCAAATGTATAATGAATTTGGATCTCCCAACCATTTTTTCTTTATCAGTGATTACAAAATCCTATCGGAACATTCAATTTTCTCGGTGCATATAATAACTTTAATAATAGTGTACAGAAAAGATAAAAAGAGACGAAAGGAATAATGATAGCTTTATATACTGTTACTTGTCTCTAGCTTCTTACTTATGCTGCTTGTTTTACAACTACATATTACCACTTTCTGTTTAATTTTAGGCCTTCTTTAATGATCCACTACAAATTATCCATTCTATTAAGCAACTTGGCATGTTCATTGCTGCTATACCACAAAATGATACAACAAAATATTTTCTGATTAGTGATAACAACAAAATTGCATAAGAAACTGAGAACAAATAAGGAATCATGAAAGGAGAATTCAAGAGTTGTACAAATAGGGTGATTGGTGCTAAAACATTCTATTTTTCTTATTAGGTTAAAGGTGGTACATCCACCTTGGTCAGACAGTTTATTAGTTTGCATAACAGGATCTAGAGTTACAAAGTTCTTTGAAGTTGAGTTACAGTGGATGGTTCAACATGTATGTCACTTAGCAGCTAAGAGGTTAGAAAGTAGTAGAAATACCTTTCAATCCTTTTTGATAGGGGCCCTGAGTTCGGTTTTCTGTTTACTGCTGGAAGGTCTGTTTTTGTTGAGCAGGTTTTGTTGGTTTCTTGGTTCTGAACTAACCTCCACAACTTTCCGCTTGCTTGCTTCAGCGATGTCCATCGTTGGTGCAGCTGGTAATGGCTGATTGGCATATCCAGTTTCTTCGTAATTCAGAATTGATAGCTTGTCCGCATTTCTGGAAATTAATTTTTTCTGAATTCTGAACGTCTTTCCTCTTAATTGTCTCTGAGTTTTCACGGAGCAGTGGTTGTTTCTGCACGAAGATAGCTAGTTAGCCATATTGATTGTTTGTGTCTTTATAAAGTCAATAATGTAAAATACCTTGGTGCAGCAGATGTCATAAACCTCATGTACTGTGAGTTTCACCATCTTCTCTGCTGATTGATTTGAAACGGAGGCTATTGCGCAACCAGTGTCATCGCGGACAGTAACTTCAAATTGAACTCTGTTATGAAGTAAGAGAAAGACAGTTTTAAAGTTTAATAGGTAAAGCATGGTGTAATGTAAATGAACTATCCAGATATTATTCAAAATGCCAGGAAATTATTGAATTCAGAGAAAGTATATACTGGTATGTAAAAGAAAGATATATAATTTGGGTCCAGCACAAGCGCATATTTAGACCTCAAACTACTGTATTTTCATTGGCGGCAGAATATTGGTATCATGTACTCATTTCCTCTACTGTGATAGTGCATGATTTCACTCACTTTGCTGACAAAGAGAGAATCTAAATCAAATAGTAAGTTCATTTTGGAGTTGAGAGAAGATTGCAAAGCTGCTGATTTGATGTTTTCTTTAAGTGTACATATTTCTATATCTAATTTTTCAAGCTGTCCTAAACCCAAACTTGAATACCATATTGGGAAAATCCCTTCCTTTCTCATGTTGAACTTCTTCATATTCTCCACAACATTTGTTGTAGTTATTGTTATCATCTTCGACCCATGTTCCAGCAACTTCTGAAACTGTTGGTAAGTTGTAAATTCGTTGATCTAGAGCAGCATCACATTTAAGGGCAATGTAGAAATCAGATAGTTTAGAAATGCTTATTAAAGACTTCAAAAACATTGAGAATGGATTAGTAACTTTTAATATGTCCATCAAAGATTTCACAATTTTTTCATTAAGCTTGTCTGAACATGCCATTCGGTTCCGCAGTTCGTTTTTGATAGAGAATATTACATATATATTCTGTAAT